>CAWUFW010003359.1:1200000-1847202 GCA_963921515.1 Calotriton arnoldi
TCAATTTCTTGTTTGCGATTGACTCCACGGTGCATTGATATCAACAAACAAATCACCTGAAACATTTACCATAATCTTTCCTAATGTCATTATTATATACAGGGCCACTGGAATTATGTGGCAGGAGAGGGCCAAATTATGAGGCAGGGTTGAGTAAATTATGTGGCAAGAAAAGGCAAATTATGCTGCATAATGTTACACATTTTGTGATAGTATTAATTCATTATTTCATCATTTTTAAACTTGGTAACACTGGCTGGTCGTTGATTGCATCTCATTAGTATCATTTTAATACCCAAACATAGCAATAAGCACAACAAAGGTGGCCAGTTCAGCTTCGCAAAGGGCCTTGCAGTGCGTGGCACCACATTTTACTGCATTTTTAGTAACTTTTAAACCGCTTGCGATAGGAACATTTGTTTTTGGTAAAATCTGCAGACTATGCGCCAGATGATGGATTATGTGGCTAATGCAGCAGAATTCCAGTGGCCTCGATTATATATAGGCAGACAGTGCATGATCATTCGTCAATCAATCAATCAGTATTTTGTGAAGCGCTCTACTCATCCGTTGGGGTCTCAAGGCACTGGGAGGGATGCAGCTCAGTTGGGGTAATTCGAAGAGCTAGGTCTTGAGGTCCAGTGTCAGGCTTCACCAGAGGTGGAGGGGGAGCTCGTTCCATGTCTTGGCTGCAAGGTAGGAGAAGGACCTTCCACCCGCTCTGTTCCTGTAGCAGCATGGAACGTTGGCTAGGGAGAGGTCAGCTGATCGTAGGTTTCTCTTGGGCGCATGGAAGGAGAGGCAGTTGTTGAGGTATTGAGGTCTGATGTTGTGGAGGGCCTTGTATGATTGTGTGCGCAGCTTGAAAGTTATCCTTCTTTCGATGGGGAGCCAGTGGAGGTTGCGGAGGTGTTGGGTGATGTGGTTGTGTCTTGGGCTATCGAGGATTAGTCTGGCTGCGGTGTTCCGGATGGTCTGGAGTTTGCGGAGGAGTTTCTTGTTGATTCTGACGTAGAAGACGTTGCTGTAGTCCGTTGTGTTAGCTTCAAAGAGAATCCACAGCAATCCTCAGTGTCTTCGCTTTGTACAATACTTTCCATTGGCAGATGGTGTTCATCAGCCAATTTATTTTATAACACTAAATAAAAGTAAGTCTGAGGTTGTACTGATCCACCTAGACCCATTTTATGGGAATCCAGACTCTAGTTTGAATACAAGGGCACACAACAAGTGCCGGTGATTAGAACATTGGGCTTTTTAAGGGACCAAAGGCTGACCCTAAACATTTATATCACTGCTGTAGAAAAGTAATGCAAACTATTTTCTGAAGAAGGCTCAACAATCCAGAACTTCAAACAGGTCTTTAAAATTGTCTTGCCTGTTTCCCTTGGTACCTTTAAAAATACTTCCTCCTGTGAGAGGAAAGTGAAAGCAGTAATGTAGTATTCTAAAAGCTATCGCAGTTTTAGAACCATAGCATTAGATCTAACACAATCCTGTGACAACTTCAACCCAGCTACTTGCATTGAAATACACACTTGGGTAAAGGCGTTTGATCTGTTCTGCTTATGAAACGCTCCAAATCAAATGATGAACAGATGCCTTGTGACCCTGAACCCTGCCTGTTGAGTGTGCTAAAGACTGCTGATGTAGAAAAGGATATCCTCTCTCACTCCAGGGAGGCTTTGTAAGATGGCCAAGGTCCAATGGATTACACAGTCATATTTAAGCCTAATGTTTCCCCCACCTTTCGGATGATGACTCCATATATATTCAGGTTGGGAGTTCTTTCAGCTGCAGACTTGACAATATGGTGGTTCAATAAAAAGGCCGCTCCTTAGCCATCATCCTGAAAGTGTGATGGCCTGATAACCTAGTCTATGGCACATTTAGTCCTGTTCTGTTCTGTCTCTCTAGCTGTTTGCTCTGGGTCTGTGGTCTTTATGCCCCTGCTGTATTAAAATGTTCTAATTTTATTTAAACGATTACCCTTGGAATATGCCCTTTAGCGTGTACTGTACTTTTAACATTGTTCATGTCTGCGTTGTAATGATCTGTGTTTATTTAACAATTAATATTGTAATGATGTTTATGCCCACCAATCTTTTTTTAATAATAAATTACAATTAATACACCTCCATAAGTGTGGAATTGCAATGAAAACTAAAGAAGGCACTCCCCATGAATTGTTGTATCCCTTTCCAGATACAATCTTCATCTTTTTCTAGAAAGGTTAGCTGGGATCTTGGAATTTACTTCCCCTCGAACATTATCTGTAGTGACTCTGCCAACATTGTCCATGCTTGAACAATGAAAATGCCACGCATGGAGTTCACAAGAGGGCAATGGTTCATTGTCCTTGCCTGTGTCTGCAATGCATGTTATGGTGGACACCGTCATCATCACCATCAGGATATTTACTTTATTCGCATTTGATGGATGCATAAAAGTACAGAGAAATTTCACAGTGCAAAATGTGCAAATATATAATAATAACAACACTCTGATTTCTTATTAAAATACCGATGTATCGTATCCTAACTATTCATTAAAAATCAGAAGCAAAGCATAAAATGATGTATTAAAATTCTTGCAGCGATTCATTAGCAATGGTTAAAAAATATAAACAAATTGTTACGGCAAACTAAGTGAGACAACTCCCTTCGTACACAAACTCTTACAAGTTCCAAAACATGCAATAGATAAATAATAAAAACCTTATAACCATTCTTTTGCAATAGTTAATACGATAAGAGCAAATTGCTAAGACAGACCAAATCAGACAACACCTCTCTGACGAGCTTTTCCTAGCCCGTAAAACTGAGTATAGAAAATTGGCAGTCATGAAACAAACAAAGGGGGTTTCCAGCGCAGTAATTACAGCAAAGGCTGAGGAGTGTGACCATAGACTCAGTTTTCTTAGCATTGGTATTATACATTTTCTCTCCACTTTGTATAATGAACAGAAAAATAAAATATGCAACATAGCTTTTGATGAACGGTCGTCACAGGGGCATAGTGGCAAATGGTTAATCGAATGTGCTTGAGCTGGGTATCCTACCATTAAAGGAAAAAAAATAATTATCATTCTAGTCAGTAAGTAGCGGTGCAAATTGCTGAAGTCAAAGGAGAGATAAGAAGCATGACCCGTGGCCACACTAGGCAAGGTCGGTAGGTTAAAAACGTAGGGGCATATTAGCAAGACCCACGTTAAAATTATCGCAGTTTTAGGGGCGGAAAACTGCCGCTAAAACGGCGATAATGGACTTGCTAATATGCGTTATAGAATTCCAATAGAAGCCCAGGTTAGATGTCTTGCACATCTAACCTGGGCTTCTATTGAATTCTATAACGCATATTAGCAAGTCCATTATCGCCGTTTTAGCGGCAGTTTCCTGCCGCTAAAACGGCGATAATTTTATCGCCGGTCTTGCTAATATGCCCCGTAATTTTACATTGATTGTGTTGCCATCTTACAAGTTCACACTTGGTGAGGAAAGCTTCTCTTAGCTTGGATTTAGGGAAAGACAAGCAGTTAGAGAGTGATTCGTACAAAAATGCTAGGTCCAAATCTGAAAAAGACCGCTTAACATAGCCTAGCCAGGGAATACTGTTAACTTGGTCAAGATTATTTATGTCTTTTATCACTGCTTGATTTATTATGACCGAATCCCTTTTCCAGATTCTAAGCCATAGAAGGAGCGGAGCCAGTTTAATAGAGTCGGTAAAAAAGGGAGACCAAGGGGCATATTAGCAAGACCCACGTTAAAATTATCGCCGTTTTAGCGGCAGGAAACTGCCGCTAAAACAGCGATAATGGGCTTGCTAATATGCGTTATAGAATTCCAATAGAAGCCCAGGTTAGATGTGCAGGACATCTAACCTGGGCTTCTATTGGAATTCCATAACGCATATTAGCAAGCCCATTATCGCCATTTTAGCGGCAGTTTCCTGCCGCTAAAACGGCGATAATTTTAACGTGGGTCTTGCTAATATGCCCCCAAGTTCTTTGTGAGCAACCAGATTCGAACAAGCAGTTGGGACTGACAACAATTTTTTAGCAAGTTTGTCCTCCACACTCTGCAAGGCACCCACTTGGGCTGTGCCCCATATTTCGGCACCATAAGTGGCTAGGGCTACAGATTTTGCCAGGTAGATTTCTACCATTTCCCTGATTGGCTTTTTGCCCAAATTCGAGGCAAATTTCCACAGAGCTGCTAGGCTTCTTTTCATCATGTGGTGGACACAGTCAAATTTAGCATCAAAAAGAAGGCCTTATATAGGGTGGATCTCCTGGAGCACTAAACACCACAGCAGTGTGTCGGACGGGTAGCTGCCAATGTCTGTGTGTCAGTGAAGCTGGAAGGCCCTCTACTGGCACACAATTAGCATGTTTTCCTCCTGTAGGCAGCAGAGAGCACTACCAAGCTATAAATGAGTTCAGTTGTCCTTCACTGTCCTTGTCTGCTGAGAAAAGGATGCTCCAAGATTTTAAAACATTTTACGCGAATTATGTATTTTTGTGATTCCTTTATATGTCATTTTTCTCCTGTGTTCTTATCTCTTTTAAGTGCAGCACAAACGGCTGGCAGTTGAGTTTAATGAAAAATATGGTGAGGGTTCAAAACCCAATATGTCATGACAAGCCTGCAAATCAGTTCCACCCTGGCATTTGAGATAGCACAATTACATGTTTACAGCTAATATCTCTTGAGAGCCTTGGCCTTAAACAATGCAATATTTTGAAATTTGATATCTTAGTGACTATGCTTTGATTGTAAAGCAAACAAAACCCCACAATATAGCTCAACATTGCATGGACAACCATATTTTGAACACTATTTCAAACGATATTTTTCATTTTTTCATTGTTTAAATAGGTCACCTTGGGTAAAGTCCATAAATGACAGATTTCAGAATCCCGGTCTGTCCATGGTATCCATCATAGATTTTCCTTTTAATTATGAGATACAGATTCAAAGCACAGATACAGCCCGTTTACAGTTATAGGTAATATGTTACTTTGAGTCAAAATGAGGATGTCTGAGGAAGTGCTCAAACATACTCCTCAATGCCTCCATGAGAAAAAGGGTTGTGTATGACTCTAACAAGAACCCCCCATCCTCCTTTTGCCATTGTAAATTTCACTGATAAATCGCCAAATAATATGGAGAGTTAGAGGCTCTTGAGGGAGGGTAAAGAGAGAAGAGAAAGAAACAGAGCTGCAGTGATATTTCTTCTGAAGATAATATAAATGGGGCCCTCTCTCTGTACTGCTTGTTTATCAGACAGGTATTCGTCTAAGTTCTCAACGATCCCTCTTGCGTAAAATGGTATCAGAGTTAAATGTTCAGACTGATACAACCACACCTTAAATCCAGAGAATTAGCACATCAATAGAATTCCAGTTTAAAACCAGGATTCACAGTAATTCACAGTTGGTATCCCTCTTACCTTAACTTCTACTAATGGTGCTGTGGTGATCCTTGTGGAAGACCAGGAGACATTCCCAACAACTAGGCCAAATCCAAAAAGGAAGACACCATCAACTGGGAGGGAGTAAGCAATCAAACGGAAAATCAAAAACCTGCCTAACAGAGCAGGTATTGACAGAACTGAAGGGAAGGGAAGGGAATGGGAAAACAAAACAAACATGAAGGACGAGAAGGCCGTGTGGTGAACTGGAGAAAGAGAAAATAAACTGTAGCAAAATGCACAGTTGCCAGGCAAGTTCTTACTGCTCTAGATGCCTTCTTATGGAGGTATTCCCATTTTACCCCAGGTCACATATCCAGAACCACCTGCCTAGAAATGCTATAATGCTATCCTACGCCTAATGTGCCATCTTCCCATTTTCAACAATTTCCAGGTCTTTCTGCCTCACACTAGAGATTGACTCTTCCCAATCCTGATACCACTTTGATTGTGTGAATCAATGTTGTCATTTACAGTGTTCTGTTAGCTACTATCCTACATTGAATCTTATAATCACGTTAAGGCATCAAAGTTGCCTATATGATCCCTTATCCAATACATCTTTGCCTTGTTTCACAAGCATCCATTTGACCAATTGATGTGTAGTGCATGGCATGGCCCCAGCTTCTCTTGTTGCATTAGATAGTGTTTGCAGACAAGGAGAAGGTCAGGCATCCAAATTACTACAGAATTTCACGGGGGATCCATAAGAGGCAGGAGATTTCTTTCTTTCCATGTTTTGTTTGACTGCTGAAATATTGACCAGAAAAATATTGTGGAACAAAAATAGTGCGGTAAAAACATTGACCACAAATATTTCAGCATTACATACTTATAATGTAAATGTAATCCTTGGTTCACAGCCAGCCTCCGCCAAGGGAAAAGAAAACTTCATAGACTGATTAGACTGCTGACGAAAGTCAACCACAATGTGATACAAATGAAAAGGGAGATGATCAAATAGCAGAAATTATATTGAAAACCTATATGGGAGGCCAAAAGAAATAAAAACGAGAGTCTTAGAGTCTAAACTTCATAAATCATACTCTTCAAGCAACTCAAGCAAACTCTTGCGATGGATCAAAAAATTGTCAGCTTCAGACAATACTCCTCCTGCAAACCATTTAAGCACTATGGTATGGGAATACTATATAACAACCTTGCACACAAGGAATATTATTTCAGTTAGAACACACCCATCAAACTGGTCTCATTATCAAAAAAAACTATCATGACATTCATAAACTGACAGCAATGGAAATCCAAGTGAATATTGACGATCAACAATTTGCAAAAGGTGCCTGTTAATTCTATTCTATTTTCTATTCCTGGAATTTCTAAAGCGCGCGGCTACCCAATGGGCCTACCAGCACTGATAGATCATACCAATACCATTATCCTCAACATGGTTAAGTGAACAACACGGTCTTTAGTTGCTTCCTGAAAATTAACTCATCTTTAGTCCTCCTTAACACTATACAGAACCTCCAGGATTTGCAATTTGTAAAATAAATTGCAAAATCAGCAGTTTTGTAAAAAGCCTGTGCTTTTTGCAAAAGTCCCCACGAAATTTGAAGAACGCGACCCTCCTTGTATTGGTCCAGTGGCTCGCCATGGGGCCAATAGAAGGAGGGTCTCACAGCAGGCAGGCGAAGTGCTGTTTGCTTATTTACTCCTCACCTGCCTGCTGTTTCCCATCCTTTGTGTTGTGTGGAGGGCTGTGATGACTTCTGCCTGCCGCCGGAACCAAACAACAGTCAGAGGATTCTGTACCCGAGGATCATCACCTTGAAGACCAGGGAGACACCAAGCACCAAGGTAAGTCATCCCTGTCCTGGGCTCCTGCACGAGGATGTGACCAAAGGTGTGAAGGCGGAATGGGGTCAGGAGGTAGTAGAGGTAAAAAACGTAATAAAATAAAATGCACCCCTGGTCCTGCCGCGTGCCCTATGGGCCTTAAACTTTATTTAAGTCCCTGGGGGCCTTTTTATTTTCTCAACTTGATAAAATAAAATGCCTCTCGGTCCCGCCAAATGCCCTATGGATGGCGAGCCATAAACTCGATAACAGCTTAGGGTCCACCGCCCACAGGGCATGCAGCGGGCCTAGGGTGGAATTCATTTTTATCATGTTAGGGTCCGTCACACATGAGGCACATGGGGACATTGATTTGAACAGATTAGGGCCCGCCACCCACAGAGCATGCATCAGGCCAAGGAGGCCAAATGATTTTATCAAGTTGATAAAACAAAATGTCCCCCTGGGCCCACCGTGTGCCCCGTGGGCGGTAGGCCGTAAACTTGATTACAGTTTAGGGCCCACAGGCCATGCGGTGGGTCAAAAGGGCATTAATTGTGATCAGATTAAGACCAGCCGCCCATGGGGGCAGGCGGCGGGCCCAGTGGGCATTCATTTTTATCAGATTAGGGCCCGCCACCCAAGGGACTCACGACAGGCCCAGGGGGCATTTGATTTCATCAAGTTAAAAAAATAAAACGCCCCCATGGGCCCGCAGTGTGCCCGGTTGGCGACGGACCCTTAAATTGATAGCAGTTTAGGGCCCGCGGAGGGCCAAAGGGGTCATTAATTTTTATCAGATTAGGATCCACCACCCACAAGGCACATGGCGGGCCCAGAGGCATTTATTTTCATCAAGTTTAGGGCCTGCCACCCACAGGGCCAGCAGTAGACCCGGAACTTGATAGAAATAAATGCCCCCTGGACCTGTTGCATGCTCCGTGGGTTGCAGGTCCGAAACATGATAAAAATAAATGCCCCCTGCGCGTGCCACCCATGGGGTACCTGGGGGGGCATTAATTTTTATCAAGCTTTGGGCCCACAGGGCACAATCATTTTTTTTTGGGCCCGAATAACCGCAATATCCTGGGGGATCTGACTATAGGCAGTGAGTTCTATAGTTTAGAAACCAGGTAAGCAAAAGATCTTCCTCCACTTCTTGATTTGTTGATCTGTAGAACTGTTAGTAGACATAGAGCAGAGGAACGTAATGTTCTCTCGGGGAGGCCGGGACAAACAAGGCAATGTAATAGCTGTGGGCCCTTGTTATGTAAGATCTAATACGAAAACAAAATTCTCAAGTTGGGCAAGAAAGTAGAGTCTGCAAAGGAATATTGCCAAATGTCAGAATGACAGTGTGTCTGGACCAACTGGGATCCCAGAAACCCTTTTCAGGACAAATCCCACCTTTTCGTTTGATCCACTAACTAAGGTCTTTTAAACTGCTCACGCTCAATCCCGCCATCTTGGCAGGGATCCTGCATCCATACCATTCATAAAAAAGGTAAACGGGAATACCTGTCAAATTACAGACTTATTGGCCTCCTGAAAGTCAAGGCCAAATATTGTGCCTCTTTACTGCTCTAAGATGTGTGAGAATGGGCAGAAAAATCCAACTTAATACCTTGGTTCCAGACAAAGTTCAGAAAAAGTAATGGAACCGCCAACAACATTGTGGCCCTCGCCCTGATAGTCCACAAATCAATAAACAATAAAAGATCCCTCTATCCATGCTTCAGCGAATGCGAAAAAATAGTAAACTTACAACAAAGGTGGTAGTTTACCTCTGTGAATCAGGCCCTGTGTTGGGTAAACTGGTGGCTTTAGCGGAGGGACAAAATCACTTCCAGTCGATCAGACTGAAAACAACGCCTCCTTCAAGGGAAACTTGATATTTGGAATGTGATCTACATTAGCTTCTGGAAATCCATTTGTATAAACATTTTTCCTTTGTGGGAATAAAAAGTGTGTAGGGGCTGAAACTTCCATATAAGCATGATAAGGCGACGTGGCTCTCAAGGAGTAGGCTGAGGACTTGCACTTAATCCTTTTAAGATATTCTTGAGAGCTACACAGGCCTCTGTGGGCTTCCACAACAGTGACCTTGACATGCTTGATGATATACTGCACCTTCTCCATAGCAGCGAATGAATGTGCCCTTAAAATAAATGCACTCAACTCTGCATCCATGTTAAAGGCTGGCCAACTTAGGGGCATATCAACAAGGCCCGTCGATAAATATCGCAAAGCGCGCTTAGCGCTTGCATATTTATCGCCGGCTATCTCTGTTATTTATCGCCCGGTTAGCGCGTTATCAACAACGCGCATCGCTGAGGCGATAAAATTCCAGAGATAGCGTGGATATCGCCGTTTTCCATGGTGGAAAACGGCGATATCCTAGATGATAGGGCCTGTGGTCTTAGCCACAGAATCCACCCCCCATGTCAAGTATGCCTTAGTCAGGAATTTAACAGACGTTAAATTCCTGCGTTAAGGCATACTTAACGCGATTTAATTAAACAATCGCTAACCCTCCTTGATAATATCGCGATATTATCCCTGTTTGGTTTCACAGCCACGCCTACTTTGCATCTCATTAGCGATGCAAAGTTAGGCGTGCTGGAAACGGGCGCTAAATCAGCAAAACACGCAATAGCGTGTCTTTGCTGATAAGGCGATGGAATTATCGCCGCTTTTCGCCTGAAAACGGACGCAAAAGCGGCGATAATTTCATATCGCCGCCTTGTTAATATGCCCCTTAGTAGGTTGTGGATGTGCCTAGAGGAGGATATTTAGGCTTCACAGTCTAAAGCCAGCATTAAAGATCTCCTTCCTTAATAGTATTCGAGAAACCGGAAAAAATAAAACCACCTTTATTCGAAATTCTTGTCTAATGCCAAATAAAGACCGCACATTATTGTCAAACAAAGGGTGTAGAAAGTTGTGTCAAATAATAATATGATACATTTTTATTTAAGTAGTGCGTAGCACACCAGCCGCTATTTTTGGGCAAATTGGAAAATGGGACCTAACTTAGATTTTAGAAGCTGGATCTTGCGTAATTCATGTACTTTCCAGTACAAGTAACTTCCTTAAAATAGTGTTCACTGAGATTAGTATTAATAGTTTTAAAAGGATGTGAAAAATGTGTTCATACTGACTTGGAAACCATACTTGTTGTTATGTTCAGAAGACATCCCTCAAATTCATAGTTGAACCGCAGTCTCAAATGTTCTCATGATGTGTGGATATTTTTGGCAGGATTCTCACTTTAGAAATATCATTTTCAGCATAGTTTTCCTGTGGCACACTTAATGATACCTTCAGGATTTTGAATGTAAGAGACCACACATTTGTTTAACGGAGTTATAACTGGTTTTTTTCTGCATTCCCTCTCCAGCATTTTTGGTGTAAACAATCAGGTTGTTCAGAGTCCTGAATCAAGAAACTAAGAGCTAAAAAAAAAAATTCTGGGACTACTGCCACAATCAAATGCTACATTTTTCCTTTGTCTGTGTCTTTTATAAGCACTAAATTATGAGACATCAATCATAAAATAAATATTTGATTTCCACGTATGTGAATTCATCATTAGTACTTGCTCATCAAATATAGAAAAACAAGTGCTAAATTAGGGAGCAGTGTCATTATATCACAAAAGCTGGGTGGTAATGAGACTTTTGTAAAAAAAATTACTTCTGTCAAAAAACTATGCTGCTGTTGGGTGCACCTGTCAGACAGTGTGCCAGGGTATCACACCACTTATGGACAAGTCGAGGTTATGCTTGCGGTGTTCCTGTCAGAATGGCATACCTCTAAAGTACTGTCATTTTGAGTTTGGGATCCCATTCCTACTGCCCCCTCCTCTGTCAGAGTCACTGGACTGTACTGATCTGCAGTTGAAATTGGGTCTTGAAGACAGAGACGGCACTCTTCATATGGCTTAGACGGTCCACCCACCCTTCAAATTAGTTAATCCAAGACCAATGCGCCACTGACATTCTTGGATCGATGTTCCCATAGACCTGACTGACTTGGGCAAGTGATGGAGGCTTTATCTGTCATTGCATTGAGTACTTTGGCATGAGCTGTTGGTCATTTCTCCCCTTCTGCTATTGGCTTGAGTGCGGCAGCCAAGCACCATGGTATGCACCACGTATGGCTTCTATCCAGCACCCTGAAGAGGCTCCAGAGAAATATTTATGCTATCTCAACTCCTGAGCTGCCATGAGTCAACTTCTACTTCTCACTACCTCTGCACCACGCACCAGAGAGTTGATCTGGCAGAGAATCAGTAAGAATTGTGCCATCAATTTCAGATTTTTAAAATAATTTCCTGAGGGGTGATGCTGAACTAGGGGACAACACCACCGTGCTCTTATTGAGAGAAAATAAATGGTTAGCCAGTAAAAAGAGGGTTGCTGTTTGGCCGCTAGACATAGTCCATGGGGTTGACGTAACTTGTTTTCAAACTTAAGCACCATCAAGTGATTTTGTTGACTAGCCATCCTTTCTCTGCTTTGCCTCCAAATATTAGTCTTCTAGGCTTCTTTTGAATTAGCAACTCAAGAGCATGAGAAGGCTATCTTTCTACTTTCCATATGTGATTATCAGTTTTCTTAATCCCTGGAAATTGGCACCCAAATGCATTACTGAACATCGATTATAAAATTCTTGCTAACACTCTTAGTTACCACATAAAATCAAATGATCCCAAGTAAGAAGAATGGATTAATTCCTTATCGACAACTGGCTGGCAATACCCATATTTTGATTAAAGGGGTGCGTTGTTTTCATACTTGAAAGATCCAATCAGCCACAATTTGTAGGCACATAGAAGTATTTGATATGGTGAGGTTTCAACTTTTATGTGCTTATTTGAGGCTCATAGTTTTTTCATCGAAGTTCCTCAGGATGATAGCTTATCTGTATGGGGTCCAGAGACACCCATAATTATTACTAATCAGGAAGCAAGATTGATAAATGTGCCATGGTGGATGAGTTTTGGGTGTCCACTGTTGCCCATTCTTTTTGCATTATTTGTTGACTCTCTGGTCATCCTTAATTAAACTGGTAATAATGCACCTCCAAAAGTTCTTGAGGACAGGTGGATTAAACTTTCTACTGATGGCTTTTATCTCTTGGTGAAAAAGGAAAAAATCAAATATACAATATTAGGCATAGTTAATATTATTATATGCTTGGCGATATGATTAACCCCAGAAAAGCAGAGGTCCCCAAAATGTTCTCCCAGAAGTCCCATCTTGACATGACGCCTTTGTCCCAAATGGTCTCCAGATATTCCGTTATCAGAAGACTGTTCAATGCTCTATTACATTCTGAAAGACAACATATAAATTATGGCAGCTGTTCAGCGTATGTAGGCTCTGTCACTATCATTAGCGGTGCTAGTGAAAATGTATTTTGTTTCCTTATATCTTCATTTTTTAATTTACTGTTTTATTTAAAGAGCCCTCCCTTTTTAGGTCGAGCCTAGAGCAGCGCATGCGCTGCTATAGGGAATCGACCTCTTGGAATCACTTCAGCTTCAGGAGAAGCTCGTGCATGTAGTGCTCACACGCCATTGGCCTTTGCGTCTGGCTTTAGCACGCAATTGGCCAAAGGCGTGTGGATGTCCCAGCTTTTAGGAAAATGTTCACTCCCAGAGCGTTTTGCTCTCGGGAGCCAGCATAACATCTGTTTTGTGTCACCTTTCACTTTCGCGGCCGTGGCTTTCTTTGTGGTCCCATTTATTACTTCCTGCTTTGGCTTTCTCTGGGCTGAGCTCTCGCGCTTCCCGGAGCCTTGTTTACTCTTTCCTGGCACTGTTTTTAAGCTTGATTTGTAAGTGGACCAATAAGCAGAAATTATCTTCGCTATCCCTCTCCCTTCTCCACACCCTCGCTCGTGTTTTTAAGCAGAAATTAAACCTATGCTGCTGTTTAGTGTTCGTGCGTTCTGAAGAGCTTCATCCTCTCCGCATGTCAGAACGTTTTTTTAAAATCAAATCATGGCGAGTTTAAGGCGTTGCGTCTTTCCCTTGACACAAGTTTTGCTTGTTTACTGACAAAGCCTTTTATTGCTTTTGCCTGCTGCAGTTCTTGTTTACAAAAAAGGGATGTGTGGTTTTACATGTCCGTTTTAATTCGACGAATAGGTTGAAAGGTACTACCTTCCTCCGAGCCTGTGGTGCTGTGATGAGCCTGACGTTAAAGCCCCGTCTTGAAACCCCTGATGGTTTTTTACTTAGCACAACTGTGTTGGTGTACATTACAGCAGCAGGGGACGGGTCTTTATCAACAACTCAAAGGCCACCAGCAGCACAGCGACCACCCCGAGCTGCAGCAGACATGCGATGAAGGAAAACATTCAGTGGAATTCAAATGGGGGAGGTGGGGTTACTCCTGTCATCCCTGCATTACCAATGGACAGTCCAGCAGCCCACATATTTTTGAATGTTTCATATAGTGCGCACTCGATTTGGAGGTATTGGAGCACTTTACCATAGTACCAGTTTCATACATTTTTAGGAACGCGAGAATGTATCAGGTGTCTAAAACACATAGTTTGTGATAAATTTGTACTTTACTACAATCAGATTCCTATGCGCGGCTCGCAGTGACAATAATTCTTGCTGAAGGATAAGAGATGTATATTTACATTGGTGGAAGCTGCACAGCTGTTCCTTGATTGCACCGGTAGGGTGCGGATACTGAAGGGTTAACCTGTTTTTCCGTGTTGTTGTATTGCATTCTTCTGATACAAAGTGGGTCTTGGAAGCTCAGCTGCTGGAGATGGGGGGAGGGTGTGAAATAGTGTACGGTAATACCATGTACAGGAAACAGAATAAAAACCCAGCTAGAGGCCAACATTTCACAATTTATGTTGGAAGTATCGCAGCAAGTTTTATCGTTTGCTATTGCTACTGACTTTAATGAAATGTTATTTTTTGTAGTTGAGTACATCATCTAATCAAGTATACAAATAAGCATTTTATTTCCGCTTGAAACACGGTAAACTGGTGAGCTTGCTCAACTGTATATGTTGCACCCGAATGGGTGGTCGTAAACTAGAAATGCCTTCTGCTTTACTGTCCTTATCGGAGAGAGACACCAGAGTTCGAGACCTAGACTTTGATCTGTTAAGACTCAGAGCTTGACACTCTCCAGTCATACACAATAGGGCCTTGATTTCCAGCGCTCTAGCCGTGGCCCTAGGTTTCTCTAGGTCCGACATGGGATGTGCCTGACAAGGGCTGCGCAGGCGTTGGATGTGGTAGTGGCTTGACCGAGGGCGCAGGGTGCAGAATTCAATGCATAAATATAATTTGTACAGAATATTCAGCCAAGAATTACCTTGTATGACTATATAAACATACATGACAGTGGCTATAAGCCCTCGTATGCAAGGAAAGGGTCCGGGCGTTCTAAAAAACCAAAATAAGTTGTTCCAAGTCCTTTCATCATTTGTCTGTCTTGGGTATTCTCCTATGTTGAGGTGAATATGCCTTCTATTGGTAAAACATAATTAATATATAGTATACAGGATGGATTTGCCATTGAGGCCTCTAGGGCGTCTTCAACGATAAATACAACACTGAATGCATTGCCGAGAATACTGCAATTTATGTTAATACTGAAGTGGGTATTGAGGTTATTTCCCTGAAAGTGAATTTGCTGTCGGTGTGGAACTCTTTTTCCCAGCTGATATAACAGATTTGATAAATATGCAGTTTATATGAGAACCCGGGCTGTTCCTAATCAGGGAAAGATATAAAAACAAGCATTGGCATAGCCAATAGGTCTCACCTTTGGGACCTTATAAGTATTTAGTTTTGCAGTACAATATCCTTGATGCAACAACATCAACTGTTGCATGGCTAAACACTTATAAGGTCCCAAAGGCGAGACCTATTGGCTATGCCAATGCTTGTTTACATTTGGGTTATTATAGTACAGCTGTCAAACAGACCTACTGCTTACAATATACCCAGAGTGATCTTTAGGTCTGCCCTTTTAACCATTGGCATTATTTGACTCACCCCAGTAGAGTGTTCCTCTCTCACTTAATGTCATTGGTTGTTTGGGTGAAAACTTTCGCCATCACTAAGTGCATGCTTTGACTTCTTGAGGCACTGCTTTACAACAATTGCTCTTTCTGGCCTTTCCTGCTGGCTAACTCCTGTGTGCCCCGCTCTGTTCCTAATATTTGCTACAAATATATCAACAAACCTTTTCTCAATCTAACATGTATTTTTACCCGTTTTGTGATTTTTGGCACTTTGTTACACCACCATTTTTATTACCCACCTTTCCTCTTTTGTGCTGCTTGAAATAACAGTGTTAACATCAATAATTTAAAGTATCCAGTATTTGCAATTTTGCAACACATTCAGTAAAACAGGTACCGTAATAAAGCTAAGGATTTGAATTTTAAATTCATTTCCCATTTCCCGCCCACCAACCTCTCATATCTCCCTTCCCCTTCTTCTTTGTACTGTGAACTTGTCCTTCCCCTCCTCACCGCAGTCTCATATCTCCCTCCTGCCCTGTTGTTTTTGTTGCTCTCTCTAACCCAGTAAACACATCCCTCCGAGCAGCTTCTATAAAGTGCTGTCAGGTTCGGGTATTTTAATTTTTTTAATTTTATACAAATTGAATGCTGGATATGTACTCGAGGATCCCTTGCCCTTAATATGATCCTCTTTTTCTTTCTATGTCAAAAGTAGGTTGGGTAGCAAGAGAGCCTGCATTAGTCCGTCCTTTCTATCTATGTCATAGGAACTAAGGTCGCAAACGGGCAGATTCGCAAAATCTGCCCCTTTGCGACCGATATTTTTGCATTTGGGATGCATCATCCCAAATGCAAAAATCGCAATTTAAGTAATCGCAAAAATAGCGATTACTTACTTGCGAGTGCATTTAGGGAATCGCAAATTGCGATTCCCTAAATGCAATGCATGATGAAATCGCAAATAGCGATTTCGCAAATAGGGGTCGCAAATTACCATCAATTTGAACTTGATGGTAATTTGCAAAAACTTTGAAAAATGCACTAAAGTGCATTTTTCAAAGTTCCTGGTTACACACACACATGCGCATGTGTGTGCGCAACATCTGTTCACATTACAATTTCAGGGGTGCAACAGGCTGTCCTTTTGGCACCCTTGCACCCTTGAAATTGCATGCGCAATTTGCGAATACCTATTGGGTACTCGCAAATTGCGCATGCAATTCCCATTAATTCCTATGGGCCTGTAGGCCCATAGGAATGAATGGGAAGCCATTCCTTAATTGTGACTCGCAATTTGCGAGTCGCAATTAAGGAATGTTTAGGAATACGCTATTTTTTAACGATTCCTACATGCATAAGCTTTTGCGATTCCATAATTGCGATTCCTTAATAATCGCAATTAAGGAATCGCAAAAGCCTACCTTGATGCAAGTGCCCCTAAAAGAGGATGATAACGAATTCTTCCTCTCATCTGACTTCTAACAAAAAGAAGACAGTATTGAAGTCCATACACCCTTCAATGCAGCCCACCTTTTGTTTCAAGTGTGGCATTAATGTGCTTACAATGCAATCATTAGCAGATTGAGCCCAGCACTTTTGCCTTTGCCAATGCTTTTTAACTGATGACATTATGGTTTCAAGATTTGTTTGGGCCTGTCGTAAGCCCTGTATGGGTTTCCAACAATGTTCAACCTCCGCAGCTAAGGCGGTCTGGCCTTACCCAACTCTCATTTGTATTATTTTGTGGCATAGATTGTCCAGATTAGACATTGCTTACATTGTGCATTTTTGTACTGGATTTCACAACTTTCCTATTAAAAGAAAGTTGATATTATCTTCTGCCACTTGTTCGAGCAAAATAGTTTTCCAGAAGATTGTGGAGAGCAATTAAAAGCATATGGCCCAACCGCCCTATTATCACAGTCCTATGACTCACATTGATAGGCTGTTGGAGTACACTTGTTTGTTAACATTTATATGTTCTAATATGGCCACCAAGAGTGTTAAATATCTGCATTCAATTTTCCCAAATTCTTGGTAGAAAGGGAAATTCTCCCCGATTCAAAGGGAAAGTAAGGATATGCTTAATTTGTTTGTTTCCTCACATTCAGTTACACGTAGCTTTCAGCAGGTTTGACAACTAACTCCTTGAATTCTGTTGATGTCATCAAGTTAATTCTCTAGAGCACATAAACCAACAGTTGAAGTACAAGGTAGCTATAATGTGACTTTTGGATATTGGCCTGGAGCCCTCCCCCGTTTCAGTATTTAGAAATTATGGGATGTTATGGGCATCCTAGTAAGGGTGAATGAATGGTTTAGGCCCTAATGATTATTGGAAATATGCATCTATGTCTCAAACCTGCATTGCATGCAATCCCTTAGTATCTGGTGACTTTACTCCTGTATGTCATATTTTAATTGAGCCCTGATATCGGGCCTTGTCGTTTGAGTGACAACAATGGCGACACACAGTCCCTGTTTTAATACTGCCCCCTGCTGGAAGACTACTAGTGGATAATATTGATTCATAAAAACAAGTAATGTGGGGATGTTTAGAACTAAAGGCAAATATTTCCTTTCTAGGTTTTATCTCTGAACAGGAAGTCTCTTCTAATGTGAGCACACAAATTGGGGTTTATCTTCATGTTTGTTGTCTTCTCATCAATCATGCTCCCATGAAAATCCAGTCAACCCCTGTATTTTCCCTAGGGTTCCATATATCGGCAATACTCAAAAGCTTGAGTTTTGTTCAGAAGTTAGAATCAATGTGCAGAATTGTTTTGTTTAATTTGGTCTGCTTTCATGTATTTGTCTTTTGGGGAACCTATATAAAAAACGTTTTGGCATTTTTGTACTTTTCTGTTCGTGGGTTTGTATTTTTGCTACAAGCTGCCAAATTAATATATTGGGAATCTGCCTTGTCAGTGTCTATATGTTTTTGAAAGGTGTATTGAACCCTTTGATTCTCTTCAATTAAATAAACTTTAAGAAGAAGAAAAAAAGCGAGGCAAAGCATCTGTCCGCCTGTACCTTCCCTGGCCGCATGTAGTATTTGGGCTCTTGGAATTGATTTAGACTTTCGCAGACAACCTAGAATATCCGGTTTTTGGGTAGGAACCAACGCCACTACTGCAGTGGGCTACTTGCCCACACAGAGGCAATTTTTGATTATCCTACAGGTGGCTGTTAGCTAAATTTCTCATGACTTCATCTCTCACCACACTCCAGGCTAAAAAGTTCTGTCCGCGAAAGCCTGACTCGTAGACAGCAGAATGCTTATAAATCTTCGCAGACCTTATCAAACATAGAATATCAGAATGTATGGTTGTGCTACTAGGGAAAACCCTGACAATGTTGAGCAGAGAGCCCTGGTGCTAGGTAGAAACTGCAGCGTCTCTCTTTCAAAAGTGGATTACAAGTGATGCAGCATAATTTTAAAAATCATGATACAGGACATGTTCCATTATATTTGAAGTAATGTTAGAGTTCATTTCATTTAAAAGTGGGATGCTCACTTAAAGGCCTTCTCAAAATGCTTTTTCTCTAGCGCTGGCCTCTCCCTTGATTTAATACAATGGGTCGTTCTTTACAAGTGATATGTTGCTTGTTTGTCCCTAACATGTCTACACCCTGACGTTCCTGAAGTGTTCTTCAATGTGCACCGTGAAATATTCCTGTGGGAATAAAATTTCAGCTATGCCTATAGACAAACTACTTTGTGTCTTATTTGATACTAGGCTTGTGAGGACTTACAATTTTTCGTTTCTCATGGCTAGCATGGGAAACCATCTTGATGTTTCAAGTGTCCTAGGTGGCGCTATGTGAACATAGATATGTGATAATCTTTTAATTGTGATGTGATGCCACCTCACTGGGGCAAACTTAAAAAATCTTAACAAAGAATGAAACCCCAAAGGAGTGGCTATGCAGACACCATTAATTTTTGCATCTTGACCGAACGCTATTCTGATTTTTCCTGTTCGAGACCCAAATGCTGTGCCGATCGATTTATCTTTCGCTTTTGAACTGCCTAGTTCATGCTACACTCAGTAGCTTATGGCCTGAACCTTCTTTGCTGAACCATTTTCTATTTTGCCATTTTCCCTATTCCTTTGTTTATGCTAAATGGACTCGCTCTTAATGGACTTTAATTCTGAACCATTTTTTCCATCTTTTAGAACCTGAGCTGTTAGACAACAAATTATCATTCTGCCTTAATGGTGGTAGGGCTTTGTAACACTGTAGCTGAGTTATAACCATCGAAGGAAGCCGGCATAAATGTTTGACATTGTTCTGCAAATTGTGATATTCTTAACTAAACTCCTCAAGAAATTACTAGTGGCAAATAATTTTGAATCTTTAATACTGTAGCCTAATTAACCAATACTTTGTCTGAGTCTATTATTGAGTCCTGTTTAAATATTCCATTCAGACTTTACTGTGTCCCAAAGACTAAAGGCCTGATTCTGAGTTTGGCGGTCCGACCGGCCAAAAACTGCATCTGCCAGTAACCCACAGCGCTGGAGGTCTTTAGACCCCCGTATTACGAATTGACTGCGGGACCCGCGGTGTGACTGCATCAGTCTTGCAGCAGTGGACAATGGTTTTCCATATGTATCAATGCCTGTGTGTACATTTCGACTGCACATGTGTCAAATGTACACATATCCATGAAACATGTGGAAAAATACCACCTACCTCTTACTGGAGTCCAACCCATATGTGGCCAGTCCAGCAATAGGTATATTGCCACAAACAGGGTTGTATTCTTGGGGGGGGGGTAAAGATGCTGCTGTGAAGGGGGGACCTAGAGAAAGGGATCCACATCAAACTCTGCCAGGAAGAACAGGAAAGGGGTGAGTATGCACCCCAAATCCTTTGTTACCGCTGACTCAAAGCTGGCTATCCGACCGCCGCAGTCGGCTCAGTGGAAAGCCAACTCGTAATACAGACAGCGGTGGAGCTTCTCAGTATCACCCTATGGCAGCTGCCATTCCCCCACAGCGACCCCGGTGGTGGGTGGTGTGCTGGCAGTGTCAGCTCTTCAGCCACGGTCTTTTGAAATGCCGTACGCCCATCTCGTAATACGGTGGTCAGACTGCCGAGCTCGCCGTGGTCAGACCGCCGTCACATCAGTACATGGATCACCAAACAAGTAAGAAGGCCCTTAATGAGTTGTGGGGAGAATCGTTGAGCCCTGTCTGAACATCAGGTGTTACTTCTTCTATGTTGCGTTGCAGTTGCAGAGCTTCTGGTTTGCAATATCTTGACTCAACTTAACTTCTTCAGGAGGTTGAGACTTCCTGTTGCTAGTCTTATTTCTACAGCATGGTCTTAAGAGTGGTGTACCTTTCTTAGATAAACTTTATTTAGGCAGTGAAACACACTTACCTAAATTTGAGCTCTAATCTGTGAGTTGGCTGTCAATTAATGGTCCTCATTGGACAGCTAACATGGAGTTTGGTCACCCTAATTTCCACCCCTCGTATCGGCAGAGAAAGATTTCTCAGAGAATCATAGCCTCTGTGGTAAATGGAAACGCTTCAGACTGTCTAATCATAAAGGGCCGAGTATGGTTAGAGTAGTAAGTAGATAAAGAGTACAATAAATATTTTACGCACGCTTCATGCTACGACACAAGCATCGATGAGCTGCATACATCTGCCAATTAATATCACTTGAAAGAACTCAGAGCAGGAGCACTAAAGTTAACATGTATTGAGGAAATAACATGATAAAACTGGGAATATCGTGATGCCGGTCTGTATTTTGCTTTTAGTTAGAAAAAAATAAATAGACACATTACATTCTTATGAAAATAAAAAATATCACACACCAAATAAAAATGTCATATGATTGATATATTATTATTACAAAAGATCATTGATTAGGAGGGACAAAAGCCAACACATCCTTTTTCATTTGTATAGAAGCCTCAGAATCAGCTGCAAAGGAGAGGCAGTTTCTCATCAGGATCTGCGAATTTCCGATTGATTGTTGTGGATGGCTTTACATGGAAAGCATCTTTAGGGTTGTCATTTTTTATCTTTATCCTTACTGCTTGGCTTCTAACTAGTGAAAGGAAAGTGAATTATGAAGCATCTTGGGCAGTAGCAAAAATTCAGAAATTAAGCAAGAGTGCATGGGTAGTGGGAGACACCTACTGCACGTTGAAGTGGGGACAACTGAGTATTCTGAAACACATAAAGTCATTAACCATAGCAGGATGACACCTTTGACAAAGACAGATGAACCTCTTACTAACCATGCACACACTATGTATAACATTAAAATGTCCAAGTTTGAGAAACAATGGCTTCAGAATTTCACACAAAATGTTTTATCTTTGTTGTTCAAGCAGTGATGGTATCATCTATCACTCACCTGAATGTGAACTGAGTTTGTTCTTTAACAAGCGTCACTTCTCACTGACAATGTCATGCTGCTGCACTATCGATTGTCAAAGATAATGGGTTTTGCAATCTTTCATCTGCTGCTTCCTGACTGTCTAACAAATGATCAATTGCCTTACATTTACATACCCTGCCTTAAAGTGTGTTACTGTCATTTTCTCCTCTGTGTCCTCCGCATTTTGTGAAAATAAGGCTTCCTTATATGATTTGTAAATATGTTTAGAATTTTTCCAGAATTATTTCTTCTTAAAGACAGACAAGTCTGACATTTTCAAAGACCTGTGCATTTGTTGTCTGCCTGTTTAATCACCCCATCACCCAGGCCAAATATTTATTTATTTACTCATTTATTGATTGACTTATGTGTGTGTGTATATATGTATTTTTAAACAGTTTATGAATGTTAAATATATTTAGCAAGGTGTTTTGGTGAATCAGTGGATGTATGAGTGCCTGTATAGATGATTTAGTGATAGCATGACTGACTGTGAAAGTGAGTGATTAGGTGTCTCAGTGAATGTATGGGTGAGTGGTTGGTTGTCTGAATGTCTGTATCAGTCTGTCAGTTGGTGTGTAAGTTGCTGAATGGGTGTGTGAGTAGGTACGTGAGTTGCTGTATGGGTTAGTGATTGGTTGTCTCAGTACCTGTATGGTGGTCTGACTGTCTGTGTGGGTTGGTGAGGGGCTGTGCGACTGCCTGTATGGATGAGTGAGTGGGGGGTCAGTGCCTTTATGGATGAGTGAGTGGGTGGGTCAGGGACTGTATGGGTGAGTGTGTGTATGGTTGTGTCGGTGACTGAGTGCATGTGTCAGTGGTATATAGGTGAGTAAATGGGTATGTGAAAAGCTGTATAGGTGAGTGATGTATATGAGTGACTGTATGAGTGTGTGAGTGAATGTGGATGTGGCAGTATGGGTGATTGCATACGTGTGTCAGTGACTGTATAGTTGAGTGAGTATGTGTTAGTATCTGTATGGGTAAGTGAGTAGGTGTGTGTTTAACTGTATGAGTGAGTAATTAGCTGTGTGACTGACTGTATGCATGAGTGACTAGGTGTGTGAATAGCTCTATGCGTGACTGACTCAGTATGTGAGTGGCTGTATGGGTGGATGCGTGCATATGTTAGTGGCTGTATTAGTGAATGAGTATGTGTATGAGTGGCAGCATGGGTGATTGAGTGGATGTGTGTGTGGAGCTATGAATCAGTGAGTGGGTGTGTAAGTACTGGTATGGGTGTGTGTATGAGTTTGATAATGGTAGTGGGGAAGTTGGAGTATGTGTATGAAAAGTTATATGGGGTGTGAGTGGATGCGTCAGTGTTTCTGTGGATGATGTCATCAGTGATGTCATTTGGGATGTCAACAGTGATTTCATATGTGTTGTCACTGACCATGTCATGAGTGATATAATATGTGAGGTCATAAGCAGTGCATCGCGGGGGCACACGTTATAGTTAGCTCACTAACTATAACGGCTGAATTTCACTGGTTTTGTATGAGTGAATCCTGAGTATAACTATAACGTCCCTGTAACCTTAGTTTTTTTCAGTTAGTTTCTAAGGTTTTTTTAAATGCTAATTCCTAACTATAATGTCCCTGTAACCTTTGTTTTTTTCAGTTACTTTCATAGGTTTTTTAAATGCTAATTCCTAACTATATTGTTGCTGTAACCTTTGTTTTTTTCTGTGAATTTCTAAGGTTTTTTAGTTCTATTTGCTAAGTATAACGTCCCTATAACCTTTCGTTTTTTTGAAAATGTTTAAAGTTTTGTAGAATATATTTCCTCACTATAACATCTGTTTAATTGATACATATTTTAAAACAAATTTCAAGTATTTTTAATGCTTGAGAGTAGTTGTTTAGTGATCTACTCTTTAAAATTGTCTGCCTATAATGTTTTTTAAATAAAACCGCTTTTACCTAGCGTTTTCTGTTTATGCGGTGACACCTGAGTTCGTGGAGACTTCTCTATTTGCGGATACCGTGTGTTCTATAGAAACTCTAAAACACACATATACAGCTATTTTAATTGATATTTGACACTAGTTGTTTACTGATCTCCTGTATAAAGTTGTCAGTCTATAAGAAATTTTTACAAAAACCACTTTACTTAGCGTTTTCCGTTTTTGTGGTGATACTGGAATACACCGTTACCTCGCTAACCTTGGCGACTGCGTGTTTTCCAGAAACTCTAAAACACATATATAGACATATTTTAATTGGTGTTTGACACCAGTTGTTTAGTGATGTCCTCTTTAAAGTTGTGTTTTTATAACTGGCTGCATGAGTTTATAACTTAATATGTCAGTGGATAAATTACTATCTCAGTCAGTATGCAAGTGAGATCTGTAACTGGGTGTATAACTCTCTGACCGTGATCTGACAGCGGATGCATGAGTTTCTATGTGGGTATGCAAGTGGATGCATGAGTTTCTGAGTGAGTCTGTGAGTGAGTACATGAGTCTCTTAGTGGGTCTATGAATGGGCGTGAGTCTCTAACTGTGTCTGTGCCTGAATGTATCAGTGAGTGTGTGCTTGAGTGTCTGATTAGGTCTGTAAGTGGGTGTGTGAGTCTCTGACTGTGTCTGTGAGTGATTGCATGAGTGTCTGAGTGGGGCTGTGAGTGGGTGCATGCATCTCTGAATGGGTCTGTGAGTGGGTGCATGAGTCTCTGAGTAGATCTGTGAGTGGGCTCATGAGTGTCTGAGCAGGTCTGTGAGTGGGTGCATGTGTCTCTGAGTGGGTCTGTGAGTGGGTACATGCATCTCTGAATAGGTCTGTGAGTGGGTGCACAAGTCTCTTAGTGAATCTGTGAGTGGGCTCATGAGTGTATGAGCAGGTCTGTGAGTGGGTGCATGCATCTCTGAGTGGGTCTGTGAGTGGGTGCATAAGTCTCTCAGTGGGTCTGTGAGAGGTTGCATGAGTATCTGAGTGGGTATGTGTGTGGGTGCATAACTCTCAGGGGGGTTTGTGAATGGGCGCATGATTCTCTAAGTGGGACTGTGAGTGGGCACATGACTCTGTGTGTGGGTGCAGGAGTATCTGAGTGGGTCTGTAAGTGGGTGCATCAGAGTCTCAGTGGGTCTGTGAGTGGATGCAAACATGTCTGAGTGGGTCTGTGAGTGGGTACATAAATGTCTGATTGGGTCAGTCAATGGGTGCATGAGTCTCTTGAATGGATCTGTGAGTGGGTACATGAGTCTCTGAGTGGCTCTGTGAGTTTGTGCCAGAGTGCCTGAATGGATCAGTGAGTGTGTGCTTGAGTGTCTGATTAGATCTGTGAGTGGGTTTATGAGTTTCTGAGAGTGTATGTTACTGGTTGCATGAGTGTCTCAGCAGGCCTGTGAGTGGGTGCATGCATCTCTGAGTGGGTCTGTGAGTAGGTGCATGACTCTCTGAATGTGTCTGTGAGTGGGTGAATTTGTGCCCAGGTGGGTCTGCGAGTTGGTGGGTAAGTCTTTAAGTGGGTATGTGAATGTGCGCATGAGTCTAAGAGTGGATCTCTAAGTGGGTGCATGAGTCTCTGAGTGGGTCTGTACATGGGTGCGTGACTCTCCGAGCGAGTCTGTAAGTGGGTGCATGAGTATGTGAGTTGGCATTTGACTTGCTATATAAGTGTCTGAGTGGGTATGTGAATGAGTGAATAAGTGTCTGAGTGAGTTTGAGAGTGCGTACATAAGTCTGTGACAGTGACCGGCGAGTGTGTACAAACATATATTTTTTATATTTTCACCAATAGTTGCGATGTCGCCGCGATATTCGGGACATCCCCACAACAGTGCACGCCATGCTGGCGATCGCAGCGTCATCGCGAATATCGTGCACGGTTAATAAATAAATTTTGCACCCATAACTTGTGCCACTAACACCCCCATTTCTCAAACATGGGTTCAGAGTACCTCCACCCTGACCCATATATAACCTTTCACACAAATTTTCAGCCCTGCGAACCATTCCCAATCGATAAAATGGCGACCGCAACTTTCTGCTCAGGTTGCATCAAGCCAATCACAGCATCCTACTGGTGCGTGCATTCACGATTAATTGCAAAATCGCTGCAAAATATCCGCAGCCAGAGATATCGCTATAATTTTCAACTTTTCTCATCAGTGATGTCACTGGCCATGTCATGAGTGATGTAATATGTGAGGTCATAAGCAGTGCATTGCAGGGGCACAAGTTATAGTTAGCTCAGCTAACTATAACTGCTGAATTTCCTTGGTTTTGTACAAGTGAAATATCAGCCTAACTATAATATGCCTGTAACCTTTGTTTTTTTCAGTGAATTTCTGAAGTTTTTTAATTCTATTTCCTAACTACAATGTCCCTGTAACCTTTGTTTTTTCTGTGAATTCCTAAGGCTTTTTAAATGCTAATTCCAACCTATAACGTCCCTGTAACCTGCATATATATATGCTTGAAAATCCCTGCTGACATACATATATATATATTATCTACTGGCGGTCGCCAGTAGATAGTTATAGTTAGGACGTATTTTCCATAGGAAATCCACAACATTCTATTTGAAATAACTTTGGCGCCGGTTGACGAATCTTCGCGAAATTTTCAAAACTTATGGCCCGCTCCGGTCCGCTCCTATCCTGAAAGTCTCGGGGTGAATCATCAAGTGGGGACCGAGAAAAAAGGGGGGTCCCAAAACGTGTTTTCCCCATGCAATTTTCCATAGGAACCTTTAGTCGCAGCTACAGCCCGAACTGCAGAACGGAATTACACCAAATTTGGCAAAAAGGTAGCCCTTGGTTCAGAGTCGTGCCTTTTCATTAAACAGTGTAAATCCGTTCAGTAGTTCCTGAGAAATTTGAAAAAGAAAACACATATATATCTGGGCGGAGCCTAACCACACATGTCATCGTGAGATCTGATTGGCTCTCAGCACTTCAGCCTGGAATTGCTGGCAGCCATCTTGGGACCAATATAAATGATAGTACCCCATTGAAATGCAATGTAGTGAATCGAAGATTTTGAGGGTTACCAAAAGGAGAACTATAAAGGGTGATAACAGACTTTAGTTACATTAGAATTCATTTGTTGATGGTACCATACTAATTTCAGGAATTGTGGTGTGTTCTAAGGTGATTTTACCCTGTGAAAAACCTTCTGCTGGGATATCATGAATCATGTTTGAGAGAAAACTATTTTCACATGCTTGACCCATACAGTTTTGGCAGGTGCTCCAGAAGCTAAAATGAGAGCATATTTTCTATAAATTCACATTATCTTTCTCAGTCATGTGAGAATGAAGTCTGACATTCTCAGTAAAACATGTACATCTAACAAGGGCAGAGACTGTCAGTTGATTCCTTTGTGTTCTACTGCAGCTTCCCAGAGTGTTCTAAAGAACAACTAGTGTGCTAACAGCCTTACTTATGACAAACGTATGGCACACCTGAAGCCATCTTGATTGGAATAAACTGGTAACACTTAAAACATTTAATTTAAAAAGGAACAAAATGATGGGGTTCATTTTGTCATAGAAATAATGGTTAGTGCTGTAGAAAGAAAAATTAGGACATGTTTCAAGTGTGATCTCAAATATCTTCCTGTTATATTTCAACAGGAGCCGCCTGTCAGTTGATGCCTTTGTGTTCTACTGCAGCTTCCCAGAGTGTTCTAAAGAACAACTAGAGAGCTAACAGTCTTACTTATGACAAAAGTATGGCACACCTGAAGCCATCTTGATTGGAATAAACTGGTAACACTTAAAACATTTAATTTAAAAAGGAACAAAATGAGGGGGTTCATTTTGCCATAGAAATTATGGTTAGTGCTGTAGAAAGAAAAATTAGGACATGTTTTAAGTGAGATCTCAAATATCTTCCTGTTATATTTCAACAGGAGCAGCCTGTCAGTTGATGCCTTTGTGTTCTACTGCAGCTTCCCAGAGTGTTCTAAAGAACAACTAGAGTGCTAACAGCCTTACTTATGACAAAAGTATGGCACACCTGAAGCCATCTTGATTGGAATAAACTGGTAACACTTAAAACATTTAATTTAAAAAGGAACAAAATGAGGGGGTTCATTTTGCCATAGAAATTATGGTTAGTGCTGTAGAAAGAAAAATTAGGACATGTTTTAAGTGAGATCTCAAATATCTTCCTGTTATATTTCAACAGGAGCAGCCTGTCAGTTGATGCCTTTGTGTTCTACTGCAGCTTCCCAGAGTGTTCTAAAGAACAACTAGAGTGCTAACAGCCTTACTTATGACAAAAGTATGGCACACCTGAAGCCATCTTGATTGGAATAAACTGGTAACACTTAAAACATTTAATTTAAAAAGGAACAAAATGATGGGGTTCATTTTGTCATAGAAATTATGGTTAGTGCTGTAGAAAGAAAAATTAGGACATGTTTCAAGTGTGATCTCAAATATCTTCCTGTTATATTTTAACAGGAGCAGCCTGTCAGTTGATGCCTTTGTGTTCTACTGCAGCTTCCCAGAGTGTTCTAAAGAACAACTAGAGCGCTAACAGTCTTACTTATGACAAAATTATGGCACACCTGAAACCATCTTGATTGGAATAAACTGTTAACTCTTAAAACATTTAATTTAAAAAGGAACAAAATGAGGGGGTTCATTTTGTCATAGAAATTAGGGTTAGTGCTGTAGAAAGAAAAATTAGGGCATGTTTTAAGTGAGATCTCAAATCCTCTTCTATTTCATTAGAAAATTCTGACATGCAGACTGAAACAATCACTTTCAATACCAGCAGTAGACTTCCAGTTAACTCCCTGGTGAGCAGTAGCTTTACTACAGTGATCTAATGAACAACTAGAGTGCTAACATTCTAAATTTATGGCAAATGTGTGACACATCTGAATGCCTTCTTGATGGAATCAAAGTAAAAACTGAAAGCATTTCCTACTGAGGAGACTGCAGTAAATGACGTAATTAGGAAACTTCATAACACATAAGTCTCCCAAGATGGCCACCAGAGAAAAAAGAGCCCAAATGTAGCACAAATATCACCCAGATGTAGCCCACATATAGCCCAATGACAGAAGTGTGCAAAACACTTTTTATTTTTAGTTTTTCTGCAGTTTTATATAGTGCAAACTGGTCAGATATTGGAGCGTTACATCTTACTTGGACCCCTTATTGCGTATTTTGCACGAAGTACATGAGATTGATCTTGCGAAACATTGAACTTTACGATTCTGTTAACCTGAAGTTGCTCTGAACCGGGCTTTGTAACACCCGTTTTTACCTACTGGTTTTAATTAATTCTCACTGTATTGTATTAGGAAAGAGGATTTACTGTTTTTATGTACACTTTTATGATCTATGTTTCTAAATCAGATCAAATAAAGTTTAATGAATTCTATGGCAGGACGGAGGCGAGGATTATGCATATCTTTCCTCACTTTATTTGCATAGCAGTTCAAAGAAAACGTAACACAACAATCATTAAACAAAAGACTACACATCCCATGAACCATTAGGGGGTAGTCTCCAAGGCAACTATAGTCCAATCATATCACAGTCCATCGTATATAATATCGTGACGTCCCTTCCGCTTCCTCTTTCTTCACTGCTCGTCAGTTAAGTGCATTCCTTACATTCTTGGCTTAATCTGACGTTGTTGCTGTTTGTATAGCGGTTTCTTGTCCCCGTTATTAGCATTATTGCCTTGGTATTGTTTGATATTCCCTGCGCAGCAGGCTCTTGCCCGAGCGTGTTCTCCCCCTCGCAGTTTCTCCCGCTGTGTGCTCTGCGCGCGGTGAAATCCTGTCAGGCGCATCTGGTCCGAGCGAGGCAGCTCTGTCGAGCGCTCCCGCTGGTCTTTATGCGCGTTTGGGAATTCGGTCACTCCTTTAGTGTCCGCTTGATTCCCGACCCACCCTCGCCTAATTTTGACATTGCTACGCGGTGATTTCCCCTCACGGACACATTAGTGACCACCGCCACCTGGTGGTGGTAATTGGTATTGCGCCTTAGTCTATTCTTATAACAGCTTCGGGGAAAGCCCAGCTGTTGGAGCACCGGCGAGGGGGCTGTCTTAAGGATTTTAAGGGCATTTGTTCTGTGCTCACACCCTCTGCTATCATGTCTTCTCCAGAAGACAATTTTTACTCCTCCTACCAGGAAGTGGAGGAGGAATGGCCCCCCCAACTTCTCCCTCCAGCAGTGGACCAAGCCCTCTCTCTGGCTATTTCTAGGGTGCTGGCTCCTCTTAGGGATCAGGTTGATAAGCTTGCGAAAAGCATCCCTGGGGTGTTCAGTGACCCAGATCTGGTGGTGGCGGGTCCAAGTAGCTCCCAGATGGGGAATAAAAGGGCTGTTAAGCATAACGCGGGGCACTTGGAAGGATTTGATAAACTTACGGAGACCTTCCTCAAGAGTGCGCGAACGCTAAAACATGCACCCTGCCGGGAGGAGGAGGGGCCCGGAGAAAATTGCGACACTGTCACCACTATTGCAGACCCCGACGGCGGGTTTCCCTTAGAGGGAGAGGGTGTATCGGAGGACGATTTCTCCTCCGATGAGGATAAGGACTCGGGGCGTCCCTGGCATCCAGAGTCCCACTCCTCTCAGTCCCCGGTTGGGGACGGGGTCCACTCGCACATGTTCGAGCCTACCCAAATTTACCATCCTAGGTCGGCAGAGTGGACACCTGACGCCAAAGTGGCAGAGTATGTGGTGGGGAAAATCCATCAACCCCTTGAAAGGGAGGTCAGGAATAGGATGAGGGAGAATGCCCCAGGCCCTCACTGAAGGGGAAGGTGGCACACACGCCTGAAATTGATGAGAAACTATGTACCTTTTTCTCCAAGTATATGAGGGATCCCAAGAAAGGAATTGATAGGTCTTGGACGTGGTAGGGCCCTTGACCCAAATTATTCAATTGACGGAGCGTTCCAAAGAGTCAGGATCCCCTTTGTCCACGGATATTGTGGCTGGTTGGGCGCACTACCCTAAACCCTAAAACACTATCCCCTCCACTACCCAAACACCACTGCACTACCCTAAACCCTAAAACACTACCCCCAGCACGACACCCTACACTACCCAAGCATAACTGCACTACCCTAAACCCTAAAACACTACCACCAGCACGACTCCCTACACTACCCAAACACCACTGCACTACCCTAAACCCTAAAACACTACCCCCAGCACGACTCCCTACACTACCCAAACACCACTGCACTACACTAAACCCTAAATATACCCCCAGCATGACCTCCCACACTACACAAACACCACTGCACTACCCTAAACCCTAAAACACTACCCCCAGCATGACCCCCTACACTACCCAAACACCACTGCACTACCCTAAACCCTAAAACACTAACCCCAGCATGACCCCCTACACTACCCAAACACTACTGCACTACCCTATACCCTAAAACATGACCCCTACACTACACAAACACAACTGCACTACCCTAAACCCTAAAACACTACCCACAGCATGACCCCCTTCACTACACAAACACAACTGCACTGCCCTAAACCCTAAAACACTACCCCAGCACTACCCCTACACTACCCAAACATCACTGCACTAACATAAACCCTAAAACACTACCCCCAGCACAACCCCCTACACTACACAAACACCACTGCACTACCCTAAACCCTAAAACACTACCACCAGCACGACTCCCTACACTACCCAAACACCACTGCACTACCCTAAACCCTAAATCTACCCCCAGCACGACCCCCTACACTCCCCAAACACCACTGCACTACCCTAAACCATAAAACACTACCCCCAGCACGACCCCTACACTACCCAAACACCACTGCACTACCCTAAACCCTAAAACACTACCACCAGCATGACCCCCTATACTACTCAAACACCACTGCACTACCCTAAACCCTAAAACACTACCCCAGCACGACCCCCTACACTACCCATACACCACTGCACTACCCTAAACCCTAAAACACTACCCCCAGCACGACCCCCTACATTACTGCACTCCCCTAAACCCTAAAACACTACCCCCAGCACGACCCCCTACACTACCCAAACACCACTGCACTACCCTAAACCCTAAAACACTACCCCCAGCACGGCCCCCTACACCACCCAAACACCACTGCACTACCCTAAACCCTAGAAATGAAACCCCCACCCCATGCCCAATCCCCCTTACCTCTCACTCCTCATGGTTCCTCTCTCCTCGTGGTTCCTGCTTCACGTCATCTCTGAGGGGCGGTGCACGTCGTTGTGAGGAAACGGAACAGCCTCTGTTTCCTTACAATGACATGGATCGTCTACATGTTTTAGAACGCATGGTCTTTTACCATACATACCTTTACAACAAAATTCGTTGTAAAGGCATGCGTGGTAAATGACCATGCGTTCTAAAAATGCGTAGTAATGACTTTGTGATGTACAACGCATGCGTGGTAATGCATGCGTAGTAATGGTATCGCAAAGTAAAAAAGTCGTTGTAACGGCTGTTTACCGATCGAAGCTGGACCCTGTTCTTCAGTGAGACGTTTATTTGATTAATTAGGAGGAAGGAATGTGGTTTTTTACCGAAAAGTGCATTCCCGGCTGTTGTAGTGTGAAAGTGTCCGCGTGGCCTGGTTTCACTTCTGGTGAGAGAGTGGAAGAGTCTGTTTGGATCTAAAGGAGTTCTGTTGTTGGACGGGGCCGACGCGACATGTCATCAGAAAACATAGCTAATGGAAAGCGTCCTCCCTGAAGTGTGGAGCAGTGCCATGAGAGGTCAACGAGTGTGCGTCCCACCGCAGTATGACCGTACCGCGTGACCCATGTGCCGCCTCCAGGGTACGGGAGGCAGAAGCGGCATCGCAGGTCCTCTTGAAGACCGTTGTAGCACTAATTCTACATTTTGGTACTAGGGCATTTTAACTTCGTTGTTCCTGCCAGATACAAAGAGAAGATCCTGTGTTATTCAGTGCCCTCGTTACCTTTTTTGTGGGTTGTGGTGCTTGTCACTTCGACTGCCCCACCGGTGCACACGACTGGGCACCCCACCTCATGTGCCATCTGCAGGGCCTCTGCCCTCGGATCACTGGTTTCGGTTTCTGGAGTGGCAACATAAACAGTTGCTCCCAAAGGACTAACCTGAACACTTAGGTGAATATCCCCTGCACCAGCATTCCACAGAAATTCTTTCCCAGCTCTCCCACGTCAACGAGCACGGCTCCGCTCGCGACACCGTATGACGTCATCGGAGCCATAAGAGGACCTCGTCGGTGTGCTGACGTCAGTTCCACCCATTTTTTCCGTGCCACCGAGGCAAACAGGGGACCGAGACATTTTCACATGTATACATAGTATAATAAATATATATATTATTCACTGAAAAAAACATAGGTTTCAGGCACGTTATAGTTAGAAATTAGCATTTAAAAAACCTTAGAAATTCACTGAAAAAACCATAGGTTTCAGGCACTTTATAGTTAGAAATTAGCATTTAAAAAACCTTAGAAATTCACTGAAAAAACCATAGGTTTCAGGGGCGTTATAGTTAGTTGGACATTTCACTCGTACAAAACCATAGAAATTCCCCCGTTATAGTTAGTTCAGCTAACTATAACTCGCGCGCCCGCAATGCACTGCTGATGACGTCACATCTTACATCACTCATGACATGGTCAGTGACATCAGTCATTACATTACTGATGATATCTCAAATGACATCACTGATGACATCACTGATGACATCATCCAGTGAATGTGTGTTTTTCTGAAAATTAAATATGTTTTATATATGTATATCTCAAGGTCGATGGAAGAATAAATGGGTATATAAGTGTCTAAATGGATGATTTTTTTGTAAAATTGATTGTATAACTGACTAAGTGTATCTTAGTGAATACATGGGTTAGTGAGTAATGTTTAAATATGAAAATATCTGTATCAGTCTCTCACTTTGTGTATAAGTGGCTGCATGGGTTGGTGAGTAGCTACATGAGTGTCTATATGGGTTATTAGTTGGTTTTTTGAGTATCAGTATGAGTGTCTGAGTGTCTGTATGGTTCGGTGGGGGTATTACTTAGTGCATAGATGCATGAATGAGTGACTCACTGTTTGTATGTGTTGAAGACAGCATGTGTGCAGGACTGTATAGGTGGATGAGTATGTGTATGGGTGTGTTAGTGAGTGAATGACTGTCTCAATAGTGTCTTTATGAGTAACTACATATGTTTTAAACTAGTATATGTGAGTATTGGTGTATATAAGTGAGTATATGTGAGAGTGAGAGATTGGAAGAGTTCCTGTACAAATAAGTAGGTGTTTCTATAAGTGATTGTTTAAGAGAGTACGTATGTGTAAGTTTCTGTAGAAGTAAGTGTGGTAGTGTGTGTATAACTGTATATGCAAGTAAATGGATGTTTGATACTTTGTTTGCATGTGTGACTATGTGTGTGAGTAACTCTATGAATGAGTGGCGGTGTGTAACAGGATGTATAGGTGTATGAGTACATATGATGAGTGAGTACATGTATGAGTGACTGTATAGGGACTGTTGGTGAATGAGTGGATGTGTGTGTAGATCTTGGAATTACTGAATAGGTGTGTTGTAACTGGTATTGGTATGTCCATTGTTTTGAAAATGTTAGTTTGTATTTTTGAGTGTGTGTATCAAAGGTTATATTAGGGTGAGAGGAGGTCTGCCACTCTATCACAAGGATGATGTCATCAGTGATGTCATTTGAGATGTCATCAGTGATGTCATGAGTGATGTCACTGACCATGTCATGAGTGATGTAATATGTGACGTCATCAGCAGTGCATTGCGGGCGCGCGAGTTATAGTTAGCTGAACTAACTATAACGGGGGAATTTCTATGGTTTTGTACGAGTGAAATGTCCAACTAACTATAACGTCCCTGAAACCTATGGTTTTTTCAGTGAATATATATATATATATATATATATATGCTTGAAAATCTCTGCTAACGCCGCCGCATATATATTACCTCCTGGAAGGTGCCTGTAGGTAGTTATAGTTAGGATCTAGTTTCCATAGGAAAAGTGTTTTTGCCTTTGTTACTATCTTTGGCGCCATTTGACGAATCTTCACAAACGTTTCCCAAAAAATTTGAACACTCAAGTCAGCTTGTGTCTGGAAACTTTTGGATGGCATGTCAAGTGTGGGCTGAGAAAAAGGGGTGGTCCCAAAATGCATTTACCCCATGTTAATACCCATAGGACCTTTCAACAAGCGTACAGCTGGAACTGCTCAGTGGAATCACACCAAATTTGGCAAAAAGGTAGATTTGGTTACAAAGATGCTCAGTAGTTTTTGAGATATTAAATGGAAAATAAATGTGTATATATATGGACACGGACCCTCCGGGGATCCACCCGTTGGGATTCATGGTTTCACATGCCACAGCAAGTCCTGATTGGCTGTCCGGACCTTCACAGAAATGTTGAGGCTGCCATTTTGTCAGGGGAATGGTCCCCGGGGCTGAAATGTGTTTGCAAATTGAATAAAGGGGTCAACTAAGATATTTCCTGATACCTTGTAAATGTTGGAAGAGAGGGCTGAGCTTGTATCCTGGGGTCACAAATAAGAAAAAAAAATGTTGGTCACTTGTGAGATCCACGGATCCCTTGTGGGCTCAGCAGGGCCCTTTTGCACCTCCGCGGAGGATCCTCGGATTTAGCGTAACTGAAGAAAAATACATATATATATTTATACTATATATTTAGACTGTCTCTTACTCTCACAGCTACTCTCATTCCCATACAGATACTGACACACCCACTCACATACCCATACAAACATTCTCACATCCAGTTTTACACCTATAGAGACACTGTCACACCCATTCACAAACCTATACAGAAACTCTCTCACTCATTCACAAACCGAGAGACTCTCACATCCAGATGTACATCTATATAGGTAGTTTTACACCCACTCACATGCCCATACAAACACTATCACACCCATTCACATATCGTACAGACACTGTTATACCCATTCACAAACCCATACAGAGACTCTCACAGTCACACTTACATCGATAAAGAGACTTTCACACCCACTCACATACCCATATATACCCTCTAACACCCACTCTTACATCCATACAGAGACTTTCACACCCACTCACAAGCTATCTCATTCCCACTTTTACACCTATGCACACTGTTACACTCTTTCACAAACCCATACAGAGACTCTCACTTTACACTTACATCCATGTAGAGATTTTCACACCCTCTTATATACTCTAACAGACCCTCTTACTTCCATTCTTATACCCATTCGGACAATGTCACACTTATTTACAAACACATAGAGCGACTTTTACATCCACAAATACACCTTTTTCAGCCACTCACATACCCATACAGACAGTGTTACACCCATTTAAATATCATACATACACTGTTACACTCATTTAAAAACACATACAGACACTCTCACACCAAGAGTTACACCTATATAGACACTTTCATAGCCACTCAGATACTGATGTAGAGTCTAACACCTAGTGATATACTGATAGAGACACTGTTACAACAAGTTAGATATGCATTGAGACAAGTATGCACCTAAAATCATACCCATGTAGACTCTGTTATACCCACTGTGAGATCCATTCACAACTGGCTACTGGAAATATTAAATGTGCTGTTTTACATTGAATGTGTGCTTTTGGTTTGTAGATCCGTGAGGGATCCGCGGATTCGATAATGTTTTGAAAAAAGGATTTGCAGTTAAAAATAATAACGGATTCATAAATAGGGTGGCTCTTAGTAGAGCCGTTGTGTTCATTGTGTGTATATGATTCCTACATATACGAGCAGATGCAGAGTTTCAAGTTGCTCAGAAATACTCTGTTGCCTTTGTCCATGAAGTGAACACCATCTCTCCAGTATATTCCATGCATGTTGAAGCACGGGTTATTATTATAGATAGAGCCCCTGTTATATTCTCTGAGGAATGCTGAAACAGTTTTATTAAAATGTTTCCAGGCTTTCTCTATCTGAGGACAAAATTCAGATGACCACTTCAATTTCTGGCTCTGGCATATGTTAGAAAACACCATGGCAGTGTGAGGGAAAAGTTGCATTAATCGTTCTAAGGTATTCTTCATTAGGATTTTCAGTGCTACCTCAGTCAGTGTACCCAGGTCATTGCCACCACAGTGCACAATTATGAGGTATGGATGTTGAGAATTCATAGTGTTTTCAAACAATGGAAGCAGTTGCTGCCACTTTTACCCTCTCTGGCCAAACCAACTAATATCCACAATTGGGCAAGCCCAAGTCTCTGCCAATCCCCCTCTTTCTAACAAACTCTCTCACCCAGAACACAAAGCTATGACCTGCTCTCCACACTAACCATTTTGAAGGATGGAGCAGTAGCACCCAGGAGAAGGCTGAAGAAGGCTGCAACTGAATGAGGCAGTTTTCAAAATGAAGTCAGTTAAAGGATACCCTAGCAAGTAAAATCTAAAAGACCACATTTGACTGGATGATGTAATTATAGCACTGTTTAAAACTAGTTTATGGTATAAATTTAACCCCTTCGCTGCTAGGCCTTTTCCCCCCTGTGCTAAGCCTTTTTTGGCTATTTGGGGTAGTTCGCGCTTAGGCCCCTGTAACTTTTTGACCACATTAGGTATCCACGCCAAATTTGCGTCCTTTTCTTCCAACATCATGGGGATTCTAAAGGTGTCCAGGGTTTGTGGATTCCCCTGAAGGGAACCCAGAAATTAGCCAAATACAGTTACATTTTGGTTTTTGGGGGGAAAATGGGAAAAAAGTGCTGCAAATGAAAGTGTCTGGTTTTTTCCCTGCAAATGGTATCAACGAAGGGTTTGTGGGGCTGAAATCACCATTTTCCCAGCTTTTAGGGAATGACAGACTTTTGTCAGAAAACCAACATTTGTTACACAGTTTTGGCATTTTACTGGGATATAGCCTATTTTTGCTATTCTTTGTGCTTTCAACCTTCTTCCAGTTAATGGTAGAAATGGGTATGAAATCAATAATGGATCCTGGAAAACTATACATTTTATAAAAGTAGACAAGATTCTGAATTCAGCAAGGGGTCATTTGTGTAGATCCTTCTTTCCTTATAGAAACTAACAGTTGAATATAGGAAAAATTGAAAATTAGTTGAAAAAAACAGCCATTTGTGCCAACGTTTTTACATGTAACTTATTCTAATTATGACAGCTGTTTGAAAGCAATATACCATTACATCTGCTGGACCTTTCTGGTTGTGGGGATATATAGGACTTGTAGGTTCACCAAGAACCCGACGAACCCAGAGCCAATAACTGAGCAGCGTCTTGCAATGGTTTTTCATTATGTACCAGGTATATAGCAATTAATTTGGGAAAATATATACATGGAAAAATCGGTATGAAAGACACCTATGTATTTCTGAAATTGTAACAAAATATAGAGTTTAGAAACAGTAGATATTTGCACATTTCTGAAATTGTGGCTACCCATACTAGCATGAGAATTATAGGTCATTTTTCAAAATGACTTCTTTTTTACACATTGTCTTTCATTTGGAAGGCAGAAATGCATCGAAAGTCAATAGGTAATAACAGTTGCTTTACAATTCTGTGTTACCCTAAGTCTCTCGATAAAAATGGTACCTCACTTGTGTGGGTATGCCTAGTGCCCGCGACAGGAAACGGCCCAAAACACAACGTGGACACACTTTATTTTTACAGTGAAAACTGACCCTTTTTTTGCAAAGTGCCTAGCTGTAGATTTTGAACTCTAGCTCTGCCGGCACCTAGGAAAACCTAGCAAAACTATACATTTTTAAAAACTAGACACCCAGGGAAATCCAGAATGGGGTGACTTGACTGGCTCTCACTAGGTTCTGTTACCCAGAATCCCTTGCAAACCTAAAAATTTGTCAAAAAAACTACATTTTCCTCACATTTCTGTGGTGGAATGTTCTGGAATCTGCGTGGATCCACAAAATACAACCCACCCCACGTTCCCCAAAGTCTTCAGAGAAAAATGGTACCTCACTTGTGTGGGTAGGCCTAGTGCCCGCGACAGGAAACAGCCCAAAATACAACGTGGACACACCACATTTTCACAGTGAAAATGGACCCTTTTTTTGCAAAGTGCCTAGCTGTAGATTTTGAACCCTAGCTATGCCGGCACCTAGGGAAACCTAGCAAAACTATACATTTTTTAAAACTAGACACCCAGGGGAATCCAGGATGGGTGACTTGACTGGCTCCCACCAGGTTCTGTGACCCACAATCTCTTGCAAACCTAAAAATGTGTAAAAAAAAAACACATTTTCCTCACATTTCTGTGGTGTAAAGTTCTGGAATCTGCGTGGATCCACAAAATTCCACCCACCCCGCGTTTCCCAAAGTCTTCCAAGAAAATGGTACCTCACTTGCGTGGGAAGGCCTAGTGCCCGCAACAGTAAACGGCCCAAAACGCAATGTGGACACACTACATTTTCACAGTGAAAACTGACCCTTTTTTTGAAAAGTGCCAAGCTGTAGATTTTGAACCCTAGCTCTGCCGGCACCTAGAGAAACCTAGAAAACCTATACATTTTTTAAAACTAGACACCCAGGGGAATCTAGGATGGGGTGACTTGACTGGCGCCCACCAGGTTCTCTTACCCAGAATCCCTTGCAAACCTAAACATTTGTAAAAAAAACACATTTTCCTCACATTTCTGTGGTGGAAAGTTCTGGAATCTGCGTGGATCCACAAATTTTCACCCACCCCGCGTTCTACAAAGTCTTCCAAGAAAAATGGTACCTCACTTGCGTGGGTAGGCCTAGAGCCCGCGACAGGAAACGGCCCAAAACGCAACGTGGACACACCACATTTTCACACTGAAAACAGACCCTTTTTTTGCAAAGTGCCTAGCTGTAGATTTTGAACCCTAGCTCTGCCGGCACCTAGGGAAACCTAGCAAACCTGTACATTTTTGAAAACTAGACACCCATGGGAATCCAGGATGGGTGACTTGACTGGCTCCCACCAGGTTCTGTGACCCAGAATCCCTTGCAAACCTAAAGATTTGTCAAAAAAACTACATTTTCCTCACATTTCTGTGATGGAAAGTTCTGGAATCTGCGTGGATCCACGAAATTCCACCCACCCACGTTCCCCAAAGTCTTCCGAGAAAAATGGTACCTCACTTGTGTGGTTAGGCCTAGTGCCCGTGACAGGAAATGGCCCAAAACGCAACGTGGACACACCACATTTTCACAGTGAAAATGGACCCTTTTTTTGCAAAGTGCCTAGCTGTAGATTTTGAACCCTAGCTATGCCGGCACCTAGGGAAACCTAGCAAAACTATACATTTTTAAAACTAGACACCCAGGGGAATCCAGGATGGGTGACTTGACTGGCTCCCACCAGGTTCTGTGACCCAGAATCTCTTGCAAACCTAAAAATGTGTCCAAAAAAACACATTTTCCTCACATTTCTGTGGTGTAAAGTTCTGGAATCTGCGTGGATCCACAAAATTCCACCCACCCCGCGTTTCCCAAAGTCTTCCAAGAAAATGGTACCTCACTTGCGTGGGAAGGCCTAGTGCCCGCAACAGTAAACGGCCCAAAACGCAATGTGGACACACTACATTTTCACAGTGAAAACGGACCCTTTTTTTGCAAAGTGCCAAGCTGTAGATTTTGAACCCTAGCTCTGCCGGCACCTAGGGAAACTAGCAAACCTATACATTTTTGAAAACTAGACACCCAGGGGAATCCAGGATGGGGTGACTTGACTGGCTCTCACCAGGTTCTGTTACCCAGAATCCCTTGCAAACCTAAAAATTTGTCAAAAAAACTACATTTTCCTCACATTTCTGTGGTGGAATGTTCTGGAATCTGCGTGGATCCACAAAATTCAACCCACCCCACGTTCCCCAAAGTCTTCAGAGAAAAATGGTACCTCACTTGTGTGGGTAGGCCTAGTGCCCGCGTCAGGAAACAGCCCAAAATACAACGTGGACACACCACATTTTCACAGTGAAAATGGACCCTTTTTTGCAAAGTGCCTAGCTGTAGATTTTGAACCCTAGCTATGCCGGCACCTAGGGAAACCTAGCAAAACTATACATTTTTTAAAACTAGACACCCAGGGGAATCCAGGATGGGTGACTTGACTGGCTCCCACCAGGTTCTGTGACCCAGAATCTCTTGCAAACCTAAAAATGTGTCCAAAAAAAACACATTTTCCTCACATTTCTGTGGTGTAAAGTTCTGGAATCTGCGTGGATCCACAAAATTCCACCCACCCCGCGTTTCCCAAAGTCTTCCAAGAAAATGGTACCTCACTTGCGTGGGAAGGCCTAGTGCCCGCAACAGTAAACGGCCCAAAACGCAATGTGGACACACTACATTTTCACAGTGAAAACGGACCCTTTTTTTGCAAAGTGCCAAGCTGTAGATTTTGAACCCTAGCTCTGCCGGCACCTAGGGAAACTAGCAAACCTATACATTTTTGAAAACTAGACACCCAGGGGAATCCAGGATGGGGTGACTTGACTGGCTCTCACCAGGTTCTGTTACCCAGAATCCCTTGCAAACCTAAAAATTTGTCAAAAAAACTACATTTTCCTCACATTTCTGTGGTGGAATGTTCTGGAATCTGCGTGGATCCACAAAATTCAACCCACCCCACGTTCCCCAAAGTCTTCAGAGAAAAATGGTACCTCACTTGTGTGGGTAGGCCTAGTGCCCGCGTCAGGAAACAGCCCAAAATACAACGTGGACACACCACATTTTCACAGTGAAAATGGACCCTTTTTTTGCAAAGTGCCTAGCTGTAGATTTTGAACCCTAGCTATGCCGGCACCTAGGGAAACCTAGCAAAACTATACATTTTTAAAACTAGACACCCAGGGGAATCCAGGATGGGTGACTTGACTGGCTCCCACCAGGTTCTGTGACCCAGAATCTCTTGCAAACCTAAAAATGTGTCCAAAAAAACACATTTTCCTCACATTTCTGTGGTGTAAAGTTCTGGAATCTGCGTGGATCCACAAAATTCCACCCACCCCGCGTTTCCCAAAGTCTTCCAAGAAAATGGTACCTCACTTGCGTGGGAAGGCCTAGTGCCCGCAACAGTAAACGGCCCAAAACGCAATGTGGACACACTACATTTTCACAGTGAAAACGGACCCTTTTTTTGAAAAGTGCCAAGCTGTAGATTTTGAACCCTAGCTCTGCCGGCACCTAGAGAAACCTAGAAAACCTATACATTTTTTAAAACTAGACACCCAGGGGAATCTAGGATGGGGTGACTTGACTGGCTCCCACCAGGTTCTCTTACCCAGAATCCCTTGCAAACCTAAACATTTGTAAAAAAAACAAATTTTCCTCACATTTCTGTGGTGGAAAGTTCTGGAATCTGCGTGGATCCACAAATTTTCACCCACCCCGCGTTCTACAAAGTCTTCCAAGAAAAATGGTACCTCACTTGCGTGGGTAGGCCTAGAGCCCGTGACAGGAAACGGCCCAAAACGCAACGTGGACACACCACATTTTCACACTGAAAACAGACCCTTTTTTTGCAAAGTGCCTAGCTGTAGATTTTGAACTCTAGCTCTGCCTGCACCTAGGGAAACCTAGCAAACCAATACATTTTTTATAACTAGACACCCAGGGGAATCCAGGATGGGGTGACTTGACTGGCTCCCACCAGGTTCTGTTACCCAGAATCCCTTGCAAACCTAAAATTTTGTCAAAACAACCAAATTTTCCTCACATTTCTATGGTGGAAAGTTATGAAATCTGCGTGGATCCACAAAATTCTACCCACCCCGCGTTCCCCAAAGTCTTCCGAGAAAAATGGTACCTCACTTCTGTGGGTAGGCCTAGTGCCCGTGACAGGAAACGGCCCAAAACGCAACGTGGACACACCACATTTTCACACTGAAAACTGACCCTTTTTTTGCAAAGTGCCAAGCTCTAGATTTTGAACCCTAGCTCTGCCGGCACCTAGGAAAACCTAGCAAACCTATACATTTTTGAAAACTAGACACCCAGGGGAATCCAGAAATGGTGACTTGACTGGCTCCCACCAGGTTCTGTGACCCAGAATCCCTTGCAAACCTAAAAATTTGTCAAAAAAACTACATTTTCCTCACATTTCTGTGGTGGAAAGTTCTGGAATCTGCGTGGATCCACAAAATTCCACCCACCCGCGTTCCCCAAAGTCTTCCGAGAAAAATGGTACCTCACTTGTGTGGTTAGGCCTAGTGCCCGTGACAGGAAACGGCCCAAAACGCAACGTGGACACACCACATTTTCACAGTGAAATCGGGCTCTTTTTTTGCAAAGTGCCAAGCTGAAGATTTTGAACCCTAGCTCTGCCGGCACCTAGGGAAACCTAGCAAACCTATACATTTTTTAAAACTAGATACCCAGGGGAATCTAGGATGGGGTGACTTGACTGGCTCCCACCAGGTTCTGTTACCCAGAATCCCATGCAAACCTAAAAATGTGTATAAAAAAACACATTTTCCTCACATTTCTGTGGTCGAAAGTTCTGGAATCTGCGTCGATCCACAAAATTTCACCCACCCCGCGTTCCCCAAATTCTTATGAGAAAAATGGTACCTCACTTGTGTGGGTAGGCCTTGTGCCCGTGACAGGAAACGGCCCAAAATGCAACGTGGACACACCACATTTTCACACTGAAAACTGACCCTTTTTTCGCAAAGTGCCAAGCTCTAGATTTTGAACCCTAGCTCTGCCGGCACCTAGGGAAACCTAGCAAACCTGTACATTTTTGAAAACTAGACACCCATGGGAATCCAGGATGGGTGACTTGACTGGCTCCCACCAGGTTCTGTGACCCAGAATCCCTTGCAAACCTAAAGATTTGTCAAAAAAACTACATTTTCCTCACATTTCTGTGATGGAAAGTTCTGGAATCTGCGTGGATCCACAAAATTCCACCCACCCACGTTCCCCAAAGTCTTCCGAGAAAAATGCTACCTCACTTGTGTGGTTAGGCCTAGTGCCCGTGACAGGAAACGGCCCAAAACGCAACGTGGACACACCACATTTTCACAGTGAAAATGGACCCTTTTTTGCAAAGTGCCTAGCTGTAGATTTTGAACCCTAGCTATGCCGGCACCTAGGGAAACCTAGCAAAATTATACATTTTTTAAAACTAGACACCCAGGGGAATCCAGGATGGGTGACTTGACTGGCTCCCACCAGGTTCTGTGACCCAGAATCTCTTGCAAACCTAAAAATGTGTAAAAAAAAACCACATTTTCCTCACATTTCTGTGGTGTAAAGTTCTGGAATCTGCGTGGATCCACAAAATTCCACCCACCCCGCGTTCCCCAAAGTCTTCCAAGAAAATGGTACCTCACTTGCGTGGGAAGGCCTAGTGCCCGCAACAGTAAACGGCACAAAACGCAATGTGGACACACTACATTTTCACAGTGAAAACGGACCCTTTTTTTGAAAAGTGCCAAGCTGTAGATTTTGAACCCTAGCTCTGCCGGCACCTAGAGAAACCTAGAAAACCTATACATTTTTTAAAACTAGACACCCAGGGGAATCTAGGATGGGGTGACTTGACTGGCTCCCACCAGGTTCTCTTACCCAGAATCCCTTGCAAACCTAAACATTTGTAAAAAAACAAATTTTCCTCACATTTCTGTGGTGGAAAGTTCTGGAATCTGCGTGGATCCACAAATTTTCACCCACCCCGCGTTCTACAAAGTCTTCCAAGAAAAATGGTACCTCACTTGCGTGGGTAGGCCTAGAGCCCGCGACAGGAAACGTCCCAAAACGCAACGTGGACACACCACATTTTCACACTGAAAACAGACCCTTTTTTGCAAAGTGCCTAGCTGTAGATTTTGAACCCTAGCTCTGCCTGCACCTAGGGAAACCTAGCAAACCAATACATTTTTATAACTAGACACCCAGGGGAATCCAGGATGGGGTGACTTGACTGGCTCCCACCAGGTTCTGTTACCCAGAATCCCTTGCAAACCTAAAATTTTGTCAAAACAACCAAATTTTCCTCACATTTCTATGGTGGAAAGTTATGAAATCTGCGTGGATCCACAAAATTCTACCCACCCCGCGTTCCCCAAAGTCTTCCGAGAAAAATGGTACCTCACTTCTGTGGGTAGGCCTAGTGCCCGTGACACGAAACGGCCCAAAACGCAACGTGGACACACCACATTTTCACACTGAAAACGGACCCTTTTTTTACAAAGTGCCTAGCTGTAGATTTTGAACCCTAGCTCTGCCGGCACCTAGGGAAACCTAGCAAACCTATACATTTTTTAAAACTAGATACCCAGGGGAATCTAGGATGGGGTGACTTGACTGGCTCCCACCAGGTTCTGTTACCCAGAATCCCATGCAAACCTAAAAATGTGTATAAAAAAACACATTTTCCTCACATTTCTGTGGTCGAAAGTTCTGGAATCTGCGTCGATCCACAAAATTTCACCCACCCCGCGTTCCCCAAATTCTTATGAGAAAAATGGTACCTCACTTGTGTGGGTAGGCCTTGTGCCCGTGACAGGAAACGGCCCAAAATGCAACGTGGACACACCACATTTTCACACTGAAAACTGACCCTTTTTCGCAAAGTGCCAAGCTCTAGATTTTGAACCCTAGCTCTGCCGGCACCTAGGGAAACCTAGCAAACCTGTACATTTTTGAAAACTAGACACCCATGGGAATCCAGGATGGGTGACTTGACTGGCTCCCACCAGGTTCTGTGACCCAGAATCCCTTGCAAACCTAAAGATTTGTCAAAAAAACTACATTTTCCTCACATTTCTGTGATGGAAAGTTCTGGAATCTGCGTGGATCCACAAAATTCCACCCACCCACGTTCCCCAAAGTCTTCCGAGAAAAATGCTACCTCACTTGTGTGGTTAGGCCTAGTGCCCGTGACAGGAAACGGCCCAAAACGCAACGTGGACACACCACATTTTCACAGTGAAAATGGACCCTTTTTTTGCAAAGTGCCTAGCTGTAGATTTTGAACCCTAGCTATGCCGGCACCTAGGGAAACCTAGCAAAATTATACATTTTTTAAAACTAGACACCCAGGGGAATCCAGGATGGGTGACTTGACTGGCTCCCACCAGGTTCTGTGACCCAGAATCTCTTGCAAACCTAAAAATGTGTCAAAAAAAACACATTTTCCTCACATTTCTGTGGTGTAAAGTTCTGGAATCTGCGTGGATCCACAAAATTCCACCCACCCCGCGTTTCCCCAAAGTCTTCCAAGAAAATGGTACCTCACTTGCGTGGGAAGGCCTAGTGCCCGCAACAGTAAACGGCACAAAACGCAATGTGGACACACTACATTTTCACAGTGAAAACGGACCCTTTTTTTGAAAAGTGCCAAGCTGTAGATTTTGAACCCTAGCTCTGCCGGCACCTAGAGAAACCTAGAAAACCTATACATTTTTTAAAACTAGACACCCAGGGGAATCTAGGATGGGGTGACTTGACTGGCTCCCACCAGGTTCTCTTACCCAGAATCCCTTGCAAACCTAAACATTTGTAAAAAAACAAATTTTCCTCACATTTCTGTGGTGGAAAGTTCTGGAATCTGCGTGGATCCACAAATTTTCACCCACCCCGCGTTCTACAAAGTCTTCCAAGAAAAATGGTACCTCACTTGCGTGGGTAGGCCTAGAGCCCGCGACAGGAAACGTCCCAAAACGCAACGTGGACACACCACATTTTCACACTGAAAACAGACCCTTTTTTTGCAAAGTGCCTAGCTGTAGATTTTGAACCCTAGCTCTGCCTGCACCTAGGGAAACCTAGCAAACCAATACATTTTTTATAACTAGACACCCAGGGGAATCCAGGATGGGGTGACTTGACTGGCTCCCACCAGGTTCTGTTACCCAGAATCCCTTGCAAACCTAAAATTTTGTCAAAACAACCAAATTTTCCTCACATTTCTATGGTGGAAAGTTATGAAATCTGCGTGGATCCACAAAATTCTACCCACCCCGCGTTCCCCAAAGTCTTCCGAGAAAAATGGTACCTCACTTCTGTGGGTAGGCCTAGTGCCCGTGACACGAAACGGCCCAAAACGCAACGTGGACACACCACATTTTCACACTGAAAACGGACCCTTTTTTTGCAAAGTGCCAAGCTCTAGATTTTGAACCCTAGCTCTGCCGGCACCTAGGGAAACCTAGCAAACCTATACATTTTTGAAAACTAGACACCCAGGGGAATCCAGAAATAGTGACTTGACTGGCTCCCACCAGGTTCTGTGACCCAGAATCCCTTGCAAACCTAAAAATTTGTCAAAAAACTACATTTTCCTCACATTTCTGTGGTGGAAAGTTCTGGAATCTGCGTGGATCCACAAAATTCCACCCACCCGCGTTCCCCAAAGTCTTCCGAGAAAAATGGTACCTCACTTGTGTGGTTAGGCCTAGTGCCCGTGACAGGAAACGGCCCAAAACGCAACGTGGACACACCACATTTTCACAGTGAAATCGGGCCCTTTTTTTGCAAAGTGCCAAGCTGTAGATTTTGAACCCTAGCTCTGCCGGCACCTAGGGAAACCTAGCAAACCTATACATTTTTTAAAACTAGATACCCAGGGGAATCTAGGATGGGGTGACTTGACTGGCTCCCACCAGGTTCTGTTACCCAGAATCCCATGCAAACCTAAAAATGTGTATAAAAAAACACATTTTCCTCACATTTCTGTGGTCGAAAGTTCTGGAATCTGCGTCGATCCACAAAATTTCACCCACCCCGCGTTCCCCAAATTCTTATGAGAAAAATGGTACCTCACTTGTGTGGGTAGGCCTTGTGCCCGTGACAGGAAACGGCCCAAAATGCAACGTGGACACACCACATTTTCACACTGAAAACTGACCCTTTTTTCGCAAAGTGCCAAGCTCTAGATTTTGAACCCTAGCTCTGCCGGCACCTAGGGAAACCTAGCAAACCTGTACATTTTTGAAAACTAGACACCCATGGGAATCCAGGATGGGTGACTTGACTGGCTCCCACCAGGTTCTGTGACCCAGAATCCCTTGCAAACCTAAAGATTTGTCAAAAAACTACATTTTCCTCACATTTCTGTGATGGAAAGTTCTGGAATCTGCGTGGATCCACAAAATTCCACCCACCCACGTTCCCCAAAGTCTTCCGAGAAAAATGGTACCTCACTTGTGTGGTTAGGCCTAGTGCCCGTGACAGGAAACGGCCCAAAACGCAACGTGGACACACCACATTTTCACAGTGAAAATGGACCCTTTTTTTGCAAAGTGCCTAGCTGTAGATTTTGAACCCTAGCTATGCCGGCACCTAGGGAAACCTAGCAAAACTATACATTTTTTAAAACTAGACACCCAGGGGAATCCAGGATGGGTGACTTGACTGGCTCCCACCAGGTTCTGTGACCCAGAATCTCTTGCAAACCTAAAAATGTGTCCAAAAAAAACACATTTTCCTCACATTTCTGTGGTGTAAAGTTCTGGAATCTGCGTGGATCCACAAAATTCCACCCACCCCGCGTTTCCCCAAAGTCTTCCAAGAAAATGGTACCTCACTTGCGTGGGAAGGCCTAGTGCCCGCAACAGTAAACGGCCCAAAACGCGATGTGGACACACTACATTTTCACAGTGAAAACGGACCCTTTTTTTGAAAAGTGCCAAGCTGTAGATTTTGAACCCTAGCTCTGCCGGCACCTAGAGAAACCTAGAAAACCTATACATTTTTTAAAACTAGACACCCAGGGGAATCTAGGATGGGGTGACTTGACTGGATCCCACCAGGTTCTCTTACCCAGAATCCCTTGCAAACCTAAAATTTTGTCAAAACAACCAAATTTTCCTCACATTTCTATGGTGGAAAGTTATGAAATATGCGTGGATCCACAAAATTCTACCCACCCCGCGTTCCCCAAAGTCTTCCGAGAAAAATGGTACCTCACTTCTGTGGGTAGGCCTAGTGCCCGTGACAGGAAACGACCCAAAACGCAACGTGGACACACCACATTTTCACACTGAAAACGGACCCTTTTTTTGCAAAGTGCCAAGCTCTAGATTTTGAACCCTAGCTCTGCCGGCACCTAGGGAAACCTAGCAAACCTATACATTTTTGAAAACTAGACACCCAGGGGAATCCAGAAATGGTGACTTGACTGGCTCCCACCAGGTTCTGTGACCCAGAATCCCTTGCAAACCTAAAAATGTGTCAAAAAAACTACATTTTCCTCACATTTCTGTGGTGGAAAGTTCTGGAATCTGCGTGGATCCACAAAATTCCACCCACCCGCGTTCCCCAAAGTCTTCCGAGAAAAATGGTACCTCACTTGTGTGGTTAGGCCTAGTGTCCGTGACAGGAAACGGCCCAAAACGCAACGTGGACACTCCACATTTTCACAGTGAAATCGGGCCCTTTTTTTGCAAAGTGCCAAGATGTAGATTTTGAACCCTAGCTCTGCCGGCACCCAGGGAAACCTAGCAAACCTATACATTTTTTTAAACTAGACACCCAGGGGAATCTAGGATGGGGTGACTTGACTGGCTTCCACCAGGTTCTGTTACCCAGAATCCCTTGCAAACCTAAAAATGTGTAAAAAAAAAACATTTTCCACACATTTCTGTGGTCGAAAGTTCTGGAATCTGCGTCGATCCACAAAATTTGACCCACCCCGCGTTCCCCAAAGTCTTCCGAGAAAAATGGTACCTCACTTGTGTGGTTAGGCCTAGTGCCCGTGACAGGAAACGGCCCAAAACGCAACGTGGACACACCACATTTTCACAGTGAAATCGGGCCCTTTTTTGCAAAGTGCCAAGCTGTAGATTTTGAACCCTAGCTCTGCCGGCACCTAGGGAAACCTAGCAAACCTATACATTTTTTAAAACTAGACACTCTTCCCAATCCTGGATGGGGTGACTTGCCTGGCTCCCACCAGGTTCTGTTACCCAGAATCCCATGCAAACCTACAAATGTGAATAAAAAAAACACATTTTCCTCACATTTCTGTGGTCGAAAGTTCTGGAATCTGCGTCGATCCACAAAATTTCACCCACCCAGCGTTCCCCAAATTCTTATGAGAAAAATGGTACCTAACTTGTGTGGGTAGGCCTTGTGCCCGTGACAGGAAACGGCCCAAAATGCAACGTGGACACACCACATTTTCACACTGAAAACTGACCCTTTTTTCGCAAAGTGCCAAGCTCTAGATTTTGAACCCTAGCTCTGCCGGCACCTAGGGAAACCTAGCAAACCTGTACATTTTTGAAAGCTAGACACCCATGGGAATCCAGGATGGGTGACTTGACTGGCTCCCACCAGGTTCTGTGACCCAGAATCCCTTGCAAACCTAAAGATTTGTCAAAAAAACTACATTTTCCTCACATTTCTGTGATGGAAAGTTCTGGAATCTGCGTGGATCCACAAAATTCCACCCACCCACGTTCCCCAAAGTCTTCCGAGAAAAATGGTACCTCACTTGTGTGGTTAGGCCTAGTGCCCGTGACAGGAAACGGCCCAAAACGCAACGTGGACACACCACATTTTCACAGTGAAAATGGACCCTTTTTTTGCAAAGTGCCTAGTTGTAGATTTTGAACCCTAGCTATGCCGGCACCTAGGGAAACCTAGCAAAACTATACATTTTTGAAAACTAGACACCCAGGGGAATCCAGGATGGGGTGACTTGACTGGCTCCCACCAGGTTCTGTTACCCAGAATCCCTTGCAAACCTAAAAATGTGTCCAAAAAAACACATTTTCCTCACATTTCTGTGATGGAAAGTTCTGGAATCTGCGTGGATCCACAAACTTCCACCCACCCACGTTCCCCAAAGTCTTCAGAGAAAAATGGTACCTCACTTGTGTGGTTAGGCCTAGTGCCCGTGACAGGCCTAATCACAGTGAAATCGGGCCCTTTTTTTGCAAAGTGCCAAGCTGTAGATTTTGAACCCTAGCTCTGCCGGCACCTAGGGAAACCTAGCAAACCTATACATTTTTGAAAACTAGACACCCAGGAAAATCTAGGATGGGGTGACTTGCCTGGCTCCCACCAGGTTCTGTTACCCAGAATCCCTTGCAAACCTAAAAATGTGTCAAAAAAAAAACATTTTCCACACATTTCTGTGGTCGAAAGTTCTGGAATCTGCGTCGATCCACAAAATTTGACCCACCCCGCGTTCCCCAAAGTCTTACGAGAAAAATGGTACCTCACTTGTGTAGTTAGGCCTAGTGCCCGTGACAGGAAACGGCCCAAAACGCAACGTGGACACACCACATTTTCACCGTGAAATCGGGCCCTTTTTTTGCAAAGTGCCAAGCTGTAGATTTTGAACCCTAGCTCTGCCGGCACCTAAGGAAACCCAGCAAACCTATACATTTTTGAAAACTAGACACCCAGGGAAATCCAGGATGGGGTGACTTGCCTGGCTCCCACCAGGTTCTGTTACCCAGAATCCCTTGCAAACCTAAAAATGTGTCAAAAAAAACACATTTTCCTCACATTTCTGTGGTCGAAAGTTCTGGAATCTGCGCCGATCCACAAAATTTCACCAACCCCGCGTACCCCAAAGTCTTATGAGAAAAATGGTACCTCACTAGTGTGGGTAGGCCTTGTGCCCGTGACAAGAAACGGCCCAAAATGCAACATGGACACACCACATTTTCACAGTGAAAACGGACCCTTTTTTTTCAAAGTTCCAAGCTGTAGATTTTGAACCCTAGCTCTGCCGGCACCTAGGGAAACCTAGCAAACCTATACATTTTTGAAAACTTGACACCCAGGGGAATCCAGGATGGGGTGACTTGACTGGCTCCCACCAGGTTCTGTTCCCCAGAATCCCTTGCAAACCTAAAAATATGTTTTAAAAAAACACATTTTCCTCACATTTCTGTGGTGGAAAGTTCTGGAATCTGCGTGGATCCACAAAATTCAACCCACCCCACGTTTCCCAAAGTCTTCTGAGAAAAATGGTACCTCACTTGTGTGGGTAGGCCTAGTGCCCGCGACAGGAAACGGCCCAAAACACAACGTGGACACACCACATTTTCACAGTGAAAATGGACCCTTTTTTTGCAAAGTGCCTAGCTGTAGATTTTGAACCCTAGCTCTGCCGGCACGTAGGGAAACCTAAAAAACCTTCCATTTTTTAAAACTAGACACCCAGGGGAATCCAGGATGGGGTGACTTGACTGGCTCCCACCAGGTTCTCTTACCCAGAATCCCTTGCAAACCTAAAAATGTGTCCCAAAAAAAAACATTTTCCTCACATTTCTGTGGTGTAAAGTTCTGGAATCTGGTGGATCCATAAAATTCCACCGACCCCGCGTTCCCCAAAGTCTTCCAAGAAAAATGGTACCTCACTTGTGTGGGTAGGCCTAATGCCCGCAACAGGAAACGGCCCAAAACGCAATGTGGACGCACTACATTTTCACAGTGAAAACGGACCCTTTTTTAGCAAAGTGCCAAGGTGTAGGTTTTGAACCCTAGCTCTGCCGGCACCTAGGGAAACCTAGAAAACCTATACATTTTTTAAAACTAGACACCCAGGGGAATCCAGGATGGGGTGACTTGACTGGCTCCCACCAGGTTCTCTCACCCAGAATCCCTTGCAAACCTAAACATTTGTCAAAAGAAACACATTTTCCTCACATTTCTGTGGTGGAAAGTTCTGGAATCTGCGTGGATCCACATATTTTCACCCACCCCGCGTTCTCCAAAGTCTTCCAAGAAAAATGGTACCTCACTTGTGTGGGTAGGCCTAGAGCCCGTGACAGGAAACGGCCCAAAATGCAACGTGGACACACCACATTTTCACAGTGAAAGCGGACCCTTTTCTTGCAAAGTGCCAAGCTGTAGATTTTGAACTCTAGCTCTGCCGGCACCTAGGGAAACCTAGAAAACCTATACATTTTTGAAAACTAGACACCCAGGGGAATCCAGGATGGGGTGACTTGCCTGGCTCCCACCAGGTTCTGTGACCCAGAATCCCTTGCAAACCTACAATTTGTCAAAAAAACCACATTTTCCTCACATTTCTGTGGTGGAAAGTTCTGGAATCTGCGTTGATCCACAAAATTCCACCCACTCCGCGTTCCCCAAATTCTTCCAAGAAAATGATACCTCACTTGTGTGGGTAGGCCTAGTGCCCGTGACAGGAAACGGCCCAAAACGCAACGTGGACACACCACATTTTCACAGTGAAAACGGGCCCTTTTTTTGCAAAGTGCCAAGCTGTAGATTTTGAACCCTAGCTCTGCCGGCACCTAGGGAAACCTAGCAAACCTATACATTTTTGACAAACTAGACACCCAGGGGAATCCAGGATGGGGTGACTTGCCTGGCTCCCACCAGGTTCTGTTACCCAGAATCCCTTGCAAACCTAACAATTTGTCAAAAAAAACACATTTTCCTCACATTTCTGTGTTGGAATGTTCTGGAATCTGCGTGGATCCACAAAATTCCACTGACCCCGTGTTCCCCGAAGTCTTCCGAGAAAAAGGGTACCTCACTTGTGTGGGTAGGCCTAGTGCCCGTGACAGGAAACGGCCCAAAACGCAACGTGGACACACCACATTTTCACAGTGAAAACGGGCCCTTTTTTTGCAAAGTGCCAAGCTGTAGATTTTGAACCCTAGCTCTGCCGGCACCTAGGAAAACCTAGCAAACCTATACATTTTTGAAAACTAAACACCCAGGGGAATCCAGGATGGGGTGACTTGCCTGGCTCCCACCAGGTTCTGTTACCCAGAATCCCTTGCAAACCTAACAATTTGTCAAATAAAACACATTTTCCTCATATTTTTGTGGTGGAAAGTTCTGGAATCTGCGTGGATCCACAAAATTCCACCCACCCCGTGTTCCCCAAAGTCTTCCGAGAAAAATGGTACCTCACTTGTGTGGGTAGGCCTAGTGCCCGTGACAGGAAACGGCCCAAAACGCAACGTGGACACACTACATTTTCACTGTGAAAACGGACCCTTTTTTTGCAAAGTGCCAAGCTGTAGATTTTGAACCCTAGCTCTGCCGGCACCTAGGGATACCTAGCAAACCTAAACATTTTTGAAAACTAGACACCCAGGGGAATCCAGGATGGGGTGACTTGAGTGGCTCCTGCCAGGTTCTCTTACCCAGAATCCCTTGCAAACCTAAATATTTGTCCAAAAAACCCATTTTCCTCACATTTCTGTGGTGTAAAGTTCTGGAATCTGCATGGATCCACAACATTCGACACACCCAGCGTTCCCCAAAGTCTTCCAAGAAAAATGGTACCTCACTTGTGTGGGTAGGCCTAGTGCCCGCGACAGGAAACGGCCCAAAACGCAACGTGGACACACGACATTTTCACAGTGAAAACAGACCCTTTTTTTGCAAAGTGCCAAGCTGTAGATTTTGAACTCTAGCTCTGCCGGCACCTAGGAAAACCTAGAAAACCTATACATTTTTGAAAACTAGACACCCAGGGGAATCCAGGATGGGGTGACTTGCCTGGCTCCCACCAGGTTCTGTGACCCAGAATCCCTTGCAAACCTAACAATTTGTCAAAAAAAACACATTTTCCTCACATTTCTGTGGTGGAAAGTTCTGGAATCTGCGTGGATCCACAAAATTCCACCCACTCCGCGTTCCCCAAATTCTTCCGAGAAAATGATACCTCACTTGTGTGGGTAGGCCTAGTGCCCGTGACAGGAAACGGCCCAAAACGCAACGTGGACACACCACATTTTCACAGTGAAAACGGGCCCTTTTTTTGCAAAGTGCCAAGCTGTAGATTTTGAACCCTAGCTCTGCCGGCACCTAGGAAAACCTAGCAAACCTATACATTTTTGACAAACTAGACACCCAGGGGAATCCAGGATGGGGTGACTTGCCTGGCTCCCACCAGGTTCTGTTACCCAGAATCCCTTGCAAACCTAACAATTTGTCAAAAAAAACATATTTTCCTCACATTTCTGTGTTGGAATGTTCTGGAATCTGCATGGATCCACAAAATTCCACCCACCACGTGCTCCCCAAAGTCTTCGAAGAAAAATGGTACCTCACTTGTGTGGGTAGGCCTAGTGCCCGAAACAGGAAAAGGCCCAAAACGCAATGTGAACACACTACATTTTCACAGTGAAAACGGACCCATTTTTTGCAAAGTGCCAAGCTGTAGATTTTGAACCCTAGCTCTGCCGGCACCTAGGGACACCTAGCAAACCTAAACATTTTTGAAAACTAGACACCCAGGGGAATCCAGGATGGGGTGACTTGACTGGCTCCCACCAGGTTCTCTTACCCAGAATCCCTTGCAAACCTAAAAAAGTGTCCAAAAACACATTTTCCTCACAATTCTGTGGTGTAAAGTTCTGGAATCTGCATGGATCCACAAAACTCCACCCACCCCGCGTTCCCTAAAGTCTTCCAAGAAAATTGGTACCTCACTTGTGTGGATAGGCCTAGTGCCCGTGACAGGAAACGGCCCAAAATGCAACGTGGACACACCACATTTTCACAGTGAAAACGGACCCTTTTGTTGCAAAGTGCCAAGCTGTAGATTTTGAACCCTAGCTCTGCCGGCACCTAGGGAAACCTAGCAAACCTATACATTTTTGAAAACTAGACACCCAGCGGAATCGAGGATGGTGTAACTTGACTGGCTCCCACCAGGTTCTGTTACCCAGAATCCCTTGCAAACCTAAATAGTTGTAAAAAAAACACATTTTCCTCACATTTTTGTGGTGGAAAGTTCTGGAATCTGCATGGATCTACTAAATTCCACCCACTCCGCGTTCCCCAAAGTCTTCCAAGAAAAATGGTACCTCACTTGTGTGGGTAGGCCTAGTGCCCGCGACAGGAAACGGCCCAAAACGCAACGTGGACATACTACATTGTCACACTGAAAACGACCCTTTATTTGCAAAGTGCCAAGCTGTAGATTTTGAACCCTAGCTCTGCCGGCACCTAGGGAAACTAGCAAACCTATACATTTTTGAAAACTAGACACCCAGGGGAATCCAGGATGGGGTGACTTGACTGGCTCCCACCAGGTTCTCTTACCCAGAATTCTTTGCAAACCTAAAAATGTGTCCAAAAAAACACATTTTCCTCACATTTCTGTGGAGGAAAGTTCTGGAATCTGCGTGGATCCACAAAATTTCACCCACCCCGCATTCCCCAAAGTCTTCCAAGAAAAATGGTACCTCACTTGCGTGGGTAGGCCTAGAGCCCGCAACAGGAAACGGCCCAAAACGCAACATGGACACACCACATTTTCACAGTGAAAACAGACCCTTTTTCTGCAAAGTGCCTAGATGTAGATTTTGAACCCTAGCTCTGCCGGCACCTAGGGAAACCTAGCAAACCTATACATTTTATAAAACTAGACACCCATTGGAATCCGGGATGGGGTGACTTGACTGGTTCCCACCAGGTTCTGTTACCCAGAATCCCTTGCAAACCTAAAATCTTGTAAAAAAAAAACACATTTTCCTCACATTTCTATGGTGGAAAGTTATGGAATCTGCGTGGATCCACAAAATTCCACCCACCCCGCGTTCCCCAAAGTCTTCCAAGAGAAATGGTACCTCACTTCTGTGGGTAGGCCTAGTGCCGTGACAGGAAACGGCCCAAAACGCAACGTGGACATACCACATTTTCACACTGAAAACGGACCCTTTTTTTGCAAAGTGCCATGCTGTAGATTTTAAACCCTAGCTCTGCCGGCACCTAGGGAAACCTAGCAAACCTATACATTTTTGAAAACTAGACACCCAGGGGAATCCAGGATGGGGTGACTTGACTGGCTCCCACCAGGTTCTGTGACCCAGAATCCCTTGCAAACCTAAAAATTTGTCAAAAAAAGACATTTTCCTCAGATTTCTGTGGTGGAAAGTTCTGGAATCTGCGTGGATCCACAAAATTCCACCCACTCCGCGTTCCCCAAAGTCTTCCAAGAAAAATGGTACCTCACTTAGGTGGGTAGGCCTAGTGCCCGTGACAGGAAACGGCCCAAAACGCAACGTGGACACACCACATTTTCACAGTGTAAACGTGCCCTTTTTTTGAAAAGTGCCAAGCTGTAGATTTTGAACCCTAGCTCTGCCGGCACCAAGGGAAAACCTAGCAAACCTATACATTTTTTAAAACTAGACACCCAGGGGAATCCAGGATGGGGTGACTTCACTGTCTCCCACCAGGTTCTGTTACCCAGAATCCCTTGCAAACCTAAAATTCTGTCAAAAAAAACACATTTTCCTCACATTTCTGTGGTGGAAAGTTATGGAATCTGCGTGGATCCATAAAATTCCACCCACCCCGCGTTCCCCAAAGTCTTCCAAGAAAAATGGTACCTCACTTCTGTGGGTAGGCCTAGTGCTGTGACAGGAAACGGCCCAAAACGCAACGTGGACATACCACATTTTCACACTGAAAACGGACCCTTTTTTTGCAAAGTGCCAAGCTGTAGATTTTGAACCCCAGCTCTGCCGGCACCTAGGGAAACTTAGCAAACCTATACATTTTTGAAAACTAGACACCCAGGGGAATCCAGGATGGGGTGACTTGCCTGGCTCCCACCAGGTTCTGTTAACCAGAATCCCTTGCAAACCTAAAAACTTGTCAAAAAAACCACATTTTCCTCATATTTCTGTGGTGGAAAGTTCTGGAATATGCGTGGATCCACGAAATTTCACCCACCCCGCGTTCCCCAAATGCTTCCAAGAAAAATGGTTCCTCATTTGCATGGGTAGGCCTAGAGCCCACGACAGGAAACGGCCCAAAACGCAACGTGGACACACCACATTTTCACAGTGTAAACGTGCCCTTTTTTTGCAAAGTGCCAAGCTGTAGATTTTGAACCTTAACTCTGCCGGCACCAAGGGAAAACCTAGCAAACCTATACATTTTTTAAAACTAGACACCCAGGGGAATCCAGGATGGGGTGACTTCACTGGCTCCCACCAGATTCTGTTACCCAGAATCCCTTGCAAACCTAAAATTCTGTCAAAAAAAACACATTTTCCTCACATTTCTGTGGTGGAAAGTTATGGAATCTGCGTGGATCCATAAAATTCTACCCACCCCGCGTTCCCCAAAGTCTTCCAAGAAATATGGTACCTCACTTCTGTGGGTAGGCCTAGTGCTGTGACAGGAAACGGCCCAAAACACAACGTGGACATACCACATTTTCACACTGAAAACGGACCCTTTTTTGCAAAGTGCCAAGCTGTAGATTTTGAACCCCAGCTCTGCCGGCACCTAGGGAAACTTAGCAAACCTATACATTTTTGAAAACTAGACACCCAGGGGAATCCAGGATGGGGTGACTTGCCTGGCTCCCACCAGGTTCTGTTAACCAGAATCCCTTGCAAACCTAAAAATTTGTCAAAAGAACCACATTTTCCTCATATTTCTGTGGTGGAAAGTTCTGGAATATGCGTGGATCCACGAAATTCCACCCACCCCGCGTTCCCCAAAGGCTTCCAAGAAAAATGGTTCCTCACTTGCATGGGTAGGCCTAGAGCCCACGACAGGAAACGGCCCAAAACGCAACGTGGACACACCACATTTTCACAGTGAAAACAGACCCTTTTTTTGCAAAGTGCCTAGCTGTAGATTTTGAACCCTAGCTCTTCCGGCACCAAGGGAAACCATAGCAAACCTATACATTTTTGAAAACTAGACACCCAGGGGAATCTAGGATGGGGTGACTCGACTGGCTCCCACCAGGTTCTGTTACCCAGAATCCCTTGCAAACCTAAAATTCTGTAAAAAAAAACACATTTTCCTCACATTTCTGTGGTGGAAAGTTCTGGAATATGCGTGGATCCATAAAATTCCACCCACCCCGCGTTCCCCAAAGTCTTCCAAGAAAAATGGTACCTCACTTCTGTGGGTAGGCCTAGTGCCGCGACAGGAAACGGTCCAAAACGCAACGTGGACACACAACATTTTCACACTGAAAACGGACCCTTTTTTGCAAAGTGCCAAGCTGTAGATTTTGAACCCTAGCTCTGCCGGCACCTAGGGAAACCTAGCAAACCTATATATTTTTGGAAACTAGACACCCAGGGGAATCCAGTGATGGGGTGACTTGACTGGCTCCCACCAGGTTCTGTGATCCCAGAATCCCTTGCAAACTTAAAAATGTGTCAAAAAATCCAAACTTTTCCTCACATTTCTGTGGTGGAATGTTCTGGAATCAGCATGGATCCACAAAATTCCACCCACCCCGCGTTCCCCAAAGTCTTCCGAGAAAAATGGTACCTCACTTGTGTGGGTAGACCTAGTGCCCGTGACAGGAAACGGCCCAAAACGCAATGCGGACACACCACATTTTCACAGTGAAAACGGACCCTTTTTTTGCAAAGTGCCAAGCTGTAGATTTTGAACCCTAGCTCTGCCAGCACCTAGGGAAACCTAGAAAACCTATACATTTTTGAAAACTACACACCCAGGGGAATCCAGGATGGGGTGACTTGACTGGCTCCCACCAGGTTCTGTTACCCAGAAACCCTTGCAAACCTAACAATTTGTCAAAAAAACCACATTTTCCTCACATTTCTGTGGTAGAAAGTTCTGGAATCTGCGTGGATCCACAAAATTACACCCACGCCGCGTTCCCCAAAGTCTTCCGAGAAAAATGGTAACTCACTTGTGTGGGTAGGCCTAGTGCCCGCGACAGGAAACGGCCCAAAACACAACGTGGACAGTCCACATTTTCACAGTGAAAACAGACCCTTTTTTGCAAAGTGCCAAGCTGTAGATTTTGAACCCTAGCTCTGCCGGCACCTAGGGAAACCTAGCAATCCTATACATTTTTGAAAACTAGACACCGAGGGGAATCCAGGATGGGGTGACTTGACTGGCTCCCACCAGGTTCTCTTACCCAGAATCAATTGCAAACCTAAAATTTTTTCAAAATAAACACATTTTCCTCACATTTCTGTGGTGGAAAGTACTGGAATCTGCGTGGATCCACAAAATTTCACCCACCCCACGTTCCCCAAAGTCTTCCGAGAAAAATGGTACCTCACTTGCGTGGGTAGGCCTAGAGCCCGCGACAGGAAATGGCCCAAAACGCAACGTGGACACACTACATTTTCACAGTGAAAACGGACCCTTTTTTTGCAAAGTGCCAAGCTGTAGATTTTGAACTCTAGCTCTACCGGCACCTAGGAAAACCTAGCAATCCTATACATTTTTGAAAGCTAGACACCGAGGGGAATCCAGGATGGGGTGACTTGACTGGCTCTCAACAGGTTCTCTTACCCAGAATCCCTTGCAAACCTACAAATTTGTCCAAAAATACACATTTTCCTCACATTTCTGTGGTGGAAAGTACTGGAATCTGCGTGGATCCACAAAATTTCACCCACCCCACGTTCCCCAAAGTCTTCCAAGAAAAATGGTACCTCACTTGCATGGGTATGCCTAGAGCCCGCGACAGGAAACGGCCCAAAAACGCATCGTGGACACACAATATTTTCACAGTGAAAACAGACCCTTTTTTTGCAAAGTGCCAAGCTGTAGATTTTGAACTCTAGCTCTACCGGCACCTAGGGAAACCTAGCAAACCTATACATTTTTGAAAACTAGACACCCAGGGGAATCCAGGATGGGGTGACTTGCCTGGCTCCCACCAGGTTCTGTGACCCAGAATCCCTTGCAAACCTAACAATTTGTCAAAAAAAACACATTTTCCTCACATTTCTGTGGTGGAAAGTACTGGAATCTGCGTGGATCCACAAAATTTCACCCACCCCACGTTCCCCAAAGTCTTCCAAGAAAAATGGTACCTCACTTGCATGGGTATGCCTAGAGCCCGCGACAGGAAACGGCCCAAAAACGCATCGTGGACACACAATATTTTCACAGTGAAAACAGACCCTTTTTTTGCAAAGTGCCAAGCTGTAGATTTTGAACTCTAGCTCTACCGGCACCTAGGGAAACCTAGCAAACCTATACATTTTTGAAAACTAGACACCCAGGGGAATCCAGGATGGGGTGACTTGCCTGGCTCCCACCAGGTTCTGTGACCCAGAATCCCTTGCAAACCTAACAATTTGTCAAAAAAAACACATTTTCCTCACATTTCTGTGGTGGAAAGTTCTGGAATCTGCGTGGATCCACAAAATTCCACCCACTCCGCGTTCCCCAAAGTCTTCCGAGAAAAATGATACCTCACTTGTGTGGGTAGGCCTAGTGCCCGTGACAGGAAACGGCCCAAAACGCAACGTGGACACACCACATTTTCACAGTGAAAACGGGCCCTTTTTTTGCAAAGTGCCAAGCTGTAGATTTTGAACCCTAGCTCTGCCGGCACCTAGGGAAACCTAGGAAACCTATACATTTTTGAAAATTAGACACCCAGGGGAATCCAGGATGGGGTGACTGCCTGGCTCCCACCAGGTTCTGTTACCCAGAATCCCTTGCAAACCTAAAAATTTGTAAAAAAACCCACATTTTCCTCACATTTCTGTGGTAGAAAGTTCTGGAATCTGCGTGGATCCACAAAATTACACCCACGCCGCGTTCCCCAAAGTCTTCCGAGAAAAATGGTACCTCACTTGTGTGGGTAGGCCTAGTGCCCGTGACAGGAAACGGCCCAAAACACAACGTACACAGTCCACATTTTCACAGTGAAAACAGACCCTTTTTTTGCAAAGTGCCAAGCTGTAGATTTTTAACCCTAGCTCTGCCGGCACCTAGGGAAACCTAGCAAACCTATACATTTTTGAAAATTAGACACCCAGGGGAATCCAGGATGGGGTGACTGCCTGGCTCCCACCAGGTTCTGTTACCCAGAATCCCTTGCAAACCTAAAAATTTGTAAAAAAACCCACATTTTCCTCACATTTCTGTGGTAGAAAGTTCTGGAATCTGCGTGGATCCACAAAATTACACCCACGCCGCGTTCCCCAAAGTCTTCCGAGAAAAATGGTACCTCACTTGTGTGGGTAGGCCTAGTGCCCGTGACAGGAAACGGCCCAAAACACAACGTACACAGTCCACATTTTCACAGTGAAAACAGACCCTTTTTTTGCAAAGTGCCAAGCTGTAGATTTTGAACCCTAGCTCTGCCGGCACCTAGGGACACCTAGCAAACCTAAACATTTTTGAAAACTAGACACCCAGGGGAATCCAGGATGGGGTGACTTGACTGGCTCCTGCCAGGTTCTCTTACCCAGAATCCCTTGCAAACCTAAATATTTGTCCAAAAAACCCATTTTCCTCTAATTTCTGTGGTGTAAAGTTCTAGAATCTGCGTGGATCCACAAAATTCGACCCACCCAGCGTTCCCCAAAGTCTTCCAAGAAAAATGGAACCTCACTTGTGTGGTTAGGCCTAGTGCCCGCGACAGGAAACGGCCCAAAACGCAACGTGGACACACTACATTTTCACAGTGAAAACGGACCCTTTTTTGCAAAGTGCCAAGCTGTAGATTTTGAACCCTAGCTCTGCCGGCACCTAGGGAAACCTAGCAAACCTATACATTTTTGAAAACTAGACACCCAGCGGAATCCAGGATGGGGTAACTTGACTGGCTCCCACCAGGTTCTGTTACCCAGAATCCCTTGCAAACCTAAATAGTTGTAAAAAAAACACATTTTCCTCACATTTTTGTGGTGGAAAGTTCTGGAATCTGCATGGATCTACTAAATTCCACCCACTCCGCATTCCCCAAAGTCTTCCAAGAAAAATGGTACCTCACTTGTGTGGGTAGGCCTAGTGCCCGCGACAGGAAACGGCCCAAAACGCAACGTGGACATACTACATTGTCACACTGAAAACGACCCTTTATTTGCAAAGTGCCAAGCTGTAGATTTTGAACCCTAGCTCTGCCGGCACCTAGGGAAACCTAGCAAACCTATACATTTTTGAAAACTAGACACCCAGGGGAATCCAGGATGGGGTGACTTGACTGGCTCCCACCAGGTTCTCTTACCCAGAATTCCTTGCAAACCTAAAAATGTGTCCAAAAAAACACATTTTCCTCACATTTCTGTGGAGGAAAGTTCTGGAATCTGCGTGGATCCACAAAATTTCACCCACCCCGCATTCCCCAAAGTCTTCCAAGAAAAATGGTACCTCACTTGCGTGGGTAGGCCTAGAGCCCGCAACAGGAAACGGCCCAAAACGCAACATGGACACACAACATTTTCACAGTGAAAACAGACCCTTTTTCTGCAAAGTGCCTAGATGTAGATTTTGAACCCTAGCTCTGCCGGCACCTAGGGAAACCTAGCAAACCTATACATTTTATAAAACTAGACACCCATTGGAATCCGGGATGGGGTGACTTGACTGGTTCCCACCAGGTTCTGTTACCCAGAATCCCTTGCAAACCTAAAATCTTGTAAAAAAAAACACATTTTCCTCACATTTCTGTGGTGGAAAGTTATGGAATCTGCGTGGATCCACAAAATTCCACCCACCCCGCGTTCCCCAAAGTCTTCCAAGAAAAATGGTACCTCACTTCTGTGGGTAGGCCTAGTGCCGTGACAGGAAACGGCCCAAAACGCAACGTGGACATACCACATTTTCACACTGAAAACGGACCCTTTTTTTGCAAAGTGCCATGCTGTAGATTTTAAACCCTAGCTCTGCCGGCACCTAGGGAAACCTAGCAAACCTATACATTTTTTAAAACTAGACACCCAGGGGAATCCAGGATGGGTGACTTGACTGGCTCCCACCAGGTTCTGTGACCCAGAATCCCTTGCAAACCTAAAAATTTGTCAAAAAAAGACATTTTCCTCAGATTTCTGTGGTGGAAAGTTCTGGAATCTGCGTGGATCCACAAAATTCCACCCACTCCGCGTTCCCCAAAGTCTTCCAAGAAAAATGGTACCTCACTTAGGTGGGTAGGCCTAGTGCCCGTGACAGGAAACGGCCCAAAACGCAACGTGGACACACCACATTTTCACAGTGTAAACGTGCCCTTTTTTTGAAAAGTGCCAAGCTGTAGATTTTGAACCCTAGCTATGCCGGCACCAAGGGAAACCTAGCAAACCTATACATTTTTGAAAACTAGACACCCAGGGGAATCCAGGATGGGGTGACTTCACTGTCTCCCACCAGGTTCTGTTACCCAGAATCCCTTGCAAACCTAAAATTCTGTCAAAAAAAACACATTTTCCTCACATTTCTGTGGTGGAAAGTTATGGAATCTGCGTGGATCCACAAAATTCCACCCACCCCGCGTTCCCCAAAGTCTTCCAAGAAAAATGGTACCTCACTTCTGTGGGTAGGCCTAGTGCTGTGACAGGAAACGGCCCAAAACGCAACGTGGACATACCACATTTTCACACTGAAAACGGACCCTTTTTTGCAAAGTGCCAAGCTGTAGATTTTGAACCCCAGCTCTGCCGGCACCTAGGGAAACTTAGCAAACCTATACATTTTTGAAAACTAGACACCCAGGGGAATCCAGGATGGGGTGACTTGCCTGGCTCCCACCAGGTTCTGTTAACCAGAATCCCTTGCAAACCTAAAAACTTGTCAAAAAAACCACATTTTCCTCATATTTCTGTGGTGGAAAGTTCTGGAATATGCGTGGATCCACGAAATTTCACCCACCCCGCGTTCCCCAAATGCTTCCAAGAAAAATGGTTCCTCATTTGCATGGGTAGGCCTAGAGCCCACGACAGGAAACGGCCCAAAACGCAACGTGGACACACCACATTTTCACAGTGTAAACGTGCCCTTTTTTGCAAAGTGCCAAGCTGTAGATTTTGAACCTTAACTCTGCCGGCACCAAGGGAAACCTAGCAAACCTATACATTTTTGAAAACTAGACACCCAGGGGAATCCAGGATGGGGTGACTTCACTGGCTCCCACCAGATTCTGTTACCCAGAATCCCTTGCAAACCTAAAATTCTGTCAAAAAAAACACATTTTCCTCACATTTCTGTGGTGGAAAGTTATGGAATCTGCGTGGATCCATAAAATTCTACCCACCCCGCGTTCCCCAAAGTCTTCCAAGAAATATGGTACCTCACTTCTGTGGGTAGGCCTAGTGCTGTGACAGGAAACGGCCCAAAACGCAACGTGGACATACCACATTTTCACACTGAAAACGGACCCTTTTTTTGCAAAGTGCCAAGCTGTAGATTTTGAACCCCAGCTCTGCCGGCACCTAGGGAAACTTAGCAAACCTATACATTTTTGAAAACTAGACACCCAGGGGAATCCAGGATGGGTGACTTGCCTGGCTCCCACCAGGTTCTGTTAACCAGAATCCCTTGCAAACTAAAAATTTGTCAAAAGAACCACATTTTCCTCATATTTCTGTGGTGGAAAGTTCTGGAATATGCGTGGATCCACGAAATTTCACCCACCCCGCGTTCCCCAAAGGCTTCCAAGAAAAATGGTTCCTCACTTGCATGGGTAGGCCTAGAGCCCACGACAGGAAACGGCCCAAAACGCAACGTGGACACACAACATTTTCACAGTGAAAACAGACCCTTTTTTTGCAAAGTGCCTAGCTGTAGATTTTTAACCCTAGCTCTTCCGGCGCCAAGGGAAAACATAGCAAACCTATACATTTTTTAAAACTAGACACCCAGGGGAATCTAGGATGGGGTGACTCCACTGGCTCCCACCAGGTTCTGTTACCCAGAATCCCTTGCAAACCTAAAATTCTGTAAAAAAAAAACACATTTTCCTCACATTTCTGTGGTGGAAAGTTATGGAATATGCGTGGATCCATAAAATTCCACCCACCCCGCGTTCCCCAAAGTCTTCCAAGAAAAATGGTACCTCACTTCTGTGGGTAGGCCTAGTGCCGTGACAGGAAACGGTCCAAAACGCAACGTGGACACACAACATTTTCACACTGAAAACGGACCCTTTTTTTGCAAAGTGCCAAGCTGTAGATTTTGAACCCTAGCTCTGCCGGCACCTAGGGAAACCTAGCAAACCTATATATTTTTGGAAACTAGACACCCGGGGGAATCCAGTGTGGGGTGACTTGACTGGCTCCCACCAGGTTCTGTGATCCCAGAATCCCTTGCAAACTTAAAAATGTGTCAAAAAATCCAAACTTTTCTCAAATTTCTGTGGTGGAATGTTCTGGAATCAGCATGGATCCACAAAATTCCACCCACCCCGCGTTCCCCAAAGTCTTCCGAGAAAAATGGTACCTCACTTGTGTGGGTAGACCTAGTGCCCGTGACAGGAAACGGCCCAAAACGCAATGTGGACACACCACATTTTCACAGTGAAAACGGGCCCTTTTTTTGCAAAGTGCCAAGCTGTAGATTTTGAACCCTAGCTCTGCCAGCACCTAGGGAAACCTAGCAAACCTATACATTTTTGAAAATTAGACACCCAGGGGAATCCAGGATGTGGTGACTGCCTGGCTCCCACCAGGTTCTGTTACCCAGAAACCCTTGCAAACCTAACAATTTGTCAAAAAAACCACATTTTCATCACATTTCTGTGGTAGAAAGTTCTGGAATCTGCGTGGATCCACAAAATTACACCCACGCCGCGTTCCCCACAGTCTTCCGAGAAAAATGGTAACTCACTTGTGTGGGTAGGCCTAGTGCCCGCGACAGGAAACGGCCCAAAACACAACGTAGACAGTCCACATTTTCACAGTGAAAACAGACCCTTTTTTTGCAAAGTGCCAAGCTGTAGATTTTGAACCCTAGCTCTGCCGGCACCTAGGGAAACCTAGCAATCCTATACATTTTTGAAAACTAGACACCGAGGGGAATCCAGGATGGGGTGACTTGACTGGCTCCCACCAGGTTCTCTTACCCAGAATCAATTGCAAACCTAAAATTTTTTCAAAATAAACACATTTTCCTCACATTTCTGTGGTGGAAAGTACTGGAATCTGCGTGGATCCACAAAATTTCACCCACCCCACGTTCCCCAAAGTCTTCCAAGAAAAATGGTACCTCACTTGCGTGGGTAGGCCTAGAGCCCGCGACAGGAAACGGCCCAAAACGCAACGTGGACACACTACATTTTCACAGTGAAAACGGACCCTTTTTTTGCAAAGTGCCAAGCTGTAGATTTTGAACTCTAGCTCTACCGGCACCTAGGGAAACCTAGCAATCCTATACATTTTTGAAAGCTAGACACCGAGGGGAATCCAGGATGGGGTGACTTGACTGGCTCTCAACAGGTTCTCTTACCCAGAATCCCTTGCAAACCTAAAATTCTGTCAAAAAACCACATTTTCCTCACATTTCTGTGGTGGAAAGTTATGGAATCTGCGTGGATCCATAAAATTCCACCCACCCCGCGTTCCCCAAAGTCTTCCAAGAAAAATGGTACCTCACTTGCATGGGTAGGCCTAGTGCCGTGACAGAAAACGGCCCAAAACGCAACATGGACATACCACATTTTCACACTGAAAACAGACCCTTTTTTTGCAAAGTGCCAAGCTGTAGATTTTGAACCCTAGCTCTGCCGGCACCTAGGGAAACCTAGCAAACCTATACATTTTTGAAAACTAGACACGCAGGGGAATCCAGGATGGGTGACTTGCCTGGCTCCCACCAGGTTCTGTTACCCAGAATCCCTTGCAAACCTAAAAATGTGTCGAAAAAAACACATTTTCCTCACATTTCTGTGGTGGAAAGTTCTGGAATATGCGTGGATCCACGAAATTTCACCCACCCCGCATTCCCCAAAGGCTTCCAAGAAAAATGGTACCTCACTTGCATGGGTAGGCCTAGAGCCCGCGACAGGAAACGGCCCAAAACGCAACGTGGACACACAACATTTTCACAGTGAAAACAGACCCTTTTTTTGCAAAGTGCCTAGCTGTAGATTTTGAACCCTAGCTCTGCCGGCACCAAGGGAAAACCTAGCAAACCTATACATTTTTTAAAACTAGACACCCAGGGGATTCCAGGATGGGGTGACTTCACTGGCTCGCACCAGGTTTTGTTACCCAGAATCCCTTGCAAACCTAAAATTCTGTCAAAAAAACCACATTTTCCTCACATTTCTGTGGTGGAAAGTTATGGAATCTGCGTGGATCCATAAAATTCCACCAAAGTTTTCCAAGAAAAATGGTACCTCACTTCTGTGGGTAGGCCTAGTGCCGTGACAGAAAACGGCCCAAAACGCAACGTGGACACACGACATTTTCACACTGAAAACGGACCCTTTTTTTGCAAAGTGCCTAGCTGTAGATTTTGAACCCTAGCTCTGCCGGCACCAAGGGAAAACCTAGCAAACCTATACATTTTTTAAAACTAGACACCCAGGGGATTCCAGGATGGGGTGACTTCACTGGCTCGCACCAGGTTTTGTTACCCAGAATCCCTTGCAAACCTAAAATTCTGTCAAAAAAACCACATTTTCCTCACATTTCTGTGGTGGAAAGTTATGGAATCTGCGTGGATCCATAAAATTCCACCAAAGTTTTCCAAGAAAAATGGTACCTCACTTCTGTGGGTAGGCCTAGTGCCGTGACAGAAAACGGCCCAAAACGCAACGTGGACACACGACATTTTCACACTGAAAACGGACCCTTTATTTGCAAAGTGCCAAGCTGTAGATTTTGAACCCTAGCTCTGCCGGCACCTAGGGAAACTTAGCAAACCTATATATTTTTGGAAACTAGACACCTGGGGGAATCCAGTATGGGGTGACTTGACTGGCTCCAACCAGGTTCTGTGATCCCAGAATCCCTAGCAAACCTAAAAAATACAAACTTTCCTCACATTTCTGTGGTGGAAAGTTCTGGAATCTGCGTGGATCCACAAAATTCCACCCGCCCCGCGTTCCCCAAAGTCTTCCGAGAAAAATGGTACGTCACTTGTGTGGGTAGACCTAGTGCCCGTGACAGGAAACGGCCCAAAACGCAACGTGGACACACCACATTTTCACAGTGAAAACGTGCCCTTTTTTTGCAAAGTGCCAAGCTGTAGATTTTGAACCCTAGCTCTGCCAGCACCTAGGGAAACCTAACAAACCTATACATTTTTGAAAATTAGACACCCAGGGGAATCCAGGATGGGGTGACTGCCTGGCTCCCACCAGGTTCTGTTACCCAGAATCCCTTGCAAACCTAAAAATTTGTCAAAAAAACCACATTTTCCTCACATTTCTGTGGTAGAAAGTTCTGGAATCTGCGTGGATCCACAAAATTACACCCACTCCGCGTTCCCCAAAGTCTTCTGAGAAAAATGGTACCTCACTTGTGTGGGTAGGCCTAGTGCCCGCGACAGGAAACAGCCCAAAACACAACGTAGACAGTCCACATTTTCACAGTGAAAACAGACCCTTTTTATGCAAAGTGCCAAGCTGTAGATTTTGAACCCTAGCTCTGCCGGCACCTAGGGACACCTAGCAAACCTAAACATTTTTTAAAACTAGATACCCAGGGAAGTCCAGGATGGGTGACTTGACTGGCTCCCACCAGGTTCTCTTACCCAGAATCCCTTGCAAACCTAAAAATGTGTCCCAAAAACACATTTTCCTCATATTTCTGTGGTGTAAAGTTCTGGAATCTGCGTGGATCCACAAAATTCCACCCACCCCACGTTCCCCAGAGTCTTCCAAGAAAAATGGTACCTCACTTGTGTGGGTAGGCCTAGTGCCCGCGACAGGAAACGGCCCAAAACGCAACGTGGACACACCACATTTTCACAGTGAAAGCGGGCCCTTTTTTGGGAAAGTGCCAAGCTGTAGATTTTGAACCCTAGCTCTGCCGGCAACTAGGGAAACCTAGCAAACCTATACATTTTTGAAAACTAGACACCCAGGGGAATCCAGGATGGGGTGACTTGACTGGCTCCCACCAGGTTCTCTTACCCAGAATTCCTTGCAAACCTAAACATTTGTGAAAAAAAACACATTTTCCTCACATTTCTGTGGTGGAAAGTTCTGGAATCTGCGTGGATCCACAAAATTTCACACACCCCGCGTTCCCCAATGTCTTCCAAGAAAAATGGTACCTCCCTTCCATGGGTAGACCTAGAGCCCGCTACAGGAAAAGGCCCAAAACACATCGTGGACACACAACATTTTCACAGTGAAAACAGACCTTTTTTTTTCAAAGTGCCTAGCTGTAGATTTTTAACCCTAGCTCTGCCGGCACCTAGGGAAACCTAGCAAACCTATACATTTTTTAAAACTAGAAACCCAGGGGAATCCAGGATGGGGTGACTTGACTGGCTCCCACCAGGTTCTGTTACCCAGAATCCCTTGCAAACCTAAACTTTTGTAAAAAAAAACACATTTTCCTCACATTTCTGTGGTGGAAAGTTATGGAATCTGCGTGGATCCATAAAATTCCACCTACCCCGCGTTCCCCAAAGTCTTCCAAGAAAAATGGTACCTCTCTTCTGTGGTTAGGCCTAGTGCCGTGACAGGAAACGGCCGAAAACGCAACGTGGACACACCACATTTTCACACTGAAAACGGACGCTTTTTTTGCAAAGTGCCAAGCTGTAGATTTTGAACCCTAGCTCTGCCGGCACGTAGGGAAACCTAGCAAACCTATACATTTTTTAAAACTAGACACCCAGGGGAATCCAGGATGGGTGACTTGACTGGCTCCCACCAGGTTCTGTAACCCAGAATCCCTTGCACACCTAAAAATTTGTCAAAAAATCCACATTTTCCTCATATTTTTGTGGTGGAAAGTTCTGGAATCTGCGTGGATCCACAAAATTCCACCCACTCCACGTTCCCCAAAGTCTTCCGAGAAAAATGGTACCTCACTTAGGTGGGTAGGCCTAGTGCCCGCGACAGGAAACGGCCCAAAATGCAACGTGGACACACCACATTTTCACAGTGAAAACGGACCCTTTTTTTGCAAAGTGCCAAGCAGTAGATTTTGAACCCTAACTCTGCCGGCACCTAGGGAAACCTAGCAAACCTATACATTTTTGAAAACTAGACACCCGGGGAAATCTAGGATGGGGTGACTTGACTGGCTCCAACTAGGTTTTGTGACCCAAAATCCCTTGCAAACCTAAACATTTGTAAAAAAAAACACATTTTCCTCAAATTTCTGTGGTGGAAAATTCTGGAATCTTCGTGGATCCACAAAATTACATGCACCCCGCGTTCCCCAATGTCTTCCGAGAAAAATGGTACCTCACTTGTGTGGGTACGCCTAGTGCCCGTGACAGGAAACGGCCCAAAACGCAACGTGGACACACCACATTTTCACAGTGAAAACTGACCCTTTTTCTGCAAAGTGCCAAGCTGTAGATTTTGAACCCTAGCTCTGCCAGCACCTAGGGAAACCTAGTAAACTTATACATTTTTGAAAACTAGACATCCAGTGGAATCCAGGATGGGGTGACTTGCCTGGCTCCCACCAGGTTCTGTGACCCAGAATCCCTTGCAAACCTAAACATTTGTAAAAAAAACCACATTTTCCTCACATTTCTGTGTTGGAAAGTTCTGGAATCTGCGTGCATCCACAAAATTCCAACCACCACGCGTTCCCCAAAGTCTTCTGAGAAAAATGGTACCTCACTTGTGTGGATTGGCCTTGTGCCCGTGACAGGAAACGGCACAAAAGGCAACGTGGACACACCACATTTTCACAGTTAAAACGTACCCTTTTTTTGCAAAGTGCCAAGCAGTAGATTTTGAACCCTAACTCTGCTGGCACCTAGGGAAACCGAGCAAACCTATATATTTTTGAAAACTAAACACCCGGGGGAATCTAGGATGGGGTGACTTGACTGGCTCCCACCAGGTTCTGTGACCCAGAATCCCTTGCAAACCTAAACATTTGTAAAAAAAAACACATTTTCCTCACATTTCTGTGTTGGAAAGTTCTGGAATCTGTGTGCATCCTCAAAATTCCACCCACCACGCGTTCCCCAAAGTCTTCCGAGAACAATGGTACCTCACTTGTGTGTGTTGGCCTTGTGCCCGTGACAGGAAACGGCCCAAAATGCAACGTGGACACACCACATTTTCACAGTGAAAACAGACCCTTTTTTTGCAAAGTGCCTAGCTGTAGATTTTGAACCCTAGCTCTGCCGGCACCTAGGGAAACCTAGCAAACCTATAAATTTTTTAAAACTAGACACCCAGGGGAATCCAGGATGGGTGACTTGACTGGCTCCCACCAGGTTCTGTGACCCAGAATCCCTTGCAAACCTATAAATTTGTCAAAAAAACCACATTTTCCTCACATTTCTGTGGTGGAAAGTTCTGGAATCTGCATAGATCCACAAAATTCCACCCACTCCGCGTTCCCCAAAGTCTTCCAAGAAAAATGGTACCTCACTTGTGTGGGCAGGCCTAGTGCCCGCGACAGGAAACGGCCCAAAACGCAACGTAGACAGTCCACATTTTCACAGTGAAAACAGACCCTTTTTTTGCAAAGTGCCAAGCTGTAGATTTTGAACCCTAACTCTGCCGGCACCTAGGGAAACCTAGCAAACCTATACATTTTTGAAAACTAGACACCCGGGGGAATCTAGGATGGTGTGACTTGACTGGCTCCCACCAGGTTCTGTGACCCAGAATCCCTTGCAAACCTAAACATTTGTAAAAAAAAACACATTTTCCTCACATTTCTGTGGTGGAAAGTTCTGGAATCTGCGTGGATCCACAAAATTCCACCCACCCCGCATTCCCCAAAGTCTTCCGAGAAAAATGGTACCTCACTTGTGTGGGTAGGCCTAGTGCCCGTGACAGGAAACGGCCCAAAACGCAACGTGGACACACCACATTTTCACAGTGAAAACTGACCCTTTTTTTGCAAAGTGCCAAGCTGTAGATTTTGAACCCTAGCTCTGCCAGCATCTAGGGAAACATAGTAAACCTATACATTTTTGGAAACTAGACACCCAGGGGAATCCAGTATGGGGTGACTTGCCTGGCTCCCACCAGGTTCTGTGACCCAGAATCCCTTGCAAACCTAAACATTTGTAAAAAAAAACACATTTTCCTCACATTTCTGTGTTGGAAAGTTCTGGAATCTGCGTGGATCCACAAAATTCCACCCACCACGCGTTCCCCAAAGTCTTCCGAGAAAAATGGTACCTCACTTGTGTGGGTTGGCCTTTTGCCCGTGACAGGAAACGGCCCAAAATGCAACGTGGACACACCACATTTTCACAGTGAAAACAGACCCTTTTTTTGCAAAGTGCCTAGCTGTAGATTTTGAACCCTAGCTCTGCCGGCACCAAGGGAAACCTAGCAAACCTATACATTTTTTAAAACTAGACACCCAGGGGAATCCAGGATGGGTGACTTGACTGGCTCCCACCAGGTTCTGTGACCCAGAATCCCTTGCAAACGTAAACATTTGTCTAAAAAAACACATTTTCCTCACATTTCTGTGGTGGAAAGTTCTGGAATCTGCATGGATCCACAAAATTCCACTCCGCGTTCCCCAAAGTCTTCCAAGAAAAATGGTACCTCACTTGTGTGGGCAGGCCTAGTGCCCGCGACAGGAAACGGCCCAAAACGCAACGTAGACAGTCCACATTTTCACAGTGAAAACAAACCCTTTTTTTGCAAAGTGCCAAGCTGTAAATTTTGAACCCTGGCTCTGCCGGCACCTAAGGACACCTAGCAAACCGAAACATTTTTGAAAACTAGACACCCAGGGAAATCCAGGATGGGATGACTTGCCTGGCTCCCACCAGGTTCTGTTACCCAGAATCCCTTGCAAACCTAAAAATTTGTCAAAAAAACACATTTTCCTCACATTTCTGTGGTGGAAAGTTATGGAATCTGTGTGGATTCACAAAATTCCACCCACCACGCGTTCCCCAAAGTCTTCTGAGAAAAAGGGTACCTCACTTGTGTGGGTGGGTCAAGTGCCTAAGACAAGCAAGGGCCCAAAACCTCTTGAGTCGACATTAAAATTACCTATTGCAAAACAACCTGGTTTTGCAAGGGGGGTCCCATGAGTTTTTGGCCCCGGGCTCGGCGGCCATCTAGGGAAACCTACCAAACCCACACATTTCTGAACACTAGACTCCTGGGGGAGTCCAGCGAGGTATGGCATGTGTGGCTCCCCCAACATTTTCCTACCCAGAATCCCCTGCAAACCTCAAATTTAGCTGAAAAAATCACTTTTTTCTCAAATTTCTGTGTGGGAAAGTTCTGGAATCTGAGTGGATCCACAAATTTCCTCCCACCCAGCGTTCCCCCAGGTCTCCCGATAAAAATGGTACCTCACTCGCGTGGGTGGATCAAGTACCCGCGACAGGCAAGGGCCCAAAACCTATTGAGGCGACATCAAAATTACCTATTGCAAAACAACCTGGTTTTGTAAGGGGGGTCCCATGAGTTTTTGGCCCCGGGCTCGGCGGCCATCTAGGGAAACCTACCAAACCCACACATTTCTGAAAACTAGACACCTGGGGGAGTCCAGCGAGGTATGGCTTGCGTGGGTCCCCCAACATTTTCCTACCCAGAATCCCCTGCAAACCTCAAATTTAGCTGAAAAATGCACTTTGTTCTCAAATTTCTGTGTGGGAAAGTTCTGGAATCTGTGTGGATCCACAAATTTCCTCCCACCCAGCGTTCCCCCAGGCCTCTTGATAAAATTGGTACCTCACTTGTATGGGTAGGCATAGTGGCTGCAACACGAAAGGGCCCAAATAGTACTGTTGAGACTTCAAAATTACCTATAACAAAACTACCTGGATTTGGGGGGGGCACCTGGGGTTTTGGCCCCGGGCTCGCCGCCATCTAGGGAAACCTACCAAACCACACATTTCTGAAAACTAGACACCCTGGGGAGTCCAATGAGGTATGGCTTGCGTGGATCCCCCAACGTTTCCCTACCCAGAATACCCTGTAAACCTCAAATTTAGCTGAAAAAACCACATGTTCCACATATTTTTGGGTGGAATCACCGTGCCGGCACAAATGTCCTACCCCACAGCGTTCTCCTTAGTGTCCCGAGTAAAATGATACCTCACTTGCGTTGGTGTCCAATGCAAAATTTGCTCAAAACGTATTTTTAAAAAAATATAGCGCTTAGAATTCTCGGTGCTATACCCTTAATCCCTATGTTTTGGGCTCTTCCCAGTCACAGGCCCTTGCTCCACCCACACAAGTGAGGTATCATTTTACTCGGGAGACTGAGGGGAACGCTGTGGGGTAGGACAGACTACACCTTAGCACAGAAAGACAAATGAGACAAATATGACTGCCTATCCACCTGTTCCTCAAGTACACACACATACTGGCTGGATTTGGCACGAGGGTGAGTGAAAGGTTCAAAATGTATATTTTATTAACAAGAGATTTCACATAAAGGAAATGCACTGTTAATAATTAAAAGGTTAAAAACCAGAACCAATGACTCACAGCTCGTGAGCTGTAAAGCCACGGCAAATGCAAAAACAACACTTGATGGACAGAATGCAGAACAATGTCATACATTCACCCCAGTACAGAGATCTGGGCCTAAATCCATCGTTTTTGCTCACCATGCCATTCCAGTTTGGACCCAGCCATATGCAAATCAGTCTTGACCCTGTGCCTCATGGGAACAGTCCAGCCCGAACTGCCAAGCCAGGTCCTCCCTGGACTGGAAACAAGCATCCTAGGACCGGTTTCGGGGTTTCACCCCTCTTCAGCCAGGATAGCTTGATTCCAGTGGCATGGAGAGCACGGGACCCACGTCTGGGCATACCCGTCCCACTCGGGGTGACAAATGCAAAAACAACACTTGATGGACAGAATGCAGAACAATGTCATACATTCACCCCAGTACAGAGATCTGGGCCTAAATCCATCGTTTTTGCTCACCATGCCATTCCAGTTTGGACCCAGCCATATGCAAATCAGTCTTGACCCTGTGCCTCATGGGAACAGTCCAGCCCGAACTGCCAAGCCAGGTCCTCCCTGGACTGGAAACAAGCATCCTAGGACCGGTTTCGGGTTTCACCCCTCTTCAGCCAGGATAGCTTGATTCCAGTGGCATGGAGAGCACGGGACCCACGTCTGGGCATACCCGTCCCACTCGGGGTGACAAATGCAAAAACAACACTTGATGGACAGAATGCAGAACAATGTCATACATTCACCCCAGTACAGAGATCTGGGCCTAAATCCATCGTTTTTTGCTCACCATGCCATTCCAGTTTGGACCCAGCCATATGCAAATCAGTCTTGACCCTGTGCCTCATGGGAACAGTCCAGCCCGAACTGCCAAGCCAGGTCCTCCCTGGACTGGAAACAAGCATCCTAGGACCGGTTTCGGGTTTCACCCCTCTTCAGCCAGGATAGCTTGATTCCAGTGGCATGGAGAGCACGGGACCCACGTCTGGGCATACCCGTCCCACTCGGGGTGACAAATGCAAAAACAACACTTGATGGACAGAATGCAGAACAATGTCATACATTCACCCCAGTACAGAGATCTGGGCCTAAATCCATCGTTTTTGCTCACCATGCCATTCCAGTTTGGACCCAGCCATATGCAAATCAGTCTTGACCCTGTGCCTCATGGGAACAGTCCAGCCCGAACTGCCAAGCCAGGTCCTCCCTGGACTGGAAACAAGCATCCTAGGACCGGTTTCGGGGTTTCACCCCTCTTCAGCCAGGATAGCTTGATTCCAGTGGCATGGAGAGCACGGGACCCACGTCTGGGCATACCCGTCCCACTCGGGGTGACAAATGCAAAACAACACTTGATGGACAGAATGCAGAACAATGTCATACATTCACCCCAGTACAGAGATCTGGGCCTAAATCCATCGTTTTTTGCTCACCATGCCATTCCAGTTTGGACCCAGCCATATGCAAATCAGTCTTGACCCTGTGCCTCATGGGAACAGTCCAGCCCGAACTGCCAAGCCAGGTCCTCCCTGGACTGGAAACAAGCATCCTAGGACCGGTTTCGGGGTTTCACCCCTCTTCAGCCAGGATAGCTTGATTCCAGTGGCATGGAGAGCACGGGACCCACGTCTGGGCATACCCGTCCCACTCGGGGTGACAAATGCAAAAACAACACTTGATGGACAGAATGCAGAACAATGTCATACATTCACCCCAGTACAGAGATCTGGGCCTAAATCCATCGTTTTTTGCTCACCATGCCATTCCAGTTTGGACCCAGCCATATGCAAATCAGTCTTGACCCTGTGCCTCATGGGAACAGTCCAGCCCGAACTGCCAAGCCAGGTCCTCCCTGGACTGGAAACAAGCATCCTAGGACCGGTTTCGAGGTTTCACCCCTCTTCAGCCAGGATAGCTTGATTCCAGTGGCATGGAGAGCACGGGACCCACGTCTGGGCATACCCGTCCCACTCGGGGTGACAAATGCAAAAACAACACTTGATGGACAGAATGCAGAACAATGTCATACATTCACCCCAGTACAGAGATCTGGGCCTAAATCCATCGTTTTTGCTCACCATGCCATTCCAGTTTGGACCCAGCCATATGCAAATCAGTCTTGACCCTGTGCCTCATGGGAACAGTCCAGCCCGAACTGCCAAGCCAGGTCCTCCCTGGACTGGAAACAAGCATCCTAGGACCGGTTTCGGGGTTTCACCCCTCTTCAGCCAGGATAGCTTGATTCCAGTGGCATGGAGAGCACGGGACCCACGTCTGGGCATACCCGTCCCACTCGGGGTGACAAATGCAAAAACAACACTTGATGGACAGAATGCAGAACAATGTCATACATTCACCCCAGTACAGAGATCTGGGCCTAAATCCATCGTTTTTTGCTCACCATGCCATTCCAGTTTGGACCCAGCCATATGCAAATCAGTCTTGACCCTGTGCCTCATGGGAACAGTCCAGCCCGAACTGCCAAGCCAGGTCCTCCCTGGACTGGAAACAAGCATCCTAGGACCGGTTTCGGGGTTTCACCCCTCTTCAGCCAGGATAGCTTGATTCCAGTGGCATGGAGAACACGGGACCCACGTCTGGGCATACCCGTCCCACTCGGGGTGACAAATGCAAAAACAACACTTGATGGACAGAATGCAGAACAATGTCATACATTCACCCCAGTACAGAGATCTGGGCCTAAATCCATCGTTTTTGCTCACCATGCCATTCCAGTTTGGACCCAGCCATATGCAAATCAGTCTTGACCCTGTGCCTCATGGGAACAGTCCAGCCCGAACTGCCAAGCCAGGTCCTCCCTGGACTGGAAACAAGCATCCTAGGACCGGTTTCGGGTTTCACCCCTCTTCAGCCAGGATAGCTTGATTCCAGTGGCATGGAGAGCACGGGACCCACGTCTGGGCATACCCGTCCCACTCGGGGTGACAAATGCAAAAACAACACTTGATGGACAGAATGCAGAACAATGTCATACATTCACCCCAGTACAGAGATCTGGGCCTAAATCCATCGTTTTTTTGCTCACCATGCCATTCCAGTTTGGACCCAGCCATATGCAAATCAGTCTTGACCCTGTGCCTCATGGGAACAGTCCAGCCCGAACTGCCAAGCCAGGTCCTCCCTGGACTGGAAACAAGCATCCTAGGACCGGTTTCGGGGTTTCACCCCTCTTCAGCCAGGATAGCTTGATTCCAGTGGCATGGAGAGCACGGGACCCACGTCTGGGCATACCCGTCCCACTCGGGGTGACAAATGCAAAAACAACACTTGATGGACAGAATGCAGAACAATGTCATACATTCACCCCAGTACAGAGATCTGGGCCTAAATCCATCGTTTTTTTGCTCACCATGCCATTCCAGTTTGGACCCAGCCATATGCAAATCAGTCTTGACCCTGTGCCTCATGGGAACAGTCCAGCCCGAACTGCCAAGCCAGGTCCTCCCTGGACTGGAAACAAGCATCCTAGGACCGGTTTCGGGGTTTCACCCTCTTCAGCCAGGATAGCTTGATTCCAGTGGCATGGAGAACACGGGACCCACGTCTGGGCATACCCGTCCCACTCGGGGTGACAAATGCAAAAACAACACTTGATGGACAGAATGCAGAACAATGTCATACATTCACCCCAGTACAGAGATCTGGGCCTAAATCCATCGTTTTTTGCTCACCATGCCATTCCAGTTTGGACCCAGCCATATGCAAATCAGTCTTGACCCTGTGCCTCATGGGAACAGTCCAGCCCGAACTGCCAAGCCAGGTCCTCCCTGGACTGGAAACAAGCATCCTAGGACCGGTTTCGGGGTTTCACCCCTCTTCAGCCAGGATAGCTTGATTCCAGTGGCATGGAGAGCACGGGACCCACGTCTGGGCATACCCGTCCCACTCGGGGTGACAAATGCAAAAACAACACTTGATGGACAGAATGCAGAACAATGTCATACATTCACCCCAGTACAGAGATCTGGGCCTAAATCCATCGTTTTTTGCTCACCATGCCATTCCAGTTTGGACCCAGCCATATGCAAATCAGTCTTGACCCTGTGCCTCATGGGAACAGTCCAGCCCGAACTGCCAAGCCAGGTCCTCCCTGGACTGGAAACAAGCATCCTAGGACCGGTTTCGGGGTTTCACCCTCTTCAGCCAGGATAGCTTGATTCCAGTGGCATGGAGAGCACGGGACCCACGTCTGGGCATACCCGTCCCACTCGGGGTGACAAATGCAAAAACAACACTTGATGGACAGAATGCAGAACAATGTCATACATTCACCCCAGTACAGAGATCTGGGCCTAAATCCATCGTTTTTTGCTCACCATGCCATTCCAGTTTGGACCCAGCCATATGCAAATCAGTCTTGACCCTGTGCCTCATGGGAACAGTCCAGCCCGAACTGCCAAGCCAGGTCCTCCCTGGACTGGAAACAAGCATCCTAGGACCGGTTTCGGGGTTTCACCCTCTTCAGCCAGGATAGCTTGATTCCAGTGGCATGGAGAGCACGGGACCCACGTCTGGGCATACCCGTCCCACTCGGGGTGACAAATGCAAAAACAACACTTGATGGACAGAATGCAGAACAATGTCATACATTCACCCCAGTACAGAGATCTGGGCCTAAATCCATCGTTTTTTGCTCACCATGCCATTCCAGTTTGGACCCAGCCATATGCAAATCAGTCTTGACCCTGTGCCTCATGGGAACAGTCCAGCCCGAACTGCCAAGCCAGGTCCTCCTGGACTGGAAACAAGCATCCTAGGACCGGTTTCGGGGTTTCACCCCTCTTCAGCCAGGATAGCTTGATTCCAGTGGCATGGAGAGCACGGGACCCACGTCTGGGCATACCCGTCCCACTCGGGGTGACAAATGCAAAAACAACACTTGATGGACAGAATGCAGAACAATGTCATACATTCACCCCAGTACAGAGATCTGGGCCTAAATCCATCGTTTTTTGCTCACCATGCCATTCCAGTTTGGACCCAGCCATATGCAAATCAGTCTTGACCCTGTGCCTCATGGGAACAGTCCAGCCCGAACTGCCAAGCCAGGTCCTCCCTGGACTGGAAACAAGCATCCTAGGACCGGTTTCGGGGTTTCACCCTCTTCAGCCAGGATAGCTTGATTCCAGTGGCATGGAGAGCACGGGACCCACGTCTGGGCATACCCGTCCCACTCGGGGTGACAAATGCAAAAACAACACTTGATGGACAGAATGCAGAACAATGTCATACATTCACCCCAGTACAGAGATCTGGGCCTAAATCCATCGTTTTTTGCTCACCATGCCATTCCAGTTTGGACCCAGCCATATGCAAATCAGTCTTGACCCTGTGCCTCATGGGAACAGTCCAGCCCGAACTGCCAAGCCAGGTCCTCCCTGGACTGGAAACAAGCATCCTAGGACCGGTTTCGGGGTTTCACCCCTCTTCAGCCAGGATAGCTTGATTCCAGTGGCATGGAGAGCACGGGACCCACGTCTGGGCATACCCGTCCCACTCGGGGTGACAAATGCAAAAACAACACTTGATGGACAGAATGCAGAACAATGTCATACATTCACCCCAGTACAGAGATCTGGGCCTAAATCCATCGTTTTTGCTCACCATGCCATTCCAGTTTGGACCCAGCCATATGCAAATCAGTCTTGACCCTGTGCCTCATGGGAACAGTCCAGCCCGAACTGCCAAGCCAGGTCCTCCCTGGACTGGAAACAAGCATCCTAGGACCGGTTTCGGGGTTTCACCCCTCTTCAGCCAGGATAGCTTGATTCCAGTGGCATGGAGAGCACGGGACCCACGTCTGGGCATACCCGTCCCACTCGGGGTGACAAATGCAAAAACAACACTTGATGGACAGAATGCAGAACAATGTCATACATTCACCCCAGTACAGAGATCTGGGCCTAAATCCATCGTTTTTTTGCTCACCATGCCATTCCAGTTTGGACCCAGCCATATGCAAATCAGTCTTGACCCTGTGCCTCATGGGAACAGTCCAGCCCGAACTGCCAAGCCAGGTCCTCCCTGGACTGGAAACAAGCATCCTAGGACCGGTTTGGGGTTTCACCCCTCTTCAGCCAGGATAGCTTGATTCCAGTGGCATGGAGAGCACGGGACCCACGTCTGGGCATACCCGTCCCACTCGGGGTGACAAATGCAAAAACAACACTTGATGGACAGAATGCAGAACAATGTCATACATTCACCCCAGTACAGAGATCTGGGCCTAAATCCATCGTTTTTTGCTCACCATGCCATTCCAGTTTGGACCCAGCCATATGCAAATCAGTCTTGACCCTGTGCCTCATGGGAACAGTCCAGCCCGAACTGCCAAGCCAGGTCCTCCCTGGACTGGAAACAAGCATCCTAGGACCGGTTTCGAGGTTTCACCCCTCTTCAGCCAGGATAGCTTGATTCCAGTGGCATGGAGAGCACGGGACCCACGTCTGGGCATACCCGTCCCACTCGGGGTGACAAATGCAAAAACAACACTTGATGGACAGAATGCAGAACAATGTCATACATTCACCCCAGTACAGAGATCTGGGCCTAAATCCATCGTTTTTTGCTCACCATGCCATTCCAGTTTGGACCCAGCCATATGCAAATCAGTCTTGACCCTGTGCCTCATGGGAACAGTCCAGCCCGAACTGCCAAGCCAGGTCCTCCCTGGACTGGAAACAAGCATCCTAGGACCGGTTTCGAGGTTTCACCCCTCTTCAGCCAGGATAGCTTGATTCCAGTGGCATGGAGAGCACGGGACCCACGTCTGGGCATACCCGTCCCACTCGGGGTGACAAATGCAAAAACAACACTTGATGGACAGAATGCAGAACAATGTCATACATTCACCCCAGTACAGAGATCTGGGCCTAAATCCATCGTTTTTTGCTCACCATGCCATTCCAGTTTGGACCCAGCCATATGCAAATCAGTCTTGACCCTGTGCCTCATGGGAACAGTCCAGCCCGAACTGCCAAGCCAGGTCCTCCCTGGACTGGAAACAAGCATCCTAGGACCGGTTTCGGGGTTTCACCCTCTTCAGCCAGGATAGCTTGATTCCAGTGGCATGGAGAGCACGGGACCCACGTCTGGGCATACCCGTCCCACTCGGGGTGACAAATGCAAAAACAACACTTGATGGACAGAATGCAGAACAATGTCATACATTCACCCCAGTACAGAGATCTGGGCCTAAATCCATCGTTTTTGCTCACCATGCCATTCCAGTTTGGACCCAGCCATATGCAAATCAGTCTTGACCCTGTGCCTCATGGGAACAGTCCAGCCCGAACTGCCAAGCCAGGTCCTCCCTGGACTGGAAACAAGCATCCTAGGACCGGTTTCGGGGTTTCACCCCTCTTCAGCCAGGAAGGCACCAACCTCTTTACAGGCCATTCACACACCTTTCATACTTGACACACACTTTCACACCACCAACTGCGGCCCCAGTACATTACAACACTCACATTCACAGACAATGTGGAGACAATGTACACCCTGGCAGAGAGAGACAGAAAAGACAAATATTCCTTCAAAATGAACAATTCCTTAAGTACTCACACATACTGGTTGGATTTGGCACGAGAGTGAGTGAAGGTTTAGAGTGTAAAGTTCTATTATCAAGAGATTTCACAAAAAGGAAATGCACTGTTAATATTTAAAAGGTTAAAAACCTGAACCAATGACTCACAGCTCGTGAGCTGTAAAGCCACGGCAAGGCACCAACCTCTTTACAGGCCATTGACACACCTTTCATACATGACACACAAGACCATTCACACCGCCAGCCCAGCACATTACAACATTCACAGCAACAGACAGCGCCATTCAAGGGCCCATCACTTTCATACGCCCACATGACTGACACAGCAATCACACCGGCTGGTGGTTGACATAGTGTCTGCAGTGGTGTTTGACTATCAGAGTGTGTAATGACCAGCAGCAAGTCACTACTCACACACTGCCAGCCAAATGCCAGCCCACGCACACCGCCAGCCAAGCACCATCCCACCCACACTGCCAGCCAAGCCCCAGCCCACGCACACCGCCAGCCAAGTGCCAGCCCACGCACACCGCCAGCCAAGCGCCAGTCCACGCACACCACCAGCCAAGCGCCAGTCCACACACACCACCAGTCAAGCGCCAGTCCACGCACACCACCAGCCAAGTGCCATTCCACGCACACTGCCAGCCAAGTGCCAATCCACGCACACCACCAGCCAAGTGCCAATCCACACACACCACCAGCAAAGTGCCAGTCCACGCACACCACCAGCCAAGCACCAGTCCACACATACCGCCAGCTAAGCGCCAGTCCACGCACACCACCAGCCAAGTGCCAGTCCACACACACCACCAGCCAAGCGCCACTCCAAGCACACTGCCAGCCAAGCGCCAATCCACGCACACCGCCAGCCAAGCACCAGTCCACGCACACCGCCAGCCAAGCGCCAGTCCACGTACACCGTCATTAAATTTTTTTAACAAAAAAGAAAACACAAACCAGTTGCAACTAGATACAAAACTATAACTACAAAAACAACAGCAGTAACTAAAGGCATCATTCTATTGCCATACGTGAAACTGAACAACAACTATATAAAACCATACAGACCAAGCAGTACACTATTAGACTCACGGTTGCTCCCAAAAACTCTTTTGAGTGTGATACAATCTGAAACATGTGGGCACACACAGCCTAGGATTAGAAGGACAATCGACACAGTGCATACGACTCTCCTTCCGCATACCTCTTCACAAGCAGACTCTACATCTCTTACAGGGATTGGTTTTTTTTGGCGTGGGAGGAATTAAATCAGGAAAGTGGCGATCTTTCAATCTAGCCACATCCTCCACCACTCCAACTCTAGGAACACTTGTCTGTTCCACAACAACAAGGCTGCCTATCACAGACTCCTGAAACTGAACAAAAGTCATCTTTGACGCAGGAGAACACTCCTTGAACACAACAAAAGCATTGAAAGTTGCTAAATTGAAGAGATGGATGGCCAACTTCTTATACCAAATGTAAGCCTTACGAACAGCAGTGTAAGGTTCCAACCTCTGATCCACTCTATCGACACCACCCATGTGCTTATTGTAGTCTACAATGCACACAGGTTTGCGCACTTCAGCAACCTGACCCCAAACAGTCACAGGTGAAGTACTCTCATCATGAATGGTAGTCTGCATGTAGACATCCCTCCTGTCCACAAATGTCACAGCTAGCAGTTCCTCACTACGTAAGGCACTGCACTGTCCCCTCTGAAGCTTTTTGCAAACAAGCTCTTTTGGGTAACCTTTACGGTTAGAGCGGATTGTGCCACAAGCAAAAGTGTCCACTTTGAACAATTCCTTAAACAATTGCACAGCAGTGTAGAAGTTAGCAAGGTACAAATGGTGGCCTCTGTTAAACAGTCCTCTAGCAAGATCCCACACAATTTTCTCTGAAACTCCAAAAGTGGACGGACAACCAGGGGGGTCAATAGTGGAATCCCTACCAGTGTACACCCGAAAATTATAGACATATCCTGTCCTACTCTCAGACAACATATACATCTTAATTCCATAACGTGCCCTCTTGCTAGGAATGTACTGCCTAAAAACCAAACGGCCCTTGAACAGGACCAAAGACTCATCAACAGCTATTTCTTTCCCTGGAGTATAGATCTCTGAAAATCGATCTACAAAGTGATCAAGAACAGGCCGAATCTTACAAAGACGGTCACAGTCAGGGTGATCTCGTGGCAACGCCAAAGCATTATCAACAAAATGCAGCATCCAAAGCAAAAGTAAATACCGATCACGACTCATAATTGCAGGAAATATGGCCGTTGCCATCAAGGGACTGGTAGACCAATATGAAGCCATGGACGGCTTCCTTATCAAGCCCATCAAAAACGTCAAACCCAAAAACTTCTTCATCTTATTCAGATTTTTGGGAGTCCACCGGAGTAGCTCTAGAGCGGGGCCTAAGTCTGGCATTGTTGTCCCTCAAAAACTGTTCAGCATACAAATTAGTCTGCTCAACAATCTCAGCCAAAAATACATCATCCATAAACAACTGAAAAAACTGTATAGGTAAAAAGTTTTCACAATTAACTCTACACCCTGCATCCCCACTAAAGGCAGGCAACACCGGCTGCACCATGTTTGGATCAACCCAGAGTCCAGCACTTCCAGTAGGAAGCCTTGCAGCCTGAGGCTGCAATACCAATGTCTCTTGCTGCACCATCGGCACATCAGTGTCCTCCTCTAAAACAGGCAATTCAGCCGCACTGAGAGTAGCTTCATCCGCACTGAGAGTAGCTTCATCATCAGATGATTCCTCGTGGACAGAAAACACACTGCCAGAATCTTGCGTTCCCTCCTCTCCCTCAGACGCACTGTCAGTCTCATAATCCTGCTCAGAGGAAGATTCAAAAAGCATACCAACCACCTGCTGAGCAGTAATTCTACAGCTAGCCATAATGCTTACTAATAAAGGTAACTTGTCAAAAAAAGTCAACAACAATAAATCCTTTGTAAAATAAGTAATAAACAAATTGTGGCTTTATCACAAAGACCTATATACTCAAACACTATACCACTCACTTGCCAGAAGCAGCTAGACTCACCACCACCTACTCTGCACAGACACAGTAAGGACCAACAGTATCCCACTAAAAAAGAAAACGAAAAGAAAATTACACATAAGACAATGCAAAACACATCGCAAAGAATTTCATGGTCAAAACACTAACTAAATATGCTGCTATTATGACACCCCTTACAAAAAATTAATTCATGCATGACATTAATACTCATTTGGAGTGAACACAACAAAAATGTTTTTCTTACCAAAAAAATGCAACTACGCAAAACTGCAGATCAACCACTGCCGAAACCGCAAACAAGAATCAAAAGCTTTGCACTAGAATAAAAAGGAGAAATAAAACATTACAATCACATATGCAAATAATGCACTAGTCCACACACTATCCACCAGCCAAGCAAGGGTGGGCCTAAAAAGCATAAGGCCGATCTGCCTTCACGGGGAGCAGAAACAGCCAAAAAATTCACCCTCCTAAACGGGGAGCGACCCTTGCCCAAGGGGTCACTCCGCAACACCAACATTTAAAAAGCCCTGGTGTCTAGTGGCTTCTGCCCCCCTAGGGGACAGATGGGCCTGAAATCATATGGCCGATCTGCCACCAAAGGGGGCAGAAACGGCCACAAAAATCACCCTATAAAGGGGAGTGACCCTTGCCCAAGGGGCTCCCAACAACACTAAAACAATATGGTGGCCTAGTGGGCATACAATACAAATAATTGTTTATTTGGGCCGATCTGCCCTCCCAGGGGGACAGAAACGGACCAAATAAATGCTCCCCAAAGGGGCGCAACACTTGCCTATTGCTCCCCCAAGGGGAGCGACCCTTGCCCAAGGGGCCGCTCTCCAACAACACAAACAATCCCTGGTGTCTAATGGCTTCTGTTAGAATAACAAGGCAGATCTGCCCCAAAGGCCAAAATAACTGATTCCCAAAGGGGAGCGGCCCTTGCCTAAGGGGCCGCTCCCCAAAAACATATTTTAAAAAACAAAATAATCCCTGGTGGCCTAGTGGCTTTTTCAAATAAAAACGATCTGCCCCCCCCAAGGGGGGCAGACCCATCTACACGAATTGCACCCCCAAGGGGAGCGACCCTTGCCCAAGGGGCCGCTCCCATACACAAAGGCCATTTAACGAAAATAAAAAAATCCCTGGTGGCCTAGTGGCCTTAAATTTGTTTTTTTAAATTCATTTTTAACGATCTGCCCCCCCCAAGGGGAGGCGGACCCATCTCTAATAACTAGACCCCCAAGGGGAGAGACCCTTGCCCAAGGGGCCACTCCCCAAAACTCAGGCCATTTAAAAAAAAAAAAAGTGCATTCCTAGTGCACGATTACGCCCCATTCGCGATCGTGCACCAGGAATGCTTAAAAAGACATCGGAGGAAAGGAAAACCCTTTCCTTTCCTCCGATGCCTTTTTAAACCCCCCCTCCACCCTCCCCAAGGAGAAACTTACCTTCTCTTCTCTGGATGCACTGGAAGCAAATGGCTTCCAGTGCATCCGGTATCCTCTAATGACGACAGTGTGCCTCGCGTGTTGACGTCATTAGATGATGTGGAGGGGGGGCGGGGGGGCAGCTGAAAGGGCGGCCCACGGGGGAGCGCCAGCGCTTCCCCGTGGGTGGGTGCTAGGACGGCCAGGAGCCGTCCCACACACACGCCCACCGTGAAGTCGGACGGCTCCCGGCCGTCCGACGCATGGAACGGGTTAAAGTAAGTATATGTCTGATTGGCTATGTGGGATATGTTTGAAATTGCATACAGTCAACCACACCTGCTGTCTTGGGTTGAGGAGTTAGCATGCTGCTGTAGAGACTGTTGTGAACTTGTGACCTACTGCTAGCAGAGAATGTTACAATTTTGGTCACCATATAAACAGAGCTACAGGAGTATGGTGGGAAAAAGAACAAAAAAAGCCTAGAATGTCAATGGGAGGAGACATTGTTCATCAATAAATAATATTTAATTATTGTTTAGGTCTAAATTTAGGGATTTGTAGGCTGTGGTGTGTAAGTGGTAGTGTTTAGGAATAATTATTAAAAAACTTTATGGTTTGCTGCGTGGATCCACCGCGAGGTTACACGGGGGCCACGCTGAGCGCCACGGATTTCTTTGTGGGTCTGCGAATCCCGCCCAAACTCGTTACCGAATTGGGCTCTGTTTAGAAAAGTCATACAAAGGGTTAAGAAATGTGACCATTCAAAAGAGCTGCATGATTAGCAAGGAAATTAAATGAAAGCAGTGTTTTTATTTGTTTTCACCCTCTGTAACCTTGAAAGCAAAGTTAAATAGGGTGCCATTAATATTTGGCTTGTATGAGATGGTTTACCATTCTTCTGCTCGGTTTTTGCGTGCTTTCTTGAGACAAGATTGAGAACCTGATACTGTGAAAGAGAAATAATCACCAACAATCACATTTAACATGTATGTGAATTAAGCTATAGTATAAAAGAAATAGTTGATAGAGAAAGAGTGAGTGTCAGTAAGGTCAATGAAACTGAGTAGGATGTTTGAGAAAACTGAAGGAAAATGTTGAAAGAGAGTAGAAGATGAAAATAAAGTGTACTGGTCAGGAACCATTAATAAAAACTGGTGCAGAAAAACAAAACAAAGGTATACAGCAATGTGGGGAGTGACACAAAGGAGTGAAATTCTAATGTATACAGTGACATATAAAGGCATTTTATTATGTATACAGTTATGCAAGGAGATATACATAGATATATAGATTAAGGTGAGTTGGTTTACACTGATGCTTTTGCTGAGACAGCAAGGTATAGTAAAATACATTTACTTTACATAGATAATGATATAACTATGCATACAGTAACAGAGCAAAGGCTACATTGATGCATATATTTACAAAGTCAAAAGGAAGCTGATGTGTGCACTAAGTCACTCAGAGAGATATTGATATATGCAGTTATATACCTAGGTAAATAGTAAAATGCAAGCTGAGGTACCAAGAGAGACATTTAAGTATATAGGAGGACATGTAGAGATAGTGGAGGATATAATGAAAAATGAAACTACACAATTAAATATGGAGTAAGACGCCTATAGACAGAGGCACAAAGTGATGGGGCTGTAATACAGGTATAACATATATATAATTTCTGATAGATGCTAAACATACACTGTAATGTAGAGCCAACCACTACAAATGAGATAGGAAAGTTTCTAGATACATACCCAACAACAACAAAATTGTGGTATTTACAGGACCAGATATACAGTGAGACACACAATAATAGAGTAAGTGAAACAGTAATGTATTTAGTTATACACATGTGCACACATGAATACCTAGAACAATACATTCAGCATATCTGTAATACTAATGTATACAAGAGTTAGATGGATAATTTTTACAAACTGTAGAGTAGAACTACAGGGAAGCTCTGGAAACAGTGATGGGTTCAGTAATACACTAAGATACTCACTTATGCATACAGTTAGACAGCCTGGGAGACATTGATGCATACAGTTACACACTTATGGACACATTAATGCACTCAGTGACTGACTCAGATACTTAGTTATATAGGCAGTCAAAGTCCCTGGAACAGATTAATAAGTACACTGAGGCACCTATGTACAGAGTAATACACTCACTAAAATCATGTATACACTAGCTTATACATACAGTTACACACTCTGGGACAGTTGGAAACTTACACTGATACAGCCATGCACACAGAGATGCATTCACTTATATACTCACACAGTCACTTATACACAGAGTAATATATTCTGGGTATTTTGATATATACACAAGAACAGTCATGCATACCCTGATCCACTCCCTGACTTATTCATGTACTCACGGATAAATACACTAAGACACTATTGTAGACACTAATACATACAGTGATGCACTCATAAACACACTGATGCATTGAGTGATATAGTGAAACAGTCACTTATGCACACACTCAGAGACCATGAGAGTGAGATAAATACAGCAAGACACTGACACACTAACTTCTAGAGAAAGTGAGATATTCTGTGACACTGATATATACACTGAGATATCTGCTGATACACTGATGCAATCATTGACTTAGTCACATACTCTCTAATAAATACAGTGAGACATCCTAGGACAGAGTAATACATACAGTGATACACCCAACGGCACATTAATGCAGTCACTGACACTCTCAGTTATACTTAGAATATCTATGATACATATGTCCAAGAGACATAATGGATATAGAGTTATATCTGTGTACTGTGAAAAGCAAAGTATAAAATAAAAGGAAAGTATGTCTTGTATAACTGATTATAAACCCTGGACTAAAGAATAACCAGTTAGTCAGTGGATTAGTAATTTAAGTTATTTGTTGTAGATGTTAATGTATTGTTTGTTTGTTTAAAGACATCTGATTTTATTTGAGAAAGAAGATTTACAATGCCTGTCAAGAGAGAAAGGTGAAAGAAAGAGAGAAAGCAGTATTATGAAAAGCAGATTCAAAGAGACAAACAAAATAAGGAGGAGACTATCCAGAGGCAAAAACGGAGAAGCTGGTAAGAGTACTATTCAGTTTCTCAAAACAAATATGCCGTAAAATGAAAAATGTGACTACAGTCTTGTCAAAAAATGGATTTTACACATCAAGTGGAAAAAATCAAGGATTACGTGTTTCTGAAAGTAGAATATACTCTAAGAAATCAGGGACTTTGTCACGGAGACAAAAACAGTTAAAGGAGTTAAGAGCTAAAATGTTTCGGACTAGAGTAATACAAAATTGGTGAAAAGGATGAAGAAGTATAAGAGAAGAAGTGATGCTCTTAAGCAAAAGGAACACATTGAGAGTGTTGTTTATAAAGCATTTGCTCTGAAAAGAAAAGTATTTATATTAATATTGAATAAAAATGAGGGCACTAGAAAAAACAGTATGAAGAAAATAACTGTTAGAAAATGGCTTATTAATAGAACAAATTTTTGCAAAATTTTTAAAGGTGAATGGAAGCATACATCTAGTACAGAAGCTTATTTTAATGAAGAAAGCTATTTCCAAGAGAACACAGTAGTGCATGCAGTTGATTTAACTGGTCGTTGTTATGAAGTAAAAGATGGTATTCCTGTTTCAAAAGAAGAGATGGTTCCTAGGAATGTAGAGGAAATGGTAGCTGAAGAGGTGCAAGGTAGGCGCACACAGGCCCCAGTATACAAATGGAGCTGTAGTACTATATGCAGTATTCGTCAGGAGTCAATGGATTCATTAAAAAATGTTATGCTTGACTTTCCATTCAGAAGTCTCAAGCAGAAAACTGCAATTTTGCAAGGATTAGATCCATGCAAAGTGAGAAAATATACTAATTTACAGGGACATTCATTGGCATTTCTTTCAAGGAACGTTTGTAGAAGCAGTTTTCATCATTTCAGGATGTTAGCTGTTCACCACTCCAAAATACAATCTTTGGTTAGAAGACTTTATTATGTAAAAACTCATGTGTTATGTTTAGAGACATGAATAGAATTTTATTGTATGGAACACTAGCAGAGGTTGAAAACGTTTGTAAAAATATTCAGTTTTGTTTGTTTGGTCCAGAAGAGGAGTCTAGGGAAAATGTAGAGTTGTTTACTGGAGGTGTAGAAGAAGAAGATGCAGAAATTAGTACTGAAAACATTGCACAGCAGATTGCAAAGTTTAACACAGTTTGCTTTGAGAAATCAAACTATGTTTGTATTTGTTGTTGATGCACTCACTACAAAACACAAACTCGCAATGTAGTTGTGTACTCTAAAGTTGAAAAAGAGAACAATGATAAGTGGCAAGAATTTGGTGCATATTTATTTGTTGAGGAAATATTTGTTTTGTCCACACAGCAGATTATATGTAAGTACTTGCCTTGATAATTTAGAGAATAACAAAATGCCAGTTCTAGCCATATACAATAAGTTAGAATTGGTGTCTGTTCTAGAAGAGATTAAAGTATTAAATGTTTATGAATCAATTCTAATACAGTGTATACATCCATTCCAAGCCATAGTTCGAATGAAACCAAAAATAGGAAAATTACCTCCAAATGAGCTCCAGAACGGACATGTGTATTTACCTTTTGGTTTTAAACAGAATATAGAAACTATTAGCGTAAATAAAGATATTGAAGAACCTCTTATTATCTTAGTAAATGGTGTTCCCACAAAGAATAGAAAACTATGGCAAGAGTCAGTAGATAATAGTACATATTAATAAGGTTAAAAACAACATTATAGCTAGCAAAAAATAATATTTACTACAGAAATGTTGATGTTGCGGAAAATGTAAGTTGTGTAGAGGATGAGACGTTAGCATCAAGTGGACAGATTGAAAAAGTGGATCAATCCAGATATGAACAAGTTATGAACACTACAGCATCCATCTCTTGCATTGTAAAGAAATCACTTGTGATGTTATTGAGCTGTTTCATTTGAAACAAGCAAAAGGAGCTCCCTTAAGTGTATGGGAAAAAAGTTTAGATGCTTGCTGTTTTCCCCAACTGTTTACCGCTGAAGCTGGAGGCTGCTATGATGACCGTGCTGTACAGATACAAGCAGCCGAATACCACTCAACACGTCTATATTCAGAGGATCCAAGATTTTGTCAGTGCAGTCCATATATATTCCATCTTTTGTTTGTAAGTGACTTGTCTGGACTTTCAAATGCTGTGAATCATTTATTAAAGAAGGGTGTTAATCTTCAAAATCTCACTGCAAAAGATTTTTTTGATAAAGTTCAAGAAAAAGATGAAAACTTAGTATACAATTTAATTAATTTGATGGCGTGCCAGCGTGGCACTGACGAGTATTGGTATCATCGACATGGAGAACTAAAAAGCATGCTGAGAAACCTAAGTGCGTCAACTTGGTTTGTTACACTCAGTCTCGCTGATTATGTATGGGATGAATTGCTTTAATTTTTAAGAGAGACAAACTCAAACATTGAGGACATCAATGTAAAGACAGCAGGAGAACTTTGCTCTTTAGATCCTGCAAATATTTGTAGATATTTTAACCACAGCTTCCAAGCAATGTTATCTTTTATCTGCAACAAAGGTAAGCCTCTTCTTGGAGAAGTAACTGATTTCTTCTGGCATAAAGAGTACCAAGCAAGAGGTGCTCCTCATATTCATATGCTGTTATGGATAAAAGATGCTCCCAAATTAGGAACAGACAGTAATGACTCTGTGCTGTCTTTCCTACAACAGTATGTGTCATTCCAAAACATACTACTGACAAAGGCCTGAGAGAAAAAGTTCTGCATTTCCAAACACATAGATGTGGAAAGTACTGTCGTTGAAAATACAAAGGACGATTTTACACAAGATGTTGTTTTGGCTTTCCACAACGAGTTATTTCACAAGGAAGAGTCAACAGATTTTTGTCTACAGTGAAACATACAGTAACACAGAAATCACAGAAAAAGACATACAATCTAAGAAGAACAGAGGCTTCGAAGTTCATTAATGATTATAACATTATAATTCTTAAAATGTGCAATGCAAATATGGACATTCAATTTGTTGCAGATAACTCCATTGCTGTTGCTCGTTATGTGACTTCGTACGTTACAAAATCAGAGAAGACAGAAATGAAAGAGATGTGGCAGGAGATTTCTGCAGAAAAAGTTTAACAAAAAAGTTGTACAGCTTCAGGTTAAAAATGTTGTCGCATAGCTAGATTTGTTCTTATGAATGCTCGGACAGGTTGAGCTCGGCAAGTTTGTACTTTAAGTCTAGGGGAATAGTTTGAGTAAGCTTAGGCTTTGCAAGTACATTAAAAGAGTATTAAAGTATTTTCACGAAATTCAGTATCTAGCAAAGTTTGACCTGGAGAAGAAGTGTACACTTGGAAAACATGTGCCTGTATGAAATTCTTCAATACTACAGATACAGAACCAATGTAAAAGAAAACATAGAAGGAGGCGAATTTGCAGTTCTCGGGTGTGATGGTTGTTTAGTGAAACATGCAAAAGGAAATCTCATTAACCACAGGAAACTTAGTTGCCAAACTGAAGAGAAAAGGAGTTTTTCTATTTGGCACTTTTTCAACTTTTCAAACCTTGGCATGAGGAATCTGAATTACTTGAAGGCTATGATTGCTATGAAGATTCATTCAATGCTGTAAAAGACACTATTTAGTGTTCAGTCTTCCAAAATGTTATGCAAATGTTAAGTGACAAGATTCAGCAAGAAGAAACAATTGCTGCAGATGTATCTAAGGACAGTTTACAAAGGGCCTGATTATGAGTCTGGTGGTCCATGGACTGCCAGATTCACTGTGGCAGTACAGCCACTGCTCCACAGTCGGTCCGACCGCCCCATTACAAGTTGGGCAGTTGGACTGCCATTGCACTGCCGCAACCGCCAGGGATCAGAGATTCCTGGCGGTAGCGCAGAGGTCTTGAGGCTGCAATATGCTTGGCGGGACTGCGGCGGTCCTGCCAAGCATATTACGAGTCTCCTCTCTGCCACGGTTTACATGGTAGCTCCTCCTCCATAAAAACCCTGGCAGAGAGGAAACAAAGTCGGCCCTACAGAGCCATGGGTTGCATGCAGGGGGGCACATGTTGTGCCCCTTGTGTGCATGCACCACAGTACCTGCATGGCATGGACTGCATCAGTCCATGCCGTGCAGGTACTGCCTTTGGCATTCCCATTACCATGCCTATTTCATAGGCACAGCAGTGGGAACACCAAAGAACTGCCTGCTAGTGACTAAAAAAGTAATAATGTGGCAGACGGTGCGCACACAGGTTTGGCGGTGCAGGAGCAGGGCGAAGGCATGGTGGTCCCGCTCTTGCACCACCAAATTCATAATCAGGCCCAAAGTAGTCAAAGTTCTGCACCTCTCAGTCAAGACCCTCTTGGATCACCTATCATTGAAATTGAGGCTGTGATAGCTATAAATGAGGTGGAAAGTGCAATGGAACAAGAGAGACAAGAAATTATACATCTGGGGTAGATAGTTGCACAAATCAACAATGAACAGAAGGAGATTTATATGGCAGTAACAGAGAAAATAGAACATGTATATCTCCACGAGAGGAAAGAATGCAATTGTTCATCCTTTAAACCAATTCTATTACATATCAGTGGTCAAGCTGGCATGGGGAAAAGCTTTTAATTAAAATTCTCACCTCTTACCCACAGAGGACAACAAATCAAACTTGTCATGTGTGGTAACAGCACCAACTGGATTAGTTGCACACAATATTAAAGGAATTACTCTACATCGGCTATTAATGCTACCTGTAGAAAATGATAATAAACTGGATTACCAGAAGTTATCTGGTGAAGCATGTCATAAGGTAGCAAGAATTTTGAAGAAAATAAAGCTTTTAATCATCAATGAGGTAAACATGGTTTCAAATTTAATGCTTGCCTTTGTTCCCTTAAGAATGCAACAGATTTTACGAACAGACTAACACTTTCTCTTCAGAGAAAAGCATTCAATTGTGTTTGGTGACTTACTGCAACTAACTCCTGTAAAAGGAGAGCCTGTTTTCAAGACACTTCTGCATGAACAAACTCCTAATTCATTAGGGAGTATTGGAAATGTAAATATTTGGCTGTATTGTCAATTCAAGGAACTACTGAAGAATATGCGTCAAGAGTCTGATGAGATATATGGTAGTATTATGAAGGATATTAGAGTTAGACTTCTGACAAAGGAAGGTAAGAGTACCTTAGAAACTCGACTTTTCAAAAAACCATTTACGTCTAAGAAAACAGCGGCACAGCTAATGTTCAATTTGATTCAAGAAGGGAAATCAATAGTTTATTTAATGCCTACATTTCAAGAGTGTGCCAATTTTAATGGAAAATTGCTGAAACCGGAGAGCAAAGAAATTTTGGAAGTTACAGCTATTGACAAAATAAAACACCAGGGAGTAACAATAGTGCTAAATGAAAAACTTCAAGGAAACTGGATTCATTAGACAATCTGTATCTAAGACTGCTGGATTGGAGAAGTGTTTACGTGTGTGTAAAAACTGTAGAGTAAGCCCAGGCGTAAAACTCCACTCCGTTTGCGGAGTTTGTGTAATTCGGCAACTCCGCATTCCACAGGCAATGTGGAGTTACCGTTAAACTCTGCACTCCACAACAGAGCGGAAGTTTTTTTTGGTCCGCGCACTTGAAACATAATTTCGCATACATGGGAGTGACTTGCCAGGTACTTGCGATCGCCCATGAGATTTTTAGGGCCGTTCGCAGGCGCCACAAGATTTGCTAGCCGGCCACATGCTCCCCTGAGATTTTGCGGTCGCCAACACTTTATTTGGGCGTGTTGTACGCGATCCAGAATGCACAGGATCTACGGTGGCTGCAATCTGGGGAAGATTCTCTCTTCGAGAAGCATCAAAATCTTCCTGAACTGACGAATTGGAGTTAAGAACCTCCTCAAATTGACATTTAGTGGGGCTCTTTTTGTGCGAGGAGTCTTTTTTTGTTTTTTTCCTTTTTTTCAACTTGAAGGAAGTGCCACCGAGTCTCCAACTTCCTTTTCCTGTCCAGCAGGATCCTCCCAGTGCTTTGTCCAACTCCTGGTCACTTTTCATTTGGATTTGGAGCTGGAAGGATCACTCTTTGTGTCTGCTCTGCTGCATATCCCATTGGATTTATTTTAAGGACTTTTGTATTTGAGATTTCACAAGTAAGTTGAAAAACTGGTGTTGTTTGTTTGATTGGGGCCATGCACCTGGATTTATTTGTACTGTTAATGGATTTTTAAAATGTATTCTGATGGGTGGGCTGTTGTTTCAGTCGGGGCCAAATGATCACCAATTTATATGCATTTTCTTTTTCTTTCTTTTTGAAGGAAACATGTTTCACAGTTGACTACATTTTCTCCATGTTTTTATTACATTTTAAATATTGATTAAATTCACAATATGGCCTAGTCTGCCAATTGGCCTTCCAGCCAGCAGGCCCAGTGCTCGTCATGGGTGCATGAAACAACAGTTTCTGTGGTGTTTACAGCATTTAGGCCATGGATGGATTTGGATTGAAATACAAAACATGCTTTTTAGTGGTATTTCGTGTTTGGTTTTTTCATGCAAACAGTGTATAGGTCTAGGTGGGGCAAAACCTTTGAAGGATGTGTTTTCTCTGTTTTACCATGCCTCCTTTGTCTGGCCTGTGTGTGTGTTTGTATGTTTGCCATAGGCCACCATGTGCCTTTGTTCCAGATGCCATGCGGCCACTGGCCAGAGGTCATTTTGTATAGTCAGTGGACTGTCCCTAGGCCTACATTTGCTGTTTGTTTTACAGGCCTCCTGCCTCTTGTTGTTGTGACTTGTGAGTGACCATGTGGCTGGCGGCCATTTTGTGTATATTCAAAACAAGATATCCACGGGTCTACTCATTCAAAAAATATTTTTTATGCACTAGGACAACACTAGACCTCTAGAAACTGCAACACTAAACCTTTTGCAAACACAAAATATCTTTTAAAAGGACGGATTCCCATCACTCACCAATGGTGACATGCTTCATCATCTGGGTCTCCTCCTCGTGGCACACTAGTGTCACTACGGGCTGCAACCCTTTCAAAGGGAAAGGGGAGCTCGCGGATGTTTTTGTTGTTTAATTAAAGCGATATAACGTGCTATATTAGATCCTACAGATGTGAAGAAATGGTTCGTATAGGAGTGATGGGTGCAGTGCATATGAGTGAAAAGTAGTGAGTTAAAATTGAGCGGTGAGAGAAAAAATATTTTTAATTAGTATCTCTCCCTGCTCAAATTAAAAACAGTGCAATGACAGTTTTCACAAATAGCTGTCTGTGAGTAGAACAAGGGGGTCAACATGTTTCAGCCAAACGGATTCTAGTAATCCTAGGCCTTCTTCAGGACCTCAACAAATTATTGCTACTGCATAAGTGAACGAAGTGACATAAATTAAAATAGAGGGAACGGTTGGAACAGATACAACCTAGTCACCTGGATTTAGGGATATACAAATCCTCTGCAAATTACGAAATGCTGATGGCATCTGCAAAAATGAGATGACAGTCTGTTTATGAAAGGTGCAACAACTTCAGACAGGCTTAGTGGGCTCGTGGTACATACAATTCATAGTGGCATACTTAATGTCATCTATGATCACTAGTGCTTCAAAATCACTTGTAAAGAGTGCGTGCTTACCTGTATTGCACGAGGAAAAGACCTCGCCTCACCTGGCAACGGCTCAGGAAAAGGAGGCACCACTCTGTAAAAGAACATAGGCAAGAGCAAGAAATGCTCGTGATAAGGTTCTTATTATACCCTAATTTTCTGTTAATTACAAAAAAAACACACAATGCACACACACGACAACAGGTAAAACTCAAAGTTACTGGCTCAGATCGTAATTCTCATACTCAGAAAGGAGTAATCTTCATGGTTAAGCCCCTGCATGGTTAAAGAACAGGGTGTCAAAGAAGCGAGTGTTAAAAACTCCTCCATTTAATCAGCTCGTTGCCAGATCGCTGCCAGATCAGCGGCTCATTCACACCTATGATGATCCACGGTGTGATCCATAATGTTGCACACCCCTGCGAGTATGCTTACAAAACAATGTTAAATGTCCTTACTCCGCCGAATCCGGCTTACTATCACCAGTCAGCCAGAATGTAATCTTGCCGACAAAATCATGTCCTGCTTTAGACTAGCAAACCCTTAGAACACAAGACCTCTCCCTTGCTTGTCAGTACTGGGGGCGGGGAGACGAGAGGGCTACAGACAAATTGCCAAACAGCTGAAGTCACACAGTGTCTCGAGACAAACAAACTCTTTCAAGAGATATTCACAGATGGGGGTAAAAACAGTAGTAAGCAGTAAGCTATACTCCAAACTGCGCCCAAAGCTTACCTATCCGTCGGTACCTCTAACGGTCTCGGAGCCGTATGGGGAGGTACCGATCACGGAGCGGTGCCATTTTTAAAGAGAAATAAGAACGCGTGTCGTACACAGATCATTGGACAACACAAGGTCATGTGACTCTACCGGAAATAGCATTCTCGGGAAATGTAGTTTGAAACAAACACGTCGCGTGTATCTTATGTCAAATGAAGAAAGACTGTTGACTCCGGACCTTCCATAGGCAAAAAATGGTCACGGAACTCGGCAATAGCGGTAGACCCGAAAGACAGCCAAAAGAACAGACACTTTTTGTGTCAATCTGTCAAATAGTAAATAACAGGTTACTCCTATTAAATACATATCAACATCTATGTTGTAAGCAAGTGTACTTTACAAACTCTACAGTCATCATCACATAATTGAACTTACACCAAAGTTAGTTGTGGTTCACCTCTTGCTATATTCTAGCCATCAATCTTCACCATTTGTACATAGGGAAAATGCGACAGATTTAGATTGCGAAGCAGATAATCAAACTCACATTTCTGACTATATGTTGGTATCTGACTATGTGTTGGTATCTGCTAAAAAGCATCAGAAGTTATAGCTGATTTATAGAAACGTCCTAATCTTGTCCGGAGCAGGCGACTAAGCCACTCCTCAAAAAACACTAGGAGTTACTACGTGTTCTGCATTATCATGATGCCCACTGTTAAATAGGTATAATCATCTCAACATAATCACAGTGTGACCCACGGTATCTCATCATTGAGTCCCAATTTGTCACTCTGCAATTTGAAAACCCATTTTTGTTCTCTAATAAATAAGAACCATTTTGTGTAGGCAGCCAGTGTGCTTTTCTGCCATAGGCATGCATTCGTTCTTTGTTCCAGGCCTCCAGCTTCTTGTTGTGGCCATGTGGCTGGCGGCTATTTTGTGTAGGCAGCCAGTGTGCTTTTTTTACCATAGGCCTGCATGCGTTCTTTGTTCCAGGCCTCCAGTTTCTTGTTGTTGTGACCATGTGGCTGGTGGCTATTTTGTGTAGGCAGCCAGTGTGCTTTTGCCATAGGCCTGCATGCGTTCTTTGTTCTAGGCTTCCAGCTTCTTGTTATGACCATGTGACTGGTGGCCATTTTGTGTAGGCAGCCAGTGTGATTTTTCAATAGGCCTGCAAGCATTGTTTGTTCTTCTTGTTGTGTGACCATGTGGCTGGCAGCCATTTTGCGTATCAGGCCTGTCTGCTTTTGCCATAGGCCTGCATGTCTTCTACTTTGTTGTGGCCATGACTTCTTGTTGGTGGTTGTTGTTGTGACTCTTGGAGTCCCGTACACGGTTACCTGTAGACGGACGGCTACACATACAAATACGAGAACTGCCATATGTTTTGACAGCCTAACAGCAGAATAGACGAGATTCATTCTCTATTTCCACTTCGAGTGCAGCACCGTGAATTGGCACGGGTGCACTAGTGCTACAAAGTATATCGGAATACACTATCGATGAGGATGGTCTTTACAGTGGTCTACTAATTGATTTGAACAAGGGAACTCCCCTTCACTCATAGAGACGGTCGCTAGGAGGCATAGTCATCATGGCGGCCATATGATTGAGATTAGATGATAATTGAGGTTTTACAACAATTCCATTAGAATTTGGAGTTTTGTTACTGGTCACAATACTCCTACCATAACTGGAGGAGTCTACTCAGTTCCACGCTTGGGATACTGTGGCTGACATTTTTATTTTGTCCTGAGGAAGACCCTATTTGATGATCCTTAATCACACTGCCATCTGGGTCGAAACGTCGACGTAAACATGTATCCCATGTACTGAATCTCTGCAACCATAAAATTAGAGATACTGTTGGTTATTGCTGGAATTCAAGGAGGGACAGAGACCCTTTAGAATTTATTTGTTATTGTGTTTGTGTATGAGTTAGATGGTTTATTGCACTATTTGTCACATCAGTCACTATTTTCATGTTGTTGTCATCATATGATTTGTCATTGTGTTGTATTTGTCAGCTCATTTAATAGTTACAAATTTGTAAAAAGTTTCAAAAAATCTTTTTCGATATGAAAATCATTGTCTTGATTAAAAAGAATAACAGACATATACTGATTTCTGTAGTGTGCAGTTCCTAAAAAAGTTAATTTGTTTAGAAAATAAAATCTTTTGGTTCTACCCGACGGAACCTTTTGTAGTCCACAATACTATTACCCAGGTTCCGAGGGTCACAGGGTCACCCCATTGATCTCTATATTACTAATTGAAGAGCAACAATACCATGTTTCACTGATGTCTTTCTTGCTTCTTTTCTTTTAGTTGTACGACAAGACAACAAGAGACAACAACACATCACCCACAGTACTGCCAAAAAGAAGGCCTGTGCACAGCGTGAGCGTGACACATGAGTGACCCACACATCAGACATCTCTTTAACTTGTGAAGCTAAGTGCCACTACTAACTGACAGCTTCAAGATGGCCCCAAAGAAAGGTGCCAAAACTGCTACCAAGAAAGTGGCCAGTGAGAAGAAGAAGGAGATTTCCACCACTGGTATGTCACCGTAGATGTTTGTTTGGAAAACAAAAAAATGTGCCTGCCGCACCAGCCTCTGGGAAGCAAGCTGGGAGCAGCACTCCTAAATCAGTGTACCCACCCAAATCTAGGCCCAAGGCCATGTCTGTTACAGAGGCAGCCAGTCTAATCACGGCAACGCCGATGAGCAGTGATGTTGACATTGACTTATCTCTATTGCAAAGTAGTACCCAATCTTTGCAGGAAACTCAGAGAAGTGGACAACAACAAGAACAACAGCCACAACCGCCAATAGTTGTTCCTCCTGAAGTAGGAACAGTTCAAGTGATTGAGCTTCATGCTGAGGAATCAGAGCAATCTGCTCCAGAAGATCCATTGTCTTCCAGATCTCCAACTAGAAAAATGAGGGTTAGTGGTGCATTATCTTCTTCTTCAAGCCTCCCTTCTGATGATCTTGATACGACTTGGATCCAGCCTCAGTCTGAGGGTGAGAAACGCCACGAGACAACTCAGATGAGGCTAGGGAAAAGGAAGGTTCCAGAAAGCCTTAGAGTTATGGAGGCAGATGTAGAAGAAGACAATGACAATGAGCCAGTCATTATGGATGTTAGCCCAGCCCCAGTGGAGACCAACATTATCCCGTCCCAACTACCCAGGGGGGATGTGGCAGTGGCACCACAGAGCCAACCACCACCAGCTGCCATATTTGCAAAGTCCTGGCAGTGACCTACATCCACAACCACCTCAGTAGAAGTAGGTACTGCAGAGAGTCAAATGTCAAAACACCCACCTACCGCCAGTTCATCCGAAATTGGCAGTGACACCAGCATCAGAAAGTTGAGCTCCCCAGTTTGGTATTTCTTTTCGGTTAGCCAGAAGGAGTCAAACATTGCCATATGCTCCCTTTGCGGAGCAAGTGTTAGTCGGGGTAAGCTTGGTACAAACTATGGTACTGGGGGCCAAACAACCCCTTTGAGAAAGCACCATAATATCCATTGGGAGGCACACCTTAGCGGCCAAAAAACTGCAAGTGTTGTTGGTGAAGGGGGTGAAAGCCTGCTGAGCAGGGAATCTGAATCCGATCTGATCACGGTGGAAGGTGAAGAAGAGGAAGCTATCTTCATTACGCAAAGCAGCCCTCTCCCCAGCAATGCAGTAGTATCGCCCACATCAGCAACATCGCAATGGCACAAGACTCAGGTCGAGACACAAAAGGCAACAGAGGACAGTGACTGCCCCGCTGAAAAGCACATTGAGCGTACCACCACCTGCTCTCAAGAAGTCACCTGCATCAGTGGCATTAGGAAAGAAATAAATTCAGGCTACTATTCCTGCCATGTTTAGGCCACAGTGGCAGTATGGATGCAACCACCCAATGGCATGTTTGTATAATGCAAAGCTGGCTTCCTTTTTCTTTTGTTGAAGGGGTTGGTTTTCTTGAATTTGTGGCAGCCATCTGCCCAAAGTGGAAGGTTCCCAGCCGGTCCTATTTTGCCAGAGTTGCTGTTCCAGCGCTGCATCACGATGTGCTTGAATTGCTTGGACAAGCTTTACAGCAGAGTTCTATCCACAGTATCCGCCTGATAATAGACATATGGACCAGTTGCCGAGCGACTGTTTACATGTGCATCACTGCACTCTGGATCTCTTCTGTGGGGACTAGAGAAAAAATATCTGCAGGTGTTGGCACTGTTGAGATTTTTAATGCTGCTCAGAAGCATGCAACAGTAGCGATGTTTGTTATGGAGACATCTCATACAGCTGCAAACATTTAGGAAGACTTTAACAACAAGGTCTTTGAATGGCTGCGACCAAGAGGGCTTAATATTAGATTTTTTGCCATGGACAATGAAAGTAATATAGTTAAGGCCATGGCCAATGGTGGCTATTTCAGGGTCCTGTGTTTGGCGCACTGTATCAACATCATTGTACAGAACTTTCTAAAAAAAGAAGACCAACTAAGCAACTTACTGTCCACCTGCAGAAGAATCTGCACTCATTTCAGCCATTCAACTAAAGCCCGGAAACAGCTGAGGTCCATTCAGCGTGATAATATAATGCCTGTTAAAGCACTCATACAGGAAGTGCCAACATGCTGGAACTCCACTTATTACATGCTTGAACACCCGTTTGAGCAGTACAGACCTATCAATGAATTTTAGAAAAAGAGAATAGGTAGTAGTGTTCCCTGAAAGGTAAGAAACCGCACAATCAATCTATGATATGTTTTTAACAATAGCTAATAAATGTGAATCAGTATACCACTAAAGTTAGATCTGGGTGCTAGAGTAGCTTGAAAAACCTACTACCAAGAGGTGTTATTAGCCTGTTAGAACCTAACATGCATATAATTAAAACAGATAACAAAGCTGATGCAGCACACCCTTTATGCTTAAAAATAATCCAAATAGAGTATTGGATAAGTTCTATATAGGCCAAAATTCCAATGCAAAGGTCAACATCAGTTCATACGGCCAATCTAGTGAGACATCCGGCATACAATGAGCAGTCCAAAGAGGTCATCGGTCAATTTTCAATTTCTTTTTATTTATTCTCTCAATCAATATTCCCAGCACATGAACTTGCCGATACGTGTTTCGTCTAATCCTAGACTTTTTCAAGGCGATTTTGGAAAGTAGTCGCTCTGTTAAATTCATAGGCCACAATCAGTTGATGAACTCAAAAAACCAATATTATATATTGAACAGGTTAGTCCAAATAAAATTAAGGACTTCCACAAATCACAATAGAAAATCCAAGATGATCCGTTGTCGCGTATGATCCAAATGGTTATGTGACCCTGTATTGTGTCCTGTTACAGATAATCACAGGGCCCGGCTGGTAATACTATGCGGACTATATGTCTTGATCAACTGGTGTAGCAACAATACCAAATCAGTCTACTCAATACGGAAGCAAATCCATGATAAGTATGCAACCTCGTACGAGCGATATATACAAAACAAAGCCACGTGTGCCGCAGCTGCCCGCACTAACCATTTAAAGCCCGGAAACGGCTGAGGGCCATTCAGCGTGATAATAGAATGCCTGTTAAAGCACTCATACAGGAAGTGCCAACATGCTGGAACTCCACTTATTACATGCTTGAACACCCCTTTGAGCAGTACAGACCTATCAATGAATATATCATGCAAAGAGGAGATGCAACTGTAAAAGGCATGGTCATTGAGATGAACCAATGGGGCCTAGTCAAATGCCTGACAGAGATGCTGCTTCCTTTTGAGGTGTTCACACGGGAAGTCAGCAAAGAGGACAATACCATGGGTCAAGCTATCCCATTGTTGCACATGCTACAGGAACATGAGGCAATGAGCTAGAAAAACAATGGCAGGGAATTAGAGGCCCACTGGTCCAGGGCACAAGTCCTGTGGGGCAGCCTTCAAGTTCAGAGCCTGAGGGCAGTGCTGTTGGCTCACAGCAGCCAAACCCAATGACAAGAATACCATCAACAACACCAAGACCAGGAACATCAGCCCCAAAATCTGCAACTTAGTGGTTTCTACTGGCAGGGCTTAAGTCCAGTGCAGAGGTGAAGGCAAAAGAGGTCGAGCAAAGTGGAACACCAGCAATGAACATTGAGTGAATGGTCCAGGGCTATGTGAATGACGCGTCAGAGGTCTACCTTGATCAAAACCCATTGGTGTATTGGTATGGGAAGGGGTGACAATTGACAGTGCTAAGCAGTATGGCAATAAATTATCTGGCTTGCCCTGTGGCCAGGGTCTCCGCTGAGCGTGTTTTCACTGCTGCTTGTGCTGTTGTCACAGTGAGAAGGATCAGTCTCGCACCCCAAAACGTGGAGAGATTAACCACGATCAAAATGAATCAGCACTTTATACCACCGGATTACACCCTACCTAAAGTACCACAGGAGGAAGATGACAGAGACTCAGGTCATGGAAGTAGTGTGTAAGATGACCTACTTCTGGGTGAACCACCAGAGTTTGAGGACGAGCTCTACTTCCCTGACTACTAGGCTTTCTTTCCATAATGCCCCCCAAAAATTATATATGTAATATAGCTAGGGAACATTATTTACTTTATTATTTGTGTGTGTCTGGTTGACCAATTCATCCCCACTGTCTTACTATTAGACATATTTTATTGCCGGATTGGAGTTGGACTCGCAACTGTGTGCAGAAAAGAAGTCCCGACTTGCCCTCTAAAGCCTTTTACCTCAAGCAAGACATTGGGCAGAGAATGCAAACAAATGTGTGCCTGCCTCCGCCCCTATGCTGTGACCATGACTATCTTCCTTTCCTACCCTAGAGGGACTGCCTCACATGTGACATTATTATAATTCAATTTACACTGGCAATTCTCTGCTTCGCGAACAAATGAAGGATCTGCATTTTGTAATGTACCTCCAATCGATCATGGTGAGCACACCGGAAGAACAGGTAAATGCTGGCATGCATTGCATGCTGAGTAATTGTTGTTTGTTGTGATGTGAACTTGTTGTGATGATATGTCATCATCATGTGGGTTGAGATTGAGAAGAGATGATTCATGTGGTGGCAGGCAGTGTCAGACTGGGTGTTTGTTTGTCAGGCTTAATGTGTTAGTGATGATTGAGATTTGAGATTCACAATGTTGGTTGCCCAAGTACTGATGGCGATCAATAATTTGCCCTTGAAGGTTCTTTTTTTCCTTCCCCTTTGAGAGGTAGGATAGCAAAATCCTTTCACCGGATCAACTCCACACAGTCCACACTGCTTTGTTTTTTATTTTTTTATGCTTTATATTCGTCAAAGACTCAGACCCGACCAGTCCCTTAGATAATGCAATGTTTGCAAACACAAATCTAGTCTACACAAAAAGTGGCTCAATCTTTCCCTTCTTGTTGTTCTGCAACAAAATTGTACTACTACAGGCCGATTCATTGCATTTTTGAGTCAGGACTCAGTACACTGTTGGTACGGAGTTGGACACCATACTCGGAGTCAGACTCAGGAGGATCAGAGAAGCTGGAATGACTCAGGGCGTGGGCGAGAGCATGACTACTTCAAGTACTGCCACCAGAAGAAGATGGACATTTTCAAAATCACTGAAATCAACTGATTTGGATGATTGATGATGACTTTGAAGTGGCCTAAAGGTAAACATTACACAAGACCTGCACAAGTCTGTGTAGTGGTTAGTGGTGTGACTGACAGCGGTGCATTGATTTTTTACTTGATTGGGACGATGCTATATTGCTGGGGGTGTGTGTGCTGTTCAGTGCTGTCTGGCTCAAATTTGAAGCAAAGTGGTGGTCTGGTGGGGGGCCTATTGTTGAAGGTAACTGGAGACAGACATTTAGTCATGAATGATAAAAAATCACATTATGCATGTGCTGCTGTTAGGCTCAATTTTTCATTATATATTGTGTGACCATGAAATGATGATCAAGACAGTTTGATCAGCCCAATACGGATAGTTACATTACATGCAGCTATTTGTTGTTGGATTTTTGGTTATTGTAAAATTGGCCTCACCAATTTGTTCACACTCCAGACAGTAAATTAATTAAAGCAAAAGCTAAATGACTGTTCTTTTCTCCTGTTGCGCTTCCTCTGAGTCTTTACAGTGCACTTCTAGTCCTCAGTTTAACTTCTTTCTTTCTCCTAGTCCTTGAGTCTTCAATATCATTTTTGTTTTCCAATCTACAGGCCCTCTTATCCGACGCCAAACTGGAAAACCAACTCCTACCTTACCAGACCACATTTGCCAGGCACCCAAGATTGACAGGCTGTACAAGAGGAATCAATGCAGATGCAACTCCCAGTCCCAATTTGGCAATACAGTATAATTTTTTCTTTCAGTAATCATTTGAACTGCGTGTGTTGTTTGTGTTGTTTACTTGAATCCTACAGAAAGTTTATTTTGTAATATATTCAATATCTTTCATAGCTCAGTAAGACAGATCATAATAATGTAACTTGGTCTCTCTGGGGGGAGTCGGACAATTTGATTTGGTTTACCTGTACTCATTTGTTCCTTCGTTTCTTTTTCCTCCAATAACAGATTTATGATGGTCGGCTGCTCATTGTCAAGATGAATGTTGTCCTTGTGTAGTGTTTGTCTTTGTCTAACCTTTCCTCAAATCCCCCTTCCCATCCATTCATCAAATCCCTAACCCTCTTCCCCCGGGCTGTGTGATTTATTGATGTGTGACTTAACAATTTACACCATTAATTGATCACACACTTGGTGGGGTGGACTTGGTGAAAGCAACACCAACTCAGTGCAGGGTGAGGAGGATCTTATTCTTCAGCTCATATAGCCCACTCTGGCGTTATATTATATTAGCCACGCCGCACAGTGTATGCTATTTTTTTTTTCAGAGGAACATCTCATTGCCAGCATCATCATTCAGACATTTGCATCTAAGGTTGAGATGTCCACTTCGCAGTAACTCAAGTCGACTTCATTTTGTAACTTTTACTAACTCAACATTGTTTGATTAATTCAATTTTTCATTGCTCATCATATTTCTATTGTCTCTCTTCTTGTGTCTGAGTCTGTTCTAGCAGTCTATTCTCTTATGACTGTCATTTTTTTCTGAAGCTTGCTTATAATAACAGCATTAACCTAGTTTTTATTTCAATTTGTTAACTTCCCTGCGATGAATAGTCTCCTTATCATACAGTTCGAGTTCGCCAAGGAGGACTCGCAGGGAGTGGGACCTCGCTTCAGTTCTGATGACTTTGCCTTCAATGTTAAAACACTAGCAATGCATGCTGCTACTACTACCACCACCATGGCACCTTGGGAAACCATGCAGCCCTCACTTCATCTAATCAGGTAAGAGAAGTGAACTGTGGTTGATTAATTCATTGTTGAACGGCAATCATTCTATACAATAGAAATTCACCCCCACCACCTCCGAGTCCTTAGGGGTCAATAATATATGGTAGCAAAGTAGACTGCAGAGACTAGGAGGAGAGAGTAGTAGGACAAGGGAGGGTACCGTATAACTATTTTGTTGTTTACACTATCAGCAGATTTTAAAAACTGGCTGCGGCAAAGGCAGCAGTGCGAAGTAAAACATTAACCCCACACATTTGTTTTTAAATCATTCATAATGTAAAACTATGAAAAATGTATTCCTTGAACAAATCTAAACTGCCAAACCCACAACTGGCCCACCCCTATCCCTAACGCCAACTAATGTCCAAGTAGTGTCCAAGAGTTCAAAAACGAAATTGTCCATAAATAAAGAAAAACCCAGCAATGCCCCAACTCCCACATTCCCACCCTCTCCCCGCAACAAGTCCCACCCACCCAAAAAAAGATTTAAAAAGGGGCTGAAGAGGGCACTAATGGTGGGCTAGAAGGAGCTTCTTCAAGTGCCGGTCCATCAGTTCCTGCCTGGCTTCAATATTCGCCAGCCTCAGCATGATGCGGCGCTCAAATTGGCAGACTGCAATCTTCTGCCTGTTAGGTTGTACTTTCAGACCAGCAGGAATAGCTATATATCAAGAAAGAAAAAAGACAAATTTTAAACAATGCTCTTAGCAAAACATAAAATTATGCCATGGGTAGGGAGGGATGTAGGTGATTGTTGATGGGTGGGAAGGAAGGATACATAATATGTTGTGCTTGAAAACTACTGTGAGCCCAGGGAGGAGTCAAATACCACCTTAACCCATTGAATAAAAAAACCTAAAAAAAAACCCATTCCAAGCAAGTAAAGGTGAGAAGAACACCACTACACCACTCCTTCCCAAGGATTTTTCCATTCATCATTGCATTGTTCTTCTAGTATTTAATTTTTTGTTCTTCACCATTGGTTTTGCTACTCACCACCATTTAAGTTTTACATTCTCTCAGTCCAGTCTTCACCATTGAAACCATCCATCCATATAGCCATCCATCCAAACATGGATCTCTGTCTCACTCTCAACAAACCATTCAGCAACATACATTTGTCATTTACCCACTCATGTGTCCTTACGTTTCAATCAAAAGAAACCACCACAGGATTCCAATTACCCACCCAGGCAGACATCCTTTCACACATACACTTTCACCCACCCAGACAGACTTCCCAGCCGTATACCTTTTATCCATCCTTCACCCACCCATGCATCCTAGATATCAGCCACCTCTAGCATATGCATCCGCTTTCACCCACTCATCCTTCTCTTTCAGTCATATATATTACATTTCACCTGTCCTTTCTCCTTCCATCCTTCTTTCCCTTTTCTATCAACCCATAATTAAAGGTCTTCTTGTTCATGAAACTTTCTCTGTTGATTTGAAGATAGGAGCGGCCATTAGTTACTCAGCTCAACTCCTGCTGTGTTCACCTGTTGTTCACAAGTCAACACTACACCCTTACAGTGAGTATATAATTAATTGTCAATAAGCAAGCAATATGACTTACCACCGTCCATCTCTGCTGCTGTCTCAACACCTTCCGCTGCTGCATCTGCAGACTGGCTGGCGCCGTCACTGCTGACCCGGGCCTGGTGGTCGGTGCAGCTAGAAAAAAAAGATTACCTATTTCTTAGATGCCAGATATGCATCCCCCTATTAACTTTTTATAGCAAAATACACCACACACATCAGTCACTACAATTTGGATACATTGCAGACAGTATCTTCTATAAAAAATATCAGGTTGAGCATTTTGTTGGTGGCAATTTTTAAAAAGCCTCAAGACAAACTGTAAAGGAGTGGCTGGAGCTATTGATGAATCTGATGTTTTGAGAAAAAATGGCATATGGTCTTTGTTGGCAAATGCAATGGGGCCATCCTCCTCGTACTTCATCCCAGCCATGGTGCACGTCATCAGTTCACCAACTGCTGCTAATAATAGTAGGCTTAGCTAAGAAGACACAACTTTGGGGTGTCCAGCGTGACCATGGCCGCTCTCTTGTTTTGGTGATTGAGCCTTCTCATCTCAACAAACATGTGTAGAATACCTTAATTTGGGCAATGGTCATGCAATCTGAACGACAGAGTAGTAGAAGTGGAATGTGACCAATTGGTTCTCTGAGTCTTAGAGTACCACCACTAGGCAGTCCACAACAAATCAAGGGGAGAGGAAAAGCTGACTGACAAAGCAGAAGAAAGGAAGCTACAGACAGACTAGTATCTACAGACTAGAGACAGTTTGAAGTAAAGTACAAAAACTTGCAATATAGAAAATAAGTAAATAGGATAATACAGAGATAACAAGAATTTAGAAATGAATAGATCGAAGATTTCGAAAAAAATATAAAATGGGTAGACATAATTCAAAAAGAGGCGCTAAATGTTAGGGGAATAAATATATTTTAACATTAACACCAGGAGGACTTACTGGGGCCAGCAGAGCCATCGGCCGAGGAACTCTGTGAGGCACTTCCAGCTCCCTCACCCGCCTCAGCCTTCTTCCTGTCCCTGGAGGCTAATGTAAGACATAAAGACAAAAAAAGATCGGTGGTAAATAAATAATCTCCCCAAAATATTTTTTGACAGGAATAGGCAATCGCAATAACATTGAACTATTCCAAATTTCCAAAACTTACCTACCTAGCCCTATTCCAAATTTAGTAAACTACACTTTGGAATTACTAATAATAAATTGCAACAAATGATGTTTGCTTTCTTTCAAATCTCATTGGCAATCCCTAAACCCCCTTTGACGGGCCAATTCACTACGGGCCTCATTATTACGACGATGTTGGGTGGACGCCGTTGCGGTTCTGGAACTGCCCGACCTTAGGTCCGTGGTCCTGAATGCACTTTTACGATGACGTCGCCCATAGGCCATAGGGCGGTCAGAAACCTCCATTTGTCAATGGAAGCTTGTGCAGTGGGTGGGAAAGGCCCGCAGTACAAGCTTCCATGTTGTTCACAAACATGCCTGCACCATCCGTGTGGCATGCACCATGAGCCATGGTTACATTTACAAATAACTAATTACAGAACTTCTTACATAATCATCACTAATCATCAGCCCAAGCGAGCACCAACAAGTACGATAACTAGGATAGGTAGCGCCAAGTAAGCACCTGTCTAGAATAACGATCACATAATATTTGAAAACTTAACTTACCTGCATGTGAGCAGAATGCTTGCTATGTGGGAAAAAATATTAGCAATAGCATAGAACACACAAGTAATAATAAAAATTAATAATTTTAATAATTATTAATTAGCTACTCACCTAGCCCCAGGACCTCAACCCCTAGCAGCTCCAACAGGTCCTGCTCCCGGTCCAGGATGTCGGACCAGTGGTGCGTCAACTGATGATGGGTGTTGTCGGACCCCAGAGCAGACGTACACTGCCCAGTGCACCCTCGGCCAGCGCTGCTGGCGCTCCTGCATCCCCTACCCGAATCCAGGCCTGCCGCCTGCTGCCAGTGAGGTGGGGCTGGATATAAAAAACCAGGGCTGCCACCTCCACCTCAGAAAACAGGGCACGGGGCTGCACCCCTGCCTTGCGCCGCCTTCCTCAAGGAAGGCGGCTGCTACTTGCGCACCTTGGTGCGCCCTTATCTGCCATGGCACTGGGGGGAAAAAGAGGGGAAAAAACTGGAAAAAGAAGGAAGGGGGGGGGGGGTAATAAGGAAGTAGTAAAGCTAACAAATAAAAAAGTACAAAATGAATATAAAAAAAGACAAAAAAATAGGGAAAAAACACAAATACACACTTAGATAGACAGAGGGTAAAATAATAAATAAAAAAGATCAGAGAAAAAGTTTTGGGAAAGAAGGATTGAAGATATATAGGGAGGATTAGAAAAGTAGGACCCAGCACAATAAACAGAGTAAGAAATAAGATGGCTGCTCCCATGTGCGACTGTGTGGTGCAGTGTGAGCATCCCACTGGCCCTCTGGGCAGAAGGGAACACCGGACACGCACAATAAAGGTTTTTAAGGGTCTTTATTCTATTACGTGGCAGCCGCTTTTGGGATTTACGGTTTGTTAGTCCCATACGACCCTGATACAACAGTCAAAGAAACAAAGGATCCAAAAAACAAATAAACACAAAAACACAGCTGAGTCTTCTTCCCTCTCCCAACCGTCCTCCTTGGCCTCTCAGGGTCCTGGACCAGCGCAGTCAGGGGCGTCACGTCTTCTCTCGACCCAGGGCACTCAAATAAGAAGGGGAAACAACAGACCGGGATTAGTCTCAAGGGCCTCTATGGTCTAATGAAGTGCCACCACCACCAGGCGTCGTGCAAGGGAAGGGAACCAAACAAAAAAAAGTGAGGATCTCCGTGTAGACTTTCTGAAAAGCACACGTGCCCTAGTTCCCCGTGCCACCCCACCACCCCCACCAGAATGAACCCCTCAACGGTACTCGCCTTGTGCCACGACCCGGGGCCTGGGCCATGGAGTTGGGACCCGGGGTGTCCTTTCCCCTCTCTGGGCCGCCGGGTTTTTCCACAGTGTACGATACTCCAGGGGTCTCGGTTCTTCCGTCTCTCTCTCCTCCGTGCTCCTCCTCAGTCTCGACTCGTTCTCCACTCTTCTCCGCCGCCTCCGTCTCTCTCTCCTTCTTTCCGTTCCTCTCGCCACCGCCACCGACGCTGTTTGGTTCCACCCCTTTTTCTTGGTCACCTCCTGATGACGTCGGGTGTGCTTCTCGGATCCTTCCCACAGCCACTAGACCGCTGGGTTCTTCCGGTGCAGGTACTGTGTCCCAACCCTCTCCGCTCCACTTCCGGTCCGCTGGCCCGTCGTCGTTCTCACACACCTCCCCCCTTAGGAATGGACGTTGGGGCCATTCAGAGGGCGGGTGTCGGGACAGGTAGTCGGCACTGATTTGTCTTGTACCCGGGATGTGGATGGTCTGGAAAGAGAAAGGTTGCAATGCAAGAAACCATCTAAGGATGCGAGGATTAGTGTCTTTGTTGTGTGCGAGCCAGGTGAGGGGGGCATGATCGGTAAGGACTATGAACTGTCGTCCCAACAAGTAATACTGTAAGGCTTCTATGGCTCATTTGATGGCCAAACATTCCTTCTCTATTGCCGAATACTTAGTCTCCTGGGCAAAGAGCTTCCTGCTAATATAAAGCAGGGGTTTAAGGTCATCATTGAGGTCAGGCTGGTATAGCAGAGCACCCAGACCGAGGCCCGAGGCATCGGTTTGGAGGACAAAAGTATGATTAAAATCAGGACAGTGCAATACAGGGGCTGTACAAATGGCCTGTTTTAACACGCTAAAACTGTTCTCGTGTTCTGGAGTCCAGGTGTGTATGCGGGAAGAAGAATTCTTTGTCAAGAGGTCGGTTAGGGGGCTGGCAAGGGATGAGAAATCAGGTATAAACCTGCGATAGTACCCTATGAAACCCAAAAAGGAGTGTACATCCCGTTTTGTTGTGGGTCTGGGGATTGCCCTGATGGCCTCTACTTTGTTCACCTGGGGTTTAATGTGTCCTTCCTGAATCGTGTAACCCAAATACTGGATTGTATTGGTACCCAGTAGGGACTTCTTATGGTTGATGGTGAGGCCAGCTGTTTGTATTGCTGAGAATATAGTGTCTAGGTGCTTTGAGTGTTCCCTCCATGTTGGGCTAAAGATGACAATATCATCGAGATATGCTGCGGCGTAGTCACTATGGGGTTTCAGAATGCGATCCATCAGTCGTTGGAAAGTAGCAGGCGCCCCATGCAACCCAAAGGGGAGTACTCTAAAGTGGTAGAGGCCGGAGGGGGCTGCAAACGCCGTTTTCTTCTCTGGATTGAGGAGATAAGGGTATTTGCCAATACCCTTTAGTGAGGTCAAGGGTTGACAAGTACCTGGCTTTCCCTAGACGTTTGATCATTTCGTCTATTCTGGGCATGGGATACGTGTCGAACTTGGTGATTGCGTTCACCTGTCTAAAATCAATGCAAAAACGCAAGCTACCATCGGGTTTCGGTACGATTACCACTGGGGAGCACCAGTTGCTCTGGGAGGGTTCGATTATATTGGACTGGAGCATGTCAAACACTTCTTTTTCAACTGCTTCCCTCCGTGCTGCCGGAATGCGGTATGGTTTTTGTTTTATGATCTTATTGTCAAGGGACACGATTTCGTGTTGGGCCATGGTGGTTAACCCGGGGATGGTGGAAAAGAGATCCGGGAAGGATTCCAGTAACGTTTTTAGTTGGTCTTTTTGTACGGGGGAAAGTACCTCCCCGGTGGGTACTGTTTCTGCTACTGATTTCTTGACAGACAGGAGGGGTATCTCTAGCTGTTTGTTGGTACAGGCAAGATAGGCGGGTATTCTTGCCACTTGGGATGTCTGTGGTTCTTCCCATTTTTTTAAAAGGTTGACATGGTAAATTTGTTTGCCCCCAACACGATGTGGTAGTAGGACACTAAGGGTAACCGGAGTCACCCTTTTTTCTATGACATAGGGTCCTTGCCATTTAGTCAGCAACTTGTCTTCAGTAGAAGGGAGTAAAAGTAGAACCTTTTCGCCGGGGGTGAATTCTCTTAGGTGGCTATTTCGGTCGTAATACCTTTTTTGTGCCCCTTGGGCTTCTTCCATGTGGTCGTGTACGATACCCCATAACTGTGATAGGGAGGACTTCAGGTCAGCGGCATACCTTAACAGGGGCTTTCCTTCCTCATCCTCCTCCTCCCACTGTTCTGCTGCCATATCAAGTAAGGTTCTGGGTTTTCGCCCAACCACCAGCTCGAAAGGGGAATAACCCGTGGATTGCTGTTCATGTGTCCGTAATGCAAAAAGGACCAAAGGTAACTTTTGGTCCCAATCCCTCCCAGAGTCCGAGATGACCTTGCGGAGCATGCTTTTGATTGTCTTGTTGTAGCGCTCCACAAGGCCATCTGTTTGAGGATGGTAAACAGAGGTTTTGACCTTATCTATGCCCAATGTCGTACATATTTGTGTCATGAGGCGTGACATAAATGGGGTCCCTTGGTCTGTTAAGATTTCTGACGGGAATCCCACCCTTGAGAAAAGTGTTATCATAGCTTGGGCTATAGCGGGGGTGGTCATACTAATCAGCGGAAAAGCCTCGGGATATCGACTGGCGTAATCCACAACGACTAGGATATATCGGTGCCCTCTGGCTGAGGGGGTTAAGGGCCCCACCAGGTCCATCCCTACCCATTTGAAGGGGATGTCAATTATGGGTAATGGCTGTAGCGGGGCTTTCACCATCCCCCCAGGATTCATGTATTGGCAGCGTACACAAGCAGCGCAGTGTTTTGCCACATCCCTGTACACTCCTGGCCAATAGAACTTCTCCAGGAGGTATTTTAGGGTGTTTTCCTTGCCATAGTGTCCTCCCCCCACCTTATTATGGGCCAAGAGCAGTACATGCTCACGGAATGGTGTTGGTACTATTAGTTGTGTGAAGGTTTGTGATTCCCTTTTCACCGCTCTATACAATAATCCCCTTTTTATAAAAGAAAAGGGTCCTACCGGTTCCGGTGTTTGCTCACGGACCTGCTCCCAGGCATGCATTAGGGTGTTGTCCTCCCGTTGGGCTGTACGGAAGCTATCCGGTTTTGTTCTGTCTCTGTCTGCAAGGAAAAGAGGAAAGGCAGGACGTGACAGCTGCGAATGGGAAAAGCCTCTTTTCTCCGGTCGTTTTTCCTGTATGCTCTTTTTCCTTTTGACTTCTGGGGTTTCTAAATCAGTTTCACTAAAAGGAGCTTCTTGTAACCAGGTCCTGGCTTTCCTTTTTGTTTCATCCATATAGAGGTCAAATTTGGGGTGATCGGTCCCTATTATGACTGCTTCGGGTAAGGAGGGTATTACCCCTACTCTCCGTAGGTGGGGATCGTCGTCTACCTCCAACAAGACCTCCGCCACGGGATAGGCTTTGGTATCCCCATGTACATAGGTCACTCTCACTTGTTCTGTTCCTCTTACCTGGGGAGGGGAAACCAAAGAGCCATCCACTACCGTGACGTGACACCCAGTGTCTAGTAAGGCCTGTTGTTTCTTTCCATTAAGGAAGACCTCCTTCCTATACTGATGAGGGCCCCTCCCAGTTAAGTATATCTGACCCCTGGTGTAACACACCTCCATAGGTTCAACTGTCGGGGTACGGTGGGGACATAGCCTAGCTATATGTCCCCACTCCGCACAATTGTAGCACTGTGGTCCTTGTCCGCTTGGACCAGAAGGTGGGAGGGAAGGTCTAGGGACTGGGCGAGGAGACATCTGGGGCTTGCTCTCGGGTCTGGGAGTGCTTCTCGGGGAGGGACTATACTGGGGTCGTGTTATACCAGCCCTAAAATCAGGAGACCTATGAAAAGCGCAAGCGAACTCCATCGCTGATGCGGAAGTAAGATTAGGGTGCTGTTTCACCCACGACCGGGTATTGGGGGGTAAGGCATCCAAAAATTGTTCAAGATATATCTTCTCTACCACTTCTTCCACCGTAGAAGCATGGGGTATTAACCATCTGTTGCCTAGGTCTCTTATCCGATAATATAGGGCACGGGGGTTGTCTCCCGCAGTTCACTTTTCTTTTCGGAATCTACTCCTATAGTGTTCCTGGTCACACCCCAGTCTCTCAAGGATGGCCCTTTTTACGTCCTCGTAGGCGGTAGTACCAGAAGGGTTGGCGGTCTGATAAGCCGCTTGTAGTTCTCCTGATAGGAGTGGGGCGATGTACTGGCCCCACCTCTCCTGGGGACAAGCTGCTGTGGTTGCCACCCGCTCAAAGTTTATGAAAAAATAATCGGGGTCATCACCATCTTGGAATTTTTGGAGAACTGTTCCAGGGACATTAGGGCGAACTCTGGTGTTTACAATGGCGTCTGTGAGACGTAATATCGCTGTATCCTGCACCTGCTGGTTAGTGGTGATCAGGCTGGCCTGGTCATTAAGGGCCCCCTGCAGGGCTTCTCGGTCCGCCTGGGCTGTCTGGATCTGCTGTTCCAGGACCAGCTGTAGATGCCGTTGCCCTTCGGCCAGTTGGGCTATCACGCCCTCCACAGGCACGGGTTGTGTCATCATTCGACACGTAGGAACAGGTGGAAAATCCCACTTCTGACACCACTTTGTGAGCGTCCCACTGGCCCTCTGGGCAGAAGGGAACACCGGACACGCACAATAAAGGTTTTTAAGGGTCTTTATTCTATTACGTGGCAGCCGCTTTTGGGATTTCCGGTTTGTTAGTCCCATAAGACCCTGATACAACAGTCAAAGAAACAAAGGATCCAAAAAACAAATAAACACAAAAACACAGCTGAGTCTTCTTCCCTCTCCCAAACGTCCTCCTTGGCCTCTCAGGGTCCTGGACCAGCGCAGTCAGGGGCGTCACGTCTTCTCTCGACCCAGGGCACTCAAATTTGAAGGGGAAACAACAGACCGGGATTAGTCTCAAGGGCCTCTATGGTCTAATGAAGTGCCGCCACCACCAGGCGTCATGCAAGGGAAGGGAACCAAACAAAAAAAAGTGAGGATCTCCGTGTAGACTTACTGAAAAGCACACGTGCCCTAGTTCCCCATGCCACCCCACCACCCCCACCAGAATGAACCCCTCAATGGTACTCGCCTTGTGCCACGACCCGGGGCCTGGGCCGTGGCGTTGGGACCCGGGGTGTCCTTTCCCCTCTCTGGGCCGCCGGGTTTTTCCGCAGTGTACGATACTCCAGGGGTCTCGGTTCTTCCGTCTCTCTCTCCTCCGCGCTCCTCCTCAGTCTCGACTTGTTCTCCACTCTTCTCCGCCACCTCCGTCTCTCTCTCCTTCTTTCCACTCCTCTTGCCACCGCCACCGACGCTGTTTGGTTCCACCCCTTTTTCTTGGTCACCTCTTGATGATGTCGGATGTGCTTCTCGGATCCTTCCCACAGCCACTAGACCGCTGGGTTCTTCCGGTGCAGGTAGTGTGTCCCAACCCTCTCCGCTCCACTTCCGGTCCGCCAGCCCGTCGTCGTTCTCACATGCAGTTAGCGCAATATTTCTGGCCGAACACGCAATCCGCGTTGATGTATGGTGGAAATGTCACGTGAATGGGCAGGACAAGCAACTCCACCCACTTGCGGAACTCCGCGTAGCGCAGCAGAGTTTTTTTACCGCTTCATGGAGTTTCGTGTAGCGCGGCTACGCGAACTCTGCCCAGGCTTACTGTAGAGTCATTTTGCGGCGTAATTTAAATGTTGAGGAAGGATTAGTAATTGGTGTGGTGGTTAAAGTTATTGATTTCATAAAATTTCCAAATAGGAATGAGGTTGAATACTTGTCTATAAAATTTGATGAGATTAATGGCATCAAACAGATTGGTCGATGCGTTGTATGTTTGTTGCTAGTGAAAGACTTTTATGTGCGGCCCCAGCAGTTCCCTCTTGCTCTAGCACATGTTGTAACAATCCATAAATCACAAGGTTTAAGTGTAGATGCAGCTTTTAATAATATTGGAAGTACTCTATTTAAAGAAGGTATGTCATATGTAGCATTGTAGCGAGTTAGAACATTGTCCGGTTTGTTTTTGGTTGATTTTGATGAAAAGAAAGTTAGTACTGATCCTAGTTGTGTTACAGAATACAATCGGTTAAGAAGTTCGAGAACGAAGACATGACCACGTATTACGGTGGCTGCATTACTTGATGCTGACTTAAACACTGAATGTTGGATTTGAAATAAAATACGGAGTAATTGCTATGTTACCAGGCATTGCATTACTGAAGGTGTTATTATAAACCAAAGTCTGGGACAAGTTTTCTCATAAGCACTATAAATTTTTCATGTGCTTGCATTATTCATTAGTTTAGGCCAGTTATCAAGCAGTGTCAGAAGATATTTGTGTTTTATGAAGCACTCAGCGTTATTACCTTGACGTAAGAATTGAGCTTACTGTTTCGTTATTGGCTAAGCCCTGATGAAGTTCCAAAAACTGTTGTGGTTTTAAGGAACGAAACGCGTTGGCTGTCTTTGTGCACCTTTGTCAAGTTTGAAATAAAGGACGAAAAGAAAGAAAATAATTTGGACTTTTGTATTGTGTTTAGTGCACCTCCATTTGTTTAAAAAATCGGTTAAGAAGTGTATACGCCCCTCACTTAGGACAGTATCCTATTTATGAGACCAAAGAATCTGTCCTAAGTGGAAGCTTTGTAAGTGTTCAATAGATGTTCCTCTAAAGAACCAAAAAAAGATAAGAAAGAAGGTGTTAAGATGGAAAAATTGAAAATTGACACTGATATTGTAGGTTTTCAGCTGGAAAACAGTAATGTGTCAACTGCTATGCAAATGTTTTTCTCAATGTACTCTTCCATTTACAGCATTCTTTAAAAAAAATCAACATAAAGGAGACAACAGAATCTGCTGTCATCTGTGTACCTTGCTGGGACATTTATGTAGTGATAGGACTGTAGTACATTCTGCTTCATGCATTCGAGATGCAGTAGACATTCATAGTGGATCTGTAGTTTTTCCTCTCAACAGTTAACAAGATACTTAGGAATTTATTATGGTGATGCTTGCCTGTTTGGGAGTAGAGGAAGTTAATATTGATGAATTATTTGGACTGAGTTACACCTGAAACCGTGATTGTGAAAAGCGCTTCTTTACAACTACTACTCAAATCAATTCGGAAAGATGGATCTACTTAACATTACCAGATTGTAAAACTGTGTCGTTTGACAAGCTAATGAACAATGCAAACCAAAATATGACCTGCTCAAATTGTAGATCAGATTGTAGGTCTACCTTGCAGATACAGAAAAGTGGAAAATACTTTATATTGATGCTACAACGATGCAGAGCTGATGAATCAAAAACAGAAACTGAAATTACAAACTTCAAACCACAACAAATTTTAATTTCTGGGAGTACTTAGTATAACTTCAGGACACTATACTGTGTATTTAAAAAATTACACTGGATGGACAGAATGCAACAACAGCAAGCTCACTTTCAAACGAAAACTACCTTTCAAACTTCCAAATTCATATCTCTTCTTTCTTCAACCAAAGTTTTAAGGACGATTGGCATTTAAAGAGCCATTTATGGTGTTTCTTTTTTATACGAGTGTGTAAGATACAATACGACCTAGCAGGGGTGATATCTTCAAAATGGAGTCTAAAATTTGAACATGTCTTATATCTATTTCGAGTAATGGACTATTTCAGTATCATATTTTTTTTTATATCTATATTAATTTAAACTAGTTAAACACCTTTAGCTAGAATAACTCGTTAAGTGTTTGTAGAGAGTGTGATGCATGGTATGACTTATTTGTAGTGTAATACTGTGCAGTTCTGTTTTGTTTTCTACAATCTATATGATTGTTTTTCCCCACTGTTTAACGATAATTATTTATACAGTACATTGTGTATGATGTACAAGTATAAAAGCTGAGAACAGTAAAAAATAAATGGTATGTTAAAGGAATAAACGTGTTTTATAGTGTTACAGTTGTGTACTGCTTGTATCTTGACATAAATGTTTCTTTTTCAGTATTTGGAACTTTAGTGTGAAGTTTTTAAATATGTCTTGATAACATGTATTTCTGTTTTCTGTCTTTTATAACAGATCAGAGGGTTCAATTTTTGGAGATGTTTTGGTAATCAATTCTGAATATATTTGTTATGAAATATATCTCTAGATAGAGTCACTGACACTCTAGGACTCACTCTTGCAAAGAGTAACATACCCTTACAAACACTAATGCATTCACTCACATACTAACCCACTCACTTATACACACACTCACACACTAGGACTCACTAATACATACACTAACACACCCAAGGACACACTCATTCATTAACTGACATTTACTCACTCAGTCATACATACAGTCACACACTTTACAAGTCACTAATATGTACACTGACACACACATAAACAGACTGATGTATTAAGTAACATACTCACTGACTCAGTCATGCAGACTCTGACACACCCTAGCTCTCCCTAATACATACACTGATACACCCATGAACACACTGATGCATTAACTGACATACTCACTCACTCAGTCATACACACACTAACACAATGTAGGTCTCACTAATAGATACACTGACAGAGCCATGGACACACTGATGCATTAACTGGCATTCACTCACTAAGTCCTACACCCTCTGACACACCCTAGGTTTCACTAATACATACACTAACACACCCATGCTCAAACTAATGCATTATCTGACAAAATCACCAACTCACTCATATACATACTGAGACACTCTGGGACTAACTGATACAAACACTGACACACCCATGGGTGCACCAATCCATTCACTAACACATTTTAGCAGTTATTCATACACACCCTGACTGTCTAGGACTAACTAATACATACACCGACACACCCATGGATGAACTAATGCATTCATTAACACACTCCCACACTTACTTCTACACACGCTGAGACAGCCTAGGACTGCCTAATATATACACCGACACACCCATGAACACACAGGTGCAATCAGTGACATATTCACTGACTCAGTCATACACAGACTGACACACCCTAGGACTTACTAATAGATACACTAACACACCCATGAATTCACTAATCCATTCACTTACACACTCACACACTTACTTCTACACGCCCTGAGTATCTCAGTAACTCAGTGAGTGAATTATTGTGTTAAAGGGAGTGACAGTGTATATAGTCACTAATATATATACTGTGACTTCTAGGAGTCACTAATATATACACACAGAGAGTCTCCTTTACAAACTAATGTGCTCACTGAGTTACAGAGACACTTACTCATACACACAGAAACACACCCCAACAAAACACACACCAACACTAGCTGATACATACACTAATACACCCATACACACACACTTATACACCATATTTACAATGAATAAATGAGACAAAAAAAGAGCTCTTTTTTGATTATTTGGTTAGGTTCTAAAAGGAACCTTTTTTTTCTCCTGTATTTATTATTATTTTTTTATTTAAGGATAATTGTACCCCCCAAAAAAACTTGGGACTGAACTATTCCAAAATCTGTTCTATGTCAGTGGACATGATATCAACATCAGAAAAACAGGCATCAAATGTGGATGGTAATAAGAAAAAAGTTAGCAAGGATGAGTATTAACAGCATGTAAATGCTCTGCAACAGATGCTGTGTGTAGTGCAACAGGCATATGACACCTTAAACAATGGGTGGTCATGTGTGCCAAATTGGGGGCCAGAGCAGCCACCGTTATGGTTGCTGAGTTGGATGGTCCCACAACAGTCGCAGATTAAACAGAAGGATGGGAAGCATCTTCCTTCTCAAGCAGTATCCTCTAGTACGTTTTCTTGTGGATTGGCTTGATATTCTTCCACATGGAGGAGGTGCAGTGACTGTACTTTTTGGCTCTTCCGCGATAACATTTTTTGCCACCGATGTTGCAAAGGAGTGAGGAAACTCCGAAACGCGTCGGATCTAGTGTTGTCAATAAACACACTTCATAATTGTGGCCACGGCTCCAGTGTTGTTTTCTACTTTGATCAAGGAGTCACGCATTGGATTTAGTGTGGATATATATATATATATATATATATATATATTCACTGAAAAAACCGTAGGTTTCAGGCACGTTATAGTTAGAAATTAGCATTTAAAAAGCCTTAGAAATTCACTGAAAAAACCATAGGTTTCAGGGGCGTTATAGTTAGTTGGACATTTCACTCGTACAAAACCATAGAAATTCCCCGTTATAGTTAGTTCAGCTAACTATAACTCGCGCGCCCGCAATGCACTGCTGATGACGTCACATATTACATCACTCATGACATGGTCAGTGACATCACTCATGACATCACTGATGACATCTCAAATGACATCACTGATGACATCACTGATGACATCATCCTTGTGATAGAGTGGCAGACCTCCTCTCACCCTAATATAACCTTTGATACACACACTCAAAAATACAAACTAACATTTTCAAAACAATGGACATACCAATACCAGTTACAACACACCTATTCAGTAATTCCAAGATCTACACACACATCCACTCATTCACCAACAGTCCCTATACAGTCACTCATACATGTACTCACTCATCATATGTACTCATACACCTATACATCCTGTTACACACCGCCACTCATCCATAGAGTTACTCACACACATAGTCACACATGCAAACAAAGTATCAAACATCCATTTACTTGCATATACAGTTATACACACACTACCACACTTACTTCTACAGAAACTTACACATACTTACTCTCTTAAACAATCACTTATAGAAACACCTACTTATTTGTACAGGAACTCTTCCAATCTCTCACTCTCACATATACTCACTTATATACACCAATACTCACATATACTAGTTTAAAACATATGTAGTTACTCATAAAGACACTATTGAGACAGTCATTCACTCACTAACACACCCATACACATACTCATCCACCTATACAGTCCTGCACACATTCTGTCTTCAACACATACAAACAGTGAGTCACTCATTCATGCATCTATGCACTAAGTAATCCCGTCCACTGATCCATACAGACACTCAGACACTCATACTGATACTCAAAAAACCAACTAATAACCCATATAGACACTCATGTAGCTACTCACCAACCCATGCAGCCACTTATACACAAAGTGAGAGACTGATACAGATATTTTCATGTTTAAACATTACTCACTAACCCATGTATTCACTAAGATACACTTAGTCAGTTATACAATCAATTTTACAAAACAAATCATCCATTTAGACACGTATATACCCATTTATTCTTCCATCGACCTTGAGATATACATATATAAAACATATTTAATTTTCAGAAAAACACACATTCACTGGATGATGTCATCAGTGATGTCATCAGTGATGTGATTTGAGATGTCATCAGTGATGTCATGAGTGATGTCACTGACCATGTCATGAGTGCTGTAATATGTGACGTCATCAGCAGTGCATTGCGGGCGCGCAAGTTATAGTTAGCTGAACTAACTATAACGGGGGAATTTCTATGGTTTTGTACGAGTGAAATGTCCAACTAACTATAACGCCCCTGAAACCTATGGTTTTTTCAGTGAATTTCTAAGGCTTTTTAAATGCTAATTTCTAACTATAACGTGCCTGAAACCTATGGTTTTTTCAGTGAATTTCTAAGGTTTTTTGAATGCTAATTTCTAACTATAACGTGCCTGAAACCTATGGTTTTTTCAGTGAATATATATATATTTATTATACTATGTATACATGTGAAAATGTCTCGGTCCCCTGTTTGCCTCGGTGGCACGGAAAAAATGGGTGGAACTGACGTCAGCACGCCGACGAGGTCCTCTTATGGCTCCGATGATGTCATACGGTGTCACGAGCGGAGCCGTGCTCGTTGACGTGGGAGAGCTAGGAAAGAATTTCCGTGGAATGCTGGTGCAGGGGATATTCACCTAAGTGTTCAGGCTAGTCCTTTGGGAGCAACTGTTTATGTTGCCACTCCAGAAACCGAAACCAGTGATCCGAGGGCAGAGGCCCTGCAGATGGCACACGAGGTGGGGTGCCCAGTCGTGTGCACCAGCGGGGTAGCGAAGTGACAAGCACCACAACCCACAAAAAAGGTAACGAGGGCACTGAATAACACAGGATCTTCTCTTTGTATCTGGCAGGAACAACGAAGATAAAATGCCCTAGTACCAAAATGTAGAATTAGTGCTACAACGGTCTTCAAGAGGACCTGCGATGCCGCTTCTGCCTCCCGTACCCTGGAGGCGGCACATGGGTCACGCGGTACGGTCATACTGCGGTGGGACGCACACTCGTTGACCTCTCATGGCACTGCTCCACACCTCAGGGAGGACGCTTTCCATTAGCTATGTTTTCTGATGACATGTCGCGCCGGCCCCGTCCAACAACAGAACTCCTTTAGATCTAAACAGACTCTTCCACTCTCTCACCTGAAGTGAAACCAGGCCACGCGGACACTTTCACAATACAACAGCCGGGAATGCACTTTTCGGTAAAAAACCACATTCCTTCCTCCTAATTAATCAAATAAACGTCTCACTGAAGAACAGGGGCCAGCTTCGATCGGTAAACAGCCGTTACAACGACTTTTTACTTTGCGATACCATTACAATGCATGCATTACGACGCATGCGTTGTACATCACGAAGTCATTACTACGCATTTTTTTAGAACGCATGGTCATTTACCACGCATGCCTTTACAACGAATTTTGTTGTAAAGGTATGTATGGTAAATGACCATGTGTTCTAAAAAACATGTAGACGATCCATGTCGTTGTAAGGAAACAGAGGCTGTTCCGTTTCCTCACAACGACGTGCACCGCCCCTCAGAGATGATGTGAAGCAGGAACCACGAGGAGAGAGGAACCATGAGGAGTGAGAGTAAGGGGGATTGGGCATGGGGTGGGGGTTTCTTTTCTAGGGTTTAGGGTAGTGCAGTGGTGTTTGGGTGGTGTACGGGGTCGTGCTGGGGGTAGTGTTTTAGGGTTTTGGGTAGTGCAGTGGTGTTTGGGTAGTGTAGGGGGTCGTGCTGGGGATAGTGTTTTAGGGTTTAGGGTAGTGCAGTAGTGTAGGGGGTCATGCTGGGGGTAGTGTTTTAGGTTTTAGGGTAGTGCAGTGGTGTATGGGTAGTGTAGGGGGTCGTGCTGGGGTAGTGTTTTAGGGTAGTGCAGTGGTGTTTGTGTAGTGTAGGGGGTCATGCTGGGGGTAGTGTTTTATGGTTTAGGGTAGTGCAGTGGTGTTTGGGTAGTGTAGGGGGTCGTGCTGGGGGTAGATTTAGGGTTTAGGGTAGTGCAGTGGTGTTTGGGTAGCGTAGGGAGTCGTGCTGGGGGTAGTGTTTTAGGGATTAGGGTAGTGCAGTGGTGCTTGTGTAGTGTAGGGGGTTGTGCTGGGGGTAGTGTTTTAGGGTTTATGTTAGTGCAGTGGTGTTTGGGTAGTGTAGGGGGTAGTGCTGGGGTAGTGTTTTAGGGTTTAGGGCAGTGCAGTGGTGTTTGTGTAGTGAAGGGGGTCATGCTGTGGGTAGTGTTTTAGGGTTTAGGGTAGTGCAGTCGTGTTTGTGTAGTGTAGGGGGTCGTGTTTTAGGGTATAGGGTAGTGCAGTGGTGTTTGGGTAGTGTAGGGGGTCATGCTGGGGTTAGTGTTTTAGGGTTTAGGGTAGTGCAGTGGTGTTTGGGTAGTGTAGGGGGTCGTGCTGGGGGTAGTGTTTTAGGGTTTAGGGTAGTGCAGTGGTGTTTGTGTAGTGTGGGAGGTCATGCTGGGGGTATATTTAGGGTTTAGTGTAGTGCAGTGGTGTTTGGGTAGTGTAGGGAGTCGTGCTGGGGGTAGTGTTTTAGGGTTTAGGGTAGTGCAGTGGTGTTTGGGTAGTGTAGGGAGTCGTGCTGGTGGTAGTGTTTTAGGGTTTAGGGTAGTGCAGTTATGTTTGGGTAGTGTAGGGTGTCGTGCTGGGGGTAGTATTTTAGGGTTTAGGGCAGAGCAGTGGTGTTTGGGTAGTGGAGGGGGTAGTGTTTTAGGGTTTAGGGTAGTGCGCCCAACCAGCCACAATACCCGTGGACAAAGGGGATCCTGACTCTTTGGAACGCTCCGTCAATTGAATAATTTGGGTCAAGGGCCCTACCACGTCCAAGACCTATCAACTCCTTTCTTGGGATCCCTCATATACTTGGAGAAAAAGGTACATAGTTTCTCATCAGTTTCAGGCATGTGTGCCACCTTCCCCTTCAGTGAGGGCCTGGGGCATTCTCCCCTCATCCTATTCCTGACCTCCCTTTCAAGGGGTTGATGGATTTTCCCCACCACATACTCTGCCACTTTGGCGTCAGGTGTCCACTCTGCCGACCTAGGATGGTAAATTTGGGTAGGCTCGAACATGTCCGAGTGGACCCCGTCCCCAACCGGGGACTGAGAGGAGTGGGACTCTGGACGCCAGGGATGCCCCGAGTCCTTATCCTCATCGGAGGAGAAATTGTCCTCCGATAAACCCTCTCCCTCTAAGGGAAACCCGCCGTCGGGGTCTACAATAGTGGCGACAGTGTTGCAATTTTCTCTGGGCCCCTCCTCCTCCCGGCAGGGTGCATGTTTTAGCGTTCACGCACTCTTGAGGAAGGTCTCCGTAAGTTTATCAAATCCCTCCAAGTGCCCCGCGTTATGCTTAACGGCCCTTTTATTCCCCACCTGGGAGCTACTTGGACCCGCCACCACCAGATCTGGGTCACTGAACACCCCAGGGATGTTTTTCGCCAGCTTATCAACCTGATCCCTAAGAGGAGCCAGTGCCCTAGAAATAGCCAGAGAGAGGGCTTGGTCCACTGCTGGAGGGAGAAGTTGGGGGGCCATTCCTCCTCCACTTCCTGGTAGGAGTAAAAATGGTCTTCTGGAGAAGACATGATAGCAGAGGGTGTGAGCACAGAACAAATGCCCTTAAAATCCTTAAGACAGCCCCCTCGCCGGTGCTCCAACAGCTGGACTTTCCCCGAAGCTGTTATAAGAATAGACTGAGGCGCAATACCAATTACCACCACCAGGTGGCGCTGGTCACTAACGTGGCCGTGTGGGGAAATCACCGCGTAGCGGTGTCAAAATTAGGCGAGGGTTGGTCGGAAATCAAGCGGACACTAAAGGAGTGACCAGATTCCCAAACGCGTGTAAAGACCAGCGGGAGCGCTCGACGGAGCTGCCTCGCTCGGACCAGACGCGCCTGACAGGATCTCACCACGCGCAGAGCACACAGCGGGAGAAACTGCGAGGGGGAGAACGCGCTCGGGCAAGAGCCTGCTGCGCAGGGAATATGAAACAATACCAAGGCAATAATGCTAATAACCTGCACAAGAAACCGCTATACAAACAGCAACAACGTCAGATTAAGCCAAGAATGTAAGGAATGCACTTAACTGACGAGCAGTGAAGAAAGAGGAAGCGGAAGGGACGTCACGATATTATATACGATGGACTGTGATATGATTGGACTATAGTTGCATTGGAGACTACCCCCCTAATGGTTCATGGGTTGTGTAGTCTTTTGTTTAATTATTGTTGTGTTACGTTTTATTTGAACTGCTATGCAAATAAAGTGAGGAAAGATATGCATAATCCTCGCCTCCGTCCTGCCATAGAATTCATGAAACTTTATTTGATCTGATTTAGAAACATAGATCATAAAAGTGTACATAAAAACAGTAAATCCTCTTTCCTAATACAATACAGTGAGAATTAATTAAAACCAGCAGGTAAAAACGGGTGTTACAAAGCCCGGTTCAGAGCAACTTCAGGTTAACAGAATCGTAAAGTTCAATGTTTCGCAAGATCAATCTCATGTACTTCGTGCAAAATACGCAATAAGGGGTCCAAGTAAGATGTAACGCTCCAATACCTGACCAGTTTGCACTATATAAAACTGCAGAAAAACTAAAAATAAAAAGTGTTTTGCACACTTCTGTCATTGGGCTATATGTGGGCTATATCTGGGTGATATTTGTGCTACATTTGGGCTCTTTTTTCTCTGGTGGCCATCTTGGGAGACTTATTTGTTATGAAGTTTCCTAATTTCATCATTTACTGCAGTCTCCTCAGTAGGAAATGCTTTCAGTTTTTTACTTTGATTCCATCAAGAAGGCATTCAGATGTGTCACACATTTGCCATAAATTCAGAATGTTAGCACTCTAGTTGTTCATTAGATCACTGTAGTAAAGCTACTGCTCACCAGGGAGTTAACTGGAAGTCTACTGTTGGTATTGAAAGTGATTGTTTCAGTCTGCATGTCAGAATTTTCTAATGAAATAGAAGAGGATTTGAGATCTCACTTAAAACATGCCCTAAATTTTCTTTCTGCAGCACTAACCATAATTTCTATGGCAAAATGAACCCCCTCATTTTGTTCCTTTTTAAATTAAATGTTTTAAGTGTTACCAGTTTATTCCAATCAAGATGGCTTCAGGTGTGCCATACTTTTGTCATAAGTAAGGCTGTTAGCACTCTAGTTGTTCTTTAGAACACTCTGGGAAGCTGCAGTAGAACACAAAGGCATCAACTGACAGGCTGCTCCTGTTGAAATATAACAGGAAGATATTTGAGATCTCACTTAAAACATGTCCTAATTTTTCTTTCTACAGCACTAACCATAATTTCTATGGCAAAATGAACCCCCTCATTTTGTTCCTTTTTAAAATAAATGTTTTAAGTGTTACCAGTTTATTCCAATCAAGATGGCTTCAGGTGTGCCATACTTTTGTCATAAGTAAGACTGTTAGCTCTCTAGTTGTTCTTTAGAACACTCTGGGAAGCTGCAGTAGAACACAAAGGCATCAACTGACAGGCTGCTCCTGTTGAAATATAACAGGAAGATATTTGAGATCTCACTTAAAACATGTCCTAATTTTTCTTTCTACAGCACTAACCATAATTCCTATGACAAAATGAACCCCCTCATTTTGTTCCTTTTTAAATTAAATGTTTTAAGAGTTACCAGTTTATTCCAATCAAGATGGCTTCAGGTGTGCCATAATTTTGTCATAAGTGAGACTGTTAGCGCTCTAGTTGTTCTTTAGAACACTCTGGGAAGCTGCAGTAGAACACAAAGGCATCAACTGACAGGCTGCTCCTGTTGAAATATAACAGGAAGATATTTGAGATCACACTTGAAACATGTCCTAATTTTTCTTTCTACAGCACTAACCATAATTTCTATGACAAAATGAACCCCATCATTTTGTTCCTTTTTAAATTAAATGTTTTAAGTGTTACCAGTTTATTCCAATCAAGATGGCTTCAGGTGTGCCATACTTTTGTCATAAGTAAGTCTGTTAGCACTCTAGTTGTTCTTTAGAACACTCTGGGAAGCTGCAGTAGAACACAAAGGCATCAACTGACAGGCTGCTCCTGTTGAAATATAACAGGAAGATATTTGAGATCTCACTTAAAACATGTCCTAATTTTTCTTTCTACAGCACTAACCATAATTTCTATGGCAAAATGAACCCCCTCATTTTGTTCCTTTTTAAAATAAATGTTTTAAGTGTTACCAGTTTATTCCAATCAAGATGGCTTCAGGTGTGCCATACTTTTGTCATAAGTAAGACTGTTAGCTCTCTAGTTGTTCTTTAGAACACTCTGGGAAGCTGCAGTAGAACACAAAGGCATCAACTGACAGGCTGCTCCTGTTGAAATATAACAGGAAGATATTTGAGATCTCACTTAAAACATGTCCTAATTTTTCTTTCTACAGCACTAACCATAATTTCTATGACAAAATGAACCCCCTCATTGTGTTCCTTTTTAAATTAAATGTTTTAAGAGTTACCAGTTTATTCCAATCAAGATGGCTTCAGGTGTGCCATACTTTTGTCATAAGTAAGGCTGTTAGCACTCTAGTTGTTCTTTAGAACACTCTGGGAAGCTACAGTAGAACACAAAGGAATCAACTGACAGTCTCTGCACTTGTTGGATGTACATGTTTTACTGAGAATGTCAGACTTCATTCTCACATGACTGAGAAAGATAATGTGAATTTACAGAAAATATGCTCTCATTTTAGCTTCTGGAGCACCTTCCAAAACTGTATGGGACAAGCATGTGATAATTGTTTTCTCTCAAACATGATTCATGATATCCCAGCAGAAGGTTTTTCACAGGGTAAAATCACCTTAGAACACACCACAATTCCTGAAATTAGTACGGTACCATCAACAAATGAATTCTAATGTAACTAAAGTCTGTTATCACCCTTTATAGTTCTCCTTTTGGTAACCGTCAAAATCTTCGATTCACTACAATGCATTTCAATGGGGTACTATCATTTATATTGGTCCCAAGATGGCTGCCAGCAATTCCAGGATGAAGTGCTGACAGCCAATCAGATCTCACGATGACATGTGTGTTAGGCTCCGCCCAGATATATATGTGTTTTCTTTTTTAAATTTCTCAGGAACTACTGAACGGATTTACACCATTTAAGCAAAAGGCACGACTCTGAACCAAGGGCTACCTTTTTGCCAAATTTGGTGTAATTCCGTTCAGCAGTTCTGGCTGTAGCTGCGATGAAAGGTTCCTATGGAAAATTGCATGGGGAAAACACGTTTTTTCTCAGCCCCCGCTTGCCGAATCACATGTGTGCAAACACGCCCTGTGGCCTTTTTAAGTTGGGGGATAAACTAGCCCACCAGGTATCTCCAGTAAGCGCCACAGAGCTGCGTTGCAGAGAGGTGTAAAAAGGGGCACGGCCTGGACCACCTCTCTGCAACGCAGCGCAGTGGCGCTTACTGGAAGCACCTGGTGGGCTAGTTGGCCCCCAGGGGCCCTCAGGATTGAAGGGGAATTATTTCCCCAACTTAAAACGCGCCACAGGGCGTGTTTGCACACGTCACCTCAGGCCCCGTCCCTTTCACCACTGTGTAAACCCGCCCAGTGGTCGTTTTAAGTTGGGGGATTAAGTCCCCTTGAATCCTGAGGGTCCCTGGGGTGCAACTAGCCCACCAGGTACCTCCATTAAGTGCCACAGAGCTGCGTTGCAGAGTGGTGTAAAAAGGGGCGTGGCCTCTGAACACCTCTCTGCAACGCAGCTCCCAGGAGCATACTGGAGGTTCCTGGTGGGCTAGTTCGCCCCCAGGGACCCCCAGTATTCAAGGGGAATTAGTTCCCCATCTTACAACGCACCAGGGGGCGTGTTTGCAGAGTGCTTCAGGGAGGGGGCGGGGCCTCCGGCGCCATGCCGGTCTTTTTAAAAAAAAAAAAATTAAGAAGGGGGGCTGTGTGGCCCCCCTTCCTTTCCTATTTTATTGGCCCTGGGGACCCCATCCCCCAGGGCCTGACCCCTATTTTGTTAAATAATAAAAAAACAGAAGGGGGGCCGCGTGGTCCCCCTCCTGAGGCTATTTTCGGCCCGGGGAACCCATCCCCCGGGGCATGGCCATTGTTTTTTTTTGTTTTAAATCATTGGAGGGGGGCTGCGTGGCCCCCCTCCTCAGGCCATTTATGGCCCCGGGGACCCCATCCCCCGGGACCGGCCTTTGCGTTGTTTAAAAAAAAAAAATGTAATTATTATGGGGGAGGGGGACCGCGTGGCCCCCCTCCCGGGCCACTCATGGCCCCGGGGACCCCATCCCCTGGGGCCTGGCCTCTCGTTGGGGACCGTGGGGGGGTCCCCAATCCCCCACGGTCCCGCCGGCTCCCCGCCTCCTGCGGGAGCCGGCATTGCTTTTCCACATGGGGAGCTGCTGACATGCAGCTCCCCGTGTGGAAAATCAATCTGCTTTGCTTCATTGAAGCGAGAGCAGGTTTCCTGCTCTCGCTTCAATGAAGCAAGCAAGTTTGCAATGACAGGGCGGGAGCCGCGAGGCTCCCGCCCTGTCATTGCAAACAGCAGTGTCCCAGGGGTGGGCACCCGGGACACTGCAGGAGCCGGCCCTGGGGGTGTCGGTCCAAAGGGCCATCACAGACTCCAGGAGGGGGGCCACGCGGCCCCCCTCCCAACATCTGCACAGCCCCGGGGAGGTGGTGGTCCCCGGGGCTCAGGGGTCCATAACGGACCCCCAAATTAGAATATTAGTGCCCCGGGAGGTGGCGGTCCCGGGGCGTGTGGGGGCTCAATCCCCCACACAGGAGTATTTTTTTTTAAAAAGCCCTGGTGGGTGGTGGTCCCCGGGGCAGCGGGGGGCCGTGTGCCCCCGCTAATTAATTAATGAAAGCCCCGGGGGGTGGCGGTCCCTGGGGCTTGGGGGGCCCTTCGAGGCCCCCCCACAGATTAAAAAAAAAGCTTAAATTAAATGAAACTCAGGAGCCTGCGCTTCGTTTTTTTTTATTTTCGCGGCCGGATCCGCGGATCCAGCGCGCACCTCGCGATTTTTTTTTTTAAAAAAAATGCTTTTTTTGGCCCTGGGGGTCCTTGTGGGACCCCCTGAGCAGGCCTAGGGGGTCAGGGTGTGTCTACCCTTCCCCCTTTTCTTGTTTTGCGACTTAGTTTTTCTCTTTTCTTGTGCCTTGGTTCTACCGAAGCACAAGATGGTTGCCAACACTCCCTGATTTGGAGTGTTGACAGCCAATTAGCGTGCAGCTCGTGGTAGGGAGGGTGCGCGGATCCACCGCGGCCATAGATATCGAAACTTTTATTTTTGATTTTCTCAGCAACTACTGAACGGATTTACACCATTTAAAAAAAAGGGCGCTTCCTGAAACAAGCACTACCTTTTTGCCAAATTTGGTGTAATTCCGTTCAGCAGTTTTGGCTGTAACCGTGTCTAAAGTTTCCTATGGGAAATTGATTTTTTTTACCTCTATTTTTTGATTTTCTCCGCAACTACTGAACGGATTTACACCATTTAAAAAAAAGGGCGCTTTCTGAACCAAGCACTACCTTTTTCCCAAATTTGGTATAATTCCGTTCAGCAGTTCGGGCTGTAGCCGTGGCTAAAATTTCCTATGGGAATTAACATGGAGAAAACACGTTTTGAGACCACCCTTTTTTCTCGGCCCCCGCTTGCCGAATCACCCCGAAACTTTCAAGATAGGAGCGGACCGGAGCACCCCACTAGTTTTGAAAATTTCGCAAAGATTCGTCATCCGGTGCCAAAGTTATTGCGAAAAGAATGTTACGAATTTCCTATGGATAATAGGTCCTAACTATAACTATCTACTGGCGGTCGCCAGTAGATAATATATGGGTGTGTGTGTATATATATATATATTCACTGAAAAAACCATAGGTTTGAGGCATGTTATAGTTAGAAATTAGCATTTAAAAAACCTTAGAAATTCACTGAAAAAACCATAGGTTTCAGGGGCGTTATAGTTGGTTGGACATTTCACTCGTACAAAACCCGTGAAATTCCCCCGTTATAGTTAGTTCAGCTAACTATAACTCGCGCCCCACAATGCACTGCTGATGACGTCACATATTACATCACTCATGACATGGTCAGTGACATCACTGATGACATCTCAAATGACATCACTGATGACATCACTGATGACATCATCCAGTGACTGTGTGTTTCTGTAAAGTTTAAATATGTTTAATATATATAGTGAAAGGCGTATTGATGAATGAGTGGGTGTATAAGTGTCTGAATGGTTGATTTAGTAGGTGTGTGACTGACTCTATAAGTGAGTGATTAAACATATCTTTCTGAATGCATGGGTTAGTGAGTAAACTGTGTGAATATCTGTATCCGTGTGTCTGTTGGTGTGTAAGCGACTGCATGGGTTTGCAAATAGCTACATGAGTGTCTATATGGCTTATTGATTTGTTGTCTGAGTATCTGTATGGGTGCCTGAGTGTTTGTGTGGGTGGGGTGTGTGTGACTCTGAGCATAGGTGTGTGAGTGGGTGATTCACTGGGTGCATGGTTTCAAGAGTGCATCTGTGATGGACTGTATGGGTGGGTTGAGTGTGTGTATGGGTGTGTTAGTGAGTGAATGTATATCTCAGTGGTACATGTGTCAGTAACTACATATGTGAAAAGTAGTATATATGTGTGTTGGAGTACATAATTGGCTACAAATGAGTGTGTTATTATGAGAGTGGCTGTATTGATGAGTGTGTGCTTGTATCATTGATTTTATAAGAGCGTAAGAATGTGCTAGTATTTGTATGAGTAATAGAGCTGGTGTGTGTATAACTGTACATCTGAGTAAATGGCAGTGTGCTTAATTATTTCCATGACTGACTAGGTGTGTGAGTACCTCTATGGATGAGTGGTGGTGTGTGAGTGTCTATATAGGTGTATGAGTGCATATGATATTCCTGTACTGAGTGACCGTAAGTATGAGTGACTGTACGGGCGAGTGAGTGGATGTGTGTGTAGACCTAAGAATCAGTGAGTGGGTATGTAGTTATTGGTGTTAGAGTGTCTATGGTTTTGAGAATGGTAGTCTGTAATTTAGAGTGGGTGCATCAAAAGTTATATTAGGGTGTGAGAAACATGACATTTTCACATGGATGATGTCATCAGTGATGTCATCAGTGATGTCATCAGTGATTTCATTTGAGATGTCATCAGTGATGTCATCAGTGATGTCACTGACCATGTCATGAGTGATGTAATATGTGACGTCATCAGCAGTGCATTGCGGGGCGCGAGTTATAGTTAGCTGAACTAACTATAATGGGGAATTTCACGGGTTTTGTATGAGTGAAATGTCCAACCAACTATAACGCCCCTGAAACCTATGGTTTTTTCAGTGAATTTCTAAGGTTTTTAAATGCTAATTTCTAACTATAACGTGCCTCAAACCTATGGTTTTTTCAGTGAATTTCTAAGGTTTTTAAATGCTAATTTCTAACTATAACGTGCCTGAAACCTATGGTTTTTCAGTGAATTTCAAAGGTTTTTAAATGCTAGTCTCTAAGTATGCCTAGAGGTAGGACATGTGAAGAAAGAAGAAAAACGCAGAGAAAAAAGCAAAAGAAATGCAGAAAGAAGCAACAGAAGTCCACAAAGACGAAGAAAAGTGCATGAAGAAGCAAGACATGTGCAGAAAGAACCAACAGAGGAGCAGAAAGAGGCCTTGTTCCAAAATTATCCTGTGCCCACAACTTTTTCAGACGGGTACTGGTGGTAACTGACTCTGACTAACCAGGCCTAGAGCCAGTGCTATGCTAAAAGACACTTAGAATACAGTGAAAACACCTACATACACTAGGGAACACTATGCGTTGGGGTACCCCTGTGATTAGCATGAACTCCTCTGTAAGGCCCTAGTACATAATAGGGCAGGGGGATTAAAACTACCTCTTAAAATGCACCACGGGGCGCGTTTGCACAGTGGTGAAGGGAGGGGGCAGGGCCTGAGGTGACATGTGTGCAAACACGCCCTGTGGCGTGTTTTAAGTTGGGGGATTAAGTTCCCTTGAATCCTGAGGGTCCCTGGGGTCCAACTAGCCCACTAGGTACGTCCAGTAAGCGCCACAGAGCTGCGTTGCAGAGAGGTGTAAAAAGGGGCGTGGCCTGGACCACCTCTTTGCAACGCAGGCCTGTGGCGCTTACTGGAGGTACCTGCCCCCGCTATTATAATTAATGGAAGCCCCGTGGGTGGTGGTCCCCGCGGCTTGGGGGCCTTAGAGCTTTTTTTAATGCTTTTTGGTCCCTAGGGGTCCTTGTGGGACCCCTGAGCAGCCCTAGGGGGTCAGGGTGTTTCTACCCTGCCCCCTTTCCTTTTTTTTCACGACTGTTTTTCTCTTTTCTTGTGCCTCGGTTGGCACAAGATGGCTGCCAACACTTCCTGGTTTGGAGTGTTGACAGCCAATTAGCATGCAGCTCGTGGTCGGGAGGGTGCGCTGATCCACCGCGGCCATAGATATCGAAACTTTTATTTTTTTATTTTCTCAGCAACTACTGAACGGATTTACACCATTTAAAAAAAGGGCGCTTTCTGAACCAAGCACTACCTTTTTGCCAAATTTGGTGTAATTCCGTTCAGCAGTTTTGGCTGAAACCGTGTCTAAAGTTTCCTATGGGAAATTGATTTTTGACCTCTATTTTTTGATTTTCTACGCAACTACTGAACGGATTTACACCATTTTAAAAAAGGGCGCTTTCTGAACCAAGCACTACCCTTTTCCCAAATTTGGTGTAATTCCGTTCAGCATTTCGGGCTGTAGCCGTGGCTAAAATTTCCTAGGGGAATTAACATGGAGAAAACACGTTTTGGGACCCCCCTTTTTTCTCGGCCCCCGCTTACCGAATCACCCCGAAACTTTCAAGATAGGAGCGGACCGGAGCGCCCCACTAGTTTTGAAAATTTCGCGAAGATTCGTCATCCGGCGCCAAAGTTATTGGGAAAAGAATGTTACAAATTTCCTATATATCCAAAGCACTCCACCTGCCACTGGCGATGCCGTTGATACGAAAAAATGGAGCACGAACCACAAAGTAAGCGCTTTTGAATTATTTATTCCACAGAATGGCAACCATGACGTGTTTCAGCCCCGGAGGGCCTTGATCACATGACGCGCTAAACAGTCAACATGTGATTTTTATCTCGTTTTTTCCCATTCAATTTAAAGTGACAAGTGCATTAAAAATGGAACAAACGGAAACAGTAGCTGTAAACATAGAAAACATACTCTGTTCTGTTTCATCATAGCAACGTTTTAGTATTGGCATTTTAGCAGAGCTAGTTGTTGCACATGTAATATCAAATATATATTTTCACATTTTCTATAAGTTCTTTTACCAAATGAAAATTAATAATGGTTTGAATACCCATTGATAAAAATTAATAATGGTTTGAATACCCATTGATAACCACAGATTTTGTAAAGCTCACAATAAAATTTCATTATATTGTAAGCATTAAATACTAAAAACTGTAAAACACAGAACTTTATAATAAAGTGCAAAAAATGTGCAAAATTAGCCAAATACAGTACAGTATACTCCAGGCACCCAGAGTGAGCCCACCCTGAACCCTAAATAAAGTGCTTTCTTTAACAGTCATCTCAACTGTTAATTCTGTGTAAAAATTAGCCACTGTAGTGCAAAGATTGCTTAAATCCTATTTGTTATAGTGCAAGTGCTAAAAAATCACCCTAGTGTTAAAAAATATATGAAAAGTTAAAAATGATCATTGTACACTTGAGAACATAAATGTTGTGACTGAACTATTGAGAAGCTTAGGCAGCCGAATAGCCCATTAACCTCACTGGTTAATTTAATATCAGTGTCAATACTAAAACTGATAGGGCTTTGTCTTGCTTATGCTGTCCATTTATGACTATAAACAGGTGTAAAGATCTTCAGTCATGTTGAGACTCCCAGGGTATTTGGAATCTAGCTCCAGAATATATTTTGTTTCTAATCTACACAGGGCCTTTTCTCTGTTACTTATTGAATGGTATTGTGTCGATTAGAAAGTATCTAAGATCACTGGGATTGGGATCATGTTTTTCACCGAAATGACGAGCCACCGGATACATCTGATCTTTATTTTTTATGGCTCGAATGTGTTGTAGTATCCTCTTGTGCCCCTGTAGTTTGGTACTTCCCATATACCTCAATCCACAGGGGCACTCGAGGACATACACTACATAATCGGTTTTGCAGGTCAGAGTTTTATTGATTCTTTTCTCCTGTTTACTGAACAGAGTTTGAAAAGATGATTTGTTAATATCATGTTGGCAGGCTTTGCATGATTTACATTTCCAAAAACCTTTTCTCTGGGCCAACCATGTTGCCGGCGCTCTGTCCATCGGGTTGTTTAATACCAATTCATCTTTCATAGAGGGGGCTCTGCTATAGGTAATAGCTGGTTTAGTGGGCAACATATGGCCTATTGTTGGATCATTTAATACGATCGGCCAATTTCTACGAATAATTCGATAGATCTCTTTCTGCTGTCCACTGAACCCCATTATTATTCTAAAATGTTCACCCGAGGTGTTAGTCTTGTCTGTAGTTACCGTCAGTGTAGGAGATAGTGCTTGGGATTGGTTTAGTTTTAGTAGATCTGCCCTTGATGATTTATGACTTTTCTGGATGGCTGCATCAATACATTTACTTGTGTATCCCCTCTCCAGAAACCTATTTTTACTTGCCTGTTGTGCCTTCTTTAGGTCTTCTGGGTTGCTACAGATTCGTTTCAGTCTAATCATTTCCCCATATGGGATACTATGAATGAGATGTTGTGGATGGGCACTGGTTGCGTGCAACACTGAGTTGCTGGCCGTAGGTTTTCTGTGTGCCCTGGTCTCTATTTTGCCATTTCTAATATATACCTCAACATCAAGGAATACTACAGTGTTGGGACTGATATGTGCTGTGAATTCCAAATTCATGTTGTTATCATTTAGACTGTTAACAAATTTTTCTGCATCTGATACGGTCCCGTGCCAGATTATGAACAGGTCATCAATGAATCTTAACCATGCTTTAACATTCGTTTGCAGGACTGTCCCGTAATTTTTCTGTAGGACCAGCTCCTCCCACCAGCCCATGTGGAGGCAAGCATAGCTGGGGGAGAAGCTGGCCCCCATTGCTACCCCGCGTAATTGCTGGTACAATGCACTCTGGAATAAAAAGATATTATTGTCCAAGCAGAATCCAATCAAGTTAGTTAGCATTTTACTGTGCTGTTCATACATCGCTGGTCTTTTTCTTAAATAATGTTGAACTACTCTTATACCATCTCTGTGGTTGATGCTTGTGTAGAGTGCCGTGATGTCCATAGTTATTAAAAAAGTCCTCTTGCCAATTAAAATCTTGAATTTTAGATAAAAAATCGCCGGTATCTTTTATGTAGGAGGGAAGTTGCTGGACGTGCTCCTGCAGGTGATAGTCTACATATTGTGAGGTGTTCTCCGTTAGACTATTGCATGCGGATATGATTGGCCGTCCAGGGGATCTGACAGGATTTTTGTGTAGTTTAGAGATGAAATAAATCACTGGTGTAGTTGGAGTTTCATTCTTTAGAAATTTATATTCATCCATTGTGAGCAAACCGGCACTTTTCCAGGCTAAAAGTTTGTTGTAATACAAATTGTAAGTCCCTTTTAGCGATAATGTATCCGTTTTATGGTAGCATTTGTGATCTGATAATTGCCTGGTTGCTTCTTCTACATATTCAGTTTTCCCCCAGATAACTAAATTACCTCCTTTGTCAGCGTTTCTTATTATTAGCTGGGGATTTTTCTTTAATTTGTCCATGAGTTGGTGGTATGAGATGTCTTGTTTGTTATACTTGACTTTTTCTGTCCTCTTATTTTGTGGTTATGTTGTTTTATACCTGTGATGACCTGCTATATATATATATATATATAAAATATATATATATATTCACTAGAAAAAAACAGAGGTTTCAGGGACGTTATAGTTAGGGATTAGCATTTAAAAAACCTTAGAAATTCACAGAAAAATCCAGAGGTTTCAGGGACGTTATAGTTGGGGATTAGCATTTAAAAAAACCTTAGAAATTAATTGAAAAAACCATAGGTTTCAGGGACGTTATAGTTAGGCTGACATCTCACTCGTACAAAACCAGAGAAATTCGGCCGTTATAACTCGCAGCCCCGCAATTTAAGCTACCATCTTCAGATGCATAACACATGTAGGAAAACAAATACAAGTAGACATATACCTCAGTCACGAGAGCTCGCAGACCTTTAAACTTGACAGCTTGCACTTCCCACTTGAGTACAGAAAGAGGAGAGAGAAGTTCAGAAAGAAGCAAGAGAGTTGCAGAAACAGGCAAAAGAGGTGCAGCAAGAGGGAACAGGGGTGCAGACAGAGGCAAGAGAGGTGCAGAAAGAGGGAAGAGGGGTACAGAAAGAGGCAAGAGGGGTGCAGAAATTTGCAAGAGAGATGCAGACAGAAGCAAGAGCAGTACAGCAAGAACCAACAGAGGTGCAGAAAGAGGTAAGAGGGGTACAGAAAGAGGCAAGAGAAGTACAGAAACAAGTAAAAGAGATGGAGAAAGAGGCAAGAGGGGTGCAAACAGAGGCAAGAGAGGTGCATAAAGAGGGAAGAGGGGTGCAGAAAGAGGCAACACAGGTGCAAAAATTTGCAAGAGAGGTGCAGAAAGAAGCCAGAGCAGTGCAGAAAGAACCAACAGAGGTGCAGAAGGAGGCAAGAGGGGTGCAGCAAGAGGGAAGAGAAGTGCAGAAAGACGTAACAGAGGTGCAGAAGCAGGCAAGAGAACTGCAGAAAGAGGCAAGAGAGTTCCAGAAACAGTTAAGAGAGGTACAGAAAAAGGGAACAGGGGTGCAGAAAGAGGCAAGAGAGGTGCAGAAAGAGGGAAGAAGGGTGCAGAAATAGGGAAGAGGGGTGCAGAAAGAAGCAAGAGAAGTGCAGAAAGAAGCAAGAGAAGTGCAGAAAGCAGCAACCGAGGTGCAGAAAGAGGCTCAAGGGGTGCAGAAAGAGGCAAGAAAAGTACAGATAAAAGCAACAGAGGTACAGAAAGAGGCAAGAGAGGTGCAGAAAGAAGGAAGAGGGGTGCAGAAAGAGGTAAGAGGGGTGCAGAAAGAAGCAAGAGAGGTGCAGAAAGAAGCAAGAGAAATGCAGAAAGAAGCAACAGAGGTGCAGAAAGAGGCAAGAGGGGTGCAAAAAAAGGCAAGCGAAGTGCAGACAGACGCAACAGAGGTGCAGAAAGAGGCAAGAGAAGTGCAGAAAGAGGCAAGAGAGGTGCAGAAAAAGGCAAGAGGAGTGCAGAAAGAAGCAAGAGAGGTGCAGAAAGGAGCAAGAGATATGCAGAAAGAGGCAACAGAGGTGCAGCAAGAGGCACGAGAAGTGCAGAAAAAAGCAACAAAGGTGCAGAAGGAGGCAAAAAAGTGCAGAAAGAGGCAAGAGAGTTGCAGAAACAGGCAAAAGAGGTGCAGAAAGAAGCGAGAGCAGTGAGGAAAAAACCAAAAGAGGTGCAGAAGGAGGCAAGAGCGTTGTAGACAGAGGCAGGAGGGGTTCAGAAATTTGCAAGAGAGGTGCAGAAGGAAGCAACAGAGGTGCAGAAGGAGACAAGAGAACTGCAGAAAGAGGCAAGAGAGTTACAGAAACAGGCAAGAGAGGTACAGAAAAAAAGAGCAGGGGTGCAGAAAGAGGCAAGAGAGGTGCAAAAAGAAGGAAGAAGGGTGCCGAAAGAGGCAAGAGTGGTGCAGAAAGAAGCAACAGAAGTGCAGAAAGAAGCAAGAGAAGTGTAGAAAGAAGCAACAGTGGTGCAGAAAGAGACAAGAGGGATACAGAAAGAGGCAAGAGATGTGCAAAAAGAAGCAACAGAGCTGCAGAAAGAGGCAAGAGAGGTGCAGAAAGGGGGAAGGGGGTGCAGAAAGAGGGCGAGAGGGGTGCAGAAAGAAGCAAGAGCAGCGCAGAAAAAACCAACAGAGGTGCAGAAGGAGGCAAGAGGGGTGCCGAAAGAGGCAAGTGGGGTGCCAAAATTTGCAAGAGAGGAGCAGAAAGAAGCTAGAGCAGTGCAGAAAGAACCAACAGAGGTGCAGAAACAGACAAGAGGGGTGCAGAAAGAGGCAAGAGAAGTGCAGAAAGAAGCAACAGTGGTGCAGGAGGAGGCAAGGGAAGTACAGAAAAAAGCAAGAGAGTTGCAGAAACAGACAAAAGAGTAGCATAAAAAGCAAGAGCAGTGCAGAAAGAACCAACAGAGGTGCAGAAGGAGGCAAGAGGGGTGCAGAAAGAGACAAGAGGGCTGCTGAAATTTGCAAGAGAGGTGCAGAAAGAAGCAAGAGCAGTGCAGAAAGAACCAACAGAGGTACAGCAACTGACAAGAGGGGTCCAGAAAGGCAAGAGAAGTGCATAAATAAGCAACAGAGGTGCAGAAGGAGACAAGAGAACTGCAGAAAGAGGCAAGAGAGTTCTAGAAACAGGAAAGAGAGGTACAGAAAAAGGGAACAGTGGTGCAGAAAGAGGCAAGAGAAGTGCAGAAAGAGGGAAGAAGGGTGCAGAAAGAGGGAAAAGGGGTACAGAAAGAAGCAACAGAAGTACAGAAAGAAGAAAGAGAAGTGCATAAAGCAGCAACAGAGGTGCAGTAAGAGACAAGTGGGGTGCAGAAAGAGGCTAAAGAAGTACAGAAAGAGGGAAGAGGGGTGCAGAAAGAGGCAATAGGGGTGTAGAAAGAAGCAAGAGAGGTGCAGAAAGAAGCCAGAGCAGTGCAGAAAGAACCAACAGAGGTGCAGAAGGAGGCAAGAGGGGTGCAGCAAGAGGCAAGAGAAGTGCAGAAAGACGTAACAGAGGTGCAGAAGCAGGCAAGAGAACTGCAGAAAGAGGCACAAGAGTTCCAGAAACAGGTAAGAGAGGTACAGAAAAAGGGAACAGGGGTGCAGAAAGAGGCAAGAGAGGTGCAGAAAGAGGGAAGAAGGGTGCAGAAAGAGGGAAGAGGGTGCAGAAAGAAGCAAGAGAAGTGCAGAAAGAAGCAAGACAAGTGCAGAAAGCAGCAACCGAGGTGCAGAAAGAGGCAAGAGGGGTGCAGAAAGAGGCAAAAGAAGTGAAGATAAAAGCAACAGAGGTACAGAAAGAGGCAAGAGAGGTGCAGAAAGAGGAAAGAGGGGTGCAGAAAGAGGTAAGAGGGATGCAGAAAGAAGCAAGAGAGGTGCAGAAAAAAGCAAGAGAAATGCAGAAAGAAGCAACAGAGGTGCAGAAAGAGGCAAGAGGGGTGCAAAAAAAGGCAAGCAAAGTGCAGACAGAAGCAACAGAGGTGCATAAAGAGGCAAGAGAAGTGCAGAAAGAGGCAAGAGAGGTGCAGAAAAAGGCAAGAGGAGTGCAGAAAGAAGCAAGAGAGGTGCAGAAAGGAGCAAGAGATATGCAGAAAGAGGCAACAGAGGTGCAGCAAGAGGCACGAGAAGTGCAGAAAAAAGCAACAAAGGTGCAGAAGGAGGCAAAAAAGTGCAGAAAGAGGCAAGAGAGTTGCAGAAACAGGCAAAAGAGGTGCAGAAAGAAGCAAGAGCAGTGAGGAAAAAACCAAAAGAGGTGCAGAAGGAGGCAAGAGCGTTGCAGACAGAAGCAGGAGGCGTTCAGAAATTTGCAAGAGAGGTGCAGAAGGAAGCAACAGAGGTGCAGAAGGAGACAAGAGAACTGCAGAAAGAGGCAAGAGAGTTACAGAAACAGGCAAGAGAGATGCAGAAAAAAGGAACAGGGCTGCAGAGTGTAGGAGAGTAGGATCTGCTTCACATGGGTACCCCCACTTTTTGCTGATGCTTCACTGTTTTTCAACCTTAGTCTGGCGGGGGCCCTGCTAATCAGAACCCCAGCCTAGCTGCTTCCTCTTTAAAATGGTTTCCATGTGCCTTAGGCACATCTCTGATTGGAATCTGTAGTGCCCTTATAAGTCCCTAGTATATGGTATACTATGTACCCAGGGCATACGTACCTCAGAGGCCTACCAGTGCTGCAGCATGTATTGTGCCACCCCTGGAAGGCCATCCAAACTGACACCACAGGTCTGCTACTGCAGCCTGGGTAAGGTGGTGCATGCACCCCTTACTGTGATATAGGCTACCTATATCACTACTTACATACACACATATAAACCTATAAGTCACTCCTATGGCAGGCCTTATCAATCCTAAAGGCAGAGTGCGTGGTTCCTATGTGAGAGGGTGCCCCTGCATGAGATGGGCCCCTCTGCAGCGTTCGGAGACCCTTCTCTGATGCTGTTTGTAGTGCAGCCCGACCATATACTCTTAAGCGCATTATAACCTCGCGTTAAATGCTAACTTTGGGATGGCTGCACGGAAACATGTCGTGTTTGGTGTCAAACATCTTGGAATACTACCCCCCGCCAGTTCTGGCGGCGGGGGTAGCATTCCACCCTTCTAGAGGGAAAGACATGTACACACCGGTATACCCGGTACTGACTTTCCAGAGCCCTGGCATCCCAAAATGGATGCCGCTGCCACAGACACGAGTCTGGCCTCCTGCTGCTGACCGAAACTCCGGCAGGGGAGGCCTGGACAATAGGTTTCCTGTCCCAGGGAGGTGTGACCACCTCCCCAGACAGGATAGTGTGTATTGGGGCTGGGCGGGAGCACTCTCGGTGCTTTGAAGTCCTGCACTGGGGGCACACTTGGTGTCCCTGTGCATACCCCAGTTCAAACCGGCTCAGGGGCTTCCAGCCCCTGCTCTGGCGTGAAACTGGACAAAGGGAAAGGGGTGTAACCACCCCTCTGCCCTGGCCCTCCCATAGGTGGGGCCACAGAGTATGTCCAACCCCATACCTTAGTATAAGTAGGGAACCCCAGTCCTTAGGACTTTAGATTAACCTGGACGAAACTCTGACACAGAATCCTGGACCTTCGACGCTCTACTTCAAGATTAGAGGACTGAAGAATCTCCCTTGGGGTCAAGGAGTGACTCCCCTGCTTGGCAGGCACCAAAGAAGCAATTGTCCGGTCTGCATCGCTGAAGCTCCCGTCGGACGCCGAAGTCTTTGCATCACCAGAGGTAGATTTCCAGACTTCCCCGAGTCTGCCCTGAGTCCCCAGCAAAGCTGAGGCCCGTAGCTGTCGTGGGTAACATGGAACCGTGACCCCTGGACACCGAACGCATTTGCAAGTGCATACTCTTCTGTGTCTCCCACGAAGTCGTGCTTTAGGCTCCAAGTAGCCCCAGCCTCCAGCACCAACTGCACCGAAGATCACTGGCCTCCACTCCACGAGTGTCCTGTGAGCCAGCTCCACGTGCATCGACTCGAGGCTCCTTCGCGGTCGCTAGTCCGTTGGCTAGTAGGCCCTCCCGAAGGCCAATCTTTTCTGCTTGGGCTCCCTGGTTGCTCCAGGCGTGCCCTGACTTATCCTCGCTGGGTGAGTCCCCAGACCTTGCTGGTCTGCAACATCGTCCTGGTCATCGTCGACGCCTCCTGGACCTCGTGGCTGAAGAGTCAAGATGAACGTCAACCTACCTGAAGCACTCGACATCCGTGGGCATCTGCTCATCGCCTTCCTGGTCACTGGCTAGTGACCCAGACTCTGTCCCCTCTGCTTTCAGGTTCTTCAGATCTTTGATCCACCTTTGGATCCACCCGAACACTTTCGACTTGGCCGCCAGCAGCACTTTGCAGCAGATCGCCATTGAAAGCGCCGACGAAACCCGACCCCGAAAGACACCTATGCACCCGGCTCCCCTGGGTGAGGTAACTCTCGAGTACTCCAGTGCTCCTGTGGGTATTGACACTAGAACAGCCTAGTTCTCAAAGGGTTTGCTCCAAGTCCTCCTCTAAGTGTCCCTTTTCCTTTAAATTCTAATCGCGACTTTCCCCATAGAAGTTAACGTTGGTTCGCGGCTGTGTTCATACACTGCACGCGTCTCCCGTGGGTCCCCTGTGTCACTGCCTTGGGTGGTTCCTTGTGGTCCAAGCACTTCTACAGGCTCTAGGCCTTGTGTCTAGCTCAGTCGTGGTTCTTATACCACTTTATTGGTATATGGTTTGGTACGCCCCTGGGGCTCAAACGTGTATTTGTGCTATTACTGTAGATAACTAACTTATAATGTATGTACTTTGAACTCTAGCCTCATAAAGAGACTAGAGGGGTGTGTTTAGTAATAAATACATATATTTTGAATATATACCTGGTGTGGTCCTCTTTCATTTGGTCACTCAAGAGATTATAGACTGGTAAAACAAGCTGCTTTACATTCCTTCAAGACTTAGCCTGAAGGCTGCTCTCCATAGCTACCACTAGGATAGCTTTCAATAAAGGTTGTCTTTAACCTATCTCCAATAAGGGGTTGTTTGGACTGGTGCAAGGTGCCCACTATAATTAGTGGACAGCATATGCCAGGCCAACTTCTCACATTGGTGTGCAGCGTGTGGGATTCCAGCTTGCTATTGTTTTACCAGATAATCTCAATTGAATTGATCAACTGAAAACCACTAAGGGTACCTAAGGTACATATAAATCAAGCTTAGTAATACAGTAAGTTCTACTGAACTTAGAGTTGTGTGTTAAGGGACAGCACACCCTTTCTACAACTCAAGAGAGTTTAGTAGGCCACACTAGAGTAGGTAGTGCATACACCACACCTCACTAGTAATGTCTTCAAAGCCAGGACCCAGTGAGTCCTTGCCAGAAGCCAGTGGGCTTCTTCCTCCAAGTATGATAAACTCCCATTCTTGGAATTGAGAGCATTATGCAATACTAGGAAGTTGAAGGCAGGCAAAAGTGCCAGCACCCAACACCTCAGGGAGGTGTTACTAGCTGATGATCTCAGCAGGCCCCTAGAGTCTGAAGGGGTAGGCAAAGAGGGTGGGGCAGAAGATGAAGAAGGGGCCAGGGGTGAAGAAACCCAGGCCCCCCCCCTCTGAAACTGGCCAGGAAGGTGAAAATGACCTTGTCCTGGAAAACCCAATTCCTCCTGTGGAGGAGGAGGAGGGGAGGATCAGACTGACTTCCCTTTGTCCCCCAGGAAGAGGTCTGAGTGTGCCCAGAAGGTCTAGGTCTCCTTCTCAGGAGTCTAACCACTCTGACACCGCAATAGGGACCTCTGTCTCCTCTCATAGGAGGGAATCCTCTCATGAGAGGAGAAAGAGACTGATTCAGTATGAGCAAACTCAGCTTGAACTCAGGAAACAGCAATTGGCTATAGACAGGGAGTCCCTAGATCTCTATAGAGAGAGACAAAAGTTGGGACTAGAGTCCCATGGTGGCAGCAGTTTCCCCAAAGATAGGGAAAGGTCTTATGACCATAGAAACCTGAGCAAGATTGTCCCTCCCTACCAGAGCTACCTATTGAACGCGCTGAGGATTTGCTTGCGCTCCCGCCGGGACTGTGCCCTCTCTTGAAGCCTTGACTCGCTCGGACTTCCTAATCACGGAGAACGCGCACGCGGCTGCTTTGTAATCGTGGTACCCCCTCTATTCAGGTGTACTCCTCTATTAATTGCGGTCCCCGCAGCCATCGCGCTCAACACAACCGCCGTAGGCGCTGATTAGGCACGCCAGACGGTGTCTCCCACATCTGCCTAGGAATTCACCGGCACACCAGCTCCCATAATTGAGCAATTGTATACAGGCATGCCACCATAATGTCCTGAAGATGATCCCACTGATTTAAATAGGGATCGAAACGTCGTCGACAACTGTACACCATATACATTGACTATATTACAATGTTTAACTTGTAATGGTGTGCGCAACGTAACTTGTCTGCTGTACTTATATCCAATGTAACTACAGACACGCTTTTCTTGCCTGAACCCCTCCCCTCTATGTTGTTTGTAAGTGTACGTCAGCAGGACGCAGGCTGTGTCCCGCTTGTAATTTTTCGTTTTAATTGCTTTATACAATTATTGTACATTAAAAACTGTCCGGCTGGACAGATAATATAGCACTGATTGGGTCTATATTTAACTTACACTATACCTAATTGTCTAGGGATCATTGTCCTCAAGAACACTAATTGATGGGTTTGGCCTAACCACTGAACAATACAGGTTAAAGTTCAGGGATACCCAAAAAGCACAGACTCAAGACTGGGTGGACTTTGTTGATTGTTCTGCCAAGGCTCTGGAAGGTTGGTTATTGGGCAGTAAGGTGTGTGACTTCACAGGATTCTACAATCTGATCATGAGGGAGCAGATTCTTAATAACTGTCAAAATCAGTTGTTGCATCAGCACCTGGTAGACTCTGATCTGACCTCTCCCCAAGAATTGGGAAAGAAGGCAGACAAATGGGTCAGAACCAGGGTGAAGCAGAAGGTACAGAACCAAGGTGGTGACCCTAAGAAGCAAGATTCGAAAACCTCTGATAAGGGTGGGGAGAAGGGTAAAGATCAAAAGTCTTCACAAGGCCCCCAAAAATCTTCTTCAGGTGGGGATTCACAGTCTACCAAAGGGAAAGGCCAAAGGAAACCATGGTGCAAGGTCTGTAAGCAAAAGACCCACTGGACCAGTGATTGCACCAAGTCCAAAGACTCGACTCCAGCCCCCACCAATGCCCCTAAGGCACCTGCTCCCCCTAGTGCAGTTACAGTTGGTGGTTGGACTACACAAGCCAAGGGTTTAGTAGGGTTGACCCTGGGTAAAGAGATGAGCTCTGACCTAGTCAGAGAACTCACTCAGGCTGTCCTAGTCTGTGATGGAGGCATGGATATGACCTCCTCTGTGAGTCCCAATAATCTGGGCAAGTACAGACAACAGCCCTTAATCAATGGAAGAGAGGCTTTGGCATTTAGGGACACAGGGGCAAGTGTCACCATGGTGACACAAGACCTTGTGAATCCTGGGCAGATTATACTTGGTGAAATGTACCAAGTGACCAATGCTAGCAACGTCAGAACAGACCATACTCTGGCAGTTGTTAACTTCTCCTGGGGAGGGGTAACTGGCCTTAAGAAGGTTGTGGTAAGTGCAGACCTACCTGTTGAATGCTTGCTTGGCAATGACTTAGAAACTTCAGCTTGGGCAGAAGTGGAGCTCAGGACCCATGCAGAAATGCTGGGCATCCCTCCAGATGTGTTTGCTGTGACCAGGTCACAAGCCAAAATGTCTAATACTGAACAGGCCTTGGATTCTGGAATAATGGACCAAGTGCCTTCCAAGAAGAGGAGTAGTAGGGTAAAGGCAGTGCCTTCCCCCTTGGCTCAGAAGGAAGATCAGTCCCTTGAGGGGGATGATCTCAGTCCTGAGGAAGGAACTGTCCCAGAGGAGCTTGAACCTGACCAGGTTGAGTTCTTGGGGACAGGGGCCCTTCCAGGGCAGATCTGAGCCAGGAGCAGCAGAGCTGCCCCTCTCTTGAACCCCTCAGACAGCAAGCTGCTGCTGAGGCTGCTGGGAAAGCTAGTGGTCCCCATACTGTGTATTGGGATGATGGACTCTTGTACTCAGAGTGTAGAGACCCCAAGCCTGGTGCCACCAGGAGGTTGGTTATACCTCTGAAGTTCAGGGGCTTCCTATTGACCCTAGCCCATGATATTCCCTTAGCAGGTCACCTGGGCCAGAACAAGACTTGGGACAGAATTGTCCCTCACTTTCACTGGCCCCACATGTCTGAAGACACCAAGGAGTTTTGTCGCTCCTGTGTAACCTGCCAGGCCAGTGGCAAGGCAGGTGGCACTACAAAGGCCCCCCTGATACCACTACCTGTGGTGGGGGTTCACTTTGAAAGGGTGGGAATTGACATTGTTGGTCCCATGGATCCCCAAACAGCATCTGGGCACAGGTTTATCCGGGTGGTAGTGGATCATGCCACCAGGTACCCAGAGGCTATTCCCCTTAGGACCACTACAGCACCTGTGGTGGCAAGGGCCCTCCTGGGAATTTTCTCAAGAGTGGGCTTCCCTAAGGAGGTTGTATCAGACAGGGGTGCAAACTTTATGTCTGGATACTTAAAAGCAACGTGGAAGGAGTGTGGAGTGACTTACAAGTTCACCACACCCTATCACCCACAATGCAATGGTTTAGTTGAGAGATTCAACAAAACCTTGAAGGGCATGATTAAAGGGCTCCCAGAAAAGCTTAGGCGAAGATGGGACATACTCTTGCCCTGCCTTTTATTTGCGTACAGGGAGGTGCCTCAAAAGGGGTTGGCTACAGCCCTTTTGAACTTTTGTTTGGTCACCCTGTCAGGGGTCCATTGTGCTTGGTGAAGGAAGGATGGGAGTTACCTCTCAAGCCCCCAAAGCAAGACATAGTGGACTATGTACTTGGTCTCCGCTCCCGGATGGCTGAGTATATGAAAAAGGCAACTAAAAACCTTGAGGCTAGCCAGGAACTTCAAAAAGCCTGGCATGACCAAAGGCTGTACTGACTGTTTACCAGCCAGGACAGAAGGTGTGGGTGTTGGAGCCAGTGGCCCCAGCAGCTCTCCAAGACAAATGGAGTGGACCCCATACCATTGTTGAACAGAAGGGTGAGGTTACCTACTTAGTAGACCTAGGAACACCCAGGAGTCCCCACAGGGTTCTCCATGTCAACAGGTTAAAACCATATGTGGACAGGGCAGACATGGGCTTGCTCATGGCTACTGATGAGGGACAGGAGGAAGAGAGTGACCCACTCCCTGACCTGCTCTCACAGAACCCTGGTGATGGGTCAGTGGATGGTGTAGCGTTGGCAGGCAGCCTCACTACCCAGCATCAGACTGATTGCAGACAGGTGCTCAATCAGTTCAGACACATATTCTCACTGACACCCAGTCAGATTACCTGGTGCACTCATGAAGTGGACACTGGGGACAGTCTGCCTATTAAAAATAAGATTTATAGGCAACCTGACCATGTCAGGGACTGTATCAGGACAGAAGTCCAGAAGATGTTGGATTTGGGAGTTATTGAACCCTCAGATAGCCCTTGGGCTAGTCCAGTGGTCCTTGTGCCAAAACCTCACACCAATGGTGGGAAAAGAGAGATGAGGTTTTGTGTGGACTACAGGGGTCTCAATGCAGTCACTAGGACTGATGCCCATCCAATACCAAGGGCAGATGAGCTAATAGACACTTTGGCCTCAGACAAGTATCTAAGCACATTTGACCTGATAGCTGGCTACTGGCAGATCAGACTAGGTGATGATGCAAAGCCAAAGACAGCATTCTCAACCCCTAGTGGGCATTATCAATTTGTGGTGATGCCCTTTGGTCTGAAGAATGCACCTGCCACTTTTCAGAGGTTGGTGAATACAGTCCTTACAGGTCTGGAAGCCTATAGTGCAGCATATCTAGATGATATTGCTGTCTTTAGCTCCACCTGGGAGGATCACCTGGTCCACCTCAGAAATGTTTTACAGGCCCTGCAGAAAGCAGGCCTGACTATCAAGGCCACCAAGTGCCAGATAGGGCAGAGTCAGGTTGTATACCTGGGCCACCTTGTGGGTGTAGGCCAGGTTCAACCACTGCAGAGCAAGATCCAGACCATCATGGACTGGACTGCTCCAACTACCCAGACTCAGGTGAGAGCCTTCTTAGGCCTGACTGGGTACTATAGGAGATTTGTCAAGGGGTATGGATCAATAGTGACACCCCTGAATGACTTAACTTCCAAGAAAATGCCCAAAAGGTTCAGTGGACAGTTAGCTGTCAAAAGGCATTTGATGACCTAAAGCAGGCCATGTGCACTGCTCCCATTCTACAGAGTCCTGATTACTCCAAGAAGTTCATTGTTCAAACTGATGCATCTGAATTGGGGTAGGGGCTGTACTGTCACAATTGAATGATGAAGGTCAGGATCAGCCAGTAGCTTTTATTAGCAGAAGGCTGACCCCTAGAGAGAAACGTTGGTCAGCCATTGAGAGGGAGGCGTTTGCTGTGGTCTGGGCTCTGAAGAAGTTGAGGCCATACTTGTTTGGTACTCACTTCCTTGTTCAAACAGACCATAAGCCCCTCTTATGGCTAAAACAAATGAAGGGTGAAAACCCCAAACTGCTTAGGTGGTCCATTTCCCTACAGGGGATGGACTTCACAGTGGAACATAGACCTGGGAGTAACCATGCCAATGCAGATGGACTCTCTAGGTACTTCCACTTAGAACATGAAGACTTAACTGGGCAAGGTTAGTTTAATATCCCTACGTTTGGGGGGTTGTGTAGGAGAGTAGGATCTGCTTCACATGGGTACCCCCACTTTTTGCTGATGCTTCACTGTTTTTCGACCTTAGTCTGGCTGGGGCCCTGCTAATCAGAACCCCAGCCTAGCTGCTTCCTCTTTAAAATGGTTTCCATGTGCCTTAGGCACATCTCTGATTGGAATCTGGAGTGCCCTTATAAGTCCCTAGTATATGGTATACTATGTACCCAGGGCATAGGTACCTCAGAGGCCTACCAGGGGCTGCAGCATGTATTGTGCCACCCCTGGAAGGCCATCCAAACTGACACCACAGGTCTGCTACTGCAGCCTGGGTAAGGTGGTGCATGCACCTCTTACTGTGATATAGGCTACCTATATCACTACATACATACACACATATAAACCTATAAGTCACTCCTATGGCAGGCCTTATCAATCCTAAAGGCAGAGTGCGTGGTTCCTATGTGAGAGGGTGCCCCTGCATGAGCTGGGCCCCTCTGCAGTGTTCGGAGACCCTTCTCTGATGCTGTTTGTAGTGCAGCCCGACCATATACTCTTAAGCGCATTATAACCTCGCGTTAAATGCTAACTTTGGGATGGCTGCACGGAAACATGTCGTGTTTGGTGTCAAACATCTTGGAATACTACCCCCCGTCATTTCTGGCGGCGGGGTAGCATTCCACCCTTCTAGAGGGAAAGACATGTACACACCGGTATATCCGGTACTGACTTTCCAGAGCCCTGGCATCACAAAATGGATGCCGCTGCCACAGACACGAGTCTGGCCTCCTGCTGCTGACCGAAACTCCGGCAGGGGAGGCCTGGACAATAGGTTTCCTGTCCCAGGGAGGTGTGACCACCTCCCCAGACAGGATAGTGTGTATTGGGGCTGGGCGGGAGCACTCTCGGGTGCTTTGAAGTCCTGCACTGGGGGCACACTTGGTGTCCCTGTGCATACCCCAGTTCAAACCGGCTCAGGGGCTTCCAGCCCCTGCTCTGGTGCGAAACTGGACAAAGGGAAAGGGGTGTAACCACCCCTCTGCCCTGGCCCTCCCATAGGTGGGGCCACAGAGTATGTCCAACCCCTACCTTAGTATAAGTAGGGGACCCCAGTCCTTAGGACTTTAGATTAACCTGGATGAAACTCTGACACAGAATCCTGGACCTTCGATGCTCTACTTCAAGATTAGAGGACTGAAGAATCTCCCTTGGGGTCAAGGAGTGACTCCCTGCTTGGCAGGCACCAAAGAAGCAATTGTCCGGTCTGCATCGCTGAAGCTCCCGTCGGACGCCGAAGTCTTTGCATCACCAGAGGTGGATTTCCAGACTTCCCCGAGGCTGCCCTGAGTTCCTAGCAAAGCTGAGGCCCGTAGCTGTCGTGGGTAATGTGGAACCTTGACCCCTGGACACCGAATGCATTTGCAAGTGCATCCTCTTCTGGGTCTCCCACGAAGTTGTGCTTTGGGCTCCGAGTAGCCCCAGCCTCCAGCACCAACTGCACCAAAGATCACTGGCCTCCACTCCACGAGTGTCCTGTGAGCCAGCTCCACGTGCATCGACTCGAGGCTCCTTCGCGGTTGCTAGTCCATTGGCTAGTAGGCCCTCCCGAAGGCCAATCTTTTTCTGCTTGGGCTCCCTGATTGCTTCAGGGGTGCCCTGACATATCCTTTCTGGGTGAGTCCCCCAGACCTTGCTGGTCTGCAACATCGTCCTTATTCCATTTCCACAAGACTTGCCATTGCCAAGGCTTGTTGGGTCCAATCCGGTCGCCGACACCCCTGCAATCGACAAACGTCATGGGCCAGCTCGAATCCAGCTCCTGGTCATTGTCGACGCCTCCTGGACCTCGTGGCTGAAGAGTCAAGACGACTGTCAACCTACCTGAAGCACTCGACATCGGTGGGCATCTGCTCATCGCCTTCCTGGTCACTGGCTAGTGACCCAGACTCTGTCCCCTCTGCTTTCAGGTTCTTCAGATCTTCGATCCACCTTTGGATCCACCCGAACACTTTCAACTTGACCGCCAGCAGCACTTTGCAGCAGATCGCCATTGAAAGCGACGACGAAACCCGACCCCGAAAGACACCTATGCACCCGGCTCCCTGGGTGAGGTAACTCGAGTACTCCGGTGCTCCCATGGGTATTGACACTAGAACAGCCTAGTTCTCAAAGGGTTTGCTCCAAGTCCTCCTCTAAGTGTCCCTTTTCCTTTAAATTCTAATCGCGACTTTCCCCATAGAAGTTAACGGTGGTTCGCGGCTGTGTTCATACACTGCACGCGTCCCCGTGGGTCCCCTGTGTCACTGCCTTGGGTGGTTCCTTGTGGTCCAAGCACTTCTACAGGCTCTAGGCCTTGTGTCTAGCTCAGTCGTGGTTCTTATACCACTTTATTGGTATATGGTTTGGTACACCCCTGGGGCTCAAACGTGTATTTGTGCTATTACTGTAGATAACTAACTTATAATTTATGTACTTGAACTCTAGCCTCATAAAGAGACTAGAGGGGTGTGTTTAGTAATAAATACATATATTTTGAATATATACCTGGTGTGGTCCTCTTTCATTTGGTCACTCAAGAGATTATAGACTGGTAAAACAAGCTGCTTTATATTCCTTCAAGACTTAGCCTGAAGGCTGCTCTCCATAGTTACCACTAGGATAGCTTTCAATAAAGGTTGTCTTTAACCTATCTCCAATAAGGGGTTGTTTGGACTGGTGCAAGGTGCCCACTATAATTAGTGGACAGCATATGCCAGGCCAACTTCTCACAAGAGGTACAGACAAAAAGAGCAGGGGTGCAGAAAGAGGCAAGAGAGGTGCAAAACGAGGGAAGAAGGGTGCAGAAAGAGGCAAGAGCGGTGCAGAAAGAAGCAACAGAAGTGCAGAAAGAAGCAAGAGAAGTGTAGAAAGAAGCAACAGTGGTGCAGAAAGAGACAAGAGGGATACAGAAAGAGGCAAGAGATGTGCAAAAAGAAGCAACAGAGCTGCAGAAAGAGGCAAGAGAGGTGCAGAAAGGGGGAAGGGGGTGCAGAAAGAGGGCAAGAGGGGTGCAGAAAGAGGCAAGAGGGGTGCCAAAATTTGCAAGAGAGAAGCAGAAAGAAGCTAGAGCAGTGCAGAAAGAACCAACAGAGGTGCAGAAACAGACAAGAGGGGTGCAGAAAGAGGCAAGAGAAGTGCAGAAAGAAGCAGCAGTGGTGCAGGAGGAGGCAAGGGAAGTACAGAAAAAAGCAAGAGAGTTGCAGAAACAGACAAAAGAGTAGCATAAAAAAGCAAGAGCAGTGCAGAAAGAACCAACAGAGGTGCAGAAGGAGGCAAGAGGGGTGCAGAAAGAGGCAAGAGGGCTGCTGAAATTTGCAAGAGAGGTGCAGAAAGAAGCAAGAGAGTGCAGAAAGAACCAACAGAGGTACAGCAACAGACAAGAGGGGTGCAGAAAGGCAAGAGAAGTGCAGAAATAAGCAACAGAGGTGCAGAAGGAGACAAGAGAACTGCAGAAAGAGGCAAGAGAGTTCTAGAAACAGGAAAGAGAGGTACAGAAAAAGGGAACAGTGGTGCAGAAAGAGGCAAGAGAGGTGCAGAAAGAGGGAAGAAGGGTGCAGAAAGAGGGAAAAAAGGTACAGAAAGAAGCAACAGAAGTGCAGAAAGAACAGAGAGAAGTGCAGAAAGCAGCAACAGAGGTGCAGTAAGAGGCAAGTGGGGTGCAGAAAGAGGCTAAAGAAGTACAGAAAGAGGGAAGAGGGGTGCAGAAAGAGGCAATAGGGGTGTAGAAAGAAGCAAGAGAGGTGCAGAAAGAAGCAAGAGAAGTGCAGAAAGAAGCAACAGAGGTGCAGAAAGAGGCAAGAGGGGTGCAGAAAAAGGCAACAGAAGTGCAGACAGAAGCAACCGAGGTCCAGAAAGAGGCAAGTGAAGTGCAGAAAGAGGCAAGAGAGGTGCAGAATGAAGAAAGAGGAGTGCAGAAAGAGGCAAGAGAGTTCTAGAAACAGGAAAGAGAGGTACAGAAAAAGGGAACAGTGGTGCAGAAAGAGGCAAGAGAGGTGCAGAAAGAGGGAAGAAGGGTGCAGAAAGAGGGAAAAGGGGTACAGAAAGAAGCAACAGAAGTGCAGAAAGAAGAAAGAGAAGTGCAGAAAGCAGCCACAGAGGTGCAGTAAGAGGCAAGTGGGGTGCAGAAAGAGGCTAAAGAAGTACAGAAAGAGGGAAGAGGGGTGCAGAAAGAGGCAATAGGGGTGTAGAAAGAAGCTAGAGAGGTGCAGAAAGAAGCCAGAGCAGTGCAGAAAGAACCAACAGAGGTGCAGAAGGCAGCAAGAGGGGTGCAGCAAGAGGCAAGAGAAGTGCAGAAAGACGTAACAGAGGTGCAGAAGCAGGCAAGAGAACTGCAGAAAGAGGCAAGAGAGTTCCAGAAACAGGTAAGAGAGGTACAGAAAAAGGGAACAGGGGTGCAGAAAGAGGCAAGAGAGGTGCAGAAAGAGGGAAGAATGGTGCAGAAAGAGGGAAGAGGGGTGCAGAAAGAAGCAAGAGAAGTGCAGAAAGAAGCAAGACAAGTGCAGAAAGCAGCAACCGAGGTGCAGAAAGAGGCAAGAGGGGTGCAGAAAGAGGCAAAAGAAGTGAAGATAAAAGCAACAGAGGTACAGAAAGAGGCAAGAGAGGTGCAGAAAGAGGAAAGAGGGGTGCAGAAAGAGGTAAGAGGGGTGCAGAAAGAAGCAAGAGAGGTGCAGAAAGAAGCAAGAGAAATGCAGAAAGAAGCAACAGAGGTGCAGAAAGAGGCAAGAGGGGTGCAAAAAAAGGCAAGCGAAGTGCAGAAAGAAGCAACAGAGGTGCAGAAAGAGGCAAGAGAAGTGCAAAAAGAGGCAAGAGAGGTGCAGAAAAAGGAAAGAGGAGTGCAGAAAGAAGCAAAAGAGGTGCAGAAAGGAGCAAGAGATATGCAGAAAGAGGCAACAGAGGTGCAGCAAGAGGCACGAGAAGTGCAGAAAAAAGCAACAAAGGTGCAGAAGGAGGCAAAAAAGTGCAGAAAGAGGCAAGAGAGTTGCAGAAACAGGCAAAAGAGGTGCAGAAAGAAGCAAGAGCAGTGAGGAAAAAACCAAAAGAGGTGCAGAAGGAGGCAAGAGCGTTGCAGACAGAGGCAGGAGGGGTTCAGAAATTTGCAAGAGAGGTGCAGAAGGAAGCAACAGAGGTGCAGAAGGAGACAAGAGAACTGCAGAAAGAGGCAAGAGAGTTACAGAAACAGGCAAGAGAGGTACAGAAAAAAAGAGCAGGGGTGCAGAAAGAGGCAAGAGAGGTGCAAAACGAGGGAAGAAGGGTGCAGAAAGAGGCAAGAGCGGTGCAGAAAGAAGCAACAGAAGTGCAGAAAGAAGCAAGAGAAGTGTAGAAAGAAGCAACAGTGGTGCAGAAAGAGACAAGAGGGATACAGAAAGAGGCAAGAGAAGTGCAAAAAGAAGCAACAGAGCTGCAGAAAGAGGCAAGAGAGGTGCAGAAAGGGGGAAGGGGGTGCAGAAAGAGGGCAAAAAGGGTGCAGAAAGAAGCAAGAGCAGCGCAGAAAAAACCAACAGAGGTGCAGAAGGAGGCAAGAGTGGTGCCGAAAGAGGCAAGAGGGGTGCCAAAATTTGCAAGAGAGGAGCAGAAAGAAGCTAGAGCAGTGCAGAAAGAACCAACAGAGGTGAAGAAACAGACAAGAGGGGTGCAGAAAGAGGCAAGAGAAGTGCAGAAAGATGCAACAGAGGTGCAGAAGGAGGCAAAAGAGGTACAGAAAAAAGCAAGAGAGTTGCTGAAACAGATAAAAGAGTAGCAGAAAAAAGCAAGAGCAGTGCAGAAAGAACCAACAGAGGTGCAGAAGGAGGCAAGAGGGGTGCAGAAAGAGGCAAGAGGGCTGCTGAAATTTGCAAGAGAGGTGCAGAAAGAAGCAAGAGCAGTGCAGAAAGAACCAACAGAGGTACAGCAACAGACAAGAGGGGTGCAGAAAGGCAAGAGAAGTGCAGAAATAAGCAACAGTGGTGCAGGAGGAGGCAAGGGAAGTACATAAAAAAGCAAGAGAGTTGCAGAAAGAGACAAAAGAGTAGCAGAAAAAAGCAAAAGCAGTGCAGAAAGAACCAACAGAGGTGCAGAAGGAGTCAAGAGAACTGCAGAAAGAGGCAAGAGAGTTCTAGAAACAGGAAAGAGAGGTACAGAAAAAGGGAACAGTGGTGCAGAAAAAGGCAAAAGAGGTGCAGAAAGAGGGAAGAAGGGTGCAGAAAGAGGGGAAAGGGGTGCAGAAAGAAGCAACAGAAGTGCAGAAAGAAGAAAGAGAAGTGCAGAAAGCAGCAACAGAGGTGCAGTAAGAGGCAAGTGGGGTGCAGAAAGAGGCTAAAGAAGTACAGAAACAGGGAAGAGGGGTGCAGAAAGAGGCAATAGGGGTGTAGAAAGAAGCAAGAGAGGTGCAGAAAGAAGCAAGAGAAGTGCAGAAAGAAGCAACAGAGGTGCAGAAAGAGGCAAGAGGGGTGCAGAAAGAGGCAAGATGAGTGCAGAAAGAAGCAAGAGAGGTGCAGAAAGGAGGGAGCAAGAGAAGTGCAGAAAGAAGCAACAGAGGTACAGAAAGAGGCAAGTGAAGTGCAGAAAGAGGCAAGAGAGGTGCAGAAAGAGGCAAGATGAGTGCAGAAAGAAGCAAGAGAGGTGCAGAAAGGAGGGAGCAAGAGAAGTGCAGAAAGAAGCAACAGAGGTACAGAAAGAGGCAAGATGGGTGCAGCAAGAGGCACGAGTAGTGCAGAAAGAAGCAGCAGAGGTGCAGAAGGAGGCAAGAGAAGTGCAGAAAGAGGCAAGAGAGTTGCAGAAACAGGCAAAAGAGGTGGAGAAAGAAGCATGAGCTGTGCAGAAAGAGGCAAGAGGGGTTCAGAAATTTGCAAGAGAGGTGCAGAAGGAAACAACAGAGGTGCAGATGGAGACAAGAGAACCGCAGAAAGAGGCAAGAGAGTTGCAGAAACAGGCAAGAGAGGTGCAGAAAAAAGGAACAGGGGTGCAGAAAGAGGCAAGAGAGTAGCAGAAAGAAGCAACAGAAGCGCAGAAAGAAGCAAGAAAAGTGTAGAAAGAAGCAACAGTGGAGCAGAAAGAAGCAAGATGGATACAGAAAGAGGGTAGAGGGGTGCAGAAAGAGGCAAGAGGGGTGCAGAAAGAAGCAAGACCAGTGCAGAAAGTGTGAGAAGTTGGCCTGGTATATGCTGTTCACTAATTAAAGTGGACACCTTGCACCAGAACAATTCGACTCTTATGGTAGATAGGTTTAAGACAACCTTTATAGAAAGCTATCCTAGTGGTAGCTGTGGAGAGCAGCCTTCAGGCTAAGTCTTGAAGGAATGTAAAGCAGCTTGTTTTACCACACAATCTCTTGAATCACCAAATGAAAAGACACCACACAGGTATATATATCAAATATATATGTATTTATTAATAAACAACTCTCTACTAATCTCTTTATGAGATTAGAGGTCAGGAACATATGTACAAGTCAAATATTATCAAAATAAGTTTAGCACAATCGAATATCACAATCTTAGTTAGCTAGACCTAGGTCTAGGTAATCTAGAATCGAGGGACCCCCAAGAACCACCCCAGGTAGTTGTAGGAGACCCACAGGGGACGGATGCAGTGACCTGGCACCGGTGCGAGTCCTGTGCGAGTCTATGCGCTCAGACGCGATTGAGATTTCAATGTTAAAGGTCCCTTGCGTGTTCGAGGCGAACACACCGATCGGTCCTTGTATGAGTCGAAGGACGCGGTTACAGATAGAGATGCAAGAGAGATGGACGCGCAGTGTCTAACACAGACGCAAACCTTGTGCGAGTCAGTGCAATGGAAATCTCAGTGTTACAGGCCCTTTGTGTGTTCGAGGCGAACACCGATCGGACTCAGTACGAGTCGAAGGATACAGTTCTAGATAGTGTTACAAAGGAGATGGACACGGTGTGTCTAACACAGACGCGAACCCTGTACGAGTCAGCGCAATTGTCGCACTTAGAAAATTAGAGTTTTAGGACACTTCGAGGGAAGCTACAAGCAAGTCACTTACAGGGTAAGTAGTTCTAGGGCCCACACCCACAGGAGCACCGTAGTGCTGAAGTTACCTCACCCAGGGGAGCCGGGTGCATAGGTGTCCTTTGGTGTCGGGTCGCGGCGTCGTTTTCAATGGGAGCCAGTGAAGACTTGCTGCTTGCGGCGACAGGAGAAGTGTCCGGAGGAATCCAAGCCTGGATTCGGAAGATGGAAGACCTGAAAGCAGAGGGGACAGTATTCAAAGTCACTTGGCAGTGACTCGGGGCACGGAAGATGGATGCCCACCGTCGTTGCAAGATTCAGGTCGTTCGCGGGTGCCTTGACTCTTCAGCCACGAGGTCCAGGAGGTGTCGACGATGACCAGGAGCTGGATTCGGCGTGTCCCACAATGTCTGCAGCTTACTGTGGTGTTGGCAACTCGATTGGAGCCAACAAGCCTTGGTAACAGCAAGTCTTGGGGAAAGTGCAAAGAGGCAATGGTGCAGACCAGCAAGGTCTGTGGGACTCACCCAGCGAGGGTAAGTCAGGGCAGGCCTGGAGCAACCAGGGGAGCCCTTTGGTTTCTTTAGAAAGTCTTCTGGGGACCCACAAGCCAGCTGGCAAGGGATCGTGAAGACGCCTCTGGAGGATTCGCTCACAGGGGCCCACGGTCACTCGGGACATGGTAGGCCTCTGATCTTTAGAGGGTTCCTGCTGGAGGCTAGGACCATACGTGGTCCAAAGCACAAGGTCGTGGAATGTTGTAAAGGGGTTGCACTTGACAATAGTGCACGGTACCCAGGGGTCACTGTTTCTCATTACTCTTGGGGTTCACTGGCCTCAGCTTCGCTGGGGACTCACGATGGCCTTTGAGAAGTCAGGAAATCCACTTCTTGAGCTGCAGGGACTTCGGACTCTGGTGGAAGCGGCATAGTTTGCGACCGTCATTTGTAGTTTTTGGTGCCTGCCAAGCAGGGGAGTCACTCCTTGACTCCAAGGGAGATTCTTCAGTCTTCCAAAGGTAGTGGAACGTCGAAGGTCCGGGATTCGTCTTCAGAGCGTCGTCCAGGGAAATCTAGGGTGGAATGCACAGGTTCCCCTCTTATACTAAAAGAAAGGGAGGGACTAGCTCTATGACCCTACCTATGGGAGGGTCAGGGGAGTGGGTGGCTACACCCACTTCCCTTTGTCCAGTTTCGTGCCAGAGCAGGGGCAGGTAGCCCCTGAGCCGGTTTGAACTGGCATATGCACAGAGGAGCCTTCTGCTCCCCCAGTGCAGGACTTCAAAGCACTCTAAGAGTGCACCCACCCAGCCCCAATACACTAAACCCTGTCTGGAAGGTGGTCACACCCCCTTGGGACAGGATATCTATTGTTGGGCTTCCTCCACTGCGAGTGTTGGTCATCAGCAGGAGGGCAGCCCAGTGTCTGTGACTGGTGGCATCCATTTTGAGATGCCAGGGCTCTGCAGGATTCTACCGCGTTTCCACAGTAGGTACATGTCTATCCCTCTAGAAGGGTGGAATGCTACCCCCGCCGCCAGAACTGGCGGGGGGTAGTATTCCAAGATGTTTGACACCAAACACGACATGTTTCGATGCAGCCATTCCAAAGTTAGCATTCTACCGCGAGGATATAATGCACTTAAAAGTATATGGTTTAACCGCATCCACAAACAGCACCAGAGAATGGACTCCGAGAGCTGCTGAGGGGCCCTGCTCAGGCAGAGGCACCCCCTCACATAGAAGCCAAGCACCCTGCCCTCAGGATTGATAGGGCCTGCCTTAGGGGTGACTGATAGGTTTATATGTGTGTGTAGGAGAGATATAGGGGACCTATATCTCAGTGAGGGGTGCTAGCACTTCCTCACCCAGGCTGCAGTAGCAGGCCTGTGGTGTCAGATTTCGTCTGCTTCCCAGGGGTGGCATAATACATGCTTCAGCCCCTGGTAGGCCTGTGAAGTACCTATGCCCTTGGTACCTAAGGTACCATATACCAGGGACTCATAAGGTACCTCAGTATCCAATCACTAGTGCACCTAGAGTGCACTCCAAATCGTTTAGAGAGAACAGAGAGGCTGGGGCCCTGATTAGCAGGGTCCCAGCCAGACTATAGCCAGAAACCAGTGTAAACATCAGAAAAAAGTGGGGGCAACATAAGAGGCAGATCCTACTCTCCTACACAACCCCCCCAAACGCAGGGACACTAAACTAACCTTGACCAGTTGAGTCTTCGTGTTCAAAGTGGAAATACCTTGAGAGTCCATCTGCATTGGCATGTTGGGTCCCAGGTCTATGTTCCACTGTATAGTCCATCCCCTGTAGGGAAATGGACCACCTCAAAAGTTTTGGGTTTTCTCCTTTCATTTGTTTAAGCCATAGGAGGGGCTTGTGGTCAGTCTGAACTATGAAGTGAGTGCCAAACAAGTATGGCCTCAGCTTCTTCAGGGCCCACACCACAGCAAAGGCCTCCCTCTCTATAGCTGACCAACGTTTCTCTCTAGGGGTCAGCCTTCTGCTAATAAAAGCTACTGGCTGGTCTTGACCTTCATCATTCAGTTGAGACAGTACAGCTCCCACACCCAGCTCAGAAGCATCTATTTGGACAATGAACTTTTTGGTGTACTCTGGACTCTGTAAGATGGGGTAGTGCACATGGCCTGCTTTAGGTCTTCAAATGCCTTTTGACAGCTAGCTGTCCACTGAACCTTTTTGGCATTTTCTTTGAGGTCAGATCATTCAAGGGGTCACTATAGATCCATATCCCTTGACAAACCTCCTATAGTACCCAGTCAGGCCTAAGAAGGCTCTCACCTGTGTCTGGGTGGTTGGAGCAACCCATTCCATTATGGTTTGGATTTTGCTCTGTAAAGGCTGAACCTGGCCTCCACCCACAAGGTGGCCCAGGTATACAACCTGACTCTGCCCTATCTGGCACTTAGTGGCCTTGATAGTGAGGCCTACTTTCTGCAGGGCCTCCAAAACATTCCTGAGGTGGACCAGGTGATCCTGCCAGAAGGAACTAAAGACAGCAATATCATCTAGATAAGCTGAGCAATAAGTTTCCATCCCTGTCAGAACTTTATTCACCAACCTCTGAAAAGTGGCAGGTGCATTTTTCAATCCAAAGGGCATCACCACAAAGTGGTAGTGCCCACCAGGGGTCGAAAATGCTGTTTTGGCTTTTGCATCATCAGCTAACCTGATCTGCCAGTAGCCAGCTGTCAGGTCAAACGTGCTTAGATACTTGGCTGAGGCCAAAGTATCAATCAGCTCATCTGCCCTTGGTATGGGATAGGCATCAGTCCTAGTGACTGCATTGAGGCCTCTGTAGTCTACACAAAACCTCATTTCTTTCTTACCACCCTGGGTATGAGGCTTGGGTACCAGGACTACTGGGCTAGCCCAAGGGCTATCTGAAGGCTCAATTACACCTAGCTCCAACATTTTCTGGACTTCAGTCCTGATACAGTCCCTGACATGGTCAGGTTGCCTGTAGATTTTATTCTTGACAGGCAGACTGTCTCCAGTGTCCACCTCATGGGTGCACCAGGAAGTCTGACTAGGGGTCAGGCTAAACATATGTCTATACTGTTGCAGAACTTGTCTGCAATCAGTTTGCTGATGGTCAGTGAGGCTGCTTGCCAAAGCAACACCATCTACTGACCCATCATCAGGGTTCTGAGAGAGCAGGTCAGGGAGAGGGTCACTCTCCTCCTCCTGTTCCTCATCAGTTGTCATGAGCAAGCCCATGTCAGCCCTGTCAACATATGGCTTTAATCCGTTGACATGGAGCACCCTCAGGGGGCTCCTGGGTGTGAGAAGTTGGCCTGGCTTCATGCTGTCCACTAATTATAGTGGGCACCTTGCACCAGTCTAAACAACCCCTTATTGGAGATAGGTTAAAGACAACCTTTATTGAAAGCTATCCTAGTGGTAGCTATGGAGAGCAGCCTTCAGGCTAAGTCTTGAAGGAATGTAAAGCAGCTTGTTTTACCAGTCTATAATCTCTTGAGTGACCAAATGAAAGAGGACCACACCAGGTATATATTCAAAATATATGTATTTATTGCTAAACACACCCCTCTAGTCTCTTTATGAGGCTAGAGTTCGAAGTACATAAGTTATAAGTTAGTTATCTACAGTAATAGCACAAATACACGTTTGAGCCCTAGGGGCGTACCAAACCATATACCAATAAAGTGGTATAAGAACCACGACTGAGCTAGACACAGGGCCTAGAGCCTGTAGAAGTGCTTGGACCACAAGGAACCACCCAAGGTAGTGACACAGGGGACCCACGGGGGACGCGTGCAGTGTATGAACACAGCCGCGAATCGCCGTTAACTTCTATGGGGAAAGTCGCGGTTTGAATTTAAAAGAAAAGGGACACTTAGAGGAGGACTTGGAGCAAACCCTTTGAGAACTAGGCTGTTCTAGTGTCAATACCCACGGGAGCACCGGAGTACTCGAGTTACCTCACCCAGGGGAGCCGGGTGCATAGGTGTCTTTCGGGGTCGGGTTTCGTCGTCGCTTTCAATGGCGATCTGCTGCAAAGTGCTGCTGGCGGCCAAGTCGAAAGTGTTCGGGTGGATCCAAAGGTGGATCGAAGATCTGAAGAACCTGAAAGCAGAGGGGACAGAGTCTGGGTCACTAGCCAGTGACCAGGAAGGCGATGAGCAGATGCCCACCGATGTCGAGTGCTTCAGGTAGGTTGACGGTCGTCTTGACTCTTCAGCCACGAGGTCCAGGAGGCGTCGACGATGACCAGGAGCTGGATTCGAGCTGTCCCACGAAGTTTGTCGATTGCAGGGGTGTCGGCGACCGGATTGGACCCAACAAGCCTTGGCAACGGCAAGTCTCGTGGAAATGGAAGAAGGACGATGTTGCAGACCAGCAAGGTCTGTGGGACTCACCCAGCGAGGGTAAGTCAGGGCACGCCTGGAGCAACCAGGGAGCCCAAGCAGAAGAAGATTGGCCTTCGGGAGGGCCTACTAGCCAACGGACTAGCGACCGCGAAGGAGCCTCGAGTCGACGCACGTGGAGCTGGCTCACAGGACACTCGTGGAGTGGAGGCCAGTGATCTTCGGTGCAGTTGGTGCTGGAGGCTGGGGCTACTGGGAGCCCAAAGCACGACTTCGTGGGAGACCCAGAAGAGGATGCACTTGCAAATGCAATCGGTGTCCAGGGGTCACGGTTCCACATTACCCACGACAGCTACGGGCCTCAGCTTTGCTGGGGACTCAGGGCAGCCTCGGGGAAGTCTGGAAATCTACCTCTGGTGATGCAAAGACTTCGGCGTCCGGCGGGAGCTTCAGCGATGCAGACCGGACAATTGCTTCTTTGGTGCCTGCCAAGCAGGGGAGTCACTCCTTGACCCCAAGGGAGATTCTTCAGTCCTCTAATCTTGAAGTAGAGCGTCGAAGGTCCAGGATTCTGTGTCAGAGTTTCATCCAGGTTAATCTAAAGTCCTAAGGACTGGGGTCCCATACTTATACTAAGGTAGGGGGTTGGACATACTCTGTGGACCCACCTATGGGAGGGTCAGGGCAGAGGGGTGGTTACACCCCTTTCCCTTTGTCCAGTTTCACGCCAGAGCAGGGGCTGGAAGCCCCTGAGCCGGTTTGAACTGGGGTATGCACAGGGACACCAAATGTGCCCCCAGTGCAGGACTTCAAAGCACCAGAGAGTGCTCCCGCCCAGCCCCAATACACACTATCCTGTCTGGGGAGGTGGTTACACCTCCCTGGGACAGGAAACCTATTGTCCAGGCCTCCCCTGCCGGAGTTTCGGTCAGCAGCAGGAGGCCAGACTCGTGTCTGTGGCAGCGGCATCCATTTTGTGATGCCAGGGCTTGGAAAGAAGTTACCGGGCAGGCCGGTGTGTACATGTCTCTCCCTCTAGAAGGGTGGAATGCTACCCCCGCCGCCAGAACTGGTGGGGGGGTAGTATTCCAAGATGTTTGACACCAAACACGACATGTTTCCGTGCAGCCATCCCAAAGTTAGCATTTAACGCGAGGTTATAATGCGCTTAAGAGTATATGGTCGGGCTGCACTACAAACAGCATCAGAGAAGGGTCTCCGAACGCTGCAGAGGGGCCCAGCTCATGCAGGGGCACCCTCTCACATAGGAACCACGCACTCTGCCTTCAGGATTGATAAGGCCTGCCATAGGAGTGACTTATAGGTTTATATGTGTGTATGTATGTAGTGATATAGGTAGCCTATATCACAGTAAGGGGTGCATGCACCACCTTACCCAGGCTGCAGTAGCAGACCGGTGGTGTCCTTTTGGCTGGCCTTCCAGGGATGGCACAATACATGCTTCAGCCCCTGGCAGGCCTCTGAGGTACCTATGCCCTGGGTACATAGTATACCATATACTAGGGACTTATAAGGGCACTCCAGATTCCAATCAGAGATGTGCCTAAGGCACATGGAAACCATTTTAGAGAGGAAGCAGCTAGGCTGGGGTTCTGATTAGCAGGGCCCCAGCCAGACTAAAGTCGAAAAACAGTGAAGCATCAGCAAAAAGTGGGGGTACCCATGTGAAGCAGATCCTACTCTCCTACACAACCCCCCCAAACGTAGGGACATTAAACTAACCTTGCCCAGTTAAGTCTTCATGTTCTAAGTGGAAGTACCTAGAGAGTCCATCTGCATTGGCATGGTTACTCCCAGGTCTATGTTCCACTGTGAAGTCCATCCCCTGTAGGGAAATGGACCACCTAAGCAGTTTGGGGTTTTCACCCTTCATTTGTTTTAGCCATAAGAGGGGCTTATGGTCTGTTTGAACAAGGAAGTGAGTACCAAACAAGTATGGCCTCAACTTCTTCAGAGCCCAGACCACAGCAAAGGCCTCCCTCTCAATGGCTGACCAACGTTTCTCTCTAGGGGTCAGCCTTCTGCTAATAAAAGCTACTGGCTGATCCTGACCTTCATCATTCAATTGTGACAGTACAGCCCCTACCCCCAATTCAGATGCATCTGTTTGGACAATGAACTTCTTGGAGTAATCAGGACTCTGTAGAATGGGAGCAGTGCACATGGCCTGCTTTAGGTCATCAAATGCCTTTTGACAGCTAACTGTCCACTGAACCTTTTTGGGCATTTTCTTGGAAGTTAAGTCATTCAGGGGTGTCACTATTGATCCATACCCCTTGACAAATCTCCTATAGTACCCAGTCAGGCCTAAAAGGCTCTCACCTGAGTCTGGGTAGTTGGAGCAGTCCAGTCCATGATGGTCTGGATCTTGCTCTGCAGTGGTTGAACCTGGCCTCCACCCACAAGGTGGCCCAGGTACACAACCTGACTCTGCCCTATCTGGCACTTGGTGGCCTTGATAGTCAGGCCTGCTTTCTGCAGGGCCTGCAAAACATTTCTGAGGTGGACCAGGTGATCCTCCCAGGTGGAGCTAAAGACAGCAATATCATCTAGATATGCTGCACTATAGGCTTCCAGACCTGTAAGGACTGTATTCACCAACCTCTGAAAAGTGGCAGGTGCATTCTTCAGACCAAAGGGCATCACCACAAATTGATAATGCCCACTAGGGGTTGAGAATGCTGTCTTTGGCTTTGCATCATCAGCTAGTCTGATCTGCCAGTAGCCAGCTGTCAGGTCAAATGTGCTTAGATACTTGGCTGAGGCCAAAGTGTCTATTAGCTCATCTGCCCTAGGTATTGGATGGGCATCAGTCCTAGTGACTGCATTGAGACCCCTGTAGTCCACACAAAACCTCATCTCTCTTTTCCCACCATTGGTGTGAGGTTTTGGCACAAGGACCACTGGACTAGCCCAAGGGCTATCTGAGGGTTCAATAACTCCCAAATCCAACATCTTCTGGACTTCTGTCCTGATACAGTCCCTGACATGGTCAGGTTGCCTATAAATCTTATTTTTAATAGGCAGACTGTCCCCAGTGTCCACTTCATGAGTGCACCAGGTAGTCTGACTGGGTGTCAGTGAGAATATGTGTCTGAACTGATTGAGCACCTGTCTGCAATCAGTCTGCTGCTGGGTAGTGAGGCTGCCTGCCAAGGCTACACCATCCACTGACCCATCATCAGGGTTCTGTGAGAGCAGGTCAGGGAGTGGGTCACTCTCTTCCTCCTGTCCCTCATCAGTAGCCATGAGCAAGCCCATGTCTGCCCTGTCCACATATGGTTTTAACCTGTTGACATGGAGAACCCTGTGGGGACTCCTGGGTGTTCCTAGGTCCACCAAATAGGTAACCTCACCCTTCTGTTCAACAATGGTATGGGGTCCACTCCATTTGTCTTGGAGAGCTGCTGGGGCCACTGGCTCCAACACCCACACCTTCTGTCCTGGCTGGTAAACAGTCAGTACAGCCTTTTGGTCATGCCAGGCTTTTTGCAGTTCCTGGCTAGCCTCAAGGTTTTTAGTTGCCTTTTTCATGTACTCAGCCATCCGGGAGCGGAGACCAAGTACATAGTCCACTATGTCTTGCTTTGGGGGCTTGAGAGGTAACTCCCATCCTTCCTTCACCAAGCACAATGGACCCCTGACAGGGTGACCAAACAAAAGTTCAAAAGGGCTGTAGCCAACCCCTTTTGAGGCACCTCCCTGTATGCAAATAAAAGGCAGGGCAAGAGTATGTCCCATCTTCGCCTAAGCTTTTCTGGGAGCCCTTTAATCATGCCCTTCAAGGTTTTGTTGAATCTCTCAACTAAACCATTGCATTGTGGGTGATAGGGTGTGGTGAACTTGTAAGTCACTCCACACTCCTTCCACATTGCTTTTAAGTATCCAGACATAAAGTTAGCACCCCTGTCTGATACAACCTCCTTAGGGAAGCCCACTCTTGAGAAAATTCCCAGGAGGGCTCTTGCCACCACAGGTGCTGTAGTGGTCCTAAGGGGAATAGCCTCTGGGTACCTGGTGGCATGATCCACTACCACCAGGATAAACCTGTGCCCAGATGCTGTTTGGGGATCCATGGGACCAACAATGTCAATCCCCACCCTTTCAAAGGGAACCCCCACCACAGGTAGTGGTATCAGGGGGGCCTTTGTAGTGCCACCTGCCTTGCCACTGGCCTGGCAGGTTACACAGGAGCGACAAAACTCCTTGGTGTCTTCAGACATGTGGGGCCAGTGAAAGTGAGGGACAATTCTGTCCCAAGTCTTGTTCTGGCCCAGGTGACCTGCTAAGGGAATGTCATGGGCTAGGGTCAATAGGAAGCCCCTGAACTTCAGAGGTATAACCAACCTCCTGGTGGCACCAGGCTTGGGGTCTCTACACTCTGAGTACAAGAGTCCATCATCCCAATACACAGTATGGGGACCACTAGCTTTCCCAGCAGCCTCAGCAGCAGCTTGCTGTCTGAGGGGTTCAAGAGAGGGGCAGCTCTGCTGCTCCTGGCTCAGATCTGCCCTGGAAGGGCCCCCTGTCCCCAAGAACTCAACCTGGTCAGGTTCAAGCTCCTCTGGGACAGTTCCTTCCTCAGGACTGAGATCATCCCCCTCAAGAGACTGATCTTCCTTCTGAGCCAAGGGGGAAGGCACTGCCTTTACCCTACTACTCCTCTTCTTGGAGGGCACTTGGTCCATTATTCCAGAATCCAAGGCCTGTTCAGTGTTAGACATTTTGGCTTGTGACCTGGTCACAGCAAACACATCTGCAGGGATGCCCAGCATTTCTGCATGGGTCCTGAGCTCCACTTCTGCCCAAGCTGAAGTTTCTAAGTCATTGCCAAGCAAGCATTCAACGGGTAGGTCTGCACTTACCACAACCTTCTTAAGGCCAGTTACCCCTCCCCAGGAGAAGTTAACAACTGCCAGAGTATGGTCTGTTCTGACGTTGCTAGCATTGGTCACTTGGTACATTTCACCAAGTATAATCTGCCCAGGATTCACAAGGTCTTGTGTCACCATGGTGACACTTGCCCCTGTGTCCCTAAATGCCAAAGCCTCTTTTCCATTGATTAAGGGCTGTTGCCTGTACTTGCCCAGATTACTGGGACTCACAGAGGAGGTCACATCCATGCCTCCATCACAGACTAGGACAGCCTGAGTGAGTTCTCTGACTAGGTCAGAGCTCATCTCCTTACCCAGGGTCAACCCTACTAAACCCTTGGCTTGTGTAGTCCCACCACCAACTGTAACTGCACTAGGGGGAGCAGGTGCCTTAGGGGCATTGGTGGGGGCTGGAGTAGAGTCTTTGGACTTGGTGCAATCACTGGTCCAGTGGGTCTTTTGCTTACAGACCTTGCACCATGGTTTCTTTTGGCCTCTTCCCTTGTTAGACTGTGAATCCCCACCTGAAGAAGATTTTTGGGGGCCTTGTGAAGACTTTTGGTCTTTACCCTTCTCCCCACCCTTATCAGAGTTTTTCGAATCTTGCTTCTTAGGGTCACCACCTTGGTTCTGTACCTTCTGCCTCACCCTGGTTCTGACCCATTTGTCTGCCTTCTTTCCCAATTCTTGGGGAGAGGTCAGATCAGAGTCCACCAGGTGCTGATGCAACAGCTGATTTTGACAATTGTTAAGGATCTGCTCCCTCATGATAAGATTGTACAATCCTGTGAAGTCACATACCTTACTGCCCAATAACCAACCTTCCAGAGCCTTGGCAGAACAATCAACAAAGTCCACCCAGTCTTGAGTCTGTGCCTTTTGGGTATCCCTGAACTTTAACCTGTATTGTTCAGTGGTTAGGCCAAACCCATCAATTAGAGCACTCTTCAAGACTTTGTAATTATCAGCATCCTCCTCTCTAACAGTGAGGAGCTTATCTCTACCTTTGTCTGCAAAGGAGAGCCACAAGATTGCTGCCCACTGCTCCTGAGGGACCCTCTGTACTTTACAGGCCCTCTCTAGAGCAGTTATCCATTTGTGGATGTCATCCCCACTCTGGTAGGGAGGGACAATCTTGCTCAGGTTTCTATGGTCATAAGACCTTTCCCTATCTTTGGGGAAACTGATGCCACCATGGGACTCTAGTCCCATCTTTTGTCTCTCTCTATAGAGATCTAGGGACTCCCTGTCTATAGCCAATTGCTGTTTTCTGAGCTCAAGCTGGGCTTGTTCATACTGAAGCAATCTCTTTCTCCTTTCATGAGAGGATTCCCTCCTATGAGAGGAGACAGAGGTCCCTATTGAGGTGTCAGAGTGGTTAGACTCCTGAGAAGGAGATCTAGACCTTCTGGGCACACTCATTATTCTTCCTGGGGGGACAAAGGGGAGGTCATTCTGATCCTCCTCCTCCTCCTCCACAGGAGGAATTGGGTTTTCCAGGACAAGGTCATTTTCACCTTCCTGGCCAGTTTCAGAGGGGGGCCTGGGTTTCTTCACCCCTGACCCCTTCCTCATCTTCTGCCCCACCCTCTCTGCCTACCCCTTCAGACCCTAGGGGCCTGCTGAGATCATCAGCTAGTAACACCTCCCTGAGGTGTTGGGTGCTGGCACTTTTGCCTGCCTTCAACTTCCTAGTATTGCATAATGCTCTCAATTCCAAGAATGGGAGTTTATCATACTTGGAGGGAAGAAGCCCACTGGCTTCTGGCAAGGACTCACTGGGTCCTGGCTTTGAAGACATTACTAGTGAGGTGTGGTGTATGCACTACCTACTCTAGTGTGGCCTACTAAACTCTCTTGAGTTGTAGAAAGGGTGTGCTATCCCTTAACACACAACTCTAAGTTCAGTAGAACTTACTGTATTACTAAGCTTGATTTATATGTACCTTAGGTACCCTTAGTGGTTTTCAGTTGATCAATTCAATTGAGATTATCTGGTAAAACAATAGCAAGCTGGAATCCCACACGCTGCACACCAATGTGAGAAGTTGGCCTGGCATATGCTGTCCACTAATTATAGTGGGCACCTTGCACCAGTCCAAACAACCCCTTATTGGAGATAGGTTAAAGACAACCTTTATTGAAAGCTATCCTAGTGGTAGCTATGGAGAGCAGCCTTCAGGCTAAGTCTTGAAGGAATGTAAAGCAGCTTGTTTTACCAGTCTATAATCTCTTGAGTGACCAAATGAAAGAGGACCACACCAGGTATATATTCAAAATATATGTATTTATTGCTAAACACACCCCTCTAGTCTCTTTATGAGGCTAGAGTTCGAAGTACATAAGTTATAAGTTAGTTATCTACAGTAATAGCACAAATACACGTTTGAGCCCTAGGGGCGTACCAAACCATATACCAATAAAGTGGTATAAGAACCACGACTGAGCTAGACACAGGGCCTAGAGCCTGTAGAAGTGCTTGGACCACAAGGAACCACCCAAGGTAGTGACACAGGGGACCCACGGGGGACGCGTGCAGTGTATGAACACAGCCGCGAATCGCCGTTAACTTCTATGGGGAAAGTCGCGGTTTGAATTTAAAAGAAAAGGGACACTTAGAGGAGGACTTGGAGCAAACCCTTTGAGAACTAGGCTGTTCTAGTGTCAATACCCACGGGAGCACCGGAGTACTCGAGTTACCTCACCCAGGGGAGCCGGGTGCATAGGTGTCTTTCGGGGTCGGGTTTCGTCGTCGCTTTCAATGGCGATCTGCTGCAAAGTGCTGCTGGCGGCCAAGTCGAAAGTGTTCGGGTGGATCCAAAGGTGGATCGAAGATCTGAAGAACCTGAAAGCAGAGGGGACAGAGTCTGGGTCACTAGCCAGTGACCAGGAAGGCGATGAGCAGATGCCCACCGATGTCGAGTGCTTCAGGTAGGTTGACAGTCGTCTTGACTCTTCAGCCACGAGGTCCAGGAGGTGTCGACGACGACCAGGAGCTGGATTCGAGCTGTCCCACAACGTCTGTCGATTGCAGGAGTATCAGCGACCGGATTGGACCCAACAAGCCTTGGCAACGGCAAGTCTCGTGGAAATGGAAGAAGGACGATGTTGCAGACCAGCAAGGTCTGTGGGACTCACCCAGCAAGGGTAAGTCAGGGCACGCCTGGAGCAACCTGTGAGCCCAAGCAGAAGAAGATTGGCCTTCGGGAGGGCCTACTAACCAATGGACTAGTGACCGCGAAGGAGCCTCGAGTCGACGCACGTGGAGCTGGCTCACAGGACACTCGTGGAGTGGAGGCCAGGGATCTTCGGTGCAGTCGGTGCTGGAGGCTGGGGCTACTCGGAGCCCAAAGCATGACTTTGTGGGAGACCCAGAAGAGGATGCACTTGCAAATGCGATCGGTGTCCAGGGGTCACGGTTCCACATTACCCACGACAGCTACGGGCCTCAGCTTTGCTGGGGACTCAGGGCAGCCTCGGGAAAGTCTGGAAATCCACCTCTGGTGATGCAAAGACTTCGGCGTCCGGCGGGAGCTTCAGCGATGCAGACCGGACAATTGCTTCTTTGGTGCCTGCCAAGCAGGGGAGTCACTCCTTGACCCCAAGGGAGATTCTTCAGTCCTCTAATCTTGAAGTAGAGCGTCGAAGGTCCAGGATTCTGTGTCAGAGTTTCGTCCAGGTTAATCTAAAGTCCTAAGGACTGGGGTCCCATACTTATACTAAGGTAGGGGGTTGGACATACTCTGTGGACCCACCTATGGGAGGGTCAGGGCAGAGCGGTGGTTACACCCCTTTCCCTTTGTCCAGTTTCACGCCAGAGCAGGGGCTGGAAGCCCCTGAGCCGGTTTGAACTGGGGTATGCACAGGGACACCAAATGTGCCCCCAGTGCAGGACTTCAAAGCACCAGAGAGTGCTCCCGCCCAGCCCCAATACACACTATCCTGTCTGGGGAGGTGGTTACACCTCCCTGGGACAGGAAACCTATTGTCCAGGCCTCCCCTGCCGGAGTTTCGGTCAGCAGCAGGAGGCCAGACTCGTGTCTGTGGCAGGGGCATCCATTTTGTGATGCCAGGGCTTGGAAAGAAGTTACCGGGCAGGCCGGTGTGTACATGTCTCTCCCTCTAGAAGGGTGGAATGCTACCCCCGCCGCCAGAACTGGCGGGGGGGTAGTATTCCAAGATGTTTGACACCAAACACGACATGTTTCCGTGCAGCCATCCCAAAGTTAGCATTTAACGCGAGGTTATAATGCGCTTAAGAGTATATGGTCGGGCTGCACTACAAACAGCATCAGAGAAGGGTCTCCGAACGCTGCAGAGGGGCCCAGCTCATGCAGGGGCACCCTCTCACATAGGAACCACGCACTCTGCCTTCAGGATTGATAAGGCCTGCCATAGGAGTGACTTATAGGTTTATATGTGTGTATGTATGTAGTGATATAGGTAGCCTATATCACAGTAAGGGGTGCATGCACCACCTTACCCAGGCTGCAGTAGCAGACCTGTGGTGTCCTTTTGGCTGGGCTTCCAGGGGTGGCACAATACATGCTTCAGCCCCTGGCAGGCCTCTGAGGTACCTATGCCCTGGGTACATAGTATACCATATACTAGGGACTTATAAGGGCACTCCAGATTCCAATCAGAGATGTGCCTAAGGCACATGGAAACCATTTTAGAGAGGAAGCAGCTAGGCTGGGGTTCTGATTAGCAGGGCCCCAGCCAGACTAAAGTCGAAAAACAGTGAAGCATCAGCAAAAAGTGGGGGTACCCATGTGAAGCAGATCCTACTCTCCTACACTGGGAGTTCCAAGATTCACCAGGTAGGTGACTTCTCCCTTCTGTTCAACTATTGTATGGGGGCCACTCCACTTGTCCTGGAGGGCTGCTGGGGCCACAGGCTCCAATACCCACACCTTCTGTCCTGGCTGGTATACAGTCAGTACAGCCTTTTGGCCATGCCAAGCTTTTTGTAATTCTTGGCTGGCCTCCAGGTTTTTGGTTGCCTTTTTCATGTACTCTGCCATCCGGGAGCGGAGACCAAGTACATAGTCCATCACATCTTGTTTGGGGGGCCTGAGAGGTAACATCCCAGCCCTCTTTTTCCAAACACAGTGGACCTCTCACAGGATGCCCAAACAGAAGCTCAAATGGGCTGTAACCAACCCCCTTCTGTGGAACCTCTCTGTATGCAAACAACAGGCAAGGAAGAAGAAGGTCCCATTTCTGCCTAAGCTTCTCTGGGAGTCCTTTAATCATTCCTTTCAAGGTTTTGTTGAAGCGTTCAACTAAACCATTGCATTGTGGGTGATAGGGGGTGGTGAACTTGTAAGTTACACCACACTCCTTCCACATTGCCTTCAGATATCCTGACATGAAGTTGGCACCTCTGTCAGAAATGACCTCCTTTGGAAAACCCACTCTGGAGAAGACTCCAATGAGGGCTCTCGCCACCACAGGGGCTGTGGTGGTTCTCAGGGGAATTGCTTCTGGGTACCTGGTGGCATGATCCACTACCACCAGGATAAACCTGTGCCCAGATGCAGTTTGAGGGTCAAGGGGACCAACAATGTCAATCCCTACCCTTTCAAAGGGTACCCCCACCACAGGTAGTGGTATCAGGGGGCCTTTGTTGTGCCACCTGTCTTACCACTGGCTTGGCATGTGACACAGGAGCGACAAAACTCCTTTGTGTCCTCTGACATATATGGCCAATGAAAATGTGGAACAAGCCTGTCCCAGGTCTTGTTTTGGCCCAAGTGTCCTGCTAAAGGGATGTCATGTGCTAGGGTCAAGAGGAACCCCCTAAACCTCTGAGGTATTACCATCCTCCTGGTGGCTCCAGGGGCTGGATCTCTACCCTCAGAATATAGGAGTCCCTCATCCCAATAAACTTTATGGGACCACTAGCACTCCCAGCAGCCTCAGCAGCAGCCTGCTGTCTGAGGGGTTCAAGAGAGGGGCAGCACTGTTGCTCCTTACTCAGATCTTCCCTAGAAGGGCCCCCTGCCCCCAAGAACTCAACCTGATCCGGCTCAAGTCCCTCTGGGGCAGTTCCTTCTTCAGGATCTGCTTCACCTCCCTCTGGGGTTGAATCTGTGATCTGAGACAGAGGGGAAGGCACTGCCTTTACCCTACTGCTCCTCCTCTTGGGAAGCATCTGGTCCATTGTTCCAGGATCCAGAGCTGGTTCAGTGTTATGCATTCTTGCTTGTGACCTGGTCACAGCAAATACCTCTGCAGGGATGCCCAACATCTCAGCATGAGTCCATAACTCTACTTCAGACCAGGCTGAAGTCTCTAGATCATTGCCCAATAGACATTCGACAGGGAGGTCTGCACTGACTACAACCTTCTTGAGGCCAGTTACCCCTCCCCAGGAGAAATTCACAACTGCCAGACTATGGTTGGTCTTGACATTGCTTGCATTGGTCACCTGGTACATTTCGCCCAGGATGATCTGTCCGGGGTCCACAAGATCCTCTGCCACCATGGTGACACTAGCACCCGTGTCCCTAAATGCCAAAGCCTGTTTGCCATTTATTATAGGCTGCTGTTTGTATTTGCCCAGATTACTGGGGCTTACTAGGAAGGACATATTAAGGTCTCCCTCACAAATCAGCATTGCCTGAGTGGGCACTCTGACTAGGTCAGAGTCCACTTCAGAACCCAGGGTCAACCCTACTACACCCTTATTCTGAGTACCACCTCCACCAGTAGCTGAGCTAGGGGGAACAGTTGCCTTAGGGGCAGGAGTGGTGGTGGTTTGGTCTTTGGACTTGTTACAGTCAGAAGTCCAGTGCCCTTTCTGTTTACAGAATTTGCACCAGGGCTTCTTTTGGCCTTTTCCCTTGTTGGATAGTGACTCCCCACCAGATGCAGATTTTTGGGGCCCTTGTGAAGACTTCTGGTCTTTTGACTTATCCCCACCTTTCTCAGAGCCCTTAGGATCTTGCTTCTTGGTGTCACCCCTTGGTTCTGGGGTTTCTGCCTCACCCTGGTTCTGACCCATTTGTCTGCCTTCTTTCCCAATTCTTGGGGAGAGGTCAGATCTGAGTCCACCAGGTATTGATGCAACAACTGGTTCTGGCAATTATTAAGGATCTGTTCTCTCATCATCAGATTATACAATCCCTTGAAATCAGTAACCCTACTGCCAACCAGCCAACCCTCCAGAGCCTTGGTTGCACAATCAACAAAGTCAGTCCAGTCCTGAGTCTGTGCCTTCTGGGTGTCTCTGAACTTCAACCTGTACTGTTCAGTGGTTAAGCCAAACCCATCTATCAGTGCACTCTTCAGGACTTCATAATCATCAGCACCCTCTTCTCTAACAGTGAGGAGCTTGTCTCTACCTTTATCTGAAAAGGAGAGCCACAAGATTGCTGCCCACTGCTTTTGGGGGACCTGCTGTACTCTACAGGCCCTCTCCATAGCAGTTATCCACTTGTGGATATCATCCCCACTCTGGTAGGGAGGAACAACCTTGCTCAGGTTCCTATGGTCTGGAATAGATTCTCTGCCTTTAGGGACACTGTTGCTGCCACCAAGGGGTTCTAACCCCTCTCTTCTAGAAGCTCTCTGGATCTCCAGGGCTTTTCTATCCAGTGCCAACTGCTTGGTTCTGAGGGCAACTCTTGCTTCCTCATACTGCAGCAGTTTGCACATTCTTTCAGAGGAGGTCTCTCTTATGGGAAAGTATGAGTTCCTCTGGTGGACAAATTCTCTGCCAGAGTGATAAGAGTGCTCAGATTCCCTGGAAGGGGACCTATGCCTCTCATCCACTCTGTCAGTTCTCTTAGGGAGAATTCCTCTGTCCTTTTCAGGCCCCTTGAGGCCTGGCGCTTCAATCACAGAGTCCTGGTCATTCTGATTTTCATCATCTGACCCAGATACTGTAATTGACACACCCACTGATTCAGACCCATTAGCTCCTAGAGCCAATCTAAGATCATCTGCTGTCAGCAGATCTATCAGGTGTAGGGTTGAGGGACTCTGTCCTAGCCTCAGGTGTCTTTCAACACACATGGCTCTCAAGTCAGAGAAAGCCATGTCCTTATACTGAGGCTGAGTGGATCCACTGGTTCCACCTTTTAAGGACATTCTAGTGTTGTGCAGTGTTGTACTACTTACACTAGTTTGTGGCCTACTGATACTAGCTTGAGCTATAGAAAGGGTGTGCTATCCCTTGGCACACAGCTCTAAGTTCAGTAGAACTTATTGATACTAAGCTTGACTTTATATGTACCTTAAGTACCTATAGTGGTTTTCAGTTAGTAATTCAAATAGAGATTTTCTGGTAAAACAATAGCAAGCTGGAATCCCACACGCTGCCCACCAATGTGAGAAGTTGGCCTGGTATATGCTGTTCACTAATTAAAGTGGACACCTTGCACCAGAACAATTCGACTCTTATGGTAGATAGGTTTAAGACAACCTTTATAGAAAGCTATCCTAGTGGTAGCTGTGGAGAGCAGCCTTCAGGCTAAGTCTTGAAGGAATGTAAAGCAGCTTGTTTTACCACACAATCTCTTGAATCACCAAATGAAAAGACACCACACAGGTATATATATCAAATATATATGTATTTATTAATAAACAACTATCTACTAATCTCTTTATGAGATTAGAGGTCAGGAACATATGTACAAGTCAAATATTATCAAAATAAATTTAGCACAATCGAATATCACAATCTTAGTTAGCTAGACCTAGGTCTAGGTCATCTAGAATCGAGGGACCCCCAAGAAACACCCCAGGTAGTTGTAGGAGACCCACAGGGGACGGACGCGGTGACCTGGCACCGGTGCGAGTCCTGTGCGAGTCTATGCGCTCAGACGCGATTGAGATTTCAATGTTAAAGGTCCCTTGCGTGTTCGAGGCGAACACACCGATCGGTCCTTGTACGAGTCGAAGGACGCGGTTACAGATAGAGTTGCAAGAGAGATGGACGCGCTGTGTCTAACACAGACGGGAACCTTGTGCGAGTCAGTGCAATGGAGATCTCAGTGTTACAGGCCCTTTGTGTGTTCGAGGCGAACACCGATCGGACTCAGTACGAGTCGAAGGATACAGTTCTAGATAGTGTTACAAAGGAGATGGACGCGGTGTGGCTAACACAGACGCGAACCCTGTACGAGTCAGCGCAATTGTCGCACTTAGAAAATTAGAGTTTTAGGACACTTCGAGGGAAGCTACAAGCAAGTCACTTACAGGGTAAGTAGTTCTAGGGCCCACACCCACAGGAGCACCGTAGTGCTGAAGTTACCTCACCCAGGGGAGCCGGGTGCATAGGTGTCCTTTGGTGTCGGGTCGCGGCGTCGTTTTCAATGGGAGCCAGTGAAGACTTCCTGCTTGAGGCGACAGGAGAAGTGTCCAGAGGAATCCAAGCCTGGATTCGGAAGATGGATGACCTGAAAGCAGAGGGGACAGTGTTCAAAGTCACTTGGCAGTGACTCGGGGCACGGAAGATGGATGCCCACCGTTGTCGCAAGATTCAGGTCGTTTGCAGGTGCCTTGACTCTTCAGCCACGAGGTCCAGGAGGCGTCGACAATGACCAGGAGCTGGATTCGGTGTATCCCACAATGTCTGCAGCTTACTGCGGTGTCGGCGACTCAATTGGATCCAACAAGTCTTGGTAACAGCAAGTCTCGGGGAAAGTGCAAAGAGGCAATGGCGCAGACCAGCAAGGTCTGTGGGACTCACCCAGCAAGGGTAAGTCAGGGCAGGCCTGGAGCAACCAGAGGAGCTCTTTGGTTTCTTTAGAAAGTCTTCTTGGGACCCACAAGCTGGCTGGCAAGGGATCGCAAAGATGCCTCGGGAGGATTCGCTCACAGGGGCCCACGGTCACTCGGGACGTGGTAGGCATCTGATCTTCAGAGGAATTCCTGCTGGAGGCTAGGACCACACGTGGTCTAAAGCACAAGTTCGTGGAACGTTGTGAAGGGGTTGCACTCGACAATAGTGCACGGTACCCAGGGGTCGCGGTTCCTCGTTACTCTTGGGGTCCACTGGCCTCAGCTTCACTGGGGACTCACGATGGCCTTTGAGAAGTCAGGAAATCTACTTCTTGGGCTGCAGGGACTTCGGACTCCAGCAGGAGCGGCGTAGTTTGCAACCGTCGTTTGTAGTTTTTGGTGCCTGCCAAGCAGGGGAGTCACTCCTTGACTCCAAGGGAGATTCTTCAGTCTTCCAAAGGTAGTGGAATGTCGAAGGTCCGGGATTCATCTTCAGAGCGTCGTCCAGGGAAATCTAGGGTGCAATGCACAGGTTCCCCCTCTTATACTAAAAGAAAGGGAGGGACTAGCTCTATGACCCTACCTATGGGAGGGTCAGGGGAGTGGGTGGCTACACCCACTTCCCTTTGTCCAGTTTTGCGCCAGAGCAGGGGCAGGTAGCCCCTGAGCCGGTTTGAACTGGCATATGCACAGAGGAGCCTTCTGCTCCCCAGTGCAGGACTTCAAAGCACTCTAAGAATGCACCCACCCAGCCCCAATACACTAAACCCTGTCTGGAAGGTGGTCAAACCCCCTTGGGACAGGATATCTATTGTTGGGCTTCCTCCACTGCGAGTGTTGGTCATCAGCAGGAGGGCAGCCCAGTGTCTGTGACTGGTGGCATCCATTTTGTGATGCCAGGGCTCTGCAGGATTCTACCGCGTTTCCACAGTAGGTACATGTCTATCCCTCTAGAAGGGTGGAATGCTACCCCCGCCGCCAGGACTGGCGGGGGGTAGTATTCCAAGATGTTTGACACCAAACACGACATGTTTCGATGCAGCCATTCCAAAGTTAGCATTCTACCGCGAGGATATAATGCACTTAAAAGTATATGGTTTAACCGCATCCACAAACAGCACCAGAGAATGGACTCCGAGAGCTGCAGAGGGGCCATGCTCAGGCAGAGGCACCCCCTCACATAGAAGCCAAGCACCCTGCCCTCAGGATTGATAGGGCCTGCCTTAGGGGTGACTGATAGGTTTATATGTGTGTGTAGGAGAGATATTTTTTCACTTTTTCCTTGTCTTCTTTTTTCACTCTTTTTTTTACTTTTTCCTTGTCTTCTTTTTTCACTCTTTTTTCACTTTTTTCTTGTCTGCTTTTTTCAATCTTTTTTCACTCTTTTTTCACTCTTTTTTCATTCTTTCTGGTCAGAATAGTCTTGTGCCAAGTATTTTATATTGTGTGTTTGTATATATATTTATGTGTGTTTTATATTGTAATTTACAGCCCTGAAGAAGTTCATTGTATATGAACGAAACGCGTTGTCTGGTATATTTTTTACTGTTGGATGCATATGAAAAATAAAGGATTTGCTGAGAAAAGATAACGAGACTAAATGGCTTATTGAAGGACCGTTTTTACTCTGAAGTAGTGCACCACTCCAATCTTCTTTGGTTTCTCTCTCTGCTCAGCAGCGGGCACCCAACGACGGCAGGTGCTGGAGTTGTGTGTGTACACTCATCTGGACATAGTGTTGACTTAATTACAAAGGGAACGTAGTAGGAAGTGCGGTCATTGTGTCCGCCGTTGTCCGCAACTTTTCGCAGATTTGCAAGAGAGGTGCAGAAAGAAGCCAGAGCAGTGCAGAAAGAACCAACAGAGGTACAGCAACAGACAAGAGGGGTGCAGAAAGAGGCAAGAGAAGTGCAGAAAGAAGCAACAGAGGTGCAGAAGGAGGCAAGAGAACTGCAGAAAGATGCAAGAGAGTTCCCAGAAACAGGCAAGAGAGGTACAGAAAAAGGAAACAGGGGTGCAGAAAGAGGCAAGTGAGGTGCAGAAAGAGGGAAGAAGGGTGCAGAAAGAGGCAAGAGGGGTGCAGAAAGAAGCAAGAGAAGTGCAGAAAGAAGCAAGAGAAGTGCAGAATGCAGCAACAGAGGTGCATAAAGAGGCAAGAGGGGTGTGAGAAGTTGGCCTGGCATATGCTGTCCACTAATTATAGTGGGCACCTTGCACCAGTCCAAACAACCCCTTATTGGAGATAGGTTAAAGACAATCTTTATTGAAAGCTATCCTAGTGGTAGCTATGGAGAGCAGCCTTCAGGCTAAGTCTTGAAGGAATGTAAGCGATACAAAAGGGGATGATGGACGGAACGCTTGAGCCAATCAAACACTCACCCCCAGTCAACTGATCTGGGTTTAATCCATCATCATGGGTATGCCCAGACGTGGGTCCCTTGCTCACTTTGCCACTGGATTCAAGCAAGCCTGGCTGATGACGGCTGAAATGCCAGAAACCGGTCCTAGGACGCTTGTTTCCGGTCCAGGGAAGACATGGCTTGGCAGTTCGGGCTGGACTGTTCCCATGAGGCACAGGGTCAGACTGATTTGCATATGGCCATGTCTGAACTGGGGTGGTGGAGTGAGCTAAAGAATGATGATGGATTAAACCCAGATCAGTTGACTGGGGGTGAGTGTTTGATTGGCTCAAACGTTCCGTCCATCATCCCCTTTTGTATCGCTTTGAAGGAATGTAAAGCAGCTTGTTTTACCAGTCTATAATCTCTTGAGTGACCAAATGAAAGAGGACCACACCAGGTATATATTCAAAATATATGTATTTATTGCTAAACACACCCCTCTAGTCTCTTTATGAGGCTAGAGTTCGAAGTACATAAGTTATAAGTTAGTTATCAACAGTAATAGCACAAATACACGTTTGAGCCCTAGGGGCGTACCAAACCATAAAACAATAAAGTGGTATAAGAACCACGACTGAGCTAGACACAAGGCCTAGAGCCTGTAGAAGTGCTTGAACCACAAGGAACCACCCAAGGTAGTGAAACAGGGGATCCACGGGGGACGCGTGCAGTGTGAGAACACAGCCGCGAATCGCCGTTGACTTCTATGGGGAAAGTCGCGGTTGGAAGTTTAAAGAAAAGGGACACTTAGAGGAGGACTTGGAGCAAACCCTTTTAGAACTAGGCTGTTCTAGTGTCAATACCAACGGGAGCACCAGAGTACTCGAGTTACCTCACCCAGGGGAGCCGGGTGCATAGGTGTCTTTCGGGGTCAGGTTTCGTCGTTGTTTTCAATGGCGATCTGCTGCAAAGTGCTGCTGGCGGCCAAGTCGAAAGTGTTTGGGTGGATCCAAAGGTGGATCGAAGATCTGCAGAACCTGAAAGCAGAGGGGACAGAGTCTGGGTCACTAGCCAGTGACCAGGAAGGCGATGAGCAGATGCCCACCGATGTCGAGTGCTTCAGGTAGGTTGACGGTCGTCTTGACTCTTCAGCCACGAGGTCCAGGAGGCATCGACGATGACCAGGAGCTGGATTCAAGCTGACCCACGATGTCTGTCGATTGCAGGGGTGTCGGCGACTGTATTGGACCCAACAAGCCTTGGCAACGGCAAGTCTTGTGGAAATAGAAGAATGATGTTGGTGCAGACGAGCAAGGTCTGAGGGACTAACCCAGCAAGGGTAAGTCAGGGCACGCCTGGAGCAACCAAGGAGCCCAAGCAGAAGAAGATTGGCCTTTGGGAAGGCCTACAAGCCAATGGACTAGCAACCGCAAAGGAGCCTCGAGTGGACGCACTTGGAGCTGGCTCACAGGACACTCGTGGAGTCGAGGCCAGTGATCTTCGGTGCAGTCGGTGCTGGAGGCTGGGGCTACTCGGAGCCCAAAGCACAACTTCGTGGGATACCCAGAAGAGGATGCACTTACAAAAGTACGCGGTGTCCAGGGGTCACGGTTCCACATTACTCACGATAGCCACGGGCCTCAGCTTTACTGGGGACTCAGGGTAGCCTCGGGAAAGTCTGGAAATCCACCTCTGGTGATGCAAAGACTTCGGCGTCCGGCGGGAGCTTCAGCGATGCAGACTGGACAATTGCTTCTTTGGTGCCTGCCAAGCAGGGGAGTCACTCCTTGACCCCAAGGGAGATTCTTCAGTCCTCTAATCTTAAAGTAGAGCGTCGAAGGTCCAGGATTCTGTGTCAGAGTTTCGTCCAGGTAAATCTAAAGTCCTAAGGACTGGGGTCCCATACTTATACCAAGTTAGGGGTTGGACATACTCTGGGGACCCACCTATGGGAGGGTCAGGGCAGAGGGGTGGTTACACCCCTTTACCTTTGTCCAGTTTTGCGCCAGAGCAGGGGCTGGAAGCCCCTGAGCCGGTTTGAACTGGGGTATGCACAGGGACACCAAAGGTGCCCCCAGTGCAGGACTTCAAAGTACCAGAGAGTGCTCCCGCCCATCCCCAATACACACTATCCTGTCTGGGGAGGTGGTTACACCTCCCTGGGACAGGAAACCAATTGTCCATGCCTCCCCTGCCGGAGTTTCAGTCAGCAGCAGGAGGCCAGACTCGTGTCTGTGGCAGCGGCATCCATTTTGTGATGCCAGGGCTTGGAAAGAAGTTACCGGGCAGGCCGGTGTGTACATGTCTCTCCCTCTAGAAGGGTGGAATGCTACCCCCGCCACCAGAACTGGCGGGGGGTAGTATTCCAAGATGTTTGACACCAAACACAACATGTTTCCGTGCAGCCATCCCAAAGTTAGCATTTAATGCGAGGTTATAATGCGCTTAAGAGTATATGGTCAGGCTGCACTACAAACAGCATCAGAGAAGGGTCTCCGAACGCTGCAGAGGGGCTCTGCTCATGCAGGGGCACCTGCATGAGCATCAGCAAAAAGTGGGGGTACCCATGTGAAGCAGATCCTACTCTCCTACAAGGGGTGCAGAAAAAGGTAAGAGAAGTGCAGACAGAAGAAACAGAGGTGCAGGAGGAGGCAAGAGAAATACAGAAAGAGGCAAGAGAGGTGCAGAATGAAGAAAGAGGAGTGCAGAAAGAAGCAAGAGAGGTGCAGAAAGGAGCAAGAGAAGTACAGAAAGAAGCAACAGAGGTACAGAGAGAGGCAAGAGGGGTGCAGCAAGAGGCACAGGAAGTGCAGAAAGAAGCAACAGAGCTGCAGAAGGAGGAAAGAGAAGTGCAGAAAGAGGCAAGAGAGTTGCAGAAACAGGCAAAAGAGGTGCAGAAAGAAGCAAGAGAAGTGCTGAAAAAATCAAAAGAGGTGCAGAAGGAGGCAAGAGCGGTGCAGAAAGAGGAAAGAGGCTTCAGAAATTTGCAAGAGAGGTGCAGAAGGAAGCAACAGAGGTGCAGAAGGAGACAAGAGAACTGCAGAAAGAGGCAAGAGAGTTCCAGAAACCGGCAAGAGAGGTGCAGAAAAAAGGAACAGGGGTACAGAAAGAGGCAAGAGAGGTGCAAAAAGAGGGAAGAAGGGTGCAGAAAGAGGCAAGAGCGGTGCACAAAGAAGCAACAGAAGTGCAGAAAGAAGCAAGAGAAGTGTAGAAAGAAGCAACAGTGGTGCAGAAAGAGACAAGAGGGATACAGAAAGAGGCAAGAGAAGTGCAAAAAGAAGCAACAGAGCTACAGAAAGAGGCAAGAGAGGTGCAGAAAGAGGGAAGGGGGTGCAGAAAGAGGCAAGAGGGGTGCAGAAAGAAGCAAGAGCAGCGCAGAAAGAACCAACAGAGGTGCAGAAGGAGGCAAGAGGGGTGCCGAAAGAGGCAAGAGGGGTGCCGAAATTTGCATGAGAGGAGCAGAAAGAAGCAAGAGCAGTGCAGAAAGAACCAACAGAGGTGCAGAAACAGACAAGAGGGTGCAGAAAGAAGCAACAGTGGTGCAGGAGGAGGCAAGGGAAGTACAGAAAGAGGCAAGAGAGTTGCAGAAACAGACAAAAGAAGAGCAGAAAGAAGCAAGAGCAGTGCAGAAAGAACCAACAGAGGTGCAGAAGGAGGCAAGAGGGGTGCAGCAAGAGGCACGAGAAGTGCAGAAGAAGCAACAGAGGTGCAGAAAGAAGCAAGAGGAGTGCAGAAAGAACCAAAAGAGGTGCAGAAGGAGGGAAGAGCGATGCAGAAAGAGGCAAGAGGGGTTCAGAAATTTGCAAGAAAGGTGCAGAAGGAAGCAACAGAGGTGCAGATGGAGACAAGAGAACTGCAGAAAGAGGCAAGAGAGTTGCAGAAACAGGGAAGAGAGGTGCAGAAAAAAGGAACAGGGGTGCAGAAAGAGGCAAGAGAGGAGCAGAAAGAAGCAACAGAAGCGCAGAAAGAAGCAAGAAAAGTGCAGAAAGAAGCAACAGAGGTGCAGAAAGAGGCAAGAGGGATACAGAAAGAGGGTAGAGGGGTGCAGAAAGAGGCAAGAGGGTTACAGAAAGAAGCAAGACCAGTGCAGAAAGAACCAAGAGAGGTGCAGAAGGAGGCAAGAGGGGTGCTGAAAGAGGCAAGAGGGGTGCCAAAATTTGCAAGAGAGTACCAGAAAGAAGCAAGAGCAGTGCATAAAAAACCAACAGAGGTGCAAAAACAGACAAGAGGGGTGCAGAAAGAGGCACGAGAAGTGCAGAAGGAAGCAACAGAGGTGCAGAAGGAGGAAAGGGAAGTACGGAAAGAGGCAAGAGAGTTGCAGAAACAGACAAAAAAGGAGCAGAAAGAAGCACGAGCAGTGCAGAAAGAACCAACAGAGGTGCAGAAGGAGGCAAGAGGGGTGCAGGAAGAGGCAAGAGGGGGTGCAGAAATTTGCAAGAGGGGTGCAGAAAGAAGCAAGAGCAGTGCAGAAAGAACCAACAGAGGTACAGCAACAGACAAGAGGGGTGCAGAAAGAGGCAAGAGAAGTGCAGAAAGAAGCAACAGAGGTGCAGAAGGGGACAAGAGAACTGCAGAAAGAGGCAAGAGAGTTCCCAGAAACAGGCAAGAGAGGTACAGAAAAAGGGAACAGGGGTGCAGAAAGAGGCAAGTGAGTTGCAGAAAGAGGGAAGAAGGGTGAAGAAAGAGGCAAGTGGGGTGCAGAAAGAAGCAACAGAAGTGCAGAAAGAAGCAAGAGAAGTGCAGAATGCAGCAACAGAGGTGCAGAAAGAGGCAAGAGGGGTGCAGAAAGAATGAAGAGAGGTGTAGAAAGAAGCAAAAGAAGTGCAGAAAGAAGCAACAGAGGTGCAAAAAGAGGCAAGAGGGGTGCAGCAAAAGGCAAGAGAAGTGCAGACAGAAGAAACAGAGGTGCAGAAGGAGGCAAGAGAAGTGCAGAAAGAGGCAAGAGAGGTGCAGAATGACGAAAGAGGAGTGCAGAAAGAAGCAAGAGAGGTGCAGAAAGGAGCAAGAGAAGTGCAGAAAGAAGCAACAGAGGTACAGAAAGAGGCAAGAGGGGTGCAGCAAGAGGCACAGGAAGTGCAGAAAGAAGCAACAGAGGTGCAGAAGGAGGCAAGAGAAGTGCAGAAAGAGGCAAGAGAGGTGCAGAATGAAGAAAGAGGAGTGAAGAAAGAAGCAAGAGAGGTGCAGAAAGGAGCAAGAGAAGTGCAGAAAGAAGCAACAGAGGTACAGAAAGAGGCAAGAGGGGTGCAGCAAGAGGCACAGGAAGTGCAGAAAGAAGCAACAGAGGTGCAGAAGGAGGCAAGAGAAGTGCAGAAAAAGCAAGACAAGTGCTGAAAGAACCAAAAGAGGTGCAGAAGGAGGCAAGAGCGGTGCAGAAAGAGGCAAGAGGGGTTCAGAAATTTGCAAGAGAGGTGCAGAAGGAAGCAACAGAGGTGCAGAAGGAGACAAGAGAACTACAGAAAGAGGCAAGAGAGTTCCAGAAACCGGCAAGAGAGGTGCAGAAAAAAGGAACAGGGGTGCAGAAAGAGGCAAGAGAGGTGCAGAAAGAGGGATGAAGGGTGCAGAAAGAGGGATGAAGGGTGCAGAAAGAGGCAAGAGCAGTGCAGAAGGAAGCAAGAGAAGTGCACAAAGAAGCAAGAGAAGCGTAGAAAGAAGCAACAGTGGTGCAGAAAGAGGCAAGAGAGGTGCAGAAAGAGGGAAGAGGGGTGCAGAAAGAGGCAAGAGGGTTGCAGAACGAAGCAAGAGCAATCTAGAAAGAACTAACAGAGGTGCTGAAGGAGGCAAGAGGGGTGCTGAAAGAGGTAAGAGGGGTGCCGAAATTTGCAAGAGAGGAGCAGAAAGAAGCAAGAGCAGTGCAGAAAGAACCAACAGAGGTGCAGAAACATACAAGAGGGGTGCAGAAAGAGGCAAGATAAGTGCAGAAAGAAGCAACGGAGGGGCAGAAAGAGGCAAGAGAGTTGCAGAAACAGGCAAAAGAGGTGCAGAAAGAAGCAAGAGCAGTGCAGAAAGAACCAATAGAGGTGCAGAAGGAGGCAAGAGGGGTGCCGAAAGAGGCAAGAGGGGTGCCAAAATTTGCAAGAGAGGTCCAGAAAAGAAGCAAAAGCAGTGGAGAAAGCACAAACAGCCGTGCAGAAAGAGGCAAGAGAGGTGCAGAGAGAACCAACAGAGGTGCAGAAGGAGGCAAGAGAGTTGCAGAAACAGGCAAAAGAGGTGCAGAAATAGGGAACAGGGGTGCAGACAGAGGCAAGAGGGGTGCAGAAAGAGGCAAGATAGATGCAGAAAGAGGCAAATGGGGTGCAGAAAGAGGCAAGAGGGGTGCAAAAATTTGCAAGAAAGGTGCAGAAAGAAGCCAGAGCAGTGCAGAAAGAACCAACAGAGGTGCAGAAGGAGGCAAGAGGGGTGCAGCAAGAGGCAAGAGAAGTGCAGAAAGAAGCAACAGAGGTGCAGAAGCAGGCAAGAGAACTGCAGAGAGAGGCAAGAGAGTTGCAGAAATAGGCAAGAGAATTTCAGAAAAAGGTAACAGGGGTGCCGAAAGAGGCATGAGAGGTGCAGGAAGAGGGAAGAGGGTGCAGAAAGAGGCAAGAGGGGTGCAGAAAGAAGCAAGAGAGGTGAAGAAAGAAGCAAGAGAAGTGCAGAAAGAAGAAACAGAGGTGTAGAAAGAGGAAAGAGGGGTGCAGCGAGAGGCAAGAGAAGTGCAGAAAGAAGCAACTGAGGTGCAAAAGGAGGCAAGGGAAATACAGAAATAGGAAAGAGAGTTGCAGAAACAGACAAAATAGGAGCAGAATGAAGCAAGAGCAGTGCAGAAAGAAGCAACAGAGGTGCAGAAGGAGGCAAGAGGGGTGCAGAAAGAGGCAAGAGGGGTGCAGAAATTTGCAAATAGAGGTGCAGAAAGAAGCAACAGAGGTTCAGAAAGAGGCCAGAGGGATGCAGAAAAAGGCAAGAGAAGTGCAGACAGAAGCAACAGAGGTGCATAAGGAGACAAGAGAAGTGCAGAAAGAGGCAAGAGAAGTGCAGAAAGAGGCAAGAGAGTTGCAGAAGGAGGCAAGATGTGTGCCGAAAGAGGCAAGAGGGGTGCTGAACTTTGCAAGAGAGGTCCAGAAAGAAGCAAAAGCAGTGCAGAAAAAACCAACAGAGGTGCAAAAAGAGGCAAGAGAGGTGCAGAGAGGGAAGAGGGGTGCAGAAAAAGGCAAGAGAGGTGCAGAAGGAGGCAAGAGAAGTGCAGAAAGAGGCCAGAGAGTTGCAGAAGGAGGCAAGATATGTGCCGAAAGAGGCAAGAGGGGTGCCAACATTTGCAAGAGAGGTCCAGAGAGAAGCAAGATCAGTGCAGAAAAAACCAGCAGAGGTGCAGAAACAGACAAGAGGGGTGCAGAAAGAGGCAAGAGAAGTGCAGAAAGAACAAACAGAGTTGCAGAAACAGGCAAAAGAGGTGCATAAAGAGGGAACTGGAGTGCAGACAGAAGCAAGAGAGGTTCAGAAAGAGGCAAGAAAGGTGCAGAAAGAGGCAAGAGTGGTGCAAAAGAGACAAGAGGGGTGTAAAAATTTGCAAGAGAGGTGCAGAAAGAAGTCAGAGCAGTGCAGAAAGTACTAACAGAGGTACAGAAGGAGGCAAGAGGGGTGCAGCAAGAGGCAAGAGAGGTACAGAAAGAAGCAACAGAGGTGCAGAAAGAGGCAAGAGAGGTGCAAAAAGGGGGAAGAGATGTGCAGAAAGAGGCAAGAGGGGTGCAGAAAAAGGTAACAGGGGTGCCGAAAGAGGCATGAGAGGTGCAGAAAGAGGGAAGAGGGGTGAAGAAAGAAGCAAGAGAAGTGCAGAAAGAAGAAACAGAGGTGCAGAAAGAGGAAAGAAGGGTGCAGCAAGAGGCAAGAGAAGTGCAGAAAGAAGCAACAGAGGTGCAGAAGGAAGCAAGGGAAATACAGAAAGAGGCAAGAGAGTTGCAGAAACAGATAAAAGAGCAGAATGAAGCAAGAGCAGTGCAGAAAGCTGCAACAGCAGTGCAGAAGGAGGCAAGAGGGGTGCAGAAAGAGGCAAGAGGGTTGCAGAAATTTGCAAAAGAGGTGCAGAAAGAAGCAAGAGCAGTGCAGGAAGAACCAACAGAGGTACAGCAACAGACAAGAGGGGTGCAGAAAGAGGCAAGAGAGTTCCAGAAACAGGCAAGAGAGGTACAGAAAAAGGGAACAGGGGTGCAGAAAGAGGCACGAGAGTTGCAGAAAGAGGGAAGAAGGGTGTAGAAAGCGGCAAAAGGGGTGCAGAAAGAAGCAACAGAAGTGCAGAAAGAAGCAAGAGAAGTGCATAAAGCAGCAACAGAGGTGCAGAAAGAGGGAAGAGGGGTGCGGCAAGAAGGGTGCAGAAAGAGGGAAGAGGGGTACAGAAAGAGGGAAGAGGGGTGCAGATAGAAGCAAGAGAGGTGCAGAAAGAAGCAAGAGAAGTGCAGAAATAAGCAACAGAGGTGCAGAAAGAGGCTAGAGGGGTGCAGAAAAAGGCAAGAGAAGTGCAGACAGAAACAACAGAGGTGCAAAAGGAGGCAAGAGAAGTGCAGAAAGAGGCAAGAGAGGTGCAGAAATAGGCAAGAGAGGTGCAGAAGGAGGCAAGAAAAGTGCAGAAAGAGGCAAGAGAGTTGCAGAAGGAGGCAAGATGTGTGCCGAAAGAGGCAAGAGGGGTGCCGAAAAAGGCAAGACGGGTGCTGAAATTTGCAAGAGAGGTCCAGAAAGAAGCAAAAGTAGTGCAGAAAGAGCCAACAGAGGTGCAGAAAGAGGCAAGAGAGGTGCAGAGAGGCAAGAGGGGTGCAGAAAAAGGCAAGAGAGGTGCAGAAGGAGGCAAGAGAAGTACAGAAAGAGGCAAGAGAGTTGCAGAAAGAGGCAAGATGTGTGCCGAAAGAGGCGAGAGGGGTGCCAAAATTTGCAAGAGAGGTCCAGAAAGAAGCAAGGTCAGTGCCAAAAAAAGCAGCTGAGGTGCAGAAACAGACAAGAGGGGTGCAGAAAGAGGCAAGAGAAGTGCAGAAAGAACCAACAGAGGTGCAGAAGGAGGCAAGAGAGTTGCAGAAACAGGCAAAAGAGGTGCAGAAAGAGGGAACAGGAGTGCAGACAAAGGCAAGAGAGATGCAGAAAGAGGCAAGAGAGGTGCAGAAAGAGGCAAGAGGGGTGCAGAAAGAGGCAAGAGGGGTGCAAAAACTTGCAAGAGAGGTGCAGAAAGAATTCAGAGCAGTGCAGAGAAAACCAACGGAGGTGCAGAAGGAGGCAGGAGGGGTGCAGCAAGAGGCAAGAGAGGTGCAGAAAGTTCAACAGAGGTAGAGAAGCAGGCAAGAGAACTGCAGGAAGAGGCAAGAGAGTTGCAGAAACAGGCAAGAGAGGTGCAGAAAAAGGTAACAGGGGTGCAGAAAGAGGCATGAGAGGTGCAGAGAGAGGGCATAGGGGTGCAGAAAGAAGCAATATGGGTGCAGAAAGAAGCAAGAGAGGTTCAGAAAGAAGCAAGAGAAGGGCAGAAAGAAGAAACAGAGGTGCAGAAAGAGGAAAGAGGGGTGCAGCAAGAGGCAAGAGAAGTGCAGAAAGAAACAACAGAGGTGCAGAAGGAGGCAAGGGAAGTATGGAAAGAGGCCAGAGAGTTGCAGAAACAGACAAAAGAGGAGCAGGAAGAAGCAAGAGCAGTGCAGAAAGAATCAATCAATCAATCAATCATGTCACTTATAAAGCGCACTACATACCCGCGAGGGTCTCAAGGCGCTGGGGGAAGAGGGGGGTGGTGCTGCTACTGATCGAAGAGCCAGGTCTTGAGGAGTCTTCTGAAGGCCAGTAGGTCTTGGGTCTGTCGGAGGTTCGTGGGGAGGGTGTTCCAGGTCTTGGCGGCGAGGTGGGAGAAGGATCTGCCACCGGCGGTCGTTTTCCGGATGCGGGGGACTGTGGCGAGGGCGAGGCTGGTCGAGCGGAGCTGGCGGGTGGGGGTGTAGAAGCTGAGTCGTCTGTTGAGGTAGGCTGGTCCGGAGTTGTGGAGTGCTTTGTGTGCGTGGGTGAGGAGCTTGAAGGTTATCCTCTTGTTGACAGGGAGCCAGTGCAGGTCTCTCAGGTGGGGTGTGATGTGGCTGCGTCGGGGGATGTCGAGGATAAGACGTGCAGAGGCGTTCTGGATGCGTTGCAGCCGTCTCAGGAGCTTAGCCGTCGTTCCTGCGTAGAGGGCGTTTCCGTAGTCCAGCCTGCTGGTGACGAGGGCCTGGGTGACTGTTTTTCTTGTTTCGGTGGGGATCCACTTGAAGATCCTGCGGAGCATTCGGAGGATGTTGAAGCAGGATGAGGAAACGGCGTTGACCTGCTTAGTCATGGAGAGGGTGGGGTCGAGGATGACCCCTAGGTTGCGTACGTGGTCGGTGGGTGGCGGGGCTGTTCCCAGTGATGTTGGCCACCAGGAGTCGTCCCAGGCTGAAGGGTTGGAACCAAGGATGAGGACCTCCGTCTTGTCCGAGTTCAGCTTCAGGCGGCTGGTCCTCATCCATTCGGCGACGGCCTTCATTCCTTCGTGGAGGTGGGCTTTGGCGGTGTGAGGGTCTTTGGTGAGGGAGAGGATCAGCTGGGTGTCGTCGGCGTAGGAGATGATGTTGAGGTTAGTGCTGTCGGGCGACGTGGGCGAGGGGTGCCATGTAGATGTTGAACAGCGTTGGGCTGAGGGAGGAGCCTTGGGGTACGCCGCAGATGATCTTGGTGGCCTTGGATCGGAAGGGGGCGAGGCGGACGCTTTGTGTTCTGCCGGAAAGGAAGGATGTGGTCCAGTCCAGGGCCTTCTCTTGGATCCCGGCGTCGTGAAGGCGTGTTCGTAGTGTGTGGTGGCAGACCGTGTCGAAGGCGGCTGATAGGTCCAGGAGGATGAGGGCTGCTGTTTCTCCGTTGTCTAGCAGGGTCCTGATGTCATCGGTGGCGGCGATGAGGGCGGTTTCGGTGCTGTGGTTGCTGCGGAAGCCGGACTGGGAAGGGTCCAGGATGTTGTTCTCCTCGAGGTAGCGGGTCAGTTGTTTGTTGACGATTTTCTCGGTGACCTTCGCGGGGAACGGGAGCAGAGAGATGGGTCGGAAGTTCTTGAGGTCCTTGGGGTCTGCCTTGGGTTTCTTGAGTAAGGTGGTGATCTCGGCGTGCTTCCAGCTTTCCGGGAAGGTTGCTGTCTCGAAGGAGATGTTGATTATTTTCCGGAGATGGGGCGCGATGGCTGTACTGGCTTTGTTGAAGATGTGGTGAGGGCACGGGTCTAGCGGTGAACCGGAGTGGATGGTAACAACAGAGGTGCAGAAGGAGGCAAGAGGGATGCAGAAAGAGGCAAGAGGGGTGCAGAAATTTTCAAGAGAGGTGCAGAAAGAAGCAAGAGCAGATCAGAAAGAACCAACAAAGGTACAGCAACAGACAAGAAGGGTGCAGAAAGAGGCAAGAGAAGTGCAGAAATAAGCAACAGATGTGCAGAAGGAGACAAGAGAACTGCAGAAAGAGACAAGAGAGTTCCAAAAACAGGCAAGAGAGGTACAGAAAAAGGGAACAGGGGTGCAGAAAGAGGCAAGAGAGGTGCAGAAAGAGGGAAGAAGGGTGCAGAAAGAGGCAAGAGGGGTGCAGAGAGAAGCAAGAGAAGTGCAGAAAGAAGCAAGAGAAGTGCAGAAAGCAGCAACAGAGGTACAGGAAGAGGCAAGAGGGGTGCAGAAAGAGGCAAGAGAAGTATAGAAAAAAGCAACAGAGGTGCAGAAAGAGGCAAGAGAGGTGCAGAAAGAGGGAAGAGGGGGTGCAGAAAGAGGCAAGAGGGTGCAGAAAGAAGCAAGGGAAGTGCAGAAAGAAGCAACAGAGGTGCAGAAAGAGGCAAGAGGGGTGCAGAAAAAGGCAGGAGAAGTGCAGACAAAAGCAACAGAGGTGCAGAAGGAGGCAAGAGAAGTGCAGAAAGAGGCAAGAGAGTTGCAGAAACAGGCAAAAGAGGTGCAGAAAGAAGGAACAGGGGTGCAGAAGGGGGCAAGAGCAGTGCAGAAAGAGTCAAGAGGGGTTCAGAAATTTGCAAGAGAGGTGCAGAAGGAAGCAACAGCGGTGTAGAAGGAGACAAGAAATCTGCAGAAAGAGGCAAGAGAGTTGCAGAAACAGGCAAGAGAGGTGCAGAAAAAAGGAATAGGGGTGCAGAAAGAGGCAAGAGAGGTGCAGAAAGAGGGAAGAAGGGAGCAGAAAGAGGCAAGAGCGGTGCAGAAAGAAGCAACAGAAGTGCAGAAAGAAGCAAGAGAAGTGTAGAAAGAAGCACCAGTGGTGCAGAAAGAGGCAAGAGGTATACAGAAAGAGGCAAGAGAAGTGCAAAAAGAATCATCAGAGCTGCAGAAAGAACCAACAGAGGTGCAGAAGGAGGCAAGAGGGGTGCCAAAAGAGACAAGAGGGGTGCCAAAATTTGCAAGAGAGGAGCAGAAAGAAGCAAGAGCATTGCAGAAAGAACCAACAGAGGTGCAGAAACAGACAAGAGGGGTGCAGAAAGAGGCAAGAGAAGTGCAGAAAGAAGCAACAGAGGTGCAGAAGGAGGCAAGGGAAGTACAGAAAGAAGCAAGAGAGTTGCAGAAACAGACAAAAGAGGAGCAGAAAGAAGCACGAGCAGTGCAGAAAGAACCAACAGAGGTGCAGAAGGAGGCAAGAGGGGTGCAGAAAGAGGCAAGAGGGGTGCAGACATTTGCAAGAGAGGTGCAGAAAGAAGCAAGAGCAGTGCAGAAAGAACCAACAGAGGTACAGCAACAGACAAGAGGGGTGCAGAAAGAGGCAAGAGAAGTGCAGAAGTAAGCAACAGAGGTGCAGAAGGAGACAAGAGAACTGCCGAAAGAGGCAAGAGAGTTCCAGAAACAGGCATGAGAGGTACAGAAAAAGGGAACAGGGTGCAGAAAGAGGCAAGAGAGGTTCAGAAAGAGGGAAGAGGGGTGCAGAAAGAGGCAAGAGGGGTGCAGAAAGAAGCAACAGAAGTGCAGAAAGAAGCAAGAGAAGTGCAGAAAGCAGCAACAGAGGTGCAGAAAGAGGCAAGAGGGGTGCAGAAAGAGGCAAGAGAAGTGCAGAAAAAATCAAAAGAGGTGCAGAAAGAGGCAAGAGAGGTGCAGAAAGAGGCAAGAGAGGTGCAGAAAGAGGCAAGAGGGGTGCAGAAAGAGGCAAGAGAGGCGCAGAAAGAAGCCAGAGAAGTGCAGAAAGAAGCAACAGAGGTGCAGAAAGAGGCAAGAGGGGTGCAGAAAAAGGCAAGAGAAGTGCAGACAGAAGCAACAGAGGTGCAGAAGGAGGCAAGAGAAGTGCAGAAAGAACCAACAGAGGTGTAGAAGGAGGCAAGAGAGTTGCAGAAACAGGCAAGAGAGGTGCAGAAAAAGGGAACAGGGGTGCCCCTTTTTCCACCTCTCTGCAACGCAGCTCTGTGGCGCTTACTGGAGGTACCTGGTGGGCTAGTTGGCCCCCAGGGACCCTCAGGATTCAAGGGGACTTAATCCCCCAACTTACAATGTGCCAGGGGGCGCGTTTGCTCAGTGGTGCAGGGAGGGGGCGGGGCCTGATATAACAAGTGTGCAAACACCCCCCTTGGCGCGTTGTAAATTGGGGGATTAAGTCTCCTTCATTCCTGAGGATCCCTGGGGGCCAACTAGCCCACCAGGTACCTCCAGTAAGCGCCACAGAGCTGCGTTGCAGAGAGGTGGTCCGAGTCCACACCCTTTTTTACACCACTCTGCAAACGCGGCTTCTGGTGCACTGCTGTTGTGGGGATAAGGTCCTCTTGTGTCCTGAGGACCTCAGGACACTGGAGGTACCTGGTGGGATAGTTGGCCCCCAGGGACCCTCAGGATTCAAGGGGACTTAATCCCCCAAGTTACAACGCGCCAGGGGGCGCGTTTGCACAGTGGTGCAGGGAGGGGGCGGGACCTGATATAACAAGTGTGCAAACCGCCCCCTGGCACATTGTAAATTGGGTATGGGTAATGAGAGGATGTGTGTGTGTAGACCTAGGAATCACTGAGCGGGTATGTACTAACTACTATTGGTCTGTCTATAGTTTCGATATTGGTAGTCTGTATTTTAGAGTGGGTGTATAAAAGGTTTTATTAGGGTGTGAGGAGGTGCATCAGATTATCACATGGATGATGTCATCAGTGATGTCACTGACCATGTCATGAGTGATGTAATATGTGACGTCATCAGCAGTGCATTGCTGGGGCACGAGTTATAGTTACCTCTACTAACTATAACGGCCGAATTTCTCTGGTTTTGTACAAGTGAAATGTCCAACTAACTATAACGTCCCTGAAACCTGTGGTTTTTTCAGTGAATATATATATATATGCGCCCCGTTGGACTGGGCTGAATCCAATATAAAACTAACACTCTCTTTTCGAACCCTCAGGCCCGGCGCCAAAGGCTGCAGAGATGTCCAGGAGAATAAGCTGTAGCCCAGCCCTGATCCAGATTATCCAAAGTGCATTCCAGACTGCAAATAGCACCACCTCCATTCCTTGATTGGAGCAGAACCCTGTCTGTGCTAGATTGAAAGGAAATATGTTTCAGCAAATTCTGTAATCTGGGTGATATGTAAGTTTTCAGGCAAAAAGGCAGCTGAGAAAATGTGCATTAGTTACCTAATACAGAAGGACAATAGAACGTTTCATCAGTAAATGGTCACTTTCCAATCTATAGGACTAGAGCCAGGTATGAGTGAGGAATTCACTAACTTACATACAGTAGAAGTAAATATGGACACTAGTACATACAAAATGTGGGTTGGAAAAATATCTAGATGTATATATGCAGGCATGATACACAGATGTTCGGTGGTAAAGGCAAAATAGCATTTTGCAGTGGAAGTGCTTCTCATTCCCTAAGAAAAAACAGTTTCTCATATAATTTAGTGCTACATATTGGTGTTGCAATGAGGTTGTTGTCTGCCCATATCTCTTTAGAGTGCAAACCCTTGAGAAAATGAACCCCCCCTACTTCACAAAGCACCAATTTGACCAGATTGCAGGAAATATCTCCCTCTCAATACCCACTTCCCACTTTTGTTCACCCATCCCTCTTAATGCCCACTTCCCTCTTATGTTCATCAAGCCCTCCACTGTACCTACCAGACTTGGAAAGTCCATCTCTTTTACCTGTAGCCACCTTAGGGTCCAAGTCACAAACTGCATTTTGTAGTACAGAAAGTAATACTACGGTACTACTTACTTACAACAAAATATAATGCACACACCTAAGAGCGTAGCTCTCCAACTTCACTTCTTCTATGAGGTTATCCTCACACAGGCAATTTTGTAAATGTGGGAATGACCACAGGAAGTAGCTGTAAAAAGGGGCATGCTTACTACTAAATGGGAGTGGCTTAGGGAGAAGTCAGGTTAGGGAATGCTAAGGAGGAGTTTGGGGGGTAGATACCCCCTACAAAAGAGTAAGCCCATTGCTATTTACAAACTGCACTTGAGTAAAGGTACTCCAGCTCAGACCTGGAGTAAGTGCAGCACCACACAAAGCAAGCCACTGATACTGCAACACCCTTCACAGAAAATACTGGAGACAGGGACTTAAAATTGAACCCTGTGGGAAATAATGGTAAATTAAATTAATTTATTTTGACTTTTTAAATATCTGTAACTAAAATAATTTAATGTTAAAAAATTAATAGCATTTATTTCAATTTAAAAGTATGTAGTTTTCAATATAGATAATGTAAATTGCTTTTATATATAACGTTTTGAAATGTTCAATACTTAATACATAAATATAAATATTTTACTTTAGATATTTTTTTCAAATGCATCTTTAAAAATAATGTTTATTTAATTTAATATATTTAAATTAATTAAATATATATATTTTTGTTCTACATGTAAATTAAACATATATAATTAATTTAGATTATTATTTAACATTAAGGGCCCGATTCCGATGTCGCTAGGAAAGCCCCTCGGTGAGACTTGGATCCGGAGGACTTTCCGAGCGAAACGTGCTCCGGGAGTCCGAACGAGCAAGTATGATGCAGCCGTATGCTTATGGACTCGGTTCGCTCGGACTCCCATTGAACTCAGCGGGAGCCTGTGTACAGATGCGTACAGAGGCTCCCATAGCAAAAAGGGGTGGGTGGGGAAAAGCGTACACCCTGTGGTGGACACACCATGGTGTCCACCACACTGTGCCTGCCTGGATTGGGGGGACCCATGGGCACACCCTCGTGACAGATTCGGAGGGCCCCGGGTGAAGGGGGGCCTGCTATGGCCCCCCCGAAGTACGATTCTGACAGCCGTTTCATCTCGCTGAGACCGAGGCAAATCGGCTGTCCGAATCGTGCATTGTACTCTCTCGGTCAGAATTTGGCTCCGTTGCGTGGCACGATTCGGCTATGAACGAGCCAGACGGACAGGTTCGGGTCCCGGAAATGATTCAGTCGATGCGTACGCGATTTTTGCATCGTAATTAGTCGCTCGGACCTGTGTAAGATTCGGTCGGAAACAAGGGCTACGAATCGGATCCGGGAAAGCCAAATCCGATTCGGAGGCCTTCCGAACTACATTGGAATCGGGCCCTAAGTTTTTTACTAATAGTTTTCAACTTTAATAAGCTTCTTACATTTTCCCTATACTATATCAAAGGGAGATTTTCACCTCATTGATCATCACAAAATGTTATGTATCGAATTGATGTAAATGTATGTAATTATTTTTTAAAACAAAATAATGTTAAATTTCCTTTTAAATTAAAAAAGTTAATAAATAAAATATTTCATTATAAAATAATATTTTCTATATATTTTGCAAAAGACACACAATTGATGGACGGAATGCAGACCAAATCAAAACATTCACCCCAGTCAAGAGATCTGGGTTAAATCCATCATTCTTTTGCTCACCATGCCACCCCAGTTTAGACCTGGCCATATGCAAATCAGTCTTGACCCTGTGCCTCATGGGAACAGTCCAGCCTGAACTGCCAAGCCAGGTCCTCCTGGACCGGAAACAAGCATCCTAGGACCGGCTTCGGGGTTTCACCCTCTTCAGCCAGGATTGCTTGATTCCAGTGGCACAGTGAGCCCAGGACCCAAGTCTGGGCATACCTGGCGCACTTAGGGCGAGAAAGCAAAGACACACAATTGATGGACGGAATGCAGACCAAATCAAAACATTCACCCCCAGTCAAGAGATCTGGGTTAAATCCATCATTCTTTTGCTCACCATGCCACCCCAGTTTAGACCTGGCCATATGCAAATCAGTCTTGACCCTGTGCCTCATGGGAACAGTCCAGCCCAAACTGCCAAGCCAGGTCCTCCCTGGACCGGAAACAAGCATCCTAGGACCGGTTTCGGGGTTTCACCCCTCTTCAGCCAGGATAGCTTGATTCCAGTGGCACAGTGAGCCCAGGACCCACGTCTGGGCATACCTGGCGCACTGTCCATCAACTGTTGTTTTTGCATTTGTCACCCCGAGTGGGACGGGTATGCCCAGACGTGGGTCCCGTGCTCTCCATGCCACCGGAATCAAGCTATCCTGGCTAAAGAGGGGTGAAACCCCAAAACCGGTCATAGGATGCTTGTTTCCAGTCCAGGGAGGACCTGGCTTGGCAGTTCGGGCTGGACTGTTCCCATGAGGCACAGGGTCAAGACTGATTTGCATATGGCTGGGTTCAAACTGGAATGGCAGGGTGAGCAAAAAAACAATGGATTTAGGCCCAGATCTCTGTACTGGGGTGAATGTATGACATTGTTCTGCATTCTGTCCATCAACTGTTGTTTTTGCATTTGTCACCCCGAGTGGGACGGGTATGCCCAGACGTGGGTCCCGTGCTCTCCATGCCACCGGAATCAAGCTATCCTGGCTGATGAGGGGTGAAACCCCGAAACTGGTCCTAGGAGGCTTGTTTCCAGTCAGGGAGGACTGACTTGGCAGTTCGGGCTGGACTGTTCCCATGAGGCACAGGGTCAAAACTAATTTGCATATGGCCAGGTCTAAACTGGAGTGGCATGGTGAGCAAAAGAATGATGGATTTAACCCAGATCTCTTGACTGGGGGTGAATGTTTTGATTTGTTCTGCATTCCGTCCATCAATTGTGTGTCTTTTGCTTTCTCGCCCTAAGTGTGCCGGGTATGCCCAGACGTGGGTGCCGGGCTCACTGTGCCACTGGATTCAAGCTATCCTGGCTGATGAGGGGTGAAACCCCGAAACAGGTCCTAGGATGCTTGTTTCCGGTCCAGGGAGGACCTGGCTTAGCAGTTCGGGCTGGACTGTTCCCATGAGGCACAGGGTCAAGACTGATTTGCATATGGCCAGGTCTAAACTGGGGTGGCATGTTGAGCAAAAGAATGATTGATTTAACCCAGATCTCTTGACTGGGGGTGAATGTTTTGATTTGTTCTGCATTCCGTCCATCAATTGTGTGTCTTTTGCATTCTCGCCCCATTTTGTCCATCCTACTAGGATAAAATGCATAGTAAGCCTAGCTGGTATTCAACTACTTGAACTACAGCCCACGCACATGTTTATACGTTGGCCATATTTGCCCCTTTCAGACCAGTAGAGGAGGGAAGTATGCAACCACAACTATACACACCTCCGGATAAAATCTATCTATCCATTGTCTCATAAGTCAACAGAGAAACAGGTCAAATGTTAAGGGGCAATGGTGCAGCATAGTGACAACATATGCTCTGCATTGTACCCATACAGTGATTAGAACATAACATATGTTTTTAAGATGCACATCCACGCTGTAGGGAAATCTTGGCACTGGATAACAGATGTTTATTATTACTCAACTCACTAATCACGCACTTATGTAGAATAAAATTGTTCAAATGTATGGATTTTGTGCACTTTGATGGTTTGGAAAAAACGAATAAAGTTTACTACAGGCACTGCCAGTACAGGTAAGAGCAGTGTGGCGGGGGAAAGTCGACATACAATAGGATAGGGAAAATAAAATAAATCAATCAATAAAACCACTTACCTTGCACTCGCCGCATCACCGACTAGGTGATGAGGAGAGAGCAAGGTAAGTGCTTTTTAAAAATGTATTTATTATATTTTCCCTATCCCATCATATGTCGACTTCCCCGCCTTCCCCGCATCACCCCACCGCGCTTACCTGTACAGGCCATGCCTGGTTTACTGACTGACTGACTATCATCACAATTCATTTCACTGTTACAAATCCAAAATACTTCACAGTCATTTTGGCTCAAAAATCGCAACCCTGGATTAGCAACTTTACACAACAAATCTCGTGGTCTTAACAATTTACTTGAAGCTAAGTGCATCAATTACCTTTTTAAACAGACTAAAACCCAATCTACAGTGTCTAAAATCTCAGTGATTTTATCTTCCCATCCAGTAAACTGATTTAATCAATCACTGTAAATGGTTATCAACATAAGAATTAAAGTGATTTTTAAAAACACTTAAAATACTCTATACAATCATAAAGTCCATATTACTTTTTAGATGAACTGGAGCAAAAGAACAATGCAGCTGGAAAGAGATAAACATCATCTTTTCATAAGACCTTCGAAGTGTGATGTAAATTTTATCTAGGTTTACCTGCTCTATTAAGACCCTGCTCCATGTACAAATCACTCAAGTTGCATGCTATATGTAGCTAAATATCATTTTATGGGTTCTTTACTGCTTGAATATTGAAGATGGTGCTGCATGAGGGTCACCTTTAGAGTATCAAATTCATAATTGAAAAACAGATGAATGTTAAAAATTCAAACCCCTCAGCCCTACTACAAATACGTAGCAACTCACACTAAGCACTCTGTGAGTGGATGTATTGTCTGAAACCTAGGCGAACACATAATGGGTGTAAACATTTAGGGCCATATGTATGAAGCCAATTTGCGATCGCAAACACCGAAATTCACAGAATTTCAGCGTTTGCGATTGCAAATTAGCAGTGTGCAATGTAGCACACTTAACCCCCTCGCAAAATAAGGAATCACAAAATTTGCGATTCCCTATTTTATGATAGCATTCAAGGAATCGCAAATTGCGATTCCTTAAATGCAATGTAAGAAGCACAAAAGAAAGTGAGATTTGGCCTTAGGAATCGCAATTTACCACCAACTTGAGGTTGGTGGTAAATTGCGAATTCACTTAAAAATGCAAATTTTTGCATTTTTAAAGTGCCATGTGGCGCACATACATGTATGTGTGCCACATGTGCACACATGCACATTTCAGGGGTGCAACAGGGTGTCCTTTTGACACCCTGGCACTCTTGATATTGCATTCTCAATTTGCGATTCTCTAATTGGGAATCGCAAATTGAGAATGTCTTCCCATTCATTCCTATGGGCCTCCTAGCCCATAGGAATGAATGGGAAGGTATTCCTTATTTGCGAATCTCAATTTGCGATTCGCAAATAAGGAATATGTGGGATTCGCAAAATTATTTGCAAATCCCACATACATTGCATTTTGATGATTCTCAAATTGCGATTCGCAGAAAATCGCAATTTGAGAATCGCAAAACTGTATTTTGTTAGATATGGCCCCTAGTTCTTGTCCTCACATAGTCTAGGCAAAAAAAAAAAATATGTGCAGACTTTTCTTTAGCATTCATATTGCGCATAGTGCAAATACAACTTCCATGGTTACCACTGCCATTTTTTCATTCTGTCTTATAGGACCCAATTTCTAATGTGGCATAGCAAAACTTTATTTAAAATGTCTTAGCCAACTGAGATTGTGTGGTATCCAAAAACATTTCAAAGTGTGGTCTAGGCTTGATTTTCCAAAATTGGGCTTGGCGCAATAGTTTCATATGTAGAGCTATCAGGTGTTGCACAGTAGCTAATATCTCTTATTATAGAAAAAAGGGATTTCAATATATTAGGTAATAAACATAACAGCTTTTGAGAAAAAGATGTCATTTTGGTCTTCTTAGAGGCAGTTTTATATACATTGTGTGAGCACATGGATTATTAATTGAAGTGGATAGGAGTCCTCTTCAAGTAATAATGGCACTATACCTTTCTAGGTTTCAGTACTTAAAACCTGAGCTCAACTCTTGATAGCTGAGCACAGAGCATACAGGGTTAACTTAGGGGAAATGTATACAGCATGTATCAGTACCAAACCAGTTAATAAACAGTTAATTAATTAAAAACACAACACAAAAAAATCACATTCCAATTTATAAACATAGTGTACATTTTATTGAACAAATACATACCAAAACAACAAAAATCGGACGTAGGGAAATGGAGATATGATTTCTCAAAGTTTTAGATGTTTCTAGTGCCAAAAAACACAAAGCACCAACCCTGTTTATCTGGCCGCTCTAGACAAGGTCAAAGTCAACAGTTAAGGCCGACCGCGATGGAGTGTTGGTTGGACACAGGGACCAGGTTTACCCTGGTGGAACTTTTACCTTCTGACTTAGTGTTTTCTTCTGGAGAAAAATCATAATTGATGAGGTTGTCAGTGAATCGAAGTGCTAGCTGGATCCGAAGAGGGGCTTGTTCACTGCAGCCGGCTGAAGCACAGGACCTCAGTGCGAGCCTTGGCTCCAGCAGGAAGATCAAGGCTCTGAACATCAATAGTGGGAAAACTCCAAGCGTGTGCAGTCCAAAGTCTGGGCCCAGTAAGGCTTTGCCGTCTGGGTGCTCCCCGCATTGGTCCTGGTGAAGTCATCTATGTAAACGTTTTTGAAAGTCAAGAACCTTTCAGTGGGGCAAAACAGCAAGTTGATTCGACCTTCAGTTTGACATCATCGGCTGTGGCTTGGTGGTGGTCTGGTGGTAGCCTCTGCTTCTTTGTTCAAAAAGTTCTGAAAACTTTCTAAGTGTCCAGTCTTGTAATTTTGGAGAGGGCAAGCATACACTCTAACACCAGCCAGGGGCCCAAGGCCTTTTGGGTACCACTTGGGGGTTAGGACTCAATCTACCAGAAACCACCTGCATGGTCAAGGGCAAATCCAGTTGCAATTGGTCCACTGGGCTCTGCTGAGACTTGGTGCTTCCTGTAGCTTTGTGTTCCTGGAGATAAACTGTTGGCTAGGCAACTAGTCCTTGGGGTCCACTCCCCTGTCCTGGGTACAAATGAGAGCAGGTGCAGCCCTTGAGGTCTCTCTCCACAGGTTCAACAGCAGGTGCAGTCATTCTTCTGTCTGACACAGGTCCAGATGTGTTCTGAGGGGGGTACTGATGGTGCCAAATTTATGCCCAGTACCAACCTGTTGGTGAGGGAAACTCCTGGCCACTCTCTAACCAATGGGGCAAAAGTTCTCAGGGGTCCCCCTACCCACTATTGCAGCACTTTCTGTTTTCCGGTAAACAGTGCCCCTCTCTACCTAAAACCAACATGGCGGAAACTTTCTTCCTTTGTTGAGAACTACCTGTGCCCATCCTGAGATGTGGCTATGATACTGGGCAAACCCTCCCTTATGGTCACTGCAAAACGGTTCTGGGAGTAGCCCCACTTCCATTGAGATAGGTGCCTGCCTGTCTGGCTAGCAGAACAAGTGTGAGGGGAGGCCTACCTGTGAGCTACATCTGCCTTTGATAGGGTAGGTACCTTTTCAAGTTTAATTAAGTCTCTGAGCACAGCACAGATGGCCATCCTGTCAGGGAGAAAAACATCTCTCCATACCCAAGCCCTTTATCATCTGTTTGAGAGCAATGCATATCTCACCAGAGGAGAGCCAATAACTGTTAGGTGACACTTAACACTGGCAGAAAGACACATTTGGCTTAGGCAGGAAAATGCCAACTTCTAAAAGTAGCATTTACAAAATAGTAACTTAAAATCCATTTGACGAGTAGATTGGATTTTAAATTATGAATAAAATGAGCACTTGTATCATTTTTTTTAGCTAGTCTCAAAGTGATGTTATGCATTATAAGGTGTTATAATGTAACCCAGTGCTTTTCTATGGAAGAGCCTGCCTTGCCACATTAAAAAAGGTCTTTGGAGATTTTTAACTGCCAGGACATGTAAAACTTAAGTCCATATGTCCTGCTTTATAAATACCCTGCATACTGTACTATAAACATTTAGGTCCTACCTTAGGAGTGTCTTACAAGTAATAAGAAGAAAGGTTTATGCTTAGCAAAACGGTTTATTTCGCCAGGCCGAACTTGCAGTTTTAAAACTGCACACTCAGTTTTCACGAACAGGCCTGAAATCATATGTTGCATTGCCACTTTGGTGGTGGCACAATAGTGCTGCAATCCACTAATGACCTTTAACTTATGGAACCTTAGTACACTGGTATCATATACTAGTGACTTATAGGTAAGTTTAGTGTGCCAATCAGGAATTAGACAATTCTAGATGTTTTTAGGGGTCAGAGAACATACACTTGTGGCTGGAGAGCAGCGCCCCAGTGTTCTGAGTACATTCATCAGCAAAGAAATTGATAGGGCTGGAAATTTACATTTTATTTAATTAATGAAGCTGATAAGTTGCCTTAGATATTGACATGAAAACACTGTAAAATAACACGTAGACAAAATGTGAAAAATAATGAGGCAAGCATATCACTGGTAGGCTGCAGTTGTAATTCTGTTTAACAACCAGAAAAGTTGTAAAATGCTGAACTGTGTACAAATGTATTTGATAGTTTAATCTCAATGTGACTTGCTTAGAATCTTCATCATAACTACAAAATGTTTCAGTTTACAAAATGTCTTTTTTTCTTTAAGCTACATGTTCTTGTTTGTACCAAGCTTGAACTTCCTATCTATCTTGGATTCCTACAATGCTAAATTGAGAACCGCATACTTTAACAATAATTCTCACTTACTTGAAATACGAAAAGCATTGCTTAACTAGAAATCGTCAAGCAAATGTTTCTGTCTTTAGTATAGTTCATTGTTATGCAGTGAAACATTGAATGAATGGTAGAATAGACTCCCCATTAAGCTTCCCTGGCAAACCAAAGTTAACACTTACAGAAACACAAAAGTTTAGTGATGTCTGTTACATATTTGAAAGTAGACTGTCGACTTCATGAGTTTACGGAGGGAAAGGAAGAATGGAGACTGCTCACCATCAAAAGATGTCCTCCTATTGGACCAAAGTGATCTAATCTGCAACAATGTTGAATACCTGCGTGCCTGTCTTTTATATTAGTGTGTGTTTTCTAGTTAGAGCCTGAGCAACAACTTAGATGCTCCCAGACCCAGAGATTCTCTTGGAGAGATTCAAACATCATTTCCTTGCCCTTTATTAGTACAGATTGCTACTGCAACTGTATGCAGCTGCAGTTCGGATATCGAGACTTGCCTTAGTTTCATGAACTGCTCTTCAAGAGGAGTTTGACTATCTGATTTGATCTAATCTTAAAGCTCCTTTGATCTCACTTTTTCTCAAACTTTTTATGGGTTCTATTAACTTTTGATTCTGAACTTTCATTTAAATTAGGAATTAATTCCTTCATTGAACACGCTTGTCATTTTTGCCTTATGAATGACTCTAATCATATTTTTCTTGATAAATTCCTATAAACAGATTTCATCTCACTTGCTAATTAAATAAAATGATCAAAAGAATTTTACTTCTCTCTTTATGAGAATAAAGGTTTTCGAAACCAATCCAAAACTCTCATTATTGACTGAACTTAAGAACTGTTTAACTGTTTAACTTTGATGATTTGATTTAGCTTCCATTCGAAAATGGTGGCAAAGATCTGTTGCCTAAGGAGGAGAATTTGGCGCTGAGCTTGAGCCCATTCTTGTACGTGACAGGTTGAACTGATACTGGAAATCAAAATTTGGACTCTTTCTGCGCTATCAGTTTTCTGGTAGCAGAGTGCGGTTCACACCTTGAATGGAGGTATAAAATAATAATTCCCAAGTTAGAATAAATTACCAGAGTCCCGAAATCGAATGCCCAAAACTTGAAGATGTGACAAGTCGGTATTCAAAGCGGTTGGTGTGTTGGGGGTATTGGAAATAGGGTGATGCGTTATCTATTGTAATTGTGTATTTGGCTATTTCTATGGTATTGAATTGTGATTTGGAGTTGAATGGATAGATGGATGGAGATGCTTTTTGTTTGATGTAAAGAGGTTGAAGAGTTTCAGACGTGCTGTAGTCGAAGATCCCGGGATATGGCAAAATAAATTGAGACAAGTGTAGAAGGCACTTGAAAAAGCCTTCGTCTTATGGTATTTCTTGTTTGCAAGCTTAAAGTGTGGAGTGTGAGGTACCATCGTCTATACCATTAAAGATAGAGGGCCAGATGTACGACGTGATTTTGCATGCACAAACGGGGTTGCGAACCCGTTTGCGCATGCAAAATCACTGTTGGCCATGTACAATTCCTAAATAGCGAGTCGCTATTTACTTGCGACTCGCTATTTAGGAATTGCGAGTCGCAATTAGGAAGGGGCGTTCCCTTCCTAATTGCGTCCGCAATGCTATGTGTGAATGTTTTGTGACCGCAATTGCGGTCGCAAAACACTCGCAAATTACCACCCTCTTCAAGAGAGTGGTAATGCAGTTGCAATTTGGAAGGGGTCCCCAGGGGACCCCTTCCACTTTGTGACTGTCTCTAAAAATATTTTTTAAGGGCAGGCAGAGGAAGATTGCATACTTGGCACAGTCTTAGAGTTAGAGTAGGTTGGCCCATTTGTAGATGCTGAAGCGTATGGCCACCCTGTATAATTTCTTTTTGACACAGGAGCTACCCGATCTACTGCTAGAACAGTAGAAGTCCCATACCTACCTTTCTCGGGAAAAGATATCCATGTTGTAGGAGTAACAAATAAACAGATCACAAATCCAATGCCAGAGAAAGTTCCATTCAAAAAAGGTTTATTTGAAAAAAAGCACCAGTTTGTTTTTTGTGATTCGAATTTTGTAAATGTGTTAGGGAGAGATTTGTTGTGCAAGTTAAATTGCACCATTTTCTGCACATCAAATGGTGTAGCTTTCCAGACCCATGATGGGGATTTCTATTTTAAAATGGTATGGCAACAGACAGCTACTGAAATGTTTCCCCTAATGACAGTTGAAATGCTACCTGCTGATTTGAGAGACACTGTAAATCCAGAAGTCTGGGATTTCACAGGAAAAGATATCGGACTATTTAAAGGAGTAGAAGCATTCCGGCTGTAAAAGCAAACGCAGTATATCCTGAACACCATCGTACCATTTGATCTCAGAGTCCATTGCAGGAAAAACGCCTGTGATAGAAGATATGTTCCAGAAAGGAATTTTGAGGGAACTAAATGGGATTCCATGTAACTCTCCGATCATGGGTTTGCAGAAGCCCAAAGGAAAATACAAGATAGTGCAGGTTCTTAGAAAGTTTAATGAAATAGTTGTCTTTGTTGTTCCGTGGTATCGAATCCAGCCGCAATATTCTTTCAGATTCCATGTACTGCAGACTGGCTTACAGTTATTGACTTGTGTCAGGCTTTCTTTTCAGTGCCTTTTTATGAAGAAAGCCAATTCCTCTTTTCCTTCGTGTTCCAGCAGAGAGTATTAGCATAGTGTTGTGTCTCACAAGGATGTACAGAGAGTCCTTTTATATGCCCTGCAGGTCAGTACTTGAACAGTACATAGATGGTCTGCTTTTAGCATCAGTTGACATGAGAAGCTGTTAAAACAAGACACCATTGCACTTTTAAATCACCTGGCTGTGAGCGTACATAAAGTGTCTCCAGGAAAACTGCTGTACTGTCAAAAAGAAGTTCAATATCTGGGACATATCATTGAAAAAGGATCTTGAAAGGTGTCCCCAGAGAGAGTGGGAGCAATTCTTCAAATGAATCCACCTCGAACTCAAAAGGAAGTCAGGACATTTTTGGGAATGCTTGGTTACTTGACAGTGGATACCAAACTTTTCCTTGATGGCAAACCTTTTACTGAGGCGGACACACAGAGATGTGTCTGATCCTATTCCATGGGACACTGACAGCATGAGAGCCGTCCTAGAACTGAAAGAAAAATTGTGACACGCCCCAGCACTAGGAATGGCAGATTATACTAAAGAGTTTACTTTATTTTGCGGTGAGCAGGAGGGCTGCGCTCTCTCAGTGCTGACTGAGATGCACGGTGATGCTTGAAAACCTGTGGCATTTTCTCTACCACCCTTGACCCTGTGGCCGCAGATCTTCCCAACTGCCTTAAAGCAGTTGCCATGGTGAGCACTAGTCTGGAAAAGAGTTAGAACATAATGATTGGATATCCGTTAAGTGTTATGGTCCCACACTCAGTGGAGCTTCTATTGACAAGAACAAAAACTCAACATATGACCCATGATCGTTGCTCCACTGAAGATATTTGAATTCCATTTTAGACACTGTCAGAAGGTAAACCATCTGACTGTGTCAAACCATGTCTCTGTATCTGACCTGTGCTCTATCAGCCTTTACTTCTGATTCTCTTGTGTGATTGGTAGCCTGCAGTAGTAGCGCTTTATTCTTTTCGGCACTGAAACCTAAATCAAACTTTTAAAAATCACGTCTCCAAGTTCCCTTATTGGATGTTAGTCATGTTGGTGTCATTTTGTTCATTATAATAGTCTCTATTTTTATAAATTTAAGTGGAATTCTTTTCTACTTTTTAACAATTTTGGTACTCATAAATGCTTTACACATTTCTCCTTAGTTAAGCCTGCCTGCTCAGTGCTAAAGCTACCAATGATGGAACTCAGGTTTACATTATTGAGACCTAACTGGACCTAGTTCAGAATTGTGGCATAATTTCTTGATGAGGACTCACATACCCCCCCCACAACTAATAATCTACTTTCTCACAGTTGTGAACTCCAAAGCCATTCCATCACTGCAGATATTGCACTTAATAGACAAGGGCTCATGCTGCATTAAGCTCAGTACTGGGTGGTTGTCAGCTGGCAAACGCAAAACTCTGGGCTGACAGCAGCAGCATGATATTGGCAGCACAGCAGTGGAGTTCGAAGGACTCAATGCTGAGCTGGTGGCACTGAGAGTGAAATGCAAGCAGTAATGGATAAGAGTATTTGGATGGAGATGTTGAACAACAATGTCTGAAGGAGAACTGCATGTGGGAAAAAGTGATCAAGACTGATTTTATTCTATTTTATTAACTGTTTTATATCATGCCAATAAGGCAAAGCAAAGTAAAAGTCAAGTTTATTTGCATAGTTAACTAAAACCATTGCATACCATTACTATAAAAATAAAAGAAACCAATTCTAATACAATTCTGAAAACCTTTGGTTTGATGAGAAAAACCTTAGCTAAATATTCCCGCTATTATACAGTGAACCTCATTATTGTGTATTTTGACCTGCAATGAATTGATGCAGATGTATATAAAGTGCAAGTAGCCAGACCTAGGTCCTTTGTTAGCCTAATATTGTGCCTGTCCTTGCTCAGTTCACCGGTAAAGTGCAAGTGCCTTATGCAAACCAATGGTCTAACAAGTTGCCAGTCCTTGCTGCTTCATTTGCCTCATAGCAGCCAATCATTGGCCCAATATTGCTCCTGTCCTTGCTCAGTTCGTAGGGTCAGTTCAAGTGCCTTGTGCAAACCAGTGAGCTTTTAAGTAGCCAGTCCTTGCTGCTTTATTTGCCCTCTAGCAGCAAATTGTAAAACGCAGATTGCTTGTGCAGTTAGTTGTCCCAGAGAATAGCCAGGCCTTGCTGGTTCACAGGAAAAATGCTAATGACTTGTGCAAACCAGCTTTCGTAAACATAGCCAAACTTTGCTGTTTCATTGGCCTTCTTAAAGCAGGATTTAAAGTGCAGGTGACTTGTGTTGTTGGGTGCGCCTGAGAATTGCCTGACCTTGGAAGTTTGTGCTGGTAAAATGCTCCTAAGTGGGCCTGACCTTGCTCGTTCACATGTCCAATTCTTTTAGGAGCGGTTCTAGGAATTTTACTCCCTTGTAGTATAGGGGAATTGAAGTGCCACTTAGCCAAGTAATTACTGCTTGCCTGCAGGAGCGAATTTGCAGGTTTACATATATTGGTTTCAACGTTTCTTTCCTTTGATCCAGAGGCTCCTGGCATAGGCAAAAGATGTGTACTAACGACTCTTACTTGTATCCACAAAGTCGGCAATTTTGATTTTGTGACTGAAGTTTCCAGGCTGGAACGAGATCTTTGGTGTCTATGATCCTGAAACAAAGTAGCATAAACTGATGCTTTAAGGCCTGGGGAAACTGCACTGAGAGATATTCCTGGGGTCTCAAGTTGGTATATGAGTTGACCATGGCCCAGGCATGTTGTCTTCATGCGATGGCATTTTGGTCTGTTAAATGCGACAAGATCTGAGTTGAGGTGCTGGTTACTCGATTAAATGCAGATTTTTCGATACTGGCAGCTCAGGCATCTTGCATGGCCTGGCTTAAGTGCTTTCCCATGAGCCTTTTAAGTTATTGTGTTGTTACTCCTCGATTTCCACCCAACATAAATTGGTGATAGAGCCCCTCCCAGAAGCGTACAGTCTCCAACACAATTTGATAAAAGCACTCTTGCTTTAAAATTATCGATTTTTTTAAGCCAAACTCTAGGCGCCTGGGCTGGTGAGGCTGATTTTGGAATGTAAAACACAGTTTTGTATACTTTCGTTTGGATCTTATGAAGAGTGACTATTTTATGACCTCGCATGATTTCTGTGCCATAGGTCACCGCTGCTATTAAATTTGGGGACATTGCGGTAAAAAGATGGCTAAGTTATGGAAAACTCAGGGGCATATTACCAAGGATTTGCGATAATTATCGCAAAGCGCGCCTAGCGCTGTTTTTTTTATCGCCGGTTATTGCTGGATTTCATCGCGGAGATAACGCGTTATTATCAATGCTTATCTCCAAGGTGATAAAAAATCCAGCGATAGCGGTGAAACCCAGCAATAGCGCGAGAAATCCAGCGATAAATTCACTGCGCTAATGAAAAGCTCGCTAATAGGCAGGTGAGGACTTAACCTTACAATCCACCTCCCATTGACAAGAATGGTTAAGTCAGTTTTTAGCAGGTGTTAAATCCCAGCGATAATCGCGGTTAGCGCGACTTTTTTTATCGCTTTGCGGGCATTGGTAATAGGGGGAAGTTGTGTTTGCGACTGTTTGCAGTCGCTTTTAGTTGGGAACGCCTACTTTGCATGTCATTAGCGATAAATATCGCTGACATGCAAAGCGGCACCAAAACGGTCGCTTTCGCCATGAAGCTGTCGCTAACAGCTGTTAGCGACAGCTTGCTAATAGGGCGATAGAAATATCGCCGCTTTAGCGGCAGAAAGTGCCGCTAAAGCGGCGATAACGCCCTTGCTAATATGCCCCACAATTTCTTCCTTATTAGTTTGCACTTAAACGTTAACCACTGTGCTTTAGCCTGAATAGGAGCTAGATGATGTTTAAAAGTCATTTGATGTTCCAAGTTGACTCCTAGATATTTATATGTGGTAGCCACCACAACCTTTTTGCCTTCTAGAAACCAGGTGAATGACTTGAATTTGGAATCAACCAACTGGACCACTTTTGTTTTATTCACGTTTAGCTCTAGCCCTGGCTAGTCCATGTAGTTTTTTAAGGCATTCATGCTACGTTGCAGGCCTATTGGTGTTTGACTCAATAGGACAATGTCGTCCGTATATTGCAGGCCTCGGAATTTCTCTGAAGCCCGGATTGGAGGGTGGCTGTTATCCTGTGGGAGGGCTCCTATGAGATCTGCTTGGTATAAGTTAAACCGACTTGGGGCCAAAATGCATCCCTGTTTAAGGCCATTCATTGTGGCAATTCTGTTCGTGACTCGGCTGCCATCTCCTATTTTAACTTGCACCCAGGTTTCTGTGTACAATGCTATGATTGCCCCCAACAAGCTTCTTGGGATGCCCCATCCTTCCAATTTTGACCATAGGCGTCTGTGAGGAACCTGATAAAAAGAAGACTTGATGTCTACAAAACAAACGACTAGCCTTGATTTTCTATGTTTGGCCTTCTCTACCAGGAGACTTAGGGGGCATATTCTCAAGAACGTGCAATAACCATCGCAAAAGTTACTTAACGCAACCTTTAACATCGCAGTCCATCGTGGGAAATTTACGCCGTGTTTACCAAGTATTCACAACAAGGCGGTATCATGCGATAGTCCCCAGATAACCCGACAACTGTCCGCGTTAAAATCAACGCCACGCCTCAAAAATGCGAAACACGAACGCAAAAATAGCTGCGATGAGGCCAAGCGTGATACAAAAAGCAGCGAAAACCAGCCACAGGCCTGCATGTCACACGCGTCAGGCGGGAACAATCACCATAAAAGTAGACCAAACAAACGGTGAGATGACAACGTCCGAGCACAACCCCACAGCTGTGATGCAGAACAAATGACCATTGTCCAAATCCGACAGGCAGTTCCACACAAACAGCCACAATGTACATTGACATGCATCCAGCAGGTAACCTGCACCAATGCGGAAACAAACATGGAACACACTGTGAAACCGCATCTCCCCTTCACATTGCAGAGGGACAAACAACACCCCCTGCACACCGACGTGCCATGTCCATGACCAAACAATAATGGAAGCACGGACCAATGTAGGGGCAGTGACTCCCCCCATGTACATGTCTCCCATGTCACGGGACTTGAGTCACAGGGTGCATCCCTGCATCATGGTGGCACATAACAGAGCCCAAAAGAAGCCCTCATGTCACTTGAAGGCCACAAATGACATCCAAAATGGAATGAACTGGGACACATGTGAAACGCCGAAGAGTGGGATACCGTAACAACTGTTATACACAGAACTGGCATTTCGAAAACGTGACACCCTAAACAGCCTCACTGCACAGAGGTGACACACCCACCATCCATTAACAAATTCCTAAATTGTCAGCACAACATGTCGCGCCCACACGTGTCTGAGTGAAGTGCCTGTACAGATGAGTGACATGCACGCAGGGAATGTGTCTCGGAATGCATTTATTAGCACATGCTGTGCCTGTGGTCAGTCAACGTACTGTGCCATTACTGCTAAGGACCCTCACAATGTGACGTCAACCAGAGAAGAAATTGCCAATGATGTAGTCCCTACGGGCAATTCCTGCTGCGGCTGCAGTGGGGTGTGGTCCACCTGCCTCATCTCCATCATCATCGTCCGGTGCATCTGGCACACGTATCCATGGGGCTCTACTGCATTCACATATGTTGTGCAACACAAAACATGCAACGATCATCTTTCACACGAGGCCTGGGCTGTACAGGAGCCTTCCACCTGTGACGTCCAGGCACCTGAAACGTGACTTCAGCACGGCAAATGTGCGCTCCACGATGCCCCTGGTGCGTCTGTGGGCCAAATTTTACTGCCTCTGGGGCTGTGTGTTCGGGGCCCGGAGGGGTGTCATCATCCAAGTGCAGAGTGCATATCCTTGGTCACCTGTGACAGTGCAGAGAGACATGAGTCAAGACTACGTACTGCATGATGTGTTGGCAGGCCCACTGCTTCATTGGTGTGTGATATGTGTGAGTTAGTGATACCCGTATGACATGTACTGTGTGTTGCTAATGAGCGGCATCACTGTGTAGTATGTAGCATCACTGCTGCACCACACCCCCCCGAGCACATTCACTATTGTGCACAGGGCGATTGCGTCACATGCACCCCTACGGCACACCATTGTCATGCCTGTCTGCGCATGTCAACAAGCCTGGCTAAGGCACAGTGATGATGATGCGCAGAATGTGGCCGGCCACGTGTGTGTCGGACCATTGCAAGGACAGGGCTGACACAGATGTAGAGAACCTGCCTGGCTGAACCCGACATGCAGTTGAGGGTACATCTTTGGCTCATGCAGAGATAATAGCAACACACACAACAGTTGGCATGTGTGATCCCTGACCCCGAGCGGGCATGCCCTCCCCCATGTACCCCTGCGGCCGAGCACGCACACCAGGGGCATGCCACATGGCAACATTGACGATTGCAGGACGGGTGGCGCAGACACTACAACAGAGACACACGCATCAGCCACATCTTTGGCAAGGCCTACACTGCACCACACCCAGATCCACGTGTGGAGTAGCCACACCCCTACGCAGTACCGACGTACGCCAGTCCACCCCGCTTACGCTCACAGGGAGGTACGACACGGTTTCATGTTCCAGGTCTACACCACTGCCTGCGGTGACATGGCTGCGCATGCTGTACACAGCACAATGTTTTGTGGAATGACCCCGGTCCCCCATGCATACACAACAACCACATGGACACACAGAGTGAGTTCGTGGGACTGGCCACGGGCACGTGCGCCTGGCCCCTTTTATTGCCAGGCTCACATCTCCAGTGACGCATGTGCTGGATGGGTGTTGGGTAGTGTAAGCCACCACTCAGGGGTTGGTTGGTGCTGGCAAAGACAACAACAGTGAGCAGACAATCAGCAGTACAAGGTACGTACATCATCGGTCCCTGACTTGAGCAGCACAGAGTTTGTGGCCCCGGATGCACAGCGGCCGGCACAGGCACACCGCCAAGGCACGGTGACTTGCGGTGCACTGAGGTAGTGCCACGCGAGCTGAGCGTGTACTCATAGATGTCCAAGGGGACTTACGCAGAGGGTTGCGGAGGACAGTGGCAGGTGTCCCTCCAGGGCATGATGCAGAGGGCAGAAGCAAGCAGGAACAGGCAGATGGCGGAGTTGAATGCTACAGACCCCACTTTTGTAGCTTGTCAGTATCAGCTACATGTAGATGAAGACAGCCTCCAACCCATGGGCTCAGACGCCACCAACGTTCAAACAGAGATTGGCCATGGATTCCAGGGCACACACTCAGTGGCGCCAGAGCTGGAAGGGGTTGCAGTCTGCGATGAGGCCTGTACAATGACATGGACTCTGCTATGCACAGAGCAAGACTCAGTTCTAATCGTGTGACTTACTCCACTGCAGTGTGTGCCGGAGGCAGCGGTCAGCAGGGACCCACAGCCACGTGTGCTAGGCATGCGCTGCACAGAGTCAGTGGCACCAGTGCAGTCGTTGGTAGTGTCCCATCACCTCTGTAAAGGTGAGCCTTTTCTCCTCCGGACTGAAGCGCGTCTTCCTCTTAATCCTCTCCTTGCGTACTGTGACATGAACACTGCCATGAAGAAATCAATACACAGTTCCAAAAGTGCGACCTAGTTGGCCGCAATGTCGGCCGGAGGCAGCGGTCAGCGCGGGCCAACCGCTGTCCAGCCATCTCCTCTGGGATCTCTCACACACAACGTTGGAATGGCATTTGTATTACTTTTGTGGCTGACGTAGGTAGTGGCACCAGAGCTGAGCAGGTGTGCAGCCGGAGAGGAGGCCGTATCCTGCCTGTGACGGACTGCATTGGATTGGTGTGAGGCCTGCAGGACCGCAGTGCAGGCCCAAGCTCGGAGTCAGCAAGGGCCCACAGACACGTTTGGTAGGAGTCATATGCACAGACTTGGTGGCACCACATCGGAGAGAGTTAGGTGACATGAACTCAGCCTTCAATCATGTACTCTGCCATGGTGTAATCAAGACTCAGTTCCATATGTGTGACCTACTTGTCGCTGTGCATGCTGGTGGAGTACGTCAACGAGAAAGGAGGTCCGCGGGCCTGTGACGCGGTGGCCGTGATGATCCGAGGAGTCTGCCACGGTAGGGTCCTTGGGCTTGGAGCTTGCACCGGCACGTGGTGGGCCCGCTTTGACACACGCCGGTGTGGGCAGGTGAGCAGTGATGCCTGGATGCGCAGGGGCAGGCATGACGGCTTTGGGTACCAGCGGTCCGTGGTGCAGCAGGCACACAGGATCCCAGGCAACACCGCTCACGGCGTAGGTCTCTCGGCGGGGTGAGAGGCGCCGCCCTGACAGGGACGTTGGGCATTCCGGAAGAGGACCACGCCCAGGGCTACGTGCTTTTTATTCACACCCATATGCTGACCTGGCATACGCCGGGCCAGCCCACTCCTCTCACGCTTACAGGGGGGGACGTGACAAGCTACGTTTCCTTGATTTCCCCCACTGGCTGGGGTGACATGGTTGCGTCCACTGTCCACTACACCACACACCAGCGGTGTATGTGGACATGGATATGTGTGTGGTCTGCATACTGCAGTCTGTCCGACACATCCTCGCCACACTTGGCATTGTGTGCAGTCCCATTCATCAGTCACATCGCCTCCTTCGCACATGCCTGGTTCTCTCCTCTTCCCACATTCTGCTGATGTGTGGCTGAGGTGCCATGCCGTTGATGGCTCATGTACATGGCTAGGCCTGGTTCCCATGGTGAGTTGTGCTGTCGTGTCTGGTGGGTGGGCATGTTGTTTGGCATGTTGTATGTGGGTTGTGATGTGTGCATTCCCAGAGTTGTGAGTTGTATGATTGTGGCGTTGAGGTGTGTGGTGTGTTCATTTGGTACTTACCAACGAGCACTGCATTTCTGTAGCTGCCATCCTGGAAGCGCTGGTTGATGATGGACTATCGGAAGATGTATGAATCATGCACACTGCCCGGGTAGTTGGCGACGACATTGGTGAAGAGTCCCCGGTGGTCCACTATTGCCTGCACATTGATGGAATGCGTGTGCTTTCTGTTGCGGTAATTGTGTGCAGTGTCGGAAGGGGGCACAAGTAGGACATGTGTGCAGTCTATTGCCCCCAACACGTGCGGGAATCCAGCTATGGCGTAGAATCCTTGCTTGGTCTCCAGCTGTTCCTGCGCAGTGTGGGGGAAGTATAGGTACTGGGGTACCAAGCTGATGATGGCATCCAAGACAGGTGTGCGGAACTTTGATAGGGCTGGCTGTGAGACTCCTCCGACTCTGGCGGTTGTTGGTTGGAATGTTCCAGAGGCCAACAGGTGCAGCACAGCCAGCAGCTTTGTCTGCGGTGGGATATTGGTTGTCCGCTGTGTTGGTACAGTCAGCCTGTGGGCAATGATGTTCAGGATGCGGAGGATGGTTGTCCTTTTGAGCCTGTAGTGGGCAATGACATACTCTGGTGTCATGGCTGTGAGGCTGGTGCGTTTTCTGAAGGTCCGCGGTCTGTGTCTGCGCTTCCACTGTGGTGGTCCGGCGGGGGTGGTGCGGGGGCGCCGGTGGGTGGTGGCAGTCCGGGGGGTGGTGGCGGGCCGGGGGGTGGTGGCGGTGGGTGTTGTGGCCCTGTTGGGGCTCCGAGCTGCATGATGAGTAGCTCCATGGCATCTGTTGTCCTTCAGGTGTGGCTGTGGGCTGGGCTCCCTTTTCTGGTGCCGGCTGCCGTCCGACTTTACACCAGGTCAGAGCAGGTGTTAGTTTCCTGCTGCTAACGCGCCATATTGCATGTTTTGTGGACTTATCGCCGATCTGCCTGATCGTTGTGAATGTTGCGGTGTGGTGTTGACACGGCTTTTTGCACGGGAACGCCGACTCTGCATCTCATTAGCGATAGTTGCCGGTGTCATCTGTGGCGATGCTTTCGGCGGCTGCTATCGCGGGTTAACTGGTGTTATGGGCTGTTAGCACCAGCTTGTAAATGGGGCGATAAATTTATCGCAACTTTGGCTGCGATAAAGTGCCGTTAACTCGGCGATAGCTCCTTGAGAATATGCCCCTTAGTGCTGTTAGATCCGTTAGTGTCCCAATGCCTGTTCTGAACCCTGTTTGTAACCGTGGTATCAGATTTTTTTTCTTCTGCCCAATATTGTAAGTGCTGGAGTAAACATCTCGCATTGAGCTTTTGCTTCTACATAAATTAAAGCGATAAGCCTGTAGTTGGTTGGTAAGTCTGGGTTTCCACTCTTATAGATAGATTGAAAGGTGTTACCTTTCCTTGGATCAGAAATATGGTTGGTATAGAAAAGGTCATTAGAAAGAGGTGCAAAGTAATGGGCCCAGTAAGGTACATCTCTTTTGAAGAGGGCATTGGGGAGTCTGTTCGGGCCCGCTGCCCCTTCTGGCTTCAGTTTCTTTGATATTTTTATTAGTTGTTCTGTGTCCACAACTGAAGCCTCGCTGTCTTGATGATAAATTGTGGGCATCTCATGCTTATCCTGATTCACCTGGTTGCCATAAATTTCGGTGACTGGCTGTGCATTTAGGTGCTCTCAGATTTTTGCTTTAATGAGCTGGCTTTCCTCCTCACCAGCTATTACTGATGCTGCATACATAGCACAAATATGGGTTTCCCAAAAGACTGCATCAATTCCAGCATTATGCTGTCTGGCCTTTCCGGATGAGAACCCGTTCACCAACTGCCAGAATTTGTTGCTGTTCGGCTGTTTTCTGGACAGTAGGAGCTTGTTCCACAGATCCTCATGGTAACATTTTTTTTCTCTCCAGCAGTTTTTCGGGTATTGCGCTCTCAAATTCCATAGTGTGGTTTTGTCCTCCCTCATCCCTTGGTTTAACTCCTTTGCCACTTTTCTTGTTTCTCTTGCTACTTGAGATTTTTGGTTGCATAGCCCTCTACCAGTTTTGCCTTCCTGAACCCCCATTTTTGTTTGTTACGTTTATGTTCTTAAGAGGTTGAATTTTGCCTGTAAATTTTGTCAATAGGGTCGTAGTTAGTTTTACTAATGCTTTTTCTTGATAGCCTGCTTCAGATTTTGTTTTTTTGGACTTTTCTGACTCTCTTTTTATGTTCTCGATGGTTCCCGCACAGCGGTAAACCCCTGCCATCAGCTTCTCTAGCTCCGCACCATTTTAGACTTTTTAGATTGTAAGTGACTGGGGCGGAGATCAAACCATTTGTTGGACACAGCTGAATCGTCTTACACACTATCCAGATTGATTGAGGGAAATGGTCACTCTCTGTACGGGGCAGGATTTAAAATTGACACACCTGATGCAAGGATGTTTCACTTATCAACGTGTGGTCTATTGTTGAGCTTTTTCTGTCTCTTAGAAAAGTGATTAATGCTGTGTGTCTTCCTTTGTGTCTCTGTTCAGAAGCCTTAAACCCAGTTTTTCCAGATGCTTTCTGAATTTGATTCCGCTGTGGTGGTTGCCCCTTTTTTTACTGACATTACTTAGATCTGTATTAAAATCCCTGGAGATGATAAAGGTAGTTTGCGTGTGTTGCATCTGCAATGTTTTGCTATTTTGAACAACATTTCCATATTTTCCCCTTTGTTTGCTTTACTGGGGTGAATATATACATTTTATAATTCCATGTGAATGGGACAGACCTTCTTGAGTTCTATCTTTATTACTTCAATCCAGTTTACCCCGAAATCGATTGATTGTGTGACCCAGCTAAATTTTGCAGAGTAAAATGTAGAGAAGCCCCCGGTGAGAAGTCCGAATTTTGAAGACTTTGTGGCAGGTGCATGGTGAGCTAGATAAAATACAATTGGCATTGGTTCTAGACACCGGGTTTCCTGAGGCAAGATAATATCAAAGTTCTAGAGAAATGACCTTGCGTCCCCCTCTTGTAACAGGTTCTCAAGCCCATGGGTATTTCATGTGCCGATAATGATACAATCCAGGTCCATTGCTGAACTTTTATTCTTTTTGTGAGGGCCAGTTGATGGCTTGACTTTGGGGGGCCAGAGCCTAGCCTGGTTTTTGGAGGCCAAGAAGTTATGATACACCTGCTGGGCCTGGCCCCTTGGGGCCTTGCTTGCAAATTTCACTATTGTTAGATTTTTTAGGTTTCTCGGTTTCATTTCTGCCCCTGCCGCACCTCTTAAGACTGAGCTTCCTCTTGCTTTTGTGGGCAACAGCGGTCCTGGGTATCGACGGGGTTCAATCTTTTGAAGCTCTATCTCCCATGAGTTAAAGATGAGCTGATAAGCCTGTATTTGGTCTACTATGTCCGAAGAGGTCCAAGTTGTTACCATTGCCTCTCGGTCACTTTTGTTAGGACGTGATTTGAATTCTATAGACGTAATGTGTGCAAGCTCCCTTATTTCATTTATTAGTGTTATGATTCCTCTGTTTAAAATGTTGAACACCCCTATTGATGTGTAATTGGGGATTAGTAGAAGTTTGTTGGCTGAAAGACCCCATGTTGCTGATTGCAACTTGGAGGGTTTTATCCTTAAGAAATCATGAGCTTGAGCTTGCTGACCCTCGTCCGTCTGACGATGTTGCACCTTCTTGTGGGCCCACATTGGTAATTCATCTTGTTGTGATTGGATGTTTCCCCGCCCCTTTCCCATGGTGCGATATTCCTTGCTAACAGGCTTCTTTTGCTGTTCCTTACTGTCGAGTCGTCTAAATGAGGAACGCTCCTTGAAATTTTCCAGTCTTTTATCTGTGTGCTTGGTGTCTTTTTAATCCTGTTCTATAATGGAGATGACATGACTGCCTGTTGACCTTAGTGCTGTGTTGTGTCCATTGAATGACTGGGCTAAGTTTTTGTTGATGCACTGTGGCGTGTTCATGGGGGGCTTAAAGCAGTTTCTCTCCCTTGTGTATTATCCTGGGGTTTTTCGTTTAATTCGGTTTCCTACTTATTTACTTCCCCAGCATCAGAGACTGCCAAGTTTCTTTGTTGAGAAAATAGCTGCAATATGCTGTTTTGTTGTGCCACTTTACGTTTTTTGTGTGATTTTGTTTGTCTTTTCTTTTCCCTTTTTGTAGGCACTGGATCACACTCCACTACTTCCAGGTGCTTGATTCTTATTTCCAGTATCGGCTATGGATTGCTGTGAGGAGCTTGCATCACCGATTGTCGCCGGCTGGCCACTTACCCCAAGGGTGGGTGGGGTAGGTGTAGCCGGCACTATGGGGTCCTCTCTTACTTGTGGGCAATTAATGTATGGTGTATTTTTGCATTGCATTGTACTACCTGCAGCCTTTCAAGTGGTCTTGCTGCTTGTCACCTAACTTCCAGCAAGATGTCATTAAGAATTGAGGATAGAACATGGGGCTTATCCCCTAGAATTGTGCACTGACATGTAACTTGCTGAGAATAATAGTGATTTTGGGCTCTCTGTATCAGGTCATTGAGAACTTGCAGTTTCTTGTCAAAACCCACTATGTGTAGTGCCAAAATGTTCAGGAGATCCAACTGAAGTTCCTGTTTATTGGCTTGATGGTGAATTGTTGTTGACATTGCATCCATGGTCGACAGGAGCATCCCTCATGTGCCAACTTGGACCCCTGGGTCTGCTGTTTCTCGAGTTTTGTTTCCTGTTATATTTAGATTTAAAGCAATTAAAGCCATTATCATTCTACCTGGTTCCACTGGGCCAGTGGAGGAGGTCACTGCTTGCTGAGGTCTCTTAATTGGACTTGAGGGGTGCCTGTTTTCAAAGGTGAATTTCTCCTTGGCCAGTAAGCTGCTGCTGAAAGCCAGGAACGGTCTTAATCTCACAGTAGTAGTGTCCATTTGACTCCCTGCCCCTTGCAGAGGAGCTAGTAGCTGCACCAGCAGGTTTTTAATCTGCAATACGCTGGCTTCATGCGTAATTGATTCTATTTCTGAATGTTCAATTAGGGGTTGGTCCTGTGAATCGGGTAGAAACGGTTGTCCCAGGTGTATGTCTAGTGAGGACTTTGGACTGAGACAGTCCCAATTACTGAGGTTTAGGGGTAAGACTGATTCTACTGAGCTGGTTTTATGAACTTCCACGTGTGTTGTGCGTGGCATTGCTGGGACCAGCGGCAGCCGGCATAAACAAAGGGTGGTGGGGCGGGTGAAATATACAATATACATTTTTTTTACCTTTTACCACCGGCTGCCTCCAGCGTCACGTCTTGTCGCTCCACCTCTCTCCTTCCTGCCTGGTCCCAGCAGCCCCTGGGACAGACTCCCTGTCCAATCCCAGTGATTGAAAAGGCAGGAAAGAAGCCCTGCTCAGACCAGGGAGTCTGTGGGGTTTCTCAAGCCCGGCTGCTCAATGCAGCTGGGATGGAGAAAAACCTAAGTGGGCATATGTGTTTTGGTCGGCCTGAGACGGCCAGCCAAACACACATGAGCACTTAGGGAGTAGAGTGCACTAGCACTCCTTCTCCTCCCTCCCATGTCTCGGCCTGCTGGCTAAGAGCTGGCAAATGTAAAATAAAACGATTCAAGAAAATTGTTTTATGTTACATTTGCCTGAGCCAGGCAGTGGGGTGATGCTCCTCCGCCATTGCGGAGAAGCTGCCACTGGCTTGGAAAAAACGTTGAGGCCTTGCGCCAAAGTCAGATACCTCTTGTCTACATCCTTTCACTATGAGGGTGCTTCCACTCTCTGCTGTGATTACCATGTTTGCTGGCACTGGTTATAAACTGGTTGTTGAGGGATATTCTTTTTCTGAATTTTTAAAAGTTAGAAAGTCGGCAATTTTGTACCCCTATTTCTTTTTTGTGGCTGTGGTTTTATTTTTGGGGGGAATCTGCTGTTTGTGGGGGGGGGTTTGAGTCTATAACATCATCCAGACATATCACTAAGTCCTACTCGGGGATCTTAACCCTGTTATTTTTAATGACTTTTTTCTCCCCAGGCCTGGGGCTCCATTAGTTTTTCCAGACCACATTGATGTTCCTGTAATCACTGTATTCACAATTCCTGGTGCCTGGGTTTTTCTCCAGTGGGGGAGTTCTCCCTGCAAGACTAGTAACTGCTGTGTTTTTGTACATTCTTCCTTGCCGTTGGCTGGTCTAAGCAGCTCAGAGGGTGTTGATTGCTCTGTCTTGTCCTGAGCCACCTTCTTCATGAAGGTCACCTCTGAGCCTAGACTACCCTTAGCTGTGTGACCAATTCAGCCAGACACAAGCACCCCAGTGGTTCCCTCCTACCTGCAGCGCAGGTTATTGGTGCTTCATACCTCCCTCGAGCTGTCCCGCTTGCCAGTGTTGTCGGCGAACCATAATTGGCTTGTCAGGGTGCTTTTCTGGGCGTATTTCAAGCCAAGATGAACCGGTTGTGACTGGTTGTAACAGCTGGACTTCTTCCACTTGCAGAAAATAGCCCTTGTGCTCTTCACTCTGTGTCTGGCTGCTTATAAGGTCAGCTGGGCCCAAATTTTGCGTCCCTAGAGTCAGGAGCCCGTAGCCTCACAATATGTTATGCCGCTGTGGCAGAGAAAACAGGCTGAAGGCTGGTGGGGGGGCATAAAGTAAAATACACTACTAAATCTCGCTTGAGGCAAGAGCGAGGCTGCTGGCAGCTGATGGGCAGAACTCCATGCATGCACAAGCCGCACTGGCATAACGTCGACTGCCTCAGTGCAGCGCTAGAGGTCTGCGGCCTATTGCCATCACACCACTTGTAGCCTCGACCCTCAGTGCCACTGCAGCTCAGTGTACACCGAATGGAGCAGACAAGATGTGAAGCAGCTGCGGGATGGGTTGAGCTGTGACGAGTACAAGAGGGTAAACGGGGGATGCTACGCCGTTGCCTGATATAGTCTCCCAGATTTCTCAGGCCCCCGAACCCTCACCAGTCGCTAAGCTGCCTTCGCCACTCCCACTTCCCAACCCGCACTTCCCCACAGCTCTCCGCACCTCTCCACCCGCTCCATGCTCTGTGCATGTCAACTTACTTTTTGCTCCACCTTCCCGCTCCTTGAGTCCTCACGCTTCATGCTGAGCAATAGGGCAATACAAACATTTTATTTACATAAAGATCATTAACTAAAATAAAGCCTACTTCATTTATAGAATTGAGTTTGGTTATATCAGACGACAGGCCATCAGACCCTTGGGCCCTAGGGCTTTTCAAGCCTTTTAAGATAGATTCAAAACCCCGTCCATGCGGCGAGTCGTCCGCCCCGTTCCCCTTGTCCGTTTCACCAACTGCGCGCTTTTACCTTAAATCACCACTGACAACGTTTCTTGGTGCCTGAAAAGGTCGCAGTTTATTCATCAACATAATTTTATACATTTCAACTGTTCATGGTCATATCCACATTTATTGTCCATGTTATATGTTTCCATTTATTGCTCATTAATCATTTTTTCTTGCATTCTGGACCCAGCCTCCACAATTCTCTGGGAGGGGAGGGGCCCCTTTTCTGGGCTTCCGATTCAGCTTGCTACCGATTTGGAGGGTGTCCGTCTGGACCTGCCCGGGCTGCAAGTGCTGTCCCGCTCGCCCTGTAACCCTTTTGTGGGCCCTCCCTTCTCCCAGGGGTCCCTGCCGTGTGGCATCCCAAGGACCTTACTTGAGCATCTACTTTACCTTTCCTGAGGCTGAGTCCTTGCCATCTTCTCCCTCGGTACCCCTGCCGTGAGGCATTCAAGGGTCCTGCGGGGAGCATCACATCTACTCTTTCTATGGCGGCACGCCGCCCCTTGGCTCCCTCAGTGCCCCTGCCGTGAGGCATCCCAAGGACACTGTGAGAGCCTTCCATCTACCTTCTAGTAAGTTTTTTCTTTTTACTAGCTTTCCTGTGTTTGTTCCACCACGCTACCTACGGTTTCTCGATCGGACGGAGCTCCCCCCTACCCCGGCCTCCTCTTTCGCTCCTAGTTGAAGCCCCTCTGCTCCAGTACCCCCACGATGTTCAGTAAGAACATGTCCATTCCCCCCCCGTGAGGTGTACCCCATCTTCCAGGTGATACCCTGGAGACCTCAGGTTTATGAAACTGTGTCTCATGAAGCCCCATCCATTGGCCTTACACACTTTGGCCATGGTGATATTAAGTTTCCGTCTCGATTTTTCCACTGCCCCCAGGTCCACTGCCCCCCGCAAGGCCTTCCGCACTATGATCTCTGAAAAAATCACCTCTGCAGGGCGGATCAGGCGGGCCAAAGCCGTGAGGCTTTTCTGCATGTCTTCCAGTAGCCCCCATCTGCCCAATGTTGCTAAATCATTTCCCCCCAAGTAGACCACTACCGCGTCCGGTCTGCCACCTTGTTTTAATGCTTCCCGCGCCCCGGGTAGCAGTTGGTCCCATTTCATCCCCGGGCACCCCCACCAGTGTATTTCGGTGTCCCGCAACCATATCCCGCCGAATTTGCGTCTGGCCGCAGCCCATCGTTGAGCCCGCGTCACGTAGGAGTGCCGCATGATCCACACCTTCTTCCGTGAATTGGTCGGACCTAGACGGGGCGGGAGAAATCGGACTCAGTACACGGTCAGGCGTATGTAGTGCTTAAATGCGCTGTACGCCCAGCGCCCTATCCCCTTGATCAGCCCACTTTCCAATCCTAGCCCCGCTGCTGTCATGGCTACCCCTATTCTGAAAGAGTGGGAGCCATATTTGAGTGCAGGGAGACCCATCGCTTCCAGGGTTTTCCTTATTACCGCTATAAACTGAAAGCGGCTGAGGAAGGACCCATCCTTGTGCTTGAACAGCGGCCCATGGCTCCCTTCCCCCTGTACCAGGTGTTCTTGCAGTAAGCATACCGGACAGCAGGCTGCGCCTTTAATGCAGTGTATCCTGGTCCACTTTCCCCTGCCTGCCTGGTCCGTCTGGGAAAGCCGCAGCAGTACGTCCATGTAGCTTTTGCCTATTTCTACATCCCCTCTGTGGATGCATGCTGATCCTGGGTCATTAACTGATGGGGCTACTAGCTCGCTGACCCTGTATGCCCCAAAGAATGCCATCGCGAAAGCTGCACGAAAGAGTGCTTCCTCATGCCTTGAGGAGCATATTACTGCTAGCGTCCCCAGCATCCCTTGCAGTATGCTAAAGTGGATGGGGCGCCTTGCGTCTTTCTTCGTCTGCTGTATCCTACCCCAGCCCTTCATTGCCATTCTGCATCTGAAGGCCCTAGTTGGGTCTACCTGCTCTGCCATTTTTGTGTAATATGCTACTGCGTTCAAGTGTGCCTGGGCCCAGGTTTTCTTCTTCCCTGACATAAACAGCCACTCAATGAAAGCCAGGATATCCTCCTGCGAGGCCCATTCTAGCCCTGACCTGGCCCTGAATGTTTCCCAGCACTTACTGTAACGGGTGCTTGCCTTTGGGGCCAGTGCGTTGTTCAGTAATGTTTTCAACCCAAGTCCACTCATGACCACGCCTCCTCTGGCATAGGGGTCATCCTCTTGTCTGTGTCTGGGGCGAGCTCCCTGAATTTCTCCCACTGAAAACGAAAAATGGCATCCGCAACTGAGTTGTCTACCCCCGGGATGTGTCTCGCCCTAAGCGCGATGTTGCCCTTCAACTGGCAGCCGACCAGTTTCTGCAGCAGGGTTGCTACTGCTGGGAATTTTGCTGACCCCCTGTTTATTGCTTGCACCACTGCGTGGTTGTCAGACCACAGGGTAATCTGCCTATTCGCCAGCTGTTGGGCCCAAATGTGGAAAGCCACCACTATGGGGAACAACTCTAGCAAGGATATGTTTGTTGTTAGCCCAGCGTTCTGCCATGCCGTTGGCCACTCCCCTGCTGACCATGCGGTCCCTAGGATTGCCCCAAAGCTGAACCCCCCTGCCGAGTTGGTGTAGAGTTCTAATTTGCTTGCCTGCACCCAGGGCTCTCGCCATATCATGGTGCCATTGAAATCTGCCAGAAAGTTCTCCCATTGCCCCAGGTCCTCCTTCACCCCTTGTGTTATGCGGACCCTGTGGTGCCTTTGTGTCATGCCCCTGGTTAGCCATGCTTAGCGCCTTGCAAATGTGCACCCTGCGGGGATCACTCGTGTGGCAAAGTTTAATTTCCCTAGCAACTGCTGTATTTCCCCCAGTGTCGCCTTCCTTTGCTGCCTCAACCTTTTTATGTTGTTGAGTAGCTCCGCTTCCTTTTCCGGCGGCAACCTGCATGTCCCAGCTACTGAGTCCAACTCTATCCCCAGAAAAGACAGCTTGGTGGTAGGGCCCTCTGTTTTGTCCTGTGCTAGTGGGATGCCCAACTCCTGTGCCATCTTTATAAATTTGTTTAGGAGGTTGTCGCAATCCTTTGTGCCCGCTTTTCCAATAAACAGAAAATCATCTAGGTAGTGGACCCGTCCGCCCTTTGGCGCGCGCGCTCCCAGCTCCCACTCTAGAAAACTAATGAAAGCCTCGAAGTGTGCGTATGATATTGAGCACCCCATGGGTAAGCATTTGTCATAGTAGTAATGCCCTTCGAGTTTGAAACCTAACAGATGGTAGCTGTCTGGATGCACTGGCAATAACCTGAAAGCTGATTCTATGTCAGATTTTGCCATCAGGGCACCCTTCCCCTCTTGCCTAATCAAGTCCACAGCATCGTCTACAGATGCGTATGCCACCGTGCAGGTGCCCTGTTCCAGCCAGTCATTGATGGACTCCCCTTCGGGGTGAGACAGGTGATGAATCAGGCGGAATTTTCCCGGCTGTTTCTTGGGCACCACGCTGAGCGGTGATACCACCATGTCTTCCAAGGGGGGAAAAGTGAAGGGGCCGGCCACCCGCCCTAGTTGTAATTCCTTCTCTACCTTCTCTTTGGCCAATCCGGGGTTGTCTCTCACAGATTTTAGGTTTAGGCTCTCCCGGGCGCCCCTGGGCCCTTTGTAGGGGATTGGAAAACCCTGTGTGAACCCTTCCACCAATAGCTGTTGGTCGTTTTTTTTGTGATACCGTGGTAACAACTGCAGTAGTCTGCCCGTCTTTATGGGTGTTGGTAGCATCTCTCCTCCGCCCCTTTCCCCGTTGTGCCTGCCTGGAGGGGCCTGTGCCTCATTTCTTTGTGCCTGTCTTTTCCTTGTTTGCCCCTGGCCCTGTGGCCCGTTTGCAGTGTATGGTTGGGTGGTTTCCCCCGCATGACCCACAAGCGTGTTTGAACCTGCATGATGCTCCCCATTTGCATTCATCTTTGTCGAATTTCCAACATGGCTTATTTGATCTGCTCCCGGCCTGGTTCTTACCTTTGAAATCTTTCCCCTGACCCTCGAATTTTCCCTTACTCCCGTAGGGACAAAAATTGCTCTCTTTTGCGCCAACTCCCTCCCTGGCCGCCACCATGTATTTTGTGAAACCTTCCATGTCCTGACAGTCCCATCCCATTATTGGCCATACCTGCATTTTTTCCCTAAAGCCCTCGTCGTATTGCAGCCATGCATCACCTTGATACTGTTGCTGCGCCTCGTGCACCTTCTGCTCATATAAGATCAATGCCGCTGCGCTTTGAGGGAATTTTTCAAAGAACACGCATGTTAGTGTTCTGAAAGCCTTCAGCCAATTCTCTATCGATCTTTCTACTCTGGGTTTCCGGGGGGCTCTCCTGTCATCTTCCTTTTTATCCTGTGTCGTTAGGTCTAGATCTGCTTGGCGCACTTCCAATAGTGAAAAGATGTCTATGAACTCTTTTCTCCAAATCCTCTCCTTCACTATGAGTGGGATGAGGTTGGCCAGCCCTAGCATCTTGGTTGTCGTGGGGGGGTGTTGGACTTGGCCCCTTTTCCCTGAATTTTTCGCTTTTCCCCCTAGCCTTTTTTCTGACATGGTGTATCTGAACTGAAAATAATAAATGCTGTGCAATGGTGTACGCACCTTTATTTCCACCATTGTAGAAATGCACCTTTGTAAAATGTTACTTTTAAAATGGACGCCCTTCCTGTCTGCACATGTGCCGCCTGTCTGAGGTGAGTTGGCGGTCTAGTTCTCTGTTTCCCAGCACCCCCAGCTTTTGGAGGGAAGCCTGGCACCCAGGGTGCTCTACACCTCCCCTAAACCAGTTGGGACCGGTTTCCCAGGAAACCTTCCAGAAGCTTCCAGCCCTTTCTGGTAGGTGGGGTGAGGGGGCTGTGCCTCCATGTGCTCAGACTGAGCGTGGACCTGAATGAGAGGGGACACTCTGCCAGGAGGTACCGCCACATTGGGCCTGTGTGCTGGCCCCTGTGCCCATCTGCACCCCTCCGCAGTCCACAGGGCCAGTGAGAGCCCTTTACTGGAGTGAAGACTGCTGTGTCAGGAGGAGTGCCACTTTATGGGAGATGACTGCTTCTAGGAGCTGCTGTCCTGTTCTGATGAGTACCCACTGCCTGCTGATCTTGCCCAGTATTGCCTGCCTGCTCTCCTGCCGTCCTAAGCCCAGCACCTGGTGAGCACTATATCTTACTGCCAGCTGCCTGCTGCCTAGCACCCTGTGAGCACGTGGTCTGCCCAGGAGAAGAGAGGAGCGGATGCCTGCAGCGCTGTGCTGCTAAAGCACTATAACTGTGCCACAGGGGAAGAGGAGCGCTGCAACTTTATTTTGTGGGACTTAGTGCTACAACCTTATTCCTGCACCAGGAGAGCGCTGCCTCCAGCCCTGCCCAGGAGAAGAGGGTGCGTGGGTCCTGCAGCGCTGGGCTGCCGGAGCGCCATATTTGCATTGACTGTGCTCTGCTTTGCTGCGAGAGCGCTATAACTGTGCCCAGCAGAAGAGGAGCGCTACATTTGAAGTGACTGACCATCCCTGCCTGCTGGCTAGCGCCTGGAGAAGAAGAGCGCTTTATCTTATTGCCCAGGAGGTGAGGAGCTGACATCTGCAGCACTGTGCTGCGAGAGCGCTATATTTCCAGTGACTGTGCCTTCCTGCCTGCTCCCTAGCGCCTCGGGAGGGCTATATTTCATTGCCAGTGAAGGGGAGCGCTACCACTTTATGGTGTGGGACCTAGCGCTTTGTGGGCGCTACAACTTAATTTCAGCCCAAGAACTTTCCTGCCGCCTAGCGCCTCGTGAGCGCTATATGTAAATTGCCAAGGAGGAGTCCTGCGGCGGAGGGGGCCTGAGGCACATTGTCGGTGCCTGTCCCTCCGCGCTGCTGACGAGGAGAAGGCTCCGCTGAGGGTGAAGCCAGGAGAGGTCCCAGAAGCGGGACCTGTCGGGGCACATTGCCGGTGCCCGGAGACTGCAGAGACATCCAGAGGGGCCTCAGACTGCCGGTGAGTGGGGCTCAGTCATCCTGTGGTTGGGGGTATGTCGGGGCACATTGTCGGTGCCCGCCTCCGGTGCCAGTATTCTTTGGAGGGCATTGGTTGTGTTTAGAGTCCCATAGGAGGGGGGCTCCAACGTGCCCAGTACTTGTTTCCTCCCTCAGCTGCACGACAGAGGCATTTTGGGAAATTCTAGAGTCCCAGAAGAGGGGCTCCACCGTGCCAGTGTTCATGTGGGCAGATTCATGTTAGAGCCCGGAGTGGGACTCCCATCGCTGCATTGTTGGCGCCAGTGCTTGTTGGGTTTACCCAGCTACCCCGCAGGACAGGGGGCAGCTGCCACGCATTGGGGGCATTGGATTACCCAGAAGGGAAAGAGAGAGGAGTGAGGGACCCTCCTGCCCTAGCGCTTTGCGCACCTTTGTTTTCGCTGCCCTTGCAGCTAGCCCTGACTTTGCGGGATATAGGGCTTCTGAGCCCCTGAGAGAGGCCAGTTGGCCTGGGCCCAGTTTCAGAGTGTTGTGCCCCCGATTGGGACAACTGGGGCTTATGCTTGTGAGGCCTAGCGCCTCTTATGATTTATGTACAGGTGATTTATGCTAAGGCTATGCCTGCGCTAAGGGGTCTACGCTAATGCATTTATGCTGGCGAGGCCTATTGCCCCATATGATTTATGGCTTAATATGGTTGCATAATGCATTTGTACCTAGGATGCTACTTAAAGCTTTTCCCTCAGGTTTGCAGTGCTGATGGTAGGCCTATTGGGTTCCTGCGGAGGAGGAGCCACATGCTAAATGTGTTTCTATGCCCTATGTTCACATTTTATGCCCCAGGCTCAGGATGTGCCTAGTGTGCTTTTATACCTAATGCTAATGATAATGTTTTCCCCCGCAGGCTTATATCATTGGAGTCCTGCCTAATGTTGCATCCATGCTTATGATTATGCCAATGCTAATGGGCATGTTTAATGTGATGTTCACAGGTCTATGCCTACTGTGGTTGTTCCGGCCTAATGCTCTATGTTACTGATAATGTTTTTCCCCTAAGGCTGACTGCTGATGGTTTTGCATTCAATGTTAATGCTTTTTCCCCAATGCCGGACGACGTCTTTATGCCTCAGGTGACGCCTCATGGCCTGCAAGCATGTTTTCCTTTCAGGTCTGATGCCAAAGTGTCCTAATGCTGATGAACTTTACATTTATTCTTTCTTTGTCTTGGTGATGGTTCTGGCAGCGGCCCGATTGGCCCTGCCTTGTAAATAGTCCCCCCTGTGAACTGCTACCCGGTGCCGGTTGGCACAGTTATCTGCACCTGTGATAATATCCTAACATGCTCTGCATAATACATATGCTGTTTTTTTCCACCTAACCTGGTGTGGTCTCCTTTTGTAGTGTGCCTGGTGTGTCGCCTGTGAGTGTGCTGCGCAGATGCTTTACACATTTCCTCCGGAGTTTGGCCCGCCCGCTCTGCACCACGCTACCCGTTTCTAACAGGGGGTCACTCGGGGAGGGGCGCAGGTACTCGCTGGCTGGCTTTCCATTACCGTCCTGCCCCTCACCTGTCTTGGCTGTATTAGGGCTACCCCCCCGGGGGCCTCTGTACTCCCTTGCATGCTGGCTTTGGTTCCTGTCTTTTCGCCTTGCTGCGCCTGGCTTGCCACGCCTGCCTCCTTGTCTGTCGCCCCTTTTTCGTGGCCTCCCTTTCTTGCCCTTTGGTCAGGCGCTGGGCTACCCCCTAGATCCCCTCTGCCCCATGCGGTGTTCCCAGAGAATGGGGCCCCCATCCCTGGCCATTGCCACCAGCGCATCCATGTTGACGGCTGCGCTGCCTCCGAGGACCAGGCCTCCCCCTGGAATTCCGGCTGCCCTTGTCCTCCCCCTGTATGCCACGGGGGGTGCATGGGCCATGCTTCTTGCATTGCTACGTTATTCACCCCTTGTTGAGTGCCCATATTAACGTTTTGCCCTAGGCTGTCTTGTGCTCTCCGCCCTCTCCCGCGCCCTCGCTCGCTGTTCAGTGTGCCATGCTTACCCTTTCTTCTACTGCCCGTGTCGTCTCCTCTCGCATGTTTCTACTGAGGGGCTGCCGTGCTGGCTACAGACCCCTCCTCATCGCTGCTTTCTTCCGACTCCGAGCTAGATGCCTGCTCCGGAGTTGCCACTTTCTTGCTCTTGGCTTGTGGGGTGCCCTTTTCCTTGTTGCCTGCCCCCTTTCCGGTTTTCTCGGGGGCCACCGTTTTGGCTGCAGGCCCCTTATTTGCCGCCTTCCTAGGGGGCAGCGGTGCTGGGGATGCCCGCTGTAGCCTTTTTTTCTTTCCTTGGGCCCCATCCTTGATTTGCTGGTCCATCCAGCTCCATCCCTTTAGAGTCACCAGGGCCCTGGCTTGCTCCAGCATGGCCTGCAGGTCCTCATCCAGGGCTAGTCCCGCTTTCTTGTTGCGTCTCTTCTGGCCTTTCTTTGGAGTTGCTGGTCTCTCCTGGTGCTCCCTGAATCGGGCCGGGGGCTGTGTTTTTCTCCCAGCCGTTCTCTGCTTGCTGGCCATCCTTGTTTCACCCCTGAGTTGTTGCTGCAAAGTGATAGTTCCTTCTTTACCCCCTGCAGCCCGCGTAGCCCAAGGAGTGTGAGGGAATTTTTTCTTGGCTTTGCTTATGCTTGTTTTCCCGTGATTCTAGGGCCCCAGGATGCACTGCAGATCCACCACAAAACACTTGATTTGTATTTTCTTACACGCTCCGATCTCGAGCGTTTCTCTCCTGGTTCGTGGCCCTTTAAAAACCCTGGGCTCCCTCGGCTGGCGCCGCCCACCGTGCCGCTTCCGTGTCTGCAAGGGCGCGAAACACCGAAGGAGGGTGGGGCTCCGTTACGAAAATCCAGAAGCAAGACACCAAATAGGGCGTGAAACAAAACGGCTTCGGATTGCCGCTACGGCGGGGTTGCAGGCTCGGCCCCGCTGTTCCTGCCGAAACCGGTCAGCAGCTGCTCGTTGCCGACGGTGGGGTGGAGTCTCTCCACACGCTGCTCCTGCCGAAGCCGGTCAAAAGCAGCACGTTGCAGGCGGCGGGGGTGGAGGCTCGATCCCACGCTGCTCCCCCCGGGTCAAGACTGCACAAAGGAAGGGGGGCATGCAAGAATAGCCCGGCAGGAGCCTGCCGCTCTCTGTTGTTGTCCCGACGGGGGTGGAGGCTCTTCTTCACGATGCTTCCGCCGATGCAGCTGGCGGGGGTGGAGGCTCTGCTCATGCTGCTCCCCCCCACAAAAGGCCGGTTCCCGCTGCTGGGAGGGGGCGAGGAGGCCCGGCCCAGCCCGATGAGTCGCTGCTGGTTTCCGAGGCGGGAGTGGATGCTCTACTAACGCTGCTCCCGCCGCACAAAAGGCCGGTTCCCGCTGCTGGGAGGGGGCGAGGAGGCCCGGCGATTCGCTGCTGGTTGTAGAGGCGGGAGTGGAGGCTCTGTTCACACTGTTCCCGTCGCTTGAAACAACACCAGCGAAAAAGGGCGCGAAGCAAGCCCGGTCGTCGTCTGTTGCTCCACAGGTCCACCGTCCCTCGCAAGATCGCCCAGCAGTCGGTAGGTCTTTGATTAATTATTCTCCTTTCTTCTTGCCAGGGGGGGGGGGGTGGAATGCGCTTACTTGGGCCGTTGGCCCCCTTTTATCCCGCCCTCTCCCTAACTAACTTGCCCCCTGACAGGGGAGGGCTCGCCTCGTCTAAGGGGGCCAATCCCGGCCCCCGCCGGCCTAGCCGGCATGCAAATGGGGGCGGGGGTAGGGCCTCCCGCCTCAGGATGGCGTTTTACGCGGGCCCCATCGGGTCCGGCTTAGCCTTCCCGGCCCGGGTTCTTACTACTTATTGAAAGAGCCAAATAGCTCTCCCACAAACCCTTTTCTGAGAGCCCAGCATACATAGTCCCCGATACTCCCATGCTTCCTTCTTTCAATTTGTACAGCTCAGATATGTACCGCACCCATGTTTCTTTGGGAACCAGCACAGTTTTTTTTAAAAACCCCAACACACTATTAACTATGTTTCAGAAGCCCTTAATGCTTCCCGTTCACAGGGAGACAATTGCCTTTGTCCAAACCTTCTCTTTTTCTTCCCGAACTATTTGTCTTAACTCTTTCCTATAGTTTTTCCTTTGCAGTTTAATGTGGCACTCACTATTAGCCCCACCTGTTTTATAGGCCTCTCTTATGTTCTTACTTAATGTAGCCTTAGCCTGCATGTTAACAGAGTCAGATGTATCCTTCCTACCCTGACCACTATTTTAGCCTACAATCACCACGTCACTTATGGAGGTAATTCGTTCTCATAATCCTGCACTATATGCTGAGGTGTTAAAGTGGTCTGGTCTTCCAACAGCTCCATCATTCCATTTATGGTGTAAAATGCTAGTTTCACTATCCATACTAGTTTACGCTCGTTCCAAGCAGTAGATTGGCTGACCGTTCTGCCAATGGTCTCTTAAATGGGCAGCACTATACAGCAAAAGCATTAGTGGCTTATGGTCGCTGCCTGCTAAAGCACCTACTACTAGGTCCATTACTATGCCAAAATTTGTGAAAGAGATCATTTCATAATCTATCAGTGTGGACACCCTCCCATTATCAAAAGTGAACTGCGCAATGATGCCCTACACATCTGCCATTAATAATGGTCATGTTCAGGCTATCTAACAGGGTAACTAATTGTCTACCTATCGCATCCCCCTGCTGGCGCATCAAAACCTGACACGGAATCCCCAAAGCATTTTTTTTCTACAATTGGTATTCATCTTTCTATGGGTCAGGGGGGATCTTAGCATTAAAATCGCCCATCAACAAGATTGGCACATTGGGGAAGGACAAATTAACCTTCTCCATCAAAATGCTCAGCTCCTTTAGCTCTTTTTCCTACCTTTTTTTCGGTGGGAAGAACATGTTGATTAGTATTAGATCTGGAAAGCCATTTTTTCCCCTCTCCTCCTGCTTTTTAAATGACAGATCAAAGATTGACATTGTTAAAAAATTTGAAAATTCCTGAAATAAAATGCCCCCAACAATTTTATATTTTACTGATACCATAATAGCTAAGCCCCCGCCGGGTGAACAAATTGCCCCTTAACTGCTTTAATGCTAAGAACTCTATAATCACTCATCAACACCTCATCTAATTCTCCGGTCTCTTGCTGTGCAATAATCATAACATTTTTCTCCCCAATAACAGAAAGAAGAGATTCAAAGTTCCTTTTCAGACCAGCAATATTCCATGACAGCAAATTCACCCCAACATCATCAGGATCTACAGAATAAGAGTCTTGAAATCGCCTTTTTATCATTAATTGCTCCTGCAACCCAATTCCATTTATTGTCATGCTGTTTTGAATGTTCTTCACAATTAGTAAAGATCTGCCTCCCCTTTTCAGATTTAGAATTCAGATCAAGACTGGTGATATTGGCTCCAGTATAATTAGGAGACACACTAATTTAGAAAAAGTGAAGACTTTATTCAGACACTACAGCACCACAGCACATGATTGCTCCATAGCCAACAGCCTGACCATCAGATCAGAACTCTCAGTCAGCTAGTCTCCATGGATCGAACATAACATAGAAAATACTCATAAAAAGTACTAGTCTACAGCATGTGAGCTGATGTAAATATAAAAAATGCACATAATTAAAAAGTCCTTACACTTCCTCACTAAAACATTCTTAGCAGCAGTCTGGGTGGCTTCCCTCATTGAAGCTTAGGGATCATCAAAAAAACCTTATTAATGTGGCCTCACAGCTAGAGCGGGCAACCGTGACGCTGGGGAACCGGGTTCGAGTCTCGGCAAAATGAATGTGCCCATCTGTATTGCAACTGGTGCTCATGTAAAGCGCGCTGATACCTTCGGGTCAAGTTTGCGCTATATAAAACTCCGGGGAAAAAATTACTTTATTAAATAAGCATGTTGGCAGACGTTGTTCAGGGGTGCACAGGGCAAGCAAGCAAGGGTACTGGGCCTCAGCAATGAGCGCTGGAGTCGTTTGCCTCTGATGTCTCAGGGTTCATCCTTCTATGACTAAGTACAAACCATTCAGCACTTGACTCTCAGTGGTAGCGATAGCGAGAAGTCACAGGCTTCTCCGGGAGGTACTGTGGGGAATAGCAACTATCACTCATCAGCACAATAACTCATTGCCAAACCCAGTGCCTTAAAAATAGCACACCAGTCCTTGGGCTACTGCATGTTGCATTCTGCCCCCCCCCCGTTCCAGGTATCCTCCCTTTGATACCTGTAGACAGGTCTCCCACTTGGGCTAAGTAGCCTTTAGTTCAGTTCATAGTGCTCAGTTAATCCCCATAACACAGGCATTGGAGTCCTTTTCTGGCAGCTGAAGGGGACGTACAGAAAGCTTCTCTTTTCATTCTAGCTTCTGTGGGGAGATGGATCAGCTGGACGTATGGCCCATGATCCGGAGGAGGGCCACAGCAAAACAACAGTGGAGGCCAAAGTCCATCGTCTTCATAGATGGGCACTTCCAAGCAGATGTTTATAGTGTAAGGTAGGCCAGCTTCTGGGTCTTTGGTAAGGTGCAGCAGATGGGCCTCAAATGGTAAGGAGTCACAGCAGTGCAATGGCAGCCACAGCAGGATCTTTAGTTGCAGCAACAGAGTTCACATGGGGCACTGTGTTTGGTCACAGTGGCACAATCTGTCTCATGCACAATTCTTGATGGTGGCAGCACAATCCTCCTCAGGCACAGTTCTTGTCTACAGCAGCAACGTCCGCTGGCTGTGATTCCTGCCTGGAACATCTAGCAAAGAGAAGCTGTGCCTCACTCCTCTACACACAGAGATCTTTCAACACATTCATCCTTCTTCTGGCAGATGCACATATCACTGGGCTCAAACTGCTTCTGGCATTCCCTGGACAGTCTCACTGTCTGTAGTGTTGGCAGGCTACTTCCATATCTCAGCAGGCAGCATTCAAGGAATGTCAACTTTACAATGCCGCTGTCTGGGAAACCAAACCCACCTCCACCCTGTGAACAAAAACAGCCCAGATGCTTCAAAAATGGATCCCACTGCCTCCATTACTCAGGCTTACTTTTACACACAATATATGTACCACACATGCCACATACACAAAAACGCACAACATACACATGGGAAGCTAGCTCTTGGATTTTAGTTAGTGCACAGAATCAGAACTTTACAAGAGTGGGCCAGTAATCCTCCACTACAGAGACAAATACAAAAAGGTTTGGTCACAACTATGAATGCACAAAACACAGCATGCTGCATCCACCCCTCTATATGCTAAACTCATGGCAGGGACAGTAGTCCACGTTCAGTAAAAGGAGGACACACTTGGTGTGCCCCTCCTGGTCACAGGATAGGTCTAGGACCTCATTCATCTCAAGGGACAAGCCCATGCCTCTGGCCTCTGTACACACACTAGGTTAGAGTGAGGCTGGGCTAACATAAAAAAAACTAGGGTACCAGATACTCACAGTCGGGCACTTAGGGTAGTGTAACATAAATGTACATCAGGCAGGGCATATTACCGTCCCAACACATGTTTATAAAAAATTGCATTCCAAATAAATGTTGTCATACAGTACATCAGCCATGTACATTCCACCATCTTACAGGACGGGCCACTCTGGATTCGGAAATATGCAGCAGGCTAACAATATACCCTGTCTGTCACTCGACAAAGTGGCAGTTGACATATTTGTTGGACTTGGCCCTCTCTGCAGGGACACCCACAAACTTTTACCTTCACCCCTCCTGCATTGGGACTCTGTGTACTTTACCACTGTTAAGCAATGCTAAAGTGCTTGTGCTCTCTCCTTAAAACATGGTAAATTTGGCCTACAACTGATTGCCACATTTAATTTACTTGTAAGTCCCTAGTCAAGTGGTACTGCATGTACCCAGGGCCTGTAAAACAGCTGGAGAGAAAATGGAGAACCATCCGGGACACCACCGCAAGAAACAAAAGTCAGTGCTCGTCGGGAAATATCACACCCAACTCAATGAGTCAAGAAAAACATCCCTAGCTCTCAGACTGGAAAACAGCTTCAACAACTGAAAAGAGCTCTTCAACATCGTCAAAGAATTTTCCAACCTCCCAACCGCCACCAGTTCAATCACCCCTTCACATGGCCACAGCGGAAACCTCCCCAATCCTCAAAATCTACAGCAACTTTGACCCCCTACTCAAGACACAAGAACACATCAACCTAACCATTCAAGCTAGTCTAGCTGAATAGGGGTGATACCCCGAAACCGGTCCCAGGATCCTTGTTTCCTGTTCAGGGAGGACATGGCCTGAAAGCTCGGGCTAAACTGTTCACATGCAGAGTAGGGTCAAGACTGATTTGCACATGGCTGGGTTCAAACTGGAATGGCAGGGTGAGAAAATAAAACAATGGATTTAGGCCCAGATCGCTGTACTGGGGGTGAATGTTTGACAATGTTCAGCGTTCCATCCATCAAATTTATTTTGTTGCATAAATACTTAACACAGAACATCTCAGTTAATCCTGACTGCTTTTGTGCCAAGTTACCAGAGGGTTCAGTACAGGTTAATTTTGTGACTTTTGTGGTTCACCCTGACAAGGATAGTGGTGGATGATTGAGTAGGGGTTCCACCACCTCAACCCAAAAACCCAATTTGTTACAATATTAATTAAGAGACAGCATCAACAAGTGCAAATAAATAGCATATTTCTCTTGCTGATTTGCAGTGGTCATTTAAATCTTTGCATGTTATGCATGGTATGGTATGTGTTGTTATCCCACTATATCAATTTGTGTTTTCTATGTCAAATCTTGTTAATAAAGTGTTCCAACTCATTTTTCATAAAGAAAGTGACTGTTGTAGGTAAAGTCATTGTGCTCTGTCCCTCTCCACCAGTCTCCAAACCTAAAGAATAGTTAAGCTAGCTTGCTTGGAATGCTTTAGAAAACACTTTTTATCTCATTGATCTAGTGATTTGCTTGTCCTCCAGAGTCATGCACACATTGTTGTCAGGGTGTTAAGCAGTGTAGGATTGAAGGGGGAACCAGCCAGATCCCTGATCTAGCAGCTATTATTCCACCGGATCGGGGATCTATCTGGTCCTGGTGTAATTTGCCAACTCAGGACACATTTCAGTAGCGCCCACTTTTTGTGTGCTTTCAGTTCGGCGCGGCAACGTGCAGGTGGTGAGGGGACTTTTGCTTTCTCTTCCAGCTTGGACTCAAAACAAAGGGTGAATTTAAAGGGCCATCAGCTTTCTTATTGTTCAAGTATAATCCTGGGTGGGAGCTATCTGCAGCCTAACACCTAGATGCCAGTGCACTAATAAAACAAATGCACACAGCTTGTTATTACTTCACTTAAGAGAGCTTAAGAGAGTACTTAAAAGAAACTACGATTTGGAGGACAGTTTTTGCCCCTAAATGTAAGAAATATGCATGTACTGTAAGAATGTCAGTTGTGTCAGTATTTACAAGTATTTACATGAATAACAATTTAAATAGTGCTTGCTATTTTTAAAAATATAATATGTTTATAGTGCTACTGATCCCACTGTAGGGTGGCAGAGCACAAATTACACATTGACAATAAATCATTCAAGTGTGTAGTGTGAATCAATGTACAGGATGTTACATAAGACAAAAAGGGTTTCAGGATGTAGGACTCACACATTGTCTTTACTGGTGTGGATTGCATGTTAAGATTGTATGGCTAGAAAAAACACAGTGTCAGAATTGAAAACATAATGCAGGGCTTGTGATTGCCCTTTATTGCTACCCATAGAAGCTGTTTTAGGCAGCCTTGCAATAACAAATTGAGAAAAAACTATAAGGTTCTAATCACATGTTTTGCAGTCTGCATTCACGTCCTTGATGCTGGCTCATAGCTCACTGTGCTATATTATAAGGGTTGCAGTTTATGAACTGCATGTAATAAAAGGATCTCTGTGTCAAAAGCAGTGACCCACTTACGTATCTAATTAAATAAATATTTGTCCTATGCATGTTACATGATGTGCTTCAAGAGACACATTAAATCTCTATGCTACTTTATCAGTCAATCAGTCACAGACCTCACCAGCAAGTGCTTTAACCAACAGTTATCTTGCCCTTATGATTATTATCATTCCCTAAGATTTATTGGGAGCATAAAGCTCCCTGCAGCAGGTGCTTTAACCTCATAAGCTATTTTAAAATGCAGCCTTTGCAACCAATTAAGCCAGAACAGATTTACAGTCACATTTCGTCTTGGTGCAAACTTCTTTGTGACAGAGTTTTAAAAAAAATAACTGTATAAGTTGACTGTCAGAGTGCTTTTCATTACTCCACCCCTTGTAACACAACCTCCTTTTTGTTGCTCACCTTGATCCACAATTTATGGATTCCCAGAGTAAAGTTTTTTTCAATTCCAGCACTGATGTTCAGTATATTTTTTATTCTGTGTTTGAATATAGAGCACACCTCAAAGTATTTCTGAATAAAAGGGAAATTATTTCTTTGACCTAGATTCGGATCCAGAAATAGAGGCATGCATTTCCTCTTTGAAACAATACAGCCAGAGTAGCGTTTTTGGAATGTGACCTTTAAAATCTACTTCTTCTTCCTCCATTTTTGACATGTCCTCAAAACCAGATTTCTAAACATATACATGATGGCTAATTTGCAAATGAGAATACGAGAGTCTCCCGTTCATATTCGTGGCCTGTCACTGATTTTGCTTCCAGGTCCACCCCAAAATATACTCTCAGCAGGGTCTGACTGGGGCGGGAAAGCGGCCCGGACAACAAAATAAAAGTGACCTCCATTAGTGGATTAGATAGCTAAAAAGAGTGGCCCATGTCTGCAAAAGACACGCTGTGTAAGTGTTTTGCTAACTATTGAAGACTGCATGGATTTGATCTTGCTGCAGGCACAATTTGTTTTAATATCAGGAAAATGAACAATAAAAACCGGCCCAATAGACCAGAAATCACGGCCAAAAACAGCCCAAAAACCGGCGCACGCACTGACCTCTCAGGCCAGCCCAATACGACCCTGCCTCTCATGACACTGCAGGCGTTGTCAATCTATTACTAGGCAAATGTAGATTTTGAGATCCACCCAACAATGAACAACACTAATGTTTAAAATGTTCAGTTCTTACTGAGTTGGGAACTGATCAAGCTGTTGTTACAACTTTTATACTAATTCTACTTTAAATAATTAGAAAGCCATCATCCTTTTCTAGGTGTCGACCACAAAACATTATATAATAATAATAGACCAGTTTAAAGAGCCTGTAGTAGTGCAGGATCGAATTTCTTTACTCAGTAACCCCCTTCTCCTGATTTTCTCAGTTCACTCAACCCTGGAAGCTTTTCCCACTGAGCAGACTCATCTCACGAGACTTCTCAGAGTATTCTGCTATGATTTGGATGTCACTCCACAGCAGGATAATCAAATCCGCTCTAGGTAGATGTCTACTGTAAGCGCCCCTCCTTTCAACATGGGTGACTACTGGTACCCATGGCAAGTAAGTCTGTAGCAGCTGATTGTTAGTAAGGGAGACTAGTATTTTTTACCTGTTTCCCTGGTGGTAGGCGCAACTGCTGATACTTCATGGTAAATCGGTGTAATCTGTTTTGACTACTGCAACTCACTTCACCCCGACTATAGATGTGTATGTTTGTGTGTGTGTCTCTGTGTATCATGTTTAATGTATTCAGGAACGGGCATGGTAATTTTTTGTCTGGGGCGCCCGTTTGTGAAGCTCTGTAATGTGAGTTGTTATGTTATCTGTCACCTGCCTGTCATGTATGACTTTTCTAGAACTTTTCATTGTACTGGTTTTCTTTTCCATTCTTCATGTCTGGGTCCTTCTCACTCTTCTTCCACTCTCTTCACAGACCACTATCGCCAAGTTTGCTGTGTGTCTGGATTAAATCAACAAACTGTCAAAAAAAAGAGAGGGGTGTAGCTTCTTCCTCAGCCTCGGAGCATGTAAATCAACACGCCACATACGGAGCTCTGTAACAGACGTCTTTACATCATAACTTTCATAACCACTCCTTAATACCTCCCAGAAGATTACGTAATCCCTGTTTAGAGTCCACCCAGAACCTCGAGGGTCCTAGCATGCACAACATCAAAGACACTACATATCCCCCTTTGTTAAATTTAAATACTAACAACATTAGCATCATATTTCCTCAATGAGTTGCTGAGGCACTCGAACTGGTCTGCCAGATTGGGTGGTATGAGGTAGTTGAGATGCACCTCGAGTATGCACCGATTGCATAGGCTCAGATGTGTGATCTGGACATTCAGGCAGGGTCACCTCACTCGTGATCCCAGGAACTGACTGTGCGTCAGTATGGAGAGGTAGGTGTTTAAAGTGTGATGAGTCCTGTGTGATGGACTTTCTGGGATGATGCTCTATCACCATGTGTTCTTTGCACTTTACAACCATCAAAGGATTGACAGCAAACGGAGTGTCTGCTTTCTGCTTCTGTTTGACCAGTACCCAGTCCCCTTTATCAACGACTGTTTCCTGGGCACGTTGGCACTGATCGGCATATGTTTTCATTTTGTACTTTTGAGAAGTGTCTGCGACATGAACCTTATCTGCATTCATCGATCTGTCCGATGTCCATTGTGGTAGTTTGGTTCCAATGGTTCTCCCAAATAGCAAGGTGGCAGGACTCTCACCAGTTGTGGAGTGAATAGTTGATCAATAGGTACGAAGGGCTTGACACATGGCTTGGTTTAGATCAATTCCCTCCATCAATGCTCACTGAATTACCCTCTTGAGGGTGCTTAAAAATTGTTTGATAACACCATTGTCTTGGGGACAGAGAGGTGTACTCTTCTGATGCTTGACATTGAGTTGAACAAGTAACTCCTTGAATTATTTGCTATTGAAAGGCAGGCCATTATCAGATTTGAGAATAGCAGGGATGCCCCATGCTGCAAAGATGTCATCAAGCTCCTCGATGCCTTTGTCATGGGTTGCAGATGATAAATCTTCCACCAAAGGAAAACACGAGAATTCATCAATGACTACCATGAGATCATGTCCATTTCCTAGAGGCCCAAAGAAATCAACCACAACTCTCTCCTGGGCATGCGCAGGAAGGTCTGACTTTGTCAATGGATGCTGCATCACCTTGGGGGATAAACAGTTACAAAGGTGACACGCTTTCAGCTCTTTCTCAACTTGTTCATCTAGGTGAGGGAACCTCACTCGGGGCCTCATTTATAACATTTTGCCGCAGGGCAGCACTACAAGGCTACTTGCTGTGCTGCCTGCATCAAAAAAAGGGGGGCAATGTCCAGTATCTATCAGATAGGTAGCATTCCTGTCCTTTTCCACAGTGCTGGAGCACAAATGGCTGCCATGCACCAACACAAGCACCCTTGCACCATGGTGCAAGGGTGCCTGCGATGAAATTGGGTTGTGCTTATGCAGGAAGATACATCATCCTTCACAAAAACCTCTGGTGCATCTGCCCTCGGCAGGTGCACTGTTTCTGATGCATTCCCAGATTTATGCTATGTTGTAAATCTGGGAATGTGTCAAAAACCATGGGCATTGTGTCAGAACACCCACCGCAATGCCCATGGCACGCCTCCACCACGCAGAGTGAGGCAACACAGAGACTTGCGCTGCGTTGCCTTACACTATATGTACGAGGCCATGAACACCCAAGCAGGGTGTCTTTCTGTGGCCTCATAGATATGGGTAAGCCCAGTGCACCTCTGGAACATCAAAAAAAGTGATGTTCTGAGTGCACTGGGCTTGTAAATATGCCCCTCAGTCTCTTAGGGCTCTTTTGGTGACTACAATGCCACAATGTCCTTCATGGACTAGCTCAATCACCTGCTGTCTCAGGCTCTCAGGTATGATGATTCTCGAGCCTCTCAATTTGATACCCTCTCAGGTGATGGATAGCTCATCCTGTACATTTTGGAATTTTTGGAATTCAACATCATCGTTGAAGGGTCAAATACTTTTCTTCCAAGATTGCGTTGTAATGAGGTCTTTGAGGATGAGCATGGGTTTATCTGCATTGGTAGCAGCAATATGTTCAGTGGATAGAGCTGTTGGCATGCTGGACCTTACAATGAAGTTGAGCTACTCTTCAGCCACTTTGGATGTCAAACTGTGGCGATGTAGCGGCACTCGTGAAAAGTAATTAGTGGGGTCTTGGTCTTGCTCCGGCTTGTGTACAATCACATAGTTGTTCTCTTGCAGTTGCAACCCTAACCTCTCAATGCAAGGGGGCATCTGAACTTTCGGGTTTCCAAAGATAGTGAGCGATGCCTGGTGGTCTTTGATGAGAGTGAAATTTTTCCCATATAAAAACACTTGAAAATGTTCGCAGGCCCACACTACAGCCAGACTCTCCTTGTTTAGCCGAGAATAGGCACGTTCAGTTTCAGACAGGCTTCCACTGGCATAGGCCACAATGTGTCTCTGGGCATTTGGATGGCCATTCTGTTGAGCAAGGATTGCCCCCAGCCCCACCGGGCTCACATCAACTGTGATCTCAGTATGTAATTTGGGGTCAAAATAGGCCATTTCAGTTGTATTCTCAATCGCATGTTTTATTTGTTTGAAACATTGGTCACCTTCAGGAGACCACTGGAATGGTACATTCCACTTTTTAAAGTCTCTCAGTGGGGCACTCACTGTAGCAAAGTCACAAATGTACCTTGAGCAATAACTAACCATGCTTATGAAGGATCCCAGCATGGTTACATCTTGTGGGGGGCAAGATGATGATAGTGCTTGCACCTTATCCAGACAGAGTCATTCCCTCATCAGAGAATATGTGCCCAAAGAATTTAAGTTTGGTTTTGTGAAACTCACACTTTGCTGCAATCAAAGTGAGACCTGCATCAGCAAGTAATTAGCACACTTGTTTAAGAGCCTTGTCATGCTCCTTTTGTGTTGTCCCAAATGCCAGTATGTCATCACTTGAAAGCATGTGTAACAGTTTGAATTACTCAGCAAATAACATCCTGAAATATCTCTGCTGCTGATCATACTCCAAAGTTCAGGGGCATACTTATGAGGGCTTTGCGTCATGCTTTCACCATGCAACATGGTACATGCATAAAGCAAACCTTTATGTCATATTTATGAATCCATGCAAAGCCACTTTGCGTGGCTTTGAATGGCTTAAAAAATGAGGAGTAATGCAACTCAGTGCAAATTGCTGTGTTGCATTACTCTGCACTAGTGAGGTGTTCCATGGATGTTGCGGTGGGTGTTTCCACACAAGCCCCATGGTTTTGATGCATTCCCAGATTTACCAAACCTAGTAAACCTGGGATTGCGCCAAAAAGATATGCCTCCCTAAGTGAGGCGTAACGAGGATAATATCTTTATTTCTCCTAATTTTTTCCTCTATGTGTGCTCCATTTTTCAGCACACATAGAAAGAGGAAAATGCCTCTATGGATTGTTTTTGTGTGGGAAGGTGCCCCTTCCTACACTAAAACAATCCTGCCTACCACACAGGCACCATTACACCATGGTGTGAGAGTGCCTGCATTGGTGCTAGGCTGCAGAAACTGTGCCAGCACATGGGGAAAGCACAGGAATGAACTCTATTGTATAAATATGGCGCATTCCTGCCCTTTACCTGTGACACAGGCAGTGCAGCAAAATAACTTGCTGCGTTGACCTGCGCCACAATTCTCATAAATATGCCGCTCAGTCTTTTGTATCTGAACAAATCAACATGAGTCGAAAAAATAGTAATGTACCTACAGGTCTCTTCCAGCTCGAGTTGATGGTATCCTTTGTTTAGGTCAAGACAGGAGAAAACATTGGCTCCTTTCAGCTGCATGATCATGTCTGCTATGGTGGGACGAGGATCTCTTTCTCTCTCGATTACTTTGTTGGCCTGGCACAAATCAACACAAATGCACACTGCACCTCCACTGTCCTTTTTTGGCACTACAACTATGGGCAAAACCCACTGCGTAGGATCGGTGGCACGGTCAATGTTGCTATACTTCAACAATGTTTCTAGTTCTTTCTCAACAGCTTCTTGTAAGTGAAAAGCGACTTTGCGGTGCTGTTGGGCAACAGGGCGAATGTCCTCATTAATATGAAGGTGCACTTTCATCTTCTTGAGTCTTCCTAAATCATGAAACAACGACGGGAACTGACTCACAATTTCAGACTGAGCACGGATGTTGTAGTTGAGAGACATCAGTCCCATGTCAGCAGCAGTGGCAAAGCTAAGTAGGCATGCACTAGATGAAGTTCCCTGAAGAACATCAATTTGCGCTTGCACTGACGTCTTGTGTTGCAAGGTTGCTGTAAATGACCCATGACTCTGTAATGGTTTATAAGCAGCCCACGTGTATACCTTTGTGTTTGACGAAGTAAGGAGTTGCACAGGAGATAGGCCATTGTACTTTTCTACTGGCATGATGTTAATCGATGCACCACTGTCTATAATGAAGATTATGGGGTGACCGTTCACCTTTAATGTAATTTTAGGACACAGTCCAAATGAATTTTGTTTCTTTGTTTGGTGATTCTTCTTTGACTTTTGATCTTCTTTTCAAGCAGCTAATCCACCATGTGCATGATGTTTCTACTTGTAGTTACTGATGTTGCCTTTTGGCCTTGTGGGCGTGGCAAGAATGCTTCTGGAACATTCTGGTGTCTATTTTCGTTTCTTGCTGTGATGCATCTGGTTTTTCTTTCACTTTGCAGACCAATATGAAGTGGTTTTCTTTCCTGCAGCCTTTGCATGCCTGTCCTATGGCTGGACATTTACCTTCATGGGGAAATGAAAACCCACATCAGAAGCATCAGAAGCATAACTAATTCTTCTTCAGAGACATTGACTTGTGTGCATCTATTTTGTGCTTATGCTTGCTTTTCATGATCAACGCTGATTCATTATGTGCTGTTCCTGCTACCATATGAGCAGCTTGTCGATCTGCTCATTCTTTTGCCCTTTCAGCCAGCAGCGTTTTCTCTAAACTGAAGGGCATATGTACAAGCCCCTATCGCCACGGGAACGTCACTTTTCGTGACGATCCCGTGGCGATAGGGCCCTTGCCTTATGTACAAGGTGGCATTAAGCCACTTAATGTGGCTTAACGCTGCCTTGTACATAAGGCACCCTTTCACGCTATGTTTAGCGTAAATTGGCGTGCAGTGGGTGTTGTGGTGGGCGTTCCACTGCAACACCCATTGTATTTGACGCTGCCCCCTATGTACAAGGGTGACGTACATAGGAGGCAGCGCCAAAATTAAGACCAGGAAAACCCTGGTCTTAAGGTGGCGAAACGAGGAGAAATGCATTATTTCTCCTCGTTTTTGCTTTTTCCATGTGTGCTGCCTTGTGCAGCACACATGGAAAAAGCAAAATGCCATGTCTGTTTATGTACAGAAAGGTGTCCCTTTGTACAGGAAGGTGTCCCATCCTGTATATAAACAAACCTTTTTAAAAAATGCCGTTTTGTAACTTTCATGTATGCTGCATGAAGCAGCACACATGAAAGTTATAAAATGGCATTTCAGGATTGTTTATGTGCAGGATGGGACACCTTCCTACACATAACCAATCCTCCCCTACACACAGACACCCTTGCACTCTGGTGCAAGGGTGACTGCATTGGCGCTAAGTTTTGCAAGGCTGCACCACATTCTTGTAACTATGGTGCAGCCTTGCGTTTCCGAAGTGACGGAGCGTGTCGTTAAGCCCAGGAGGCTAACGACACGCTCTGCCACTTCTATTGTACATATACCCCTGAGTGTCTCTCTCAACAGGAGTCTTCTGAAGGAAGCTGAAAGACAGCCATCAATGACTCTGAAGCGCATGGCTTCTTCATAATTAAAGTCACAGAACTTACAGTGTTTGATAAGTGCATCAAGTCTCTCAACAAACACATCTATCATTTCATCACCCTGTTGTTGTGCTTGATTGAAGGTGTACATTTCATAGTTGACATTCAGCTTTGAACTTAGCTTCCAACGCTTCTTTTATCTTTTGGCATGCTATTGCATCCCTTTGTGAAACTTTCTTTATCACTTCTTTCACTTCATCACCAGCAATGTTTTTCAAATATTTAATGATTTTCTCATCATCTTTTTCTTCTAGTGTATCTATGAAGTCTAACATTTCAATAAGCTTTATTCGACGATTAGTCATAAAAGACCATAAAAATAGACAAGTACATCAATAGATGGGCTTAATAATAAAAACAATTACAATTGTTAAGAGCCGAGGCATCGCAGCATACAGAAGTGAAATTCATGAAACATAAGAACATCATATATGCCTTCCCTCCCCTCAAAAAAGGTATAAAAACATAAATGGACATAATTTGAAAACAATCTCCAGAGAAATACTAAATATCACAAACTTGGATAAAAGCACAACCTTGTGGGGCTATAAGATCTTTCTTTCCTTTACATGAATACTCAGCTAGACAATATAAATTCGACAAAAAACAATTGTGTTTTATAAATTCTGCCGAGAGCCTACTCTAGGAAAATGACACAAAGAAATAATTCTAAGGTGTAAAAATATCAAATTATAAAGATGATACACTGGCATTCCTTAAAGCAGCCTAGCAGATCTAGCTCTAACAATCCATGTCCACCCCAGGAATTTTGTAATAGCGCATGCGTTTAGAAATTTCAGATCTGATCTAAGGATTCTACGTGCAAAACAACTGCTGCAGGTCCCCAATAGTCTGCATAATGGTTTAATCCATTCTTTCGGGGAGTAACATAACCCGAGCAGACAAAGAAGACATAACCAATTGTTTCTGTGGCTAGCTTGCAGGTCAGACGCAATAAATCGTCATTATTTGGGGCCCATTTATTTGTGAATTATTTCACAGGGATGATGCCAACGCTAAACTGGAAATAAAGTTTCCTGTTCATAGGGACAGTGATGGCATCCCAGTAGGGCTCCAAATAACAATTTGATTTAAAGTCTAAGAATTTCACTGTTAGGGTTGAATCCACCACCCGTTGAGCATCAGAATTTCTGTATCACAGCCAGTAATGTTCTTTCAACTTTGCTGCAGACAAAGATGTGGCAGATGAAGGGTTGTCTCTACAAGGAGCAAAGGTCAATGTTAGTTAATAATTTTTGAATTTGTTGCAACCATTCAATCCTTTTTGATCTATCAGCCTTAATTACATCCTCCAGAGCCAACCTATAGTGGACAAATTCTGGGTTAGACCATAACCTTCTCCAAAATAAAAGAGGAAGGAGTCTAGCTTGATCAGCTACTGGCCTTTTCCCCATATCAAACATTAATGGTACAGTTGGGTAATAGCAGGAAGATGTGCTAAAGTCCTCAAGAACTTATTCCCAGAACTTGTGAGAGAAGATATGTTGACAAAACCCCTTAGTTTGGAACCATACTATGTAGAGGTAACTGCTTTGGCATCATAGATTTGGAGAGCAGGGGCAATGGATTTGGAGTGAGAGGAGGCATGCTCCTTAATTATGGCACTAGCAATCAGCTTATGTTTAAGGGAGGAAAGGTCCACCTGAGGCTTCCAAGTGAAATTTGAGGATAGCGTAGCACCCAAATGAGTAAAGACATCCACTTTTTCTAGTGGTTCACTTCCCAACACAAGCCTTAACTTGAAAGACTTGTGTTTATTGAACGTCATAAACTTTTTTTGGGTGGAGTTAATCACAAGTCCGCAGGAGTTACAAAATTCTTCAAAGTGAGAAAGTGCTCACTGATATTAATAAGGTATCATTTGCAAACAATAAAATAGAGATTTTGATACCTGCCAGAATAGAAGCATTTGTAGAGAGGCCAGCAAAAGAGTGGACAATGTAATTTAAAAACAGAAGAATAAAGTGGAAGCCAATATGCGGCCTTGCCGAACTCCCTGGCAAATGGGGAGCCATTCGGCCAACTCTCACTGGTTACCTCAACGTACCTGTGCATAATTACCAACATGCTAACCAGATAGAATGGTAAGAAGATCAGAGCAGATTCCCATATTGGTGAGTACCTGCCGTAATGTCCTGCATGGGACAAGGTCCAAAGCAGATTTAAGATCAACGAAGGCAACATACATGCTGCCTTCTTCAATCACCACAGTCTTCCAATACAATAGAAAGAAACGTAAAACCTGGACCATGGTGCCTACCTTCCTAGGAAAACCTAGTTGGCAAGGTGATAAAACATTATGATCATCAATCCAATCCTGGCCAAGGGTAGGCAACAACATTTTATTTTAATGCAATCAGTTATACCGATTTGGCCTGTAGTTAGATGGCGATAATTTATCTCCTTTCATATATATGGGGATTACTTCAGCTGCTTCCAGATATAGGAGCCCCCTTGCAATAGCATTAGCTAACAAAGGAATGTACCTTGACCAGTTTTCCCTTTCTTTTAAGAAGAGATTAGCTGGAATACTGTCTGGTCCTGAAGCCCTGCCTCTAGTTACTGCATCTAGGGCAAGAGTGACATCTGCAAGCCCAATGGAGAGCTCGGGGTGGAGGGTGAGTCAACTAGATGAAGGGTGCTCTCTGCAATTCCCTCAGCGGGGGGTGGCTAGAGGAATGTAAAGTCAAAAAGTGCTCAACACATGTAGAAGGGGCTATGTGGTTATGTGGAGTGTGCGCTAGACCATCTCTTCCCCACTTAACTAGCACTCAAAACTTGATGGAATCTTTGGTTGAGGAAGCAAATTGCAGCTTCCGCCACCTACCTTCATCATATTCCCTCTTGGCACAAAGCTGGGCTAGTTTGTAGGATTTCCTAACTGAACGTATTTGCAGAGTGTCCTTCATTTTTAATGCTTCTCCCAGCTATTGCCGAGAGCACCTACTTTTCTGGTTAAACCAGGATTGAACTCTATGTGGGAGTTTCTGGGGATTCGTGATTGAGATGGTAAAATACGATAGAGTGTTTTTAAAGAAGCTGTTGTGGTTCTCGACAATAGCATCATCCCCCTTGCACTACTAATGCTGTCTGTCATCTCCATTAAACATACTTGTAGGTCAGCACTGAACATGGACAAATTGTCAGGAGACTCTAAACGCTGACACCATTATATACAACACAAGTCGTTAGAGCAGCGTAGATACCTGGTAGTAACAGGAATAGGCTGGGACTTGCCCAGCTTCGAACAAAAGGCTGACATAGTGAAACACAATGGGTTGTGGTCAGTTTTAACCCTGGTCCTAACAATCATATCCCTAAAGTCTGGCCACAATTGAAGATCTACTAGAATATAATCAATGCGGCTGGAATGAGAAAGATGGTTATATGTGCTGACGCCTCTCCTATGCGACTTGGATCTTCCATTGACAGATCTCACTCCAAATTCTAGTGAAAGTGTGTTTAGTTGTAAAACAGTCTCAGTCCATTTATGGATCGGAGGTAAGTCAAGCTGAGAAACCCATCTATAAAGCCATTGAATGTCTTGATCCACGCAGCCCACCTGGCACCAATGTTCTGTTTCTTTGCCGTGTCAAATGGTGGTGGTGGTTTCAGGAATATAGCCACAGTATATTTTGCACTCTCATTTGCTTCTATCAAGAGTATATGCTATTCAGGCAAAATTCGTTGGACAGGATGCCTGATAACAAAGGATGCTTCCGAAACCAATGGTATTCGTTTGTTCGGAGGTCCCATTCTGGGGGTGAGTAGTGTCTCCCTTTGACCAGGGCCGGCTTTAGCTCTGGTGGAGCCTGGTGCTACAATCATTTTTGGCACCCCCACACCCCATGACCGCCTCCTCAGATTCTCTCACTTTCACCGGGCAAAAGTGCCCCTCATCTCTCCTATCATAAATTATTGCTAAGCCCTGAGGTAAGCGCCCCCACAACAGGCCAGCACCCCGTGCAGCTGCACCTGTCGCACTGCCCTAAAGCTGGCCCTGCCTTGGACAATACCAGGTACGTATAAGGGCACGTGAGACTAGCCAACGTGGGTATCCCCTAGATGCAGTTTGTCAGCCAGAATGGCCAGAATAGTCCTTCTTCCATTTAAAATGGAACCAGACCTCAGAACAAACGAATACCATTTGTTTCCCCCTTTGGCCCTTCAAGCAACAAAGTAAGCAAGGTAATAAATAGAAACCGAGAAATTCCACTCACCCAGACTCTCTTCATGGAGCCCCCTCTATTTTATTGCAATAGTGGCCACTATCTTGGGGATCACTTGGTATGCACTATAACTTGGACATCTAAGACCATTACCAACCAATCCATCAGGACAACATGGGGTCTACCATCGGTGGTGGGACATCTTAAGTGCCAAAACTGGACCATATGCACTTTGACTTTCAACACAAAAGACTTTAAAGTAGGCACGCAAACATATCCATTGAAACAACTCAGCAACTGCTGAACATCCAATGTCATTTTTGCCATATGCTGCCCATGGGACCTCATCTATATTGGTCAAATGACACAAATGATAAAAACAAGGATTATCTAACACAAGAGTCACATTAGGTGCAAAGAGGAAAATGCCCCTTTCGTCTTTCATTTCACTTCTCTGAACCACACAGAAACTGATTTCACTCTGCAGATGATTGATCAACTGACTCTCTCGTTATGGGGAGGGGACCTCTCACAGTTTTCACAGCGTTGTGAATGCCGCTGGATAACACGCTGCAATTCTGTTAACAACGGCCTTAACACACTTGAAGAATGGAATAACATGTTCCCTCCCTAATCTATCATTTGAAACATATCTAGTCTTTCCCATTGACACCACTCTCTAAACACAAGTGACTGTCAACCACTTGTTTAAAGTATATTTGATAAATGTATCATGTATATATATTTGTTAATTTCTTGGTCAATTTATGCCAATTCCTCTTTATGCCAACATGATGAATTATATCCACCACAATATGTTGGATCACGCTATTCGCCTAGAGACTGTTCGCCCTTCTCATAGGGATAGTGTTTTATATGCCTCTTTTTTTCTTTCATTTTCTCCTGGGCCATAACTAATATCCATTCTTGCTTTAAAACCCCTTCAAATCTTCCTTCAGGTATTTACCACCAGGTCTTATTCACTAATAATCTTCATTATAATTTTTAACGGGCTCCCCTTTTATACCTATCTCTCTTTCTCTATTCTTCAGATAGCAATTTATTCATTTTGTGCAATTTTTGTCCTGATGATGACCTGAAGTAACAAAGGTTGAAATGCTGTCAACACGAATCAGCGGATTCACGGTTACTGACATCTAACATGATTCTGAAAAATTGTTTTACCTCTTTTTCATGTTTTGTATCAGTTTAAATCAATGCATGTTCGCTGTTAAATTCACTCTTTCACATGTTTCACATGCGCTGTTCATGGGTTTTTCACGAGCACAATGTTTCCACAATATACATTGTGCGTTACCAAAGTAGCATTGATGCTCTCGCCAAGGTTTCTTTGTTCCTTCTTTGAAAATACAAACAGCAGTATTTAATCATTGGTGCTTCTTATCTTTCTTTATAATCCACTTATTTTTCGTAAATCAATTGTTTAACTATTCCCTGTTGAGACACTGTCCTATGTTACTATTTGCCAATTTATAGCAGATGTTTAAATCTGCCACACTATAAATGACCCTCTAGGCCACGAAGAGTAACATTTGCAAAGGTACCTGAGGTGATGGCACACTATTAGTGAATGACTATATGTACCACAGATACCATCAAACAGCAGCTGATTATCCCATGACCAATTGAAATGCCCTTAACTAGCTGAATAGAGTGCTTAATTTGAGCCGGTGGTTGCTGGTGGGGCCCACCGACACTCATTTTTGAGGATTGGGACTTATTTTCCACTATCAGACTTTGATTCAGAACAAGAGAGAGAAAGGCAGGAAGGGTGAAAGAAAGAGAGAGAGAAAGACTAGAAAACTGTGACAAAGAGAACAAGCAGGGATGAAAAGAACCTGCAAGAATGAGATAAGGGGGCAGGGAGTGTAAGATGGTGGTTGAAATGAAGATAAGGTGCAAGCAAGACTAGATAGCTTTGGTGTTTGCCAACCCAGACATTGAGCAGCGTTGGTAGGGGGATTCTGAGTAAAACATTGAACCCCAGCACTTATTATTTTACAAATTAATCACTCACTGAATAAAATAACTTTCAGGAGCTCCTCGTCAGACCTTCTGGCCAGTCCACTGCTTCCAGAAAAGGGACAACGTTCTCTCCCTTCCCTCGTGCTGAATGCCCAGTTGGTGGCTGGTATAAAATATGAGGCAAACCAAAGCAATTTTCAGCTGTATGATGGGCCGTTTCATTATTTATTCAAGAAGACAAAATCATTCAAATACATAAACTAAGCAATCTATCCATGGTATGACTTTATTTTTGATTGGAGACAAGATTTAAGTATTAATTGATGTGACCACGTTTACTGGCGGTGGAAATGTCTTAGAGAAAAATCCTGAGTGGAAACATAATCAAAATTCCTAACCCCTGAAGTAGAATTGTTAATGCGAAACACATATAGGCTGGGTTGTCATGTCAGTACGCGTATTTATTTAATTTTTATGAACTACAGTGTAAACATTTAAAGAAAGGTTTTGTGCACCCACGCAATTTAACATATTTTTTTGCACACGCCTGTAAGTGTTTTTTATCTCAAGTATCTGATTTATTTTAACGAGTCTGTGTGTTTTTGTCTAGATCTCTTGTACAACACACAACTTATAACTCATAGGTTTTCCCAATCATAGACAATGCCTTTCCCACACTTGTGTGCGCTTCTCAGCTAACACTTTTAGGAACCAGGGTTGGGTTGTTCCTCAAAGTGACGAAAGTGGTGTGAAACATTCTCATTAGGTAGAGCATTCGAGACCTCTTGTATATACTTTAGTATATACTTATTATATACTTATATGTGTATGTACTATGTGGGCTCTGGAGATCAGCCCTAGGGCTTGTCTGCTTCCGCTTAGGGACTTTTTTTTCTGTTCAACTGCCTCTATTTAACTGTCTTGAAAGAAAACGACCAGCAGAGGTCAGTAAAATACCAGAATTGCTTTCTGCTGAGAGACTTTCTTTTTTTGATTTTTCTGGCAACTGCCTCTATTTAACTTTCTTGATAGAAAATGACCAGCAGAGGTCAGTAAAATACCAGAATCACTTTAGCATTCTCTAGATTCCAGTCCATAGAAATTGTCTTCCACGAGCACCCGTAGACAATAATATTTTTTCAAATCTTGTATTTTCAGTCATATGACCACCGAAGGCCCTGATTTTATATTAAAAACAGAGCTTTGGACTATACCATTTTCCGCTGAAAGGCAATATTTCTCACTGTGTGTTCCCATACCTGGCGTGTCACACAGTTTGGTGCTTACTTTCCCACGGTAGATGTCATACAGCAAGACATGTCTGCATTACAACATGGACAGTACCAACTTAGGTTGCTCCTATTGTTGAGCTGGACATTACAGACACTACAGTCTGGCGACGAGCCGTGGCGACACATTAACATCACAAATCTGTTTTCACCATACCATCTTTTAGAACAGCAGATAGCTATGGCATGGAATGATGCAAAATACACTAGGCTGCATAATCAAAGACTGGAGAAATGACATTTTACAGTTGCTGAGATAGCATCCTTGGATTAGATAATCCTTGGGTACATTATACTACCAATCTCGATTTTACACTTTCAGTACTGTCTACAACACCATCAAGTGGGCAGATATGAAGCGTTTGGTGAAGGGTTCATACATGAACATTGGGAGCTTCCTTCAAATTCCAATGTTGGAATAAGGATACAGAAGTTTTTCTCAGTGTTTCTGACTGCAAGAATACTTTGAGTAGGTCTCTAGAGTGCAAAGATGTTTTATTGCACGGAGCATGTAATGCCTCTGTGGAAAACTTGTCTTGCTACTTGAAAGGCTCTCTGGCGGCCATGATATGTCCGACTTTCAGATTACTCTTGAATGAGTTTTCTGATGTTGAACAGTCAAGGTTGCTGTGGGGTGAAACCAGTGGTGGCCTATGTGGTGACAGTGCAATGCTTTGGTGCACCTTTGCTTCAAGATCAGAATGAGCCTGTCGTTTCGGCCTGTATGGCTTCATTGCATGCAGCCTATATTCCTCTGTCTCCTGTGCACTTATGAGTGTGCCCTGGACTTGGGCTTGCGGACGCAATTGGTTGAACCTTTGGACATACACATACTGATGGACCAGCTAAAGACCCATTTGTATAGCTGTCCCTTGAGGATTCCATTGCTCCTGGTAGCGTTCTATGAGCCTCTCTGGGTTGCCTCTGCACCTGGTGGTTTGGATCTTGGCTCTGTCTCGATGGAATTGGCTGTTTTCACACCAGCATCGGCTGCTGTGGGTAGTGGGTGGGAACATACTTGCTCTACCAACTTGCTCTGAGGTGTGCCTCTGGGATCATCGTCTGCGGATGCTGGCAACAGAAATGTTTCGTCTACCAGTCGGAACACATAAACATCTGGCTCTTTCATGTAGTGGGAGCCTTTTTTTTCGGCCTGGTTTTATCTGCCAACTTTCTTTTAAATTTCCCTACATTTTATAGCTTTAACATTTTTAGGACATCTTGTCTTTCTTTAAGCTTTGAGTCTCAAAATAGCTTAAGCACCTGTTTTAAGCGCTTTTTATCAGTATTTTAACGTTTGATTTTGAGCAATTTCCTTTACATGTGCTGTTGCATTTTTAGCAGTAGGATTTTTAGCTTCTTCGTCGACTTATGTTCTAGGAGTGGGTGCCATTTGCCTCAGTTAGGCCTAATAGGAAACACTGCCATTTTGTACATGCACACGGATCTTTCCTAAAGTTGCTTTCATTTTCCACATCGACTATTGACACACATTTGCATTCATGACACTTTGGGTTTGTTTCCTAGAACCACTGACCTTGCTTACACAAATCAACTTTGCAAGAACACTATCATATTGCCTTGGCATTGTGTACAAGGCTTACACATACATTGTGCAAATGCGTTTATTTACGTCCATATGGTGACACAGCTATCTGTAGAATAAAAACAATGGCAGCCTGATCACAATCTCGGCCCAAGGCAAGAATGCCTTTTTCTATATATAAACATCTTTTTCCGGGTACAGTCAGAGGAGGCTTTTCTGCTGACTTCGAAAGGTCCCTCCATGCTGAAGCTTTCGCCCAACAGCTGATTGACATCTACGTGAGGGGTGTCCAGTTTGTGACCAAGACGGGTTCCTACATTCTTACCACCAGGTAGTGGGGTTGAATCATCCAGTAAGGGGTTTCTTGGCAGAATACGCATACACCATAGACATGTAGGTTAGGGTCTGTGTGGTAGGATTATGCCAGATTGTTATATTATTTCATATGCTTGCATATACAATGTCTTAGCACGATGGTGGAACTTTTCGTTCTGTTCACTGTCCTGACACTTATTATAACTTTCATCTGCTTCTGTCTATTGATCATTGCAGCAGATATATTCTATACAAGAATCACTTGGGTTCAATAAACATTGGAAACGTCCCTTTGTGTAATCTTTGTATATTTCTCTTAGAAAAAGAGAGCACAAGTGTATGAGTGGAAGGTTTTAGGTCTGTCACCATGGTTCCTGAGGGGACAGGGTTTTTCTGTTCAGTGGTTGGCAGAACTGTTCGCTCCCTGTCTGGGTTTAGGGGGGCTTATGGCGGCACTGTGGGCTAGCTGGTCCGAGGGATAAAATATCCTGCGGGGGTGCACAGAATCAGTCTGGCACCATTCTAAAGTTTTTGTCATCCACAAACGCACAGTACCTACTGATTAGTGGAAACTACACAACAACATGTAAAACTTAAACATACATGTTCAAATGTTTATATACCCTGCCCTATGAGCCTCTACGTCCTAACTTCAGGGTGACTTATAATTATTAAAAGGAAGGTTTAGGCCCGAAAATAGTTCATTTTGCCAGGTTGAAATATCAGTTAAAAACTGCACTACAGGCTGAAGTGGCTCACCTGAGAGGTTTTAAAAAGCCACTTCAGTGGGTGAGACAATGAGTGCTGCAGCCCACAGGTATCATTTAACTTACAGGCCCTGGGACATGTAGTACCATTTACTAGGGACGTACAAGTAAATTAAATGTGCCAATTAGGTGTAGTCCAATGTTTCCATGTTTTAAGAACAGAGAGCAAAAGCACTTTAGTCCTGGTTAGCAGGGATAAAGCACATAGAGTCCGAATGCCAACGAGAATGAGTAGAGCAAAGTAAGAGAGTAAAGGAAAAAAAGTTTGGGGTATACCACGCCAAGGATGTCATGCCTAACAAGGACCATCAAAGTTTATATGTCAGGTAAAAATCTATCTAAACGGTATAGCTACTTTATCAGCCTGCAATCCTTAAAAGTAGGCACCTGGTTTGCAGCCTGCTTGGACATACCAGAATACCTGCATCCCCCATCCAGCCCTGTGAACAATGTGTTCTAGGATGGGAAACAATAGCTCTGTGAACGTTTGCATGGCAGTGGAAGACAGTTTCGATGAAATGACCTTTAATGCAAGATTCATGCTCAAGCATAAACTTATTTGTACTCAGTCTGGATGCCCGGTTTTCTCTTCGAATGCTAATTGTCTTTCATGTGTTACTCTTAATAATGTGTGTTGCATTTGTAGTTTTCCTGCTGTTGTTTGACTTGGAGCACTGCTGGGTGTTCATCAAGACCTGTTTTTTTTATTTTCTTTCTTTTGCCCCGATTTGTTTATTTTGTTTTCCTCTGATCCCGTTGTGTAGTACTATGACTGTTCAGCTACAAATACTACAGAATACTTGTGGTGTTGTGGGCCAGCACCAGTTTCACAGACTAAGATATCAAGTGATTCACTATCTAGTATATCCTCCTTCCTTTAGCTCTCTGTAAAATCGACAAAAGCAACTCAGTGTACGGAGGTCTAGACACATAAACTAAGAGTTATCTTCTAAGAGCAGAACATTTTTCAGCCCAACTCCTTCTCACCCACAGAAGATCTGATTTATTTATTTTGCTTTTAATTTAGTGCTGCTCTACTCATGCAAACATGCCATTGATCTTTATATACTTGCAATTCTAGATAAGCTGGAATCTCTTTACAATGAAAGGTAGAGCAACATTTGAATTGAATAGTGGTTTCCTCTTAAAATGAAGCCAAACTGTCTTGGTATCTGAATTCTTCAGGAACGGAGTTCCACTAACCCGGAGCCACACAGAAAAGATTGTGATGAAATTGGATGAAAATGTAATTTCCTAGTTTCTAGTCTTAAGTTGTCTTTGCTTTTTAGTTGTTTCAAACCACCGAAGATCATCAGGAATAAGGCAAGGTAGGGTGGTTGTTCAAGATGCATCACTTTGAAAATAATACAAGCCAATCTGAATTTGATAAAGGCTTCATTCATGAGCCAGTGGAGATATATCAACAAAGGGCATATGGGATCAAACTTCTTTCCCAACATTGTAGTACAGCCTTGAAGCGTGATAGTGAGGTTTTAGAGGCCAGGCAGTGATTCATTTCCATAGCCTAGTCATGAAATTACTAGAAACCGAACAATATAGCTGACGTTTTTGGACTTTTTAACTCAAAGAACGTCTCTTACACTTTTTTAGAATGATCAATATGGGTGTTCATAAAAAATGTTGTTTGATCCAGTAGCCTAGCGATGTTACCTTAGTAGAGAGAGTAGGTGCTAAGCCATTTTTCTTTGAATTCTGTAAACCATTCTGGCTTGAATCATCTTGATTTGGCTTGCTTGGATAGGGGAATAAATAATTGTTTTTCTGTGTTCAGGTTAAGAAAGTTAGCCGCCATGCAATAGTTTGGATTCTATAGATAGGTTCTTAGAAGGCTACATTGTTCATTGTGGAGATTTTGAAATAGATTATTGTCTTCATACTGTTGAATGGTGACTGTGGACCCACCTATCAGGAGTCTGAACAATGTAGGAACTAAGATGGAACTTTTTACAAACTTCACATTACAGAGGCAGATTATAGAAGTCTCACACTCTAACCTGTTGTTCACAATTGGTTACACATGAGGAGAAGCAGTCCAGACCATTGCCTGTGAAACCATTGCATATGTCCTGTATGTATATTAGCCTCCCATTAACTATTGTATCATAGACTGCAGAGAGGGCAAGTAAGATTAGGAGACAAATGTTGCCCCTTGCCCAGTAGCTGCCAACAAGGATTTTGACAGGTATGGTTTCACTGTTGCACCCTTTGTTAAAAAAAAACTGATTGATAGGGTGTTAAACATTGTTGTTCATATCTGTTAGGTTCATTTGCATTAGCATTGACATTTTACCATTAGCTACCATTCAACCAACCATTCGAATATAAACTTCTCTGCCATGCAAAGCAACACTCTGGAGTATTTTTCCAAATGAATCACTCAGTACCATTCAGCAAAATTCCTAAGGTTTTTCTACGGTCTCCGTCTCATACTGTTCCTGTCAAGACAAAAAAATGTTGGGTGTAATTTTTTTCTGTCTCAAGGCACCTCCCTTTGGAATTCCTGTTCTGTGCTTTGAGGTGACACCAAAAAGTTTGTCAAGCACAAGAACTACTGTTAGAAATGGAGGTCTCTAGTTGGCAGAGGTAGGTACCTTTGTCCAAAAAGGGACCCTAGCTTCTAGTCAGGGAAAGGGGGATACACACTCTAGATAACCCCTGATCACCCCCTTGGTAGCTTGGCACGAGCAGACAGGCTTATCCCAAAGGCAATGTGTAAAGTATTTGTACCAACACTCACAGTAACACAGTGATAACACCACAAACGGACACCACACCAGTTTATAAAAATAAAGTATCTTTATCTAAACTTAACAAGACCAAACCGACAAAAATCCAACATACAAGTATTAAGAAAAATGACTTTCAAAAGGTTTTAGCAACTGAGTCCATAGAAAACTATGGATGCGTGATTTCTTGCAAAGTACCTGTTGTTGCGACAAAATTCACCAAGCCAAACAGCTGCAGCGATGAGAAGCGTCGAAAAACAAAGAGATGCGTCTATCCTGAGACTTTCGTGGATGCGATGCGACAGTTCCGTTGTACACAGGAGAGCAATGCGCTGGGTCCGGTCTGTAGGGGGAAGCGATGCGTCGATTCTGAGACGACTCCGATCCGCGGGTGATGCGTCGGGGAAAACTTGCCGCACAGGGACAATGCGTGGAAATCCGGGATGGGTCGCCGAACGATGCGGCGGCGGCGAGCGGCGCTGCGTTGACCTTTTCAGTCGAGATCCCTCGATGGGTCGATTTTTGCTGCGGCGACAATTGTTGCGTTGGTTTCGGCAGCGGCGCGGCGATGCAGGGAAATTCTTCTTCCACCACGGCGTTGCGTTAGATAAACTGTCGCAAGAAGAGCGATGCGTCAATTTCCTTGTCATTGCATTGCTTTTCCAGCTCCCAACAGCAGAAACAACCTCCAGAGGCCCAAGACATTCACAGGCACCTCTTGGCAGGTCACAACTCCCAGCAAGGAAGTTCAGGGGAGCTGGGGGTGAAGTCTTTGTGTTCCTGAGACTTCAAAACAGGAGGAAAGCTCTACTCAAGCCCTTGGAGACTTTCCTCAAGCAGGGGACACAGCACACAGCAAAGTCCTTCTCCTTTCCTTGGCAGAAAACAGCAACTGCAGGCCAATCCCAGACACACAGCAAGGGCAGTACTTCTCCTAAGTTTCTCCAGCTCTTCTCCTTGGCAAAGGTTCCTCTTGATTCCAGAAGTAGTCTAAAGTTCAAGGGTTTTAGGTCTAATACTTATACCCCAAAATGTCTTTGTTCTCTTTGAGCAAGGGTCTCTGAGCGCAGTCCAAACCGGTTCTGTCCTCTCTGGTGCAGCTGCCTAGCAGGAGGTGGAGACAGCATTGTGTAAGGCAGACAGGCCCTATTCAGGTGCAAGGGAAATCTCCTCCCACCTCCCTAAATGCAGACCGGCCCTATTCAGGTGCTAGTGAGAACTCCTCCCCCTACTCTGAATGCAGCCCAGGTCTATTCAGCCCAGCCCTGGCTCATTCAGGAAAGGCAGGACACACATCAACCCCCCCCGGTGGCTGTCTGAGAGAATGCACCTCCCCAGCCCCTGGTACTCCAAAACCAGACAGTCAATACACAAACAGGCAGAGGCACACAGAATGGTTAAACAAGAAAATGGCTACTTTCTAAAAGTGGCATTTTCAAACACACAATTTAAAAACCATCTTTAGTAAAAGATGTGTTATTAAATTCTGAGTTCAGAGAGCCTAAACTTTAATTTTCCATCTTATCCCTATGGGAAGATAAGCTTGTAAAATGTTACAAAGCATTCCCCATTCTGTCCTATGGGGCAAGATAGCCTTTCAATAGTGAAAAACGAAATTGGCAGTATTTCACTATCAGGACATGTTACACACATCAGTACATGTCCTACCTTTCACATGCACTGCACCCTGCCCAGAGGGGTACCTTGGGCTTACCATAGGGGTGTCCTATATGTAAGAAAAGGGAAGGTTAGGGCCTGGCAACTGGGTGCACTTGCCAAGTCGACATAACAGTTAGCAAACTGCGCACAGGCACTGCAGTGGCAGGCCTGAGACATCTTTTCAGGGCTACTCATGTGGGTGGCACAATCAGTGCTGCAGGCCCACTAGTAGTATTTGATTTACCAGCCCCGGCACACCCAGTGCACTTTACTAGGGACTGACCAGTAAATCAAAATATGCCAATCAGGGAGAACTAATCAGGTTCACAATTTACACAGAGAGCACATGCACTTTAGCACTGATTAGCAGTGGTAAAGTGCTCAGAATCCTAAAACCCACAACAACAGGTCAGGAAAAAATAGGAGGAAGAAGCAAAAAGTTTGGGGATAACCCTGCAAAAAGGGCCAAGTCCAACAACTACTATGATAGTAATGTTCCTATCTTTTCTTGAATATGAGGCCCATCCTTTGCTTAAACTGCATTATGAAGCTGACATTTGTTGCTCTAAATACATGGGATATTGAAGTCCCTAACCCAGCTGCGGTCCGTGCAGGTAATTTCGGGGGGGATTTCGAGGGACGATGAAGAGGGAAAATTAATCATTTATTTCATTTTCCCTCGGCATCGTCCCTCGATATCCCCCCTTCCCCGGCCCCACCGCTGTTACCTGCAGGGACCGCGGCTGCCCTAACCATATAGTCGAGTTCAGATGGTATGTTAACATTTCAGTGACACATCCAGTGCTTTAAGTGCCTTATAGTGACTTCCAGTGCCAGACAAATTACCAGATAGCTTACCCAGCCACCTTCTGATACATGAAGATCAATGATGTTTTAATTAATAGGGACTTGACCTTGCTATTGTTGAACCACCTGAACAAGCCCTACCAGGCTATCATGATTTTGGAAATAGCTTGCACCATAATTTCACTGGATACATTCTTCACAGCTGACCATTGGTGTATTTGCAACAGTCCGTGGAGCTACCTGTCAGAGCCGGGTTATGATCAATTGCTGGTGATCAGTGGCCAACTCAAGCATAAACACCATTAAATTGGGTGGGAAGGAAGGATTTAAGTATGAAAGTCCCAAGAATGATTCATTAGAGTTGTGTGAATGAATATGAGTGAGTGACCCTTTCCTTAAGGTTCAGGGATCTGACATTAGTGTGTGGACTGATGTCACAAGGACAAGGTATGTCCATGTAGTGCAAGACTACAGCTTTGCACATAGTACCGAAAGTTGACCTGTACATAATAACAAAAAATATATGTTTTATTTAGGACTATTAGCAATGCAGAACAAGGAAAACTAGATAAATGCAGTTATTCCATACCAAAAACGTGCTAGGAAACACATGCTATACATAGAAACAGTTTAGCCCAATGAAAAGATACAGTCCCTTCCTTTCGAAGTATCACCCTAGACTGCATGCACACCTAAAATCATAAGTCTCTTGCCATGAAACTGAGGAGCACATAGATGTGGTGAGATCCTGGGTAGATTATGATGAAGGAAGTCGGGAAAGTGGAGGATGTTTTAAAGACTAGAAACGGATTTAGGTCAGTATGTTACAAATTTGGATGTATGTGAATAATGGGGCAGGCAGGCCCCAACCTTGATAGACTTTGCAGTAAGGCAGATTAGAGGCAAACAATGGTACCTAGGTAGGCTGACATCAATGTTTCTGCTATGGCACTGACATCAATGTTCCTACTATGGCACACTGGCTGTCCTCCTGTTGCTGGAGGGGAATCATGGGTGCAAATATACAATATGTCATGATTTATCAGTGATAGAATAGTTCAGAAACTCTCATTGATTTGGACACCATAACACTATCTGGTCCTCCCACACTGAATGACGAAGAATCTCTTCCAAGGAAGATGACCGAACTGCTTCTGGGTGAGCAAATGTGTTCTCCTCTGTAATCTCCTTTGTCACACAATGGGAATGAGATTTTATTTTTACAGAGTCTCCCTTTAGTAGCATGAGCTTAATCACCAGTTAATGGGTCCATAATGTCAGGGATAAGCTTAATGCGGTGGGCCGTTTGCATAACATATTCCATTAATAAAGTGAGTAGTGCAAATTTATTCCACCAAATACAATTCTATCAGCTAAACGTTTGACAACTTCAGTATACCAAATTTTTGGAGCATTCATACCTGATCCTAGAGCTCAAGTAATAAGCTGCTGGAGAGAATGGTCTCACCATCTAATTCCATAACATTTCAGGAGATTCTTGCATTGTGCTTCCTGGTGGTAATAGATCAGATGATAGGCTCCAGAGTTATCTCAGAGGCTTTGCTGTTTTCCGTCTAAAAAACGAAACCTACTAAGTCTGCCATGTTTCCCACTATCCACAGCACTTTTCGCTTTATATATTGAACCCTTGATCGCTTTGGTTAAGACTTCACCAGACATAATGCTGTTTAACTGCTTGGGCAAACTACAAAAATACTTGCATAAGCAGATGGCATTGTGGCAGTAAATTCCAAGCCTGACGAAGGACTTCCAACCATTAGTAGAGTGGCAGAAGGAAGCGGTGCAGGCTCAGCTTATAAACTTAACATCTATAAAAATGTAATTCTCACAGTTGATTGCACAGCAGCTGTACAACATGGCTATCATGACTATTTTGGCATTACATTCCTTCAGAAACAAGATCATATATAGGTGCTGAAGTTTGAACCCTTGCTTGTAAAACCAAAACACAACTCCAAAAATGACATAATATTCCTGTTTCACTTTTTTGTCATATCATTTGTTAAAAGTTTTACTCTACCAACGTTTTATTGATCTCTTCTAGACCATTACCTGTCATATACATATCATATATCAATCTTACTGTTTTTGACTTGTTCTGTTTAAAGATCATGCATTAACTCAGAGAAATTCAGTTATATATTTTAAGTTTAGGCATCTCAAATGCAAAAAACAGGTACTCAGCTCTCCACTGAGCCAGCCATGCCCATCATGATACATCCCCTAATATCAACGGTGGAAGGCTATAACTCATCAAAGTAAAACACAGTGAGACCGAAATACTCTGTGGGTAGGATAACATAAAAATTGCGAGGAACATTTATGAATGAGGAACAGACAAGGAAGCCATTGAATTATGGGTACTGGTGGACACAAATCCCATTTTAGGTCTAGGTTGGGTACAATAGGCCTATTTGCCAAAAGACAGCTAAAGCTGCCAGTATGAGAGACCTAAAAAGAAGCTATTCCACAGAACATCAATATTTAACTAATTTGTCAGTTCTCGGAAAGAAAGATGGAAATAGAAGCAATATGATCTACTTTTCAGCTGTGATTCATAGATAACACGAATCAGAGCACTTCACTTGAATTATTAGAGAAATTAAAAAGAAGTCAACATGATCCCTGTGTTTTAGAAAGCAATTAGTCATCTTCTGTTTGACCAGTCACCAAAGGGATTAGACCGAGGGCTAGTTTTGGGTGACAAGAAGCTAGCCAGATGAGTAAGCATTAGACAGACAGACCATAATTTACAAAAAAAGTGCATTGTTTGAATGACAAAATTGTAGTCATTGGCTACATTTACCTTTAGCAAACAGAAATTTTCTTCTTTCATAATGTCTCAAGATCCTTCATAAATAATGAGCTTGGTTATGCCATAGAATACTGGAAGAAACATTAGTAATTCTGCAGAATAATTCAGAGGAAGACCATCTCTACCACAATAAATAACTAGATAGTGTTTATGAAACCCCAAATGCAGGTTTCTGCTCCAGCGTTTTAGATGACGTTTTGCTTCATTCTTTAGGAGCCCTTAGTTGACTTGTGTCCCAGATAACCATTTTGGTTTGCGTTTGCAGATGCTAAAACAAAAATGATAGTATTAAAAACAGAGTGTACTTATATGCCCTGTGCAATACTTCAAGGAGGGCTTTCAATGCATTAAACTTTGATTTGGGCACAGATCTCCACACTTGGGCCCACATTTACTAATCAATCAATCAATCAGGGATTTGTTAAGCGCACTACTCACCCGTGAGAGTCTCAAGACGCTGGAAGGGGGGGGTAAGCAGAGGATAAGCAGCTCCGGTCAGTCGAAGAGCCAGGTCTTGAGGGTCTTCCTGAATATGGGCAGAGAAGGGACGCGTCTGATGTCAACCGGGAGCTCGTTCCAGATCTTGGCTGCGATGTAGGAGAAGGGTCTTCCACCCATTCTGGCTCTGCGGATGTGCGGGGTTTCAGCGAGGGCAAGGTCGAGGATCGGAGGTTTCTCATGGGTACGTGGAAGGATATTCTTTTGTTGAGGTTTTGAGGTCCGGTGTTGTGGAGGCATTTGTAGGCGTGGGTGAGTATCTTGAAGGTTACACTCTTCTCGACGGGGAGCTAGTGGAGGTCTTGCAGGTGTTGGGAGATGTGTTCTTGTTGAGGGATGCCGAGGACGAGTCTGGCTGCGGTGTTCTGTACGATCTGGAGTCTGCGGAGCAGAGACTTGTTGATCCCGGCGTAGAGGGCGTTTCCGTAGTCCAGTCTGCTGGAAAACCTACTAAGGTTTTGCGCTATCACAAAGTAAGACAAAGCAACTCGGCCATATTTTCTTTACAGTGCAAAATGTATTTTGTGCTTGAAAGATACCCTTTTACCAGCTCTAAAAGCATTTTGTGCTTCATTGTATCACTTTGCGTCGCATTTGCATCACGTCGCGTCTTTAAGTCAAGCAGGCAATATTGGAATGTTACTATAGTTGATCAAGGTAAATACCTATAGGTTTTGACACACAGCCCAATCTACTAAGATAGCCAGAGCAGTCTTTGCATTAAAATCTAATGCCTCCTTGAAGCAGGCTATTTGTCAGAGTAACCCAAGTATTGCATGTGTGCTGAAGTGCACGGCACACATCCAATGCATGGGATCCTTCTGAGTTAGTCGAGGCGTGCAACTTTGTACTTAAAGTGTATCCATCCAGGACAAATTTCACGCTAGCCAGTGCACACTCACCTCTGCACCATGGTGTTAGACTCTGCGTCATGCAAGGCAACCTAATTAGAGCACTAATGCAGGGGATGACAGCTGTAGCAGGCCAATCCTAGCAGCCTTGGCTCTGCACTGTGCTTCAGTCCTTGAGCAATGCAGAACACCACATTTGGCTGCTGTACTGTATTGCATGAAATATTAATAAATGGGTCCATTGGTGTTTTCTCTACCTAAACCATCCCACTGCTTTCATGTAGATTGCAGGGAGTACTCTATTTAGAGCACATAGTAGAACAGTGCTTAATCTGTTAAAAAATATTAGTGCTGGGGTCTAGAGTCCTTCTTAGGAGCCCGACGGGGCACGTTGCCAAATGCTGGGGTAGCCGAATACCAATGCTGTGTGATCTTGGTTCCTCTTAAAGCCTCTTCTTTCTTCACCACCCTACGCTTCTTGTCTCTTTATCTCTTTTAATTTGCATTCCTGATTTCTCCATTTGTCACTGTTTTCCTATCTTTCTCTTCCTCCTCCTTTTTCTACGGTTCTGCCTTCCTCTCTCTTTCTATGGTAAAACACTAAGGGGCAGATTTACAAGGCCCTTGCGCCACTTTTGCGCCACCGTTGCGTCACTTCTGTGACGCAGCGGCGGTGTAAACCATGTGCCACGTTGCGCCTTATTTACAACGTGACGCATCTAGGGAGATGCGTTACGTTGTAAAGCCCTGCGCCACATGAAACCTGCGTCAGGTCTCATGTGGGCATTCCGTCGCAGGGTGGGCGTTCCGTTGCAGGAAAGCCTCGTAAAAGTGACGCAGTGAAATCTACAAGATTTCACTGAGTCAGTTTTACGACGCCGCTGCGACAAATCCTTACGCCTGCTTGAAGCAGGCGTAAGGAGTGGCGCACCACGTTAGGTATGGGCAGCCCCTGAGCATTGCTGGAGTTGCGTCACGCTTGCGACACGACTCCAGCAATGCGCCGCCCTTACGCCATCAGATGCGACACGCATCTGCCTATCCCTGCGCCACGGTGCGCCGCATTGTAAATGCGACGCTTCCGTGGTGGCGCAAGGGTAGACTTGCGTGTCGCATCTCTTCTGGCGCATCCCTGCTGATTTGCAGGGATGCGCCAGTCGTTGTAAATCTGCCCCTAACTACAGAGGCCTAACAAAGGACCCTGCTGCCCCTGCGGAGAAAGGGGGGCATATCCTTCCAGGCACCCCCGTTCAGGTTCAGAACTGTGACTATATCTGTGACGCACGGGTATCTCAAGGGCCCCTTAACACCTTCTGGGGGGAGCCTCATCGTTTTTTACGTCTCGCCTGAGCCAGCGCATGCGCTGCTCTGGCGAGACATTTAGTGAGTGGGCTTCAAAAAGCCGACCACAGCTTTTTGTGTGGCCTAGAGCATGCGGTTACGCGCACAGTTACGAGCACAGGCGCCATCTGGCTTTCCTGTCTCGTTATGGCTCATTAAGTGCATCGCTCGCGGGCACCCTTACAGCTCGCGATCGCGATCACTTTCACTTTCGCGGCCGCGTCACTTTTACGGCCGCGCGGCCAATGCTTGTTTCTCTTAATTCATTTGTACAAGTCCAATGATATTGAAAGCAATGTTGAAATGCCACAATGGTATGACAGTCTGTGCAATCTGCCCCCTACTGGCAAGATTGCCATCGAGATACACATTCTCTGCTGGCATCCGACTCAGCCTTTTATCTCAATGAGATTGTTAAAATGAGTACAACTGTTACTCAATTCCGTTTGCAGGAGTATTCGTTGTAAATGTTTAAATGGTCAGTATTATAATAGGTAAGGTGATCTTCGCTTACTACTTTGTTTCTACGCATTGCTCCCCCGCACCCCCTTCATCTCCTCTCACCTGGCGTTGACCAAGCGCATGAATGAATTGCATTTTTTTAAACAAATTCACAGCAAGACTCTACATTAAAAAGGTCACACCCTTATTAGGCTAACTCGTCACTGGGAGCATCTTTTGGACCACATAGGTCAATTGTTGGATTCGCTCTTCCATGTGGTCAGAAAAACGCACCCCGAAATACACTTTGAAATGATAACTTGATTCTTACAAAGTTGCTCACCCCCCACCCCCCGAAATTTACATTGATTTCTCTCTTTGCCAACAAGGTATACTTGTACTTTTTAATGTAGTTAAGACACCACAAACCCCAGCAGTATACTTAGTTCTCCCAACACCTCGGCCTCTAGTATCTGTACCCAAGCGCCATAACTTAGGGCAGCAGTCTATTTAACGTTGCCCACTCCCTCAGTTTCCTTCCACAGCATCCCATCACGGGGGGGAGCATCTCATCCCCTCAGCATTGATAAGTGCGTCACAGTTCACCTCTCGACCCCTAGGCCTCCCGCAACGGCCATATTAGAAGCCGCTTCTTATTATTGTGCCTCACCCCCCCCACCCCAACAGTCTTTTGCCCTTGTGTCACAGCAGTGCCGTCCCATTCCTCACCGTCTTACAATTGTGTAACATCATGATCACACCGCGGGACACTCCTCCATCTAGCGCTTCGCATCTCAGTCACCCGAGGGGTATATTAGATGCTTCCTAGCCTCCCGTGCATTACAGCACAAGTCAGCACCTCGACAGGAGTAGTAAGGCGCTATGTAAATAAATATATGCATCCAGTGCATGCAACCCTATTATCCGATTGCAATTGCGACACAGTACAGGGCAATACTTCTTCTAGCGCTTCGCATCTCACCAGACACCTCTAACTACGTCAGAGGTAACATCAACAGTATATGTGGTACTTCCCAGCCTTCTGAGTGGCACAGAGCAGGGCATTCCTGCAACTAACGCTTCCTTTGCAATCACCCGTCTTCCCCTCTGGGACACACAAATGGAACAGCCCGAGGGGGCTCCACTCCCTGCCGGGGAAGAGCTTCAGTATTCATGCGGAGACCCTGGGGTGTTTATGAAGCCCCCGAGGGCTGTTTTAGCATACCTGCTGGGTTGGTTCTTCACACCACCCCCAATGCCCCTCCCGTTCCCCCGCCCAGTGAGTTTTGGAGCGAGTTTACCCACACATTTCCGTGGACTCTGGTTAGGTTAACCTCCTAATGGCTCTGCACTCCAGCAGTGGCGGGGCGGGGAGGGGTGTACAGGAAACTGAAACTGAGCTGTCAGGTAATTTTTGTTTTCCCTCGCCCCCACTGGACTTTGATTGAAATACCCCCCCTCCACGCCCACACATACAACTCACCCATGTCAAGTGTGAGTATCTGACTCTGTCCTATTTTTCGTACAATAATTCAACAATATTATAGCGCTTATCACCTAAAGCGCTTTTATAGGGGACTTTTATGTTCAATAAACCCATTTCAAATTAAAATAATGTATTTCACCTAACCAGGATGGTTCCTAAAGATCTGTATCATCCGAGTGTATATAAATGGGCGGGACTATTTCAAACCTGAATAGTGCTCATGCCTTCTGTGACTGTGCGTATTCCTTATCACCATTTAAGTAACCTCATTTTATTGACCCCCAAAATGAAAGATGCCAAAGCTCTTGGCCTTAATTCAAACCTGTGTGAACGATGCTCTGCAACAGGTGGTCAAACTACTGAGCTAACACTCAATATACATTCCTAGGGGTATAGCTTCCGTTCGAGCACAATGGCATACACTCAACAGGGAATGATATTGCGCGCATGAACGTTCTACACATTACACGCAATCCGTTCAATTTTGAAAATTTTTGTAAAATGGAATATACATCTAACACCTCTTTACAAACAATGCTGCCAAGCTACCTTTAAGATAAAGTGCCAAGTAAAGTAAAACACTCTTCCCCAGCCAATGCAGGTGTATTGCAGATCATGAACTTTAGGAGACGTAATGCCAGTATTAAGGATCACAAATTCATGGGGTCAGTGGAAGAGATAATTAAAAAACTTAACAAGCAACCAAAGGACAGAGAAATCCCACCAACTAAAAACCACCGTTAATCAGGATGCCACACCCACTACAACTGATTTTGCTATGCTCTTCCAAATTTCTATAATTTTCGCATAAAAATTACACATGAAATGTCTTAGAAAGTTATACTAGAGTCCCAGAGTGGGTATGGGTGGAGGTGAATGGATATAATCAACTTTTTTCTTACCGGATGACTGTGTTACCATGTAAAAGATAGTTGGACACTAGCATGTGGTTGTAAACATGTTGTTTTAATTGACCGGGCAAACACTATGCTGTTCAATGTATATTATAAAGAGGGATAGACAACGGGGTATGCACAACCTATCCCTTATATTTGAGGTTGGTCTCACAAGTGTCGTCGCTTCACAATTGTTGTGCAGAATTTGGGTAGAGAGAGCTTCAAAATGATAAATCGGAATGCTTGAGAATGGACGTTTAACAGTTAACGTTGATTTCACACCAGAATTTCATTCTTGATTGCTCAGTTTTTAAAAATCTTCTTTTGGGGCTTTTAATGGTCTGATACACATGAGCCAGGAAAAAACTTGATTTATATTAGAGAGTTTTTCAGTTCTATGTCAGGATAACTGTATATTAAAAGAGTAGTGCATCTTCCGTTTCATGTGCTCCTTGGATGTCTTGTAGATATGTATGGCAAATGCATTGTGTTAGACGAATAGGACACTTTACCCCCGCACACTTTTACTCTGTGTGCCATTACCCTGCAGTTTTTACTCAGCAAAATCTTCTACAGTGTAAGGCTTTACACCACAAACTATTACAACACATTGCCCTTTACAATGCAATTTACTATTCTAACTCCACCGTGGCGTTACTTTGGGGAATGCGTTGTAATAGTTTGCGGTGTAAAGCCCTGCGTTGTCAAAGATTTTGCGGAGTAAAAACTGCAGGGTAATGGCACTGCTGAGTAATGCATGCGGGGTAAAGGATGTTCCCTGTGTTAGACATGTAACTGCAAAAGTTCACCTTGCGGTGAGAATCCGTATCGCTAAGAGTCTGCTTGTCTTCAATAGGTCGCTCTACAAATTACCTTAACTATACATCAACAAGCATTGGCATAGCCAATAGGTCTTGCCTTTGGGACATTATAAGTGTTTAGTTATCCAGCACAATATCCTTGGTGCAACAACATCAACTGTTGCATGGCTAAACACTTATAAGGTCCCAAAGGCGAGACCTATTGGCTATGCCAATGCTTGTTTGTTATGCCGCTGACTGAATAATAAATTCGGGCTACAAAAACGAGTGCTGACGCCCACTACCTGCAATCACCAGCACGAAGTAAACACTGGCGCAGTAGCAGTTTCTAAAGAGATTTCGAAAAAGGAGCATATTTGACAAGTTTTTGCTTGATTACAGTTTTACACATGTCAGCATGTTGGAAAGACATTTTGACAGAAGAACAGATTTTAAAAGCAAGAAATACCGATCCTTTATTCTGACGCATTTGAATGAGCATGGCCAAGCATAAAACGCCGTGCCTAAATGATGAGAATTTGATAAATGATTCTAAACCTTCAGACCGGTGTACATCTTGCTGCAGTTGAATTGGCTTCTTTAATACCTAGATAAGATCATCGAAAAGCCCGATCTGTGTAAAATGGCAGGATGTGCGACAGTGATGTTTACTATATATTGTTTACACAAAATTATTTTATTTTTTCTCTTTTTGTAACACTACATTTATATTTTGATGCGTCGAATGATCACCTATGTCTAAAAATATGGTACTTGTAATATTTTGTCTTATTTTTTTTATTTCTCTGTTATTATTTTTGCACATATCTTTTAGTATATCATTGTCACTTTATGTTTATGTGAAGGCGCTTGATTGATGATCGCTAGTTGTCTAACTTTGAAAACATTAATAAAGAATTGAGATACATAACAAATGCCACTGTTATTTGCAAAGGTCTTTGCAGTTCACAATGTCAACATTACAATTCCTTACGATTTGCAGACAAAAGTGGGAAACAGAGACACAATATCCCTCTTCCTTGTGATTCACAAGGAAATGTGTAAATGGTTTGACATCACTCCTGTGGTTAAAATGCGTTGGAAGATTAGTGACTGGCCCTCAAAGTCAGTAAACATTTAAAAAGTGGAAGGTCTCCATGAGGGCAGTGGCGTAACAAAACCTCATGGGGCCCCCTGCACGGAAAGGTGAGGGGGCCCCCATTACCCATTCCTTAACTGCCTTGTTGCTTCTGAGAGTTTTATTTGTTTGCAGCGGGCCTCCCCAAGGTGGCCCTCTCTGAAGCGAATGGTGTGAGGTGCCCCCCACCCCACGGGGCTGCAGGGGCCTCTGTTACGCCCATGCATGAGGGGCAGCTTCTGCTGTATGAGTGGGTATCCAAGGGTGTGGGGTGTTGCGGGGATGTTAAGAAGCGACAGACAGCTACATGCATCCGCTACATGTGGCGTTACAAGACCACCCCATTCACAATGTCTCACATTTTTTGAGCGGCAGACCCTGTTACTTTAAGGTACAGAAGTTGAATATTAGCTCTGTGCCAACTGGTCTGATATCTCTTGGAGTCCCTCCCATCCCTGTATTCTCAAGCGTTCACAGACTGCATATTACCACACGAATATTAATGATAATGAATTCTGAGTGTGCCTCGAATGACCACTCTGAGTTGTGCTGGATTGATACATCTGGAACAATGTAAAAATGTGTCTAGTCGCATAACAGGTGCTGTGCAAAGTCTCTGTAATGAGACCCAATAATATACACGGGGCATTGTTCCTTTTCTGCAGGTTCCCTCCCTTTCCTTATTTCTTCAGTGATCAAACCCTCTCTCCTTCATTTCTCACTTCCCTAATTTATTATGTTGATAGACACATTTTACAATCACCCTGCCACCACTTGCTTCCTTTCCATCTACCATACTCCCTCAATTAATCAATCAATCAACCAAACAGTAGATTTGTAGAGAGCTACTTGTCACCCGTGAGGGTTTCCAGGAGCTGCTCTCTCCACCTTTCTCCATGAAACAGGCACTATGAATAATGCAGTATGCTTGTCTATGTATTGTCAGTATTTTATAGAGTGCAGACTAGACCTAAGTGGGTGACCAAGGGGGATATGTACAATAGAAGTGGCGGAGTGTGGCGTTAGCCTCCTAGGCTTAACGACACGCTCCGCCACTTCGGAAAAGCAAGGCTGCACCATATTTACAAGAATGTGGTGCAGCCTTGCGTTTCCCCCTGCGATGGCGCTAAGTTTAACAACTTAGCGCCAACGCAGGCACCCTTGCACCAGAGTGCAAGGGTGTCTGTGTGCAGGGGAGGATTGGTTATGTGTAGGAAGGTGTCTCTTCTTGCACATAAACAATCCTAAAATGCCATTTTGTAACTTTCATGTGTGCTGCTTCATGCAGCACACATGAAAGTTACAAAATGGCATTTTTTGAAAAGGTTTGTTTATGTACAGGAAGGGACACCTTCCTGTACATAAACAAACCATGGCATTTTGCTTTTTCCATGTGTGCTGCACAAGGCAGCACACATAGAAAAAGCAAAAACATAGGAGAAATAATGCATTTCTCCTCGTTTCGCCACCTTAAGACCAGGGTTTTCCTGGTCTTAATTTTGGCTCTGCCTCCTATGTACGCCACCCTTGTACATAGGGGGCAGCGCCAAATACAATGGGTGTTGCGGTGGAACGCCCACCACAACACCCACTGCACCCTTTCACGCTAAACATAGCGTGAAAGGGTGCCTTATGTACAAGGCAGCGTTAAGCCACGTTAAGTGGCTTAACGCTGCCTTGTACATAAGGCAAAGCCCCTATCGCCACGGGAACGTCACAAAAAGTGACGTTCCCATGGCGATAGGGGCTTGTAAATATGCCCCCAAGTGTTTTACATGCAAACAGGTGCAATATATAAGCACTATTGGTTCATTAGACGACATTTTACAAAACATGTTGGGCAAAAACTATATGATGAGGGTACCCAGACCTACAGTCTGCTCTTTTGCCAGGTGGGAACCATCCATCACCAAGGACCTGGGGTCAATCCTGTACAGGCTCACTTGCTTTGCATGCTATTGTGTACAGTGGACAAGGAAATCCAGGTAAGGGTCCAAAATTGCTGCAATTATAGGACAATTCTAGACCCTTCTGGTTTCTTAGTGTACCGAGCATAGACCAATTCATATGGTGAAATATGTGGAGTGAAAAATGTGTATGAAGGAAACTTATGTATTTCTGAAATGGGCACAAGATAAGGAGTTTAGAAGCAGTGGTTATTTGTACATCTCTGAATTTGTGGGTCCCCGCACTAGCATATGATTCAGAGGATATTTTTCAAAATGTCTTCTCTCTTACACACTGGCTTACATTCAGAAGGCAGAAATGCAGCAAAATCCAATTGGTAGTAACAAATGTTCTGCTATTCTATGCTCCCACATGTCTTCTGATAAAAATGATACCTCACTTATGCGGGTAGGCGTAGAGCCCATGACAGGAAACAGCCCAAAATGCAACATGCATACATCGCATTTTTACTCTCAAAACTGACCCTTTTTTTGCAAAGTGGATAGCTGTGGATTCTGGGCCTTACTGAGCGGGCACCTAGGAAAACCTAGCAAACTTGCACATTTTTGAAAACTACATACCTGAGAGATCGAGTGTGTGGGTGACTTGCGTGGCTCTCACCAGGTTTTCTGACTCAGAATACCTTGCAAACCTCAAATCTTAACTAATAAAACGCATTTTACTCACATTCCTGTGATTGAAAGTTCTGGAATCTACAGGGAGCTACAAACCTCCTTCCACCCAGCATTACTCCAAGTCTCCCGATAAAAATGGTACCTCACTTGTGTGAGGAGGCCTAGTGCACGTAACATGAAACAACCCAAAACACAACATGGATGCATCACATTTTTCCATTCAAAAGTTATTCATTTTTTGCAAAGTGGGTAGCTGTGGATTTTGGGCCCTAGCTCAGCCGGCATGTAAGGAAACCTAGCAAGCCAGCACATTATTGAAAAGTAGACAATCTGGGGAGTATAAGGGTGTGTGACTTGCATGGCTTGCACTAGGTAATTTTACCCAAAAGCCCTTGCAAACTTCAAACTTTGGTAAAAAAAAACTTTTTTCTCACATTTCCTTGAGGAAAACTCCCGGAATCTGCAGGAATCCACAAAAATACTACCACCCCTTTTGTGCCGATATAAACACTGTGCCACATGTGTGGCTTGGACTAGTGCCCGAGACAAGAACGGATCAAACCAAGGTCAATGGTGGCCCTTGCAAGGATCTTCCATTGACTTTGGTTTGATCCGTTCCTGTCGCGGGCACAAGTCCCAGCCACAAAAGTGGCTGAGAGTTTTTATCAGTACAGGTGCGGTAACGCTTGGCGGTAGGATTGTTGTGCATTCCTGTGGATTCTGGAAGTTTCTATCACAGAAATGTATGGAAAATGTGTGATTTCAGGCATAGTTTGAGGTTTGCAGGGCATTGTGGGCAAGAAAGCCTCATGAGATTCACACTAGGAACACTACCATGGAATCCCCTCTTTGTCTAATTGTGCAAAATGTCTTTGGTTGGTAGGTTTCCATGAGTGATGGCTGAGCATTGCCCCAAATCCCGCAGCTACCCCTATCGCTAATCTCTCTACATAGCACGTTAGAGCCTTTTGTGTCAAGGTCTCTTGGTCCACCCACACAGGTGAGGTACCATTGTTATCGGGAAACTTAGGAGAATGCTGGCTGGTAAGAACATTGTGGCTCCCCGTAGATTTCAGAATTTTCCTCACAGACATGGAAGGAAAGTGTGCGTTTTTAGTCAAACTTTGCAGTGCATTGTGGGTAAGAAAATGTTGGGTGATCCATGAGAAGCACACCACCCTGTACTCCCCCATGTGTGTAGGTTTCAGAACTGTCTGGGTCTGGTAGGCTTTCCCAGGTGGTAGCCTACCCAAGCCCAAAAGTGCAACCAATCACTATTGCAAGTGGGACGATATTGGGAGTTAGGCACACTCTCCTGACCCATGTGTAAAAAAACACACCCAGAGGAATCAAATGTCCTGTCACTTGCCATTGGGATGGGATTTCTTAGCTTAGTCCACAGGGGAGCATAAAGACTGAGGCTTTAGGGGTGAGGGTAGGGTGGATGGGCCAGACCCACCACATTATTTTATTAAAACAAATATATATTCCTGCCATACAGTGAGCTTTTTGGCTCACAGGGACAAATTAGGGATAACCTCCTGCCTGCATCTGGTGGGGGGAGGCAAAAAGGCTGGTTGGTCACTTTTGCAGGTGGACTTTCTACCCTTCCAGGGGGCATATCTGGGACAACCTTCCCAATTGGGACAAACCTCCTATCTCCCCCAGGGGAAGAAAGACACTATTGCTCCTTCTGGGTTAGGGGTATGGCTCGTTGGCAGGGTAGACCGAACCCTCCTTTCTTTTGCTTTGGTACAATTTTGAATTCCCTGGTGTGTGGTGTGTAGTTGGCTTTCTGCCCCTCTCAGCGGCAAATTGAAGGCAATCCCGGTCTGGCTCTGGGGGCCTTGGTTTCAGAAAAAATGGTTTGTCCCATTTGGGGTGTGGCTGTGGCCAGTGCCAGTTTTTCTGCCCCCTCAGGAACAGACAGTGGGGTTGCCTTAAATTTGCCCCTGAGGGATAGAAAGTCCACTATACACCAGAGAGTTAAAAATGGAACCAAAACAAAAAAATGAGGGTGCAGCCTACCCTGGGATCATGCCATTCCCTTGTCCCAGAAAGGGGAAATAGTGTCTTTCTGCTACCCTGGGGACAGATAGGTTTGTCCTAATTGGGGAGGTTGTCCTAAACTCCCGCCCGGGCAACCTGACACTACGGATTTTGCCTTTGGAGCAAAAGATAGCGGTGTGGGTGTTACACTCTGGCATTGGCCAGACACCCAACCAAAATGGGACAAACCAGAATACAACACCACACCACTTTATTTGGCCCCAAAGGCAAAACCCCGGTGTCAGGTAAACACCTACCATGGGGGGCATATGTGGAAAACCTCCCCAATTGAGACAAGCCTTCTGGGGCGGTGGGGTGGCTCGATGCCAGGTTAGGCCGCACCCTACAGTTATTTGTGTAGGCTTCTTTTTGAAATTCCTTGTGCTTGGTGGGCTTTCTGCCCCTGGGGGGGAGATTGGGAATGGATAACCCTATACACCCTCCAAGGGGCAGAAAGTCTATTGGGCCATGGGGTGGGGGAGATTACGGGCAAATGCCCAGAGGGGCATCCCCCCTCAAAAATACTGCATAAATGTCTGCCGCCTGGGGGGGCAAATTGGGGTTATTCCCCAATCTGCCCTCCAGGGGGGGCAGAAAGACTGCACTCTTTTAGGGAGGGGGCATGGCCATGCCCATGGTGGGCAGTCCCACCCCTATGTTTTTTTCCAGGTGTCTAGTGAGCCTTTTGCCCCCCCCCCCGCCCCGGGAGCAGTTTGGGAGAAATCAACCCCATCCAGGGGATAGAAAGACTGCCACCACATTGTTTTTAGGGCGAGGGCATGGCCATGCCCATGGTGGGCAGGCCCCACCCCTATGTTTATTTTCATAACATGACCTGGTGTGTAGTGTGATTTTTGCCCCTCTGGGGGAGCAGATTGAGGAGAATCACCCCAACCATGTTCCCCAGGGAGGGAAGAAAGACTGAGTCCTTTGTGTTTTTTATACATATATAAATATTCACTGAAAAAACTGAAGGTTACAGGGACTTTACAGTTAGGAACTAGAATTTTAAAAAACCCTAGCAATTCACTGAAAAAACAAATGTTACAGGGGCGTTATAGTTAGGAAATAGAATTAAAAAAAACTTAGAAATTCACTGAAAAACCCAAAGGTTACAGAGACATTATGACATGGTCAGTGACATCACTGATGATATCTCAAATTACATCATCGATGACATCTCAAATTACATCATCGATGACATCACTGATGGCATTATTCAATGAGTGTAAGTTAGATACATACTAAGCTAATGCATATGTTAAATTACTAGTCTTTCTGTACTACTAATGAGTGATATTATTTCTAACATATGACATCTGAGTGGCTGTGTGACTATCTGTATCAGTGTGTGAGTGGGTGTCTAAGTGGCTGTTTGGGTTTGTGAGTGTCAGTGGGATAGGCTGTATGGGTGTGTGAGTGACTGTATAGGTTTGTTGGCGGGTATATGAGTGGCATGTATGGGTCAGTGAATGGGGTGTGAGTTGTTTTCTGGGTGTGTGAGTGACTGTGTGAGTGGTTGTATGTATCTGGTAGTGGGTGTGAGTGATTGTATGGCTGTGTGAGTGGGTATATGGCTGTATGAGTGGCAGTATGGGAGAGTAAGTGGTTTTATGGGTATGTGAGTAGGTGTCTGAGTAGCTATGTGGGTGTGTGAGTGGGTGTGTGAGTTGCTGAATGGGTGTGAGTGGTTGCTTTGGGTTGTTAGTGGGTGTGTGAGTACTTGTGTGGGTGTGTAAGTGGTTGTTTGGGTGTGGAAATGGGTATGTGAGTGTTTATATGGGTCTAGGAGTTAGTGTGTGTGTGGATGTGTGAGTGGTTGTGTAGGTGTGTGAATGGTTGTATGGGTCTGTAAATGGGTGTGTGAGTGGTAGAGTGGTGTGTGAGTGATGTATGGGTGTGTGAGTGGCAGTGTGGGTGTGTGAGTGATGTACGGGTGTGTGAGTGGCAGTGTGGGTGTGTGAGTGATGTATAGGTGTGTGAGGGTGTGTGTGAGAGGTTATGTGGGTGTGTGAGAGTGTGTGTGAGTGGTTAGTTTTTTCAGTGAATTTTTAAGTTTTTTTTACATTCTATTTCCTAAATATAATGTCCCTGTAATCTTATGGTTTATTCAGTGAATTTCTTTGTTTCTTAATGTTATTTTCTAACTATAACGTTTCTGTAACCTTTGTTTTTTTAGTGAATTTCAAAGGTTTTTAACATTTTATTTCCTAACTTTAACTTGTAACCTTTGAGATTGAGTGTGTGAATGGCTGTATGGGTATGTGAGTGGCTGTATGGGTGTGTGAGTTGTTGTATGTATGTGTAAGTGGGTGTGTGAGTGGCTGTCTGGGTGTGAGTGGTTTTATGGGTATGTGAGTAGATGTCTGAGTATGTGGGTGTGTGAGTGGTTATATGTGTGTTTGAGTGGGTATGTGAATGGTTGTATGTGTGCGTGAGTAGCTATGTGAGTGGTTGTGTGAGTGGGTATGTGAAGGGTTATATAGGTGTGTAAGTGGGTATGTGAGTTGCTGTTTGGGTCTGTGAGTGGATATGTGAGTGGTTTTGTGGATGTGTGAGTGGTTGTATGAGTGGCTGTGTAGGTGTGTGATTGGTTGTATGGGTCTGTAAGTGGTTGTATGGGTGTGTGAGTGGGTGTGTGAGCGGTCCTGTGGATGATATCATCATTGATGTCATCAGTGATATCATTTGCGATGTCTTCAGTAATGTCACTGACCATGTCATGAGTGATGTAAGATCATAAGCAGTGCATTACAGGGGTATAAGTTATAGTTAACTCAGGTAACTATAACTGCTGAATGTCCATGGTTTTGTGCCTGTGAAATCTGAGCCTAACTATAACATTCCTATAACCTTAGGATTTTTCAGTGAATTTCTTCATTTTTTATTGTTATTTTCGAACTATAACGTCATAGTACCTTTGGTTTTTTTGTGAATTTTGAAGACTTGAAAAATTTTGGGCCAGATGTACAACCACAAGAAATGTGTGGCCAATGTACCAACCCTATTTTGCGAGTCACTAATCAATTAGCGACTTGCAAAATAGGGTTAGCGACTCGCTATTAGGAAGGGGCGTTCCAAGGGCATCCCTTCCTAATAGCGAGTCCAGAACCCATGTTTGAATGTTTTGCGACTGCAAATGCGGTTGCAAAACACTTGCAGTTTACCACGGCGCTCGCAAACAGAAGGTGTCCCCATGGGACCCCTTCCCCTTTGGGAATGCGTGCGCAAATATTTTTTAAGAGTAGGCAGTGGTCCCAGGGACTACTGCTTGCCCTTAAAAAATTTAATAGAAAAGTTTCATTTTTATTTTTTAAATGCATCCTGTTTTCCTTTAAGGAAAACGGGCTGAATTTAAAATAAAAACTGCTTTATTGACAAAGCAGTCCCAGACATGGTGGTCTGCTGACCCCAGCAGGCCATCATTCCTGGGAGTGCTAGCCATTCTGAATGGGGTTGCAAATTGCGACAGCCTCATTAATATTCATGAGGCATGCAATTTGCAACCCCATTGGGAATTGCAAACAGTGTCTCAGACACTGTTGTACATAGCATTTTCTGATTCGTAAATTGCGACTCGCAATTTGTCGCAATTTGTGAGTCACAAAATGCTATGGATGTACATCTGGCCCTTTATTTCATAACTGTAACCTGTAACCTTTGAGATTGGGTGTGTGAGTGACTGTATAGGTCAGTGAGTGGGTGTCTATAAGGGTCTGTGAGTGGGTATGTGAGTGGCTGTAGGGGTCTGTGAGTGGGTGTGTGAATGGTTGTGTGGGTGTGTGATTGGGTGTATGAGTGGGTGTGTGAGTGGTTCTGTGGATGATGTCATCAGTGATGTAATTTGAGATGTCATCCATGATATCACTGACCATGTCATGAGTGATGTAATATGTGAGGTCATAAGCAGTGCATTACAGAGGTTTAAGTTACAGTTAGCTCAGGTAACTGTGACTGTTGAATGGCTATGGTTTTGTGCATGTGAAAGCTGAGCCTAACTATAACATTCCTGTAACCTTTGGTTTTTTCATTGAATTTCTAGGGTTTTCTTAAAATTCTATTGCCTAACTATAATGCCCCTGTAACCTTTGGTTTATTCAGTTAACTTTTTTTAATGTTATTTTCTAACTATAACGTCCCTGTAACCTTTGTTTTTAGTGAATTTTGAAGGCTTTGTAAATTCTATTTTCTAACTGTAACCTGTAACTGGTGAGTGGGTATGTGAGTTTCTATATGGGTCTGTGAGTGGGTGTGTGAGTGACTGTATGGGTCTGTGAGTGGGTGTGTTACTGCCTTAATGGGCCTGTGAGTGGTTGTATGGGTCTGTGGATGGCTGCATGGGTCTGTGAGTGGGTGTGTGAGTAGCTGTATGGGTCAGTGACTGGGTATGCAAGTGGGTGTATGGGTCTGTGAGTAGATGTGTGAGTATCTCTATAGTGTATGAGTGGGTGTGTGAGTAGTTTGAGTGTGTGAGTGGGTATGTGAATGGTTTTATGGGTCTGTGAGTGGGTGTGTGAGTGACTGTATGGGTCTGTGAGTGGGTCTGTGAGTGGTTGTATGGGTCTGTGAATGACTATGTGTCTGTGAGTGGGTGTGTGAATAGCTGTATGGGTCAGTGACTGGGTATGGGAGTAGGTGTATGGGTCTGTGAGTAGATGTGTGAGTGTCTCTATAGTGTATGAGTGGGTGTGTGAGTAGTTTGAGTGTTTGAGTGGGTGTGTGAATGGTTTTATGGGTCTGTGAGTGGGCATGGGAGTGGCTGTATAGGTCTGTGAGTAGGTGTGTGAGTAGCTGTGTGGGTATGTGAGTGAATTTGTGAGTGGCTGTATGGGTCTGTGAATGGTATGTGAGTGGCTGTATGGGTCTGTGAGTGGGTGTGTGAGTGGCTGTCTAGGTCTGTAAGTGGGTGTGTGAGCAGTTATATGGGTGCATGAGTGGGTGTGAGAGGTTTTGTGGGAGTGGGAGTCAGTGTGTGAGTTGCTGTATGCATCTGTGAATAGGTGTGTGAGTGCTTATGTGGGTGTGTGAGTGGCTGTAGGGGTCTGTGACTGAGTATGTGAGTGGTTTTGTGGGTGTGAGTGACTGCGTGGGTGTGTGAGTAGATATGTGGGTTTCTGAGTAGATGTGAGAGGGTCTGAATAGGTATGTGAGTGGGTGTTTGTGTGAGTGTGTCAATAGCTGTGCGAGTGACTGGGCCAGAACAGAACTTCACCTGCCCCTTTATCCAACAAGAGTCCACAGTTGTGCACAAAATGTCTGTACTACTGGAGTACTTTCTACTGGTAATCAGCAAGTGCTAACTCATTGTGTAAATGCCTAGTGCATATTCTACACTACAGCTGCATAATGGACCAGGAGGAAATATCCCCAGTGACCTTGTGTGTGCTTAATTTCGGCAGTGTGATTGTTCCTCAAGCGTCTTCTTCCTGAAATCTTTGATAGCATGAATTCTCCTATAGAGAAGATGACGAGACTACACAGAGGTGAATCTCCACCAAACAAGGCACTTCCTCTTAACTAAATAAAGCACTTTGTTTGGTGGAGATGTTTTCATATACTTCGCCATCAACAACGCATCACCAAAATCGGTGTGAGACACCCTGGGGGATGCTTTAGTAAATTTGCCATCATCCTGGCAAAAGACGAGAAGATCTTTGCATACTACTAAGGTGGACAAGGGCGGGGCCAAATGGGCAAGGCATCCAGGCGATTTTACACATTTGCATACTGGTAGTAATTTAAAGGAAGAACCATGGAGTCTGCTCTCAACAGGAGAGGACAAGAAAGAACCCATTTGTCACAGTCACTACAGATTGTGCTTAAATACGATGTATTCACCTTTACCAAGGATTTCAGATCATTTTTCAATGTGGAATTGATGAGAAAACACACTTGCTTTGCCTTCGCCAAGCCCAGAAAGTGTGGATCATTTGCTCTTGATAGAAGTAGAACCGGTTTTGGCACGGGAGAGCCCATCACCCTGGGCCCAGCAACCTGATGCTGGGTGCCCGGGACCCACCCAGGGCACCCAGACTGCACTATTGGGTCCACGGGGGAGCCCTAATGCCCCCACAATCCCTGCCTGCTCCCCACCTCCATCAGGAGCCGGCATTGCTCCTGCACGTAGGGAGCAGTAAAAATGGCTGATTTCTGTGGGTGGGAGCCATTTTTTTCATGCTTGACAGCAGGCAGGAACACAGATGAAAAGTCTGCTCCCAGCTGACGGGAGACGTTTTCCTGCTCTCGCCCACAGGACACAAACTTACTGTTTGCTCTCCGTACTCCTGCTGTATGGAACTTACTGGAGGTATCTTGAAGGGTTGTTAGTCCCCAAGGACCCTGAGCATCCAAGGGGACTCAATCCCTCAACCAGTAGTGCACCAGAAGGCTTGTTTGCAGAGTGGTTGAGAAAGGGGGTGAGGCCTCCGTGGAGCTCTCAGGAAACCTGCTGTGTGGGACTTACTGGAGGTAATAGACGGAGTTGTTGGACCCCAAGGACCCTCAGCAGTCAAGGGGACTTCACCCCCAACCAGTAGTGTGCCAGGAGGCATGTTTGCAGAGTGGTGGAGAAAGGGGGTGGGGCATCCGATGAGCTGTCAGCAATCCCACTGTGTGGGACTTACTAGAGGTAACAGGAGGTGTTGTTAGACCCTCAGGAGCCAAGGGGACTTAATCTCCCAACTAGTAGTGCGCCAGGAGGTGCATTTGCAGAGTGGTGATGAAAGGGGGTGGGGCTTACGATGATCTCTCAGCAATCCCACTGTGTAGGACTTACTGGAGGTAACAAGAGGGGTTGGTGGCCCCCAAGGGCCCTCACCAGCCAATGGGACTTTAAGTTCTGCGCCAGGAGGCCATTTTTCAGAGTGGTTTAGAAAGGATGTGGGGCAACTGGCAACTTCTCCTGGGGGCCGCATTTTTTTTTTTTATTTAGATAGAAGCGCCGTATGGCCCCCCTCCCTTGTCTCATTTCGGCCCCGGGGACCCCATCCCCTGGGCTTTTGAAAAAAATAAAAATTACGTGAGGGGGCTGCACCGCCCCCTCTTCCCAGGCCAATTACGGCCCTGGGGAGCCCATCCCCTGGGGACCGGCCATATCTTCTCTCCACAGGGACGCCTGAATGCCGTTGCGGTCCCTGCCGGCTCTCCGCCTCCTGTGGGAGCCGGCATTGCTTTCAGACACAGGGAGCTGCTAAACATGCAGCTCCCAGTGTCTGAAAGCAATTCGTCTGTTTCCCTGCTCACCTGTTAGCTGGCAGACAAACAGATGAATGCTCCGCTTGCAGCAAGCGAAAGCCTTTCTCCATTCTCGCTTGCTGGAAGCGGAGTGTTTGCTGTGACTTGGCAGGAGCAGTAAAGCTCCCGCCAAGCCACAACAAACAGCTATATCTTGGGGATGGGCACCCTGGGACATAGTAGGAGCCAGCCCTGCGGGGTGGCGGCAGTCCCCAAGGCTATCTAAGGTTCCAGGAGGGGGGCCACGTGGCCCCCTCCTTTCATTCAATAGGGCCTGCCCTGGGAGGTGGCATTCCCCAGGCCCGAGAATGGCCCAGGAGGTGGGCTATGCAGCCCCCCCTTCTATTTCAAAAATACAATTGACCACAGGATAGGGCCCCCCCATGACAAATTTTTTGTAAATTTTCATAAATCATTTAATTAATTTTTGAGATATTAAGACAAAAATCTAACTGAATATATGGGGACGTGGATCGTCCGAGAATTCAACAGTCCTCGGGCTGAAATCTGATTGGCTGCCAACACTTCAAACCAGGAAGTCTTGGCAGCCATCTTGGGACTCGGCTTGTACCGAGTACCACAAAAAAAGTTTAAAAAATGAGACGGGGTCAGGGTAGGAACCACACTGGATCCGTGGCTCCTGATGAAAATGTTTAAAAAAAAATCTATATGGGAATTAACATGGGGAAACGCGTTTTGGGACCCCCCCTTTTTCTCTGCCTCTGATTGACGGATCACCACAAAACTTTCAAGGCAGCAGCTGAAGTGAGCATTGTATTAGTTTCGAAAAGTTCACGAGGATTCGTCAAATGAAGCCAACGTTATTGGCAAACTTAATTTTATAGCGCTGCTCATACATGTGTAGGGTGTCAGAGCTCTTTACATCACAAATTACACAGACATTCAATCATACGTGTGTAAATCAGTGTATACGAATTGTTACATAAGACAGAGGACTACAAGGTGTTGGTGTCGCATGTCCTCCATACTTCAAGGCAGTATAGTTTAAGAGTGTTTGGTGTGGATGAGCACAAACTCAGAATTTAAAATGTACCACCATGGTTCATGGTTCTCTTTAATAATAAGAATTGATTTCTACCCAAATGAACTCCTTTTACAACAATAGGGCAATGAAAGACTAGGGGGAAAATACTCATAACGCTGCACTCCATATACCTTGCAGTTGGCATGCATCTCTTTGATGACAGTTATTAACTCACTGTTTTCTATATTGTTTTTTTTTATTTATAAGCTGCAAGTGACAAAAGGATTTCTCTGACAAGATCAGTAACTCACTAACCAATGTACATTATAAGCACTTTGTGATCTGCATGGTACACATTATTTGCAGCAGGCATATTAACCCTCTGCTCAATGAGTCAAAACTCCCACTAGATAAAACTCCGATCTCTCTCTAGGAAGAACATTAATCACTGGAGTTATCTCGACATTTTTATTGTTACCTGGAAATTGCTGGAGGCCAGGAATGCGGCAACAGGTGCTTTTAAATATACGTGCAAAAATGGTGCCCCGATCCAAAGTCAGCTCCTGGTGCTGTGGCACCAGTCGCATCGCCCTAGAGCCTGCCCTGATGGAGGGGACGGAAGCAAGGGACTCAAGTGCATTATTGTCAGATGAGCTCAATTCTTGTATTAAAGTAGATGGGGTGATACAGAGTGGCACGCAACTAGGGACAGGAGTCTCTCTAGGAATGGACAAGTCGATCATGTATATGGTGAGGCTGTGCTGCTATACTGTGGATTAATGATAGGGGCGTAGTTTCTATAGGTACAACAGGTGCAGTTGCACCGAGGTCCAGAAATCCTAGGAGGCCACTGAACCCTAATTATTGCTGTATTTCAGAGATCAAAATGCGTCTGGGGGACCAATATCCTTCCCCATACTAGGGACCATGACACACTGGCTACGTCATTGAAAGCAGCAGGGGCACGTGAAGAAGCGGTGGTTCGGATGTGCCAGGGCAGCAGGGGGGACATGTTTGGCACTGGAGAGTATTGGGCTGCCCTGGGGCATGTTGTGGGGGGCGTTTTTCATGGGTGCTGGCAGGGGACCATGTAGTTAGAGAGTCATGGGGGACCAGTGTGGATCGTGGGCTTAGTAGTGGGGGAGATCCGCCTGGTTGGTGCAGACAGGCAGTGGATGGGGGTAGCTAGGCCCACATTTGAGGCGGGCAGGTGGCTGGAGAAACCAACAGGGTGCATGACGACTCCAGGACGTTGGTCAGAGTCATGGGGGGTCAAGGTTGCTCGTGGGCCTGGTAATGCGGGGGACCCACCTCGTTGGTGTAGCCAGGCAGTGGATGGAGCACTAATGCCAGCAGGTGTGGCAGGCAGATAGCTGGAGACCTCAACGGGCGCATAACGGCTCCTAGATGTTGGGCGGAAGAACTAGGGGGGTCTACGTCGGCCTTCCCTACATCGAGGGAATGTCCACGCAATAATCTTACCGTACTGGCCACCTCCTGGGACAGGGCAGTGCCTGGTGTAAGGAGTGGTGGTGCGATGGGCCGCCTGATGTATAAAGTGAATGCAGGTGAGTGTGAGTGGGTTTGGTGTATGATGGGGCAGTGATGCTAGGTAGGTAGGTGATGTGTTTGAGGAAGGGGGTGTGAGGTAGCTGGTGGGGCATGGTATCAGGGGAAGTGGTGCAACAGATATGTTAGTTGGTATTTTCCAGGAGTCACATGCAGGCGATGGGACACCACCTGGCAGCGGAAGAAAGCTCACAGTGGCAGAGTCAGACCAGAAACCGTAAGCTTACCTTACAGTAAGACGGTTGGTGGTCAGTATGGCATACGCCAGGGGAATGGTGCTTGATGGGGTAAATAATTGGTGGGTGAAAGGGGTACACAACAGTGTGGGAGCGCACACAAAGGAGCTGGAAGAAGGGGATGCCATGCAAACAGCTTCCTTACATGGAGCCTGGAAATGCCCTGTAGTCTCCTGTATCTGACAAGGCGGGGAATGGAATATGGAACAATGAATGTGGGGACACTTTCAAACTCTTGTAGTGGGACATTCCGGCTAAAGGTGGGTCACAGGAGGAGAGTGGGAGTTGGCTAGGTGGCCCATGGTACCCATTACTATGGTGGTTTAGACGTTGGAGTTCTGGATTTGTGCTAGCAGCTATTTTGATGATATGTGGTCAGAGCCATTGCATTAATTACGGGTTTGGATATTAAAAGGAAACGCCATTGCATTGGGGGACAAACAGACCTTGGGGGGGTACGTTGATTCAGCATTATAGGTGCCATAGAAGTCCTTGATACAAGCTACAGCCTCAATCTATATGGCGAGTGCTTTCATATTATGTATAGGACCTTTTCATCCCTGTCCCGCCAGTGGCTGGCAGTATTGCACATGGATTTGCAGCAATTGGGGACTATCTCCTTCAGGATCGCGCCAGCAACTGCGGCTGCATGCTTGGGATCTAATGTTGTGCAGGATATGTAAGGAAAGAAGGGGTCAGGTCTCTGAGGGGTGGAGGTGAAATGGGGTTCATAACTCATGCAATATTTTTCTTTTCTCCCTAGGGTGTGTGAGCAGTCTCCGGAACCATGGGATGGTGACTTGGATGATGGGGACAGTTGTCGTTCTCTGGGCTACAAAGTACGGATTGGCATATCTCTAGACAGAGCTTGGAATTGCCTAGCAGCAGACATGAGGTGTTCTGGTGGGGAAGGAGTCCATGGGAGGTGGGGCTTTGTTTCTTGCCAGTTTTAGTGACCATGGTGCATGAAAGGGAATATCCGGTAAGGCTCGTTATACATCTGGGGGGTGAATGATGTCGTCCAGCTCCCTGGGCAAATGCTTCTGCAATTCATGCACAAGGAGCTGTTGTGCTCCAGATGGAAGTTGGCGGGGACTTGCTTAGGTTGGTCTGAATTTGTTCTCTGTCTGAGATGGACAGGGCGATGGCACATGCGGCCATCAACGAGGCCCTGAGGCTGCACTATTGAGCATTGAGGGTTTTGGTCTGGTCAGATACATTAAGGTAGCAGCCTATGTGGGCGTCACGGAGGGGGAAAATAGGGATTGTTTTGTTCGGGTAGGGTACACCTCTCTGATCTGGGGCAATGCTTACCATCTGTTGGAAATGAGGAACCGACTGGACGATATGAATTAGAAGATTAATGTGGTGATGAGTGAGCGCAGGGCCGCTGTGTTGTGGTATGTTTGGGGTGGGGTAGTAAAACGCCCTCTGGGGTTTTCCTGGGTGGCAGTAGTTGGAGGGGTGGAGTCAGATCTGGGCGTATCCACCCCTCGGGTGGGTGGAAGGGAGCATAGGCGAAGGAAGACTTTGTGCGGGATCCCTTGGAGAGGACAAGGAGGCTTCATTGGGGGAGGCTAAGGTAAAATAAGTGAGAAAGAGACTGGGAATGGTGCTGTGTGTGATTACCCCATGATGAGGATCCGGGAGGAAGCAAAAGGTGCAGCCTAGTCTTCCCCCAGGAAACTTTGTGGGGTGGATGACACAGGCAGGACAAGATAGGTGAGTTGTGGGCAGAGGATGGGGTTTAGGGCTGTCAATATAAGGAGGCAGGAGTGGGGGTCTCAGCCTCTTTCTGACTCCTCACACTACCAGGGTACTGAAAGTTTGGCCACCCACCAGGCGCTGTGACATTTTCCCGGTGCGCCGGAAGGGTGGGGGCCTGTTTTTGGCCCTTGGGAGCGGTTTGGCAGAGGTGCTGCAATATCCACCCCTTGTAACAAAAACGGCAGAGGTGCTTATGCTTGACACTAGCAACCCGGGCGTAGCTTCTCGGTTGCAGCCCCCCGACCCATCGAGTGAACTGTCAGGGCTGGTTTTGGTTCCCATTCCGGCTGTGTAACCCAGCCACCCCACAAGTTGTATTAGGGTTGGGCCTGGTTTGATTGTGTGCTGACGACTTGCCATGGTAGGACAGGTTGCAAGGGCAGAGGCAGCAGTGTGACGGTAGTTGTGGGGTGGAGAGTCAGATGTGGGTGTAGCCCCCCCCACCCCCCCCCTCTTGGGGTGAAGGAAGGGACCATAGGCGAAGGAAGACTGTGTGCGGGATGCCTTGGACAGGACAAGGAGGCTTCATTGGAGGAGGCTTGGGTAAAACAAATGAGAAAGAGATTGGGAATGGTGCTGTGTGTGATTACCCCACGATGCGTATATTATCACCAATTTTTAAATATCTTATCTTTTAATTTTGAAAATTTCCCAAAAGATTTCAGCTTTTTTGCTCCTATCCTTCTTATCGTAGCTACACAGCTACATGTCCATAACTTTTATGACATCTGGGTTTCATATGATAGAAACAGTTTCGTTTCACTAGTATTTGCGTTTTTGGCTGTATTTGTGGGATTGCAAGAATATGTTTTAGTCAGGGATACTTGAATTTGAACTACTAAAAACTAGATACCAATATGTGCATTTACAGGAATTACTGAACCTGCCGAAATTAGTAATCGGACCTATTTATCAAAAAATGATTTACAAATGCTAAGGTGTACTGCAACTAACCTGACACAAACACAAATGAACATATAACAAGAAAATTGCAAGATTTCTTGTATGCAGCTTCCGATCAATTTGAATTTCAAGAAACCGGTTTACTTTTTTTCTTCACTTTGTCACCTCACTTACTGGTAGCAGTTTACATGTAAAAAATGAAGAACAGCTTCATCAAAAACAGAAGGAAATTGCTAAATAAACACTTCTGCTGAGATAGTCAAGGTCAGCAAAAACGATAAGTGTAAATCTACACAAGATTCTAATTTCTTAATGCTGTTAACATGTCTTGTGTCAGCATTCCACAAATGGGCCTGTCAAATGACCCAGAACGCGGAAAATGGAGCCCTGAACCCCATCCATCTTGCACGGTTAGAAAAGATATAAGCATTTCTCTCATAAGGAACAACATTTTGAATATATGGGATAAAACATTTGCATGATGTTAGATGGAGCAAAACTTCCTTTCTAAACAGTTTTCTATAAATAATGCAATGATCCTCAAACATAATTACAAATTGCACTACATAAATGTTTTAATATTTTATGTTTGTTTTATTTTTTCCTAAGGGTCACGTGTATCGTTAAATGCGAAATGTGGCCAAGTAGGTAATGAATGATGTAGTAAAGTAGTTGAAACTGATATGTGATATTCCTTCTTCAATACTTCCTTGCTTTAAATATTACTCCTCATAGTTTTGACGTTTTTAATTATATGGGGCCTCATACACCGTTCTGACCCTTTAAGCCATGTAAGTTACAGGTGATTCAACTACCCAATTTAATAGTGCTCATATTACCAACCTCAAAAGATTAAAAGGCCGAGTTAGGTTTGTATAGTATTGCAGGTATTGTATTGTGTATATATTTGTATAGCTGATAATACTTTTGACAATTCACCAATGGTAAATGGTAAATGGACAATTCACTTATGGTAAATGGACTGCTTGCATTTCTGTAGGTTGTGCTTGCTTGTAAGAATGTGGATTTATAGCGTGACTTATATGGGTAATGTTTTTATGTTGTGATAATGAAAAGTGTTGCTCCTTGTGCAGAACTTGTAGCCTGGAGTGAGTCAAAGGAAAGTGAATGATAGATTCGGATATGCTGGTATCTGCCCTGTTGAGATGGTGGTTAAATCTATATATTGGCTGGGTAGGGACTAGAATCATATTTTGGGATTAGCCCGTGCTTTATTGCTTTGTAAATCCAAGGCGATCTTATATGTTTCTTCTCTTAGTAGTAGAGAATTCTGACGCATGAGTTCTTGAATGGCAGGACATCATGAGTTCTTGAATGGCAGGACAGTTCCTGCAAAAATCTTGGAGCTGCATCTTAATAAGCAGCTGATGGAAACGGCAGAACAGCAATCATGGCTTAATGATTCTCAATTTGGATTTAGGTAACACCACGGGACGGAAACGGCTTTAATATCTGCCACTGATCATATCAGACGTACCGTGGATGAAGGTCAGGGGGTGGTGCTGATTCTCTTGGATCTGTCAGCAGCATTTGATACCATCTCTCCTATTTTGCTGCAGGACAGACTCCAGAGTCTTGGTGGCTCTCATCAAGCACTAGCCCTCCTGTCCTCATTCCTGACAGGGAGATCCCAACGGGTGAAATTAAAGGATTTTTACTCGGATTCCTTTGTTCTACCTTGTGGAGTTCCGCAGGGATTTTCTTTGAGCCCCACTCTTTTTAATGTATATGTGGCACCTATAGCAAACGTGATTCACTCATTTGGACTGGAGGTAGTGTCATATGCAGATGACACACAGATCATGGTTACTATCCCCAAAGGCTCATGCTCAACGTCAGAAAACATTCTTGGGTGCATGAGCAGAATGGATGTCTGCTAACTTCTTAAAGCTTAATGGGGAGAAAACAGTAGTAATGATATTCGGTTCAGGGACATCAAAGTGGAACAGTAAGTGTTGGCCTCAATCCTTAGGATGCTGTCCTGTCCCGAACAAGAAGGCTAAGAACCTTGGAGTTCTGATGGATATTGAACTTAACTTTAATGTTCAAACGAACCGTACCATCTCTACATGCACCTGGCTCATAAGGATGCTAAAAATCTTCCCTCTCATCCAACGACCAGCATGAATACAGGTAGCTCTGGCCTTGGTAATGTCCAGACTTGATAACTGCAACTCATTATGCCTGGCCGCCAATAAGAGTATGCAGTACAAACTCTAGGTGCTGCAGAATGCACTGGCAAGACTTGTTCTGGACATTCCCAGGAGTCAATCGGCCAGGAAGGGACTAGAAACTCTGCACTGGCTCCCCATTGAAAAACGTATCTGCTTCAAGTCACTCTGCATGGTACATAAATCACTGTACCTTCCCTACCTGTCCAGGCTAAAAACTATGTTTAGTTGGCACTCCCCCAGTAGACCCCTTCGATCTTCACATCAATTGCAACTGGTGGTACCAAGAACCAAAAAGAGGAAATGGGGGGACAGAGCATTCTCTGTGGCAGCTAGCAAACTTTGGAATTCCCTTCCTCTCGCACTTAGGTCTATTCCACTTCTTTTACCATTCAGAAAAGCTCTTAAAACCTGGCTTTTCTCGGCATAGCAGATGTCCGGGCTACTTTTCTCTTCATCCTTCCTCCGGACGGTTGGCCTCTAGCGCCTTGATGCCTTAGGGTTATTGTCGCGCTTTACAAATTACAAATCAAATCAAATCAAATTAGGGGTGTAAGACTGGAGCATAGGGGTTTGCGATTGTATATTTTAAGTTTCACTTACATGAGGGATAGTCCAGTTTCATAGATGTTCTTGTGGGCAATGTACTGCGAAGGAGGAGGAAAGGCCATTGATAGCAAGTGGAGTGTTTGGCAAACTGAGATGATGTACTCACGTAGGCAGAAGTGAAGAAATTGTCTGGACACCACATTTTGCATTCTTAACATTATTGCAGTAGGCAGATTCGTGTCCATAGGTAGAGAGCGCTGGTATAGTCTGGAACTGGCAGCCTGGCCCTTCTCCTGGAAACCTAGGTGTGGGAAGATGTGTCAGAAGGTCTGGATGGTGAAGAGGGTGCTTCTAGTAAGTCGGTTTACTGGAGGGATAAGTGATAGTGCGGAGTCCATGAACTTCTCCCGATTCCTTACTTTAGTAGATGTGTCTAGGGAGCGCCAGTTCTTAAGCTCATATGGTGCTAGGCTGATATCTTTGCAGCAGTGCACTTCAGGTTGTGAAATTCTCAGAAGATGATATGTAGTTTTTGAAGGGTATTTTGGTTCGGAAATTTGCCAGGAGCAGCAGGATCGTTTTGCTTTCTTGATTGACATTTCGTGATCCTGCTATAATGTTGGATGCACGGTTTATAGTTTGCATCATTTAATTTCTTCCATTGTTTTGCTAGGGTACTTTTTTCAGTTTTCATTTTCTTTTCAGATCCATTGTGCCATGGGTTGCTTTGTCAATGGTTCACTGTATCAGAGTGTTGACGCCTTTAAATGACCAGCCACAGAGTCTTTCACCTGTGATTGGTCGGCAAGCAGGTGGCCAAGTGAGAGTCAAGTGCAATAAAACTGAGCATTTTGCATTGTCTGCAGGAGGCCTTGAAGGCATTTATTGAAATAATAAGAATAATAGTAGTTCTAGTGGGCAACTTGACATTGAAGTAGATGAGGTTGTGGCCACTTCCTATATTGTGTTGTTTACTGCGATGAGTCTAGATGGAGAAAAGATTACAGCCAACATTTGTTCTGCAAAGTGTGTTGGTTCAGTTGGAAAAGGTTAAGATCCTTTAGGATTGTACACATGGATCTTCTTTGGGTTACATTTGGTTGGTGAAACCAGATGTTTGGGTCTCCCAGAATGAATAGACAGCTGTGGCTTACATTGGTATCAGTGGTGGTGTCACGGAAGGCATCGCCAACTGCTATGTTGTTTATAAAAGGCATGTATATTACGGGAGAAGCATTTGACGGTATAGGTGGATGAGAAGTTTAAAAAAAGTGATTTACATTTATCAGTTCGTCATGCTCCTATATTCTTGTAGTAGTCTATCATGAAGAGTCCATAACTGGGAAGAATAGTCTTACAAAAGTAAAGCTGCATCCTCTCTTAGCCGGGTTTCAGTAATGAATAGGACGTCCAGATTGGAATTGGAGAGTAGGTCATATATGTTTATGCACTTCATATTCATAAATTGTACATTGATTGGGAAGCTGCTCTGCATGTGGAGGAAGAGGGTCTGAATTAGAAGGAAGACTTGGGAATGGAGTAAGGGATATAAGAGGACTACAATGTCCCTTTTTGAAATTCCAAAATGTGGAATTAGAGTATGATATATTGGAGAGGTAGGAGAGAAAGTAGATTTGGACTGGATTATGAGGGAGGATGTACTGGAAGTACCAGGAAGTGAGGATGGAGTAAGTAACATAAGGTAGGAAAAGGACAAGAGAGAAGGGATGAAGAATGAATAAATACGGGTGAAAACAGTCGCGAGACACTGATTGGAGTCAGAGAGGAAGAGTTTCAGCAGATCATTTGTTTAATCCTGGTTTTGGAGGGCTGGGGTATATATTAGTGGAGATGGGAGGGAAGGGGCTGTTGAGGAATTGAATGCTTAAAAGGAGTAAAAAAAAGAATGTTCTAGGAGTGCATTGGAATAGTCAGAGATTGATGAATATGGTATGTGGTTCATACCATGGGGACAATGGGAGGGATGGTGTTATGTGATAATAGTTGGGGATAGAATAGTTATGGAGGGGTAGGAGAGTGGGGAAGGATGGATAGTGGAAAAAGGTGAGAAGGAAAGATAAGTGTGGAAAGAAACATTACAGAGAGTGGTGAGCAAAGGTAGCATAGATGGAAAGAAAGGAGGTGTGAGACATAAAGATTATGAGATGTAGAAAAGGGGTGAGAGATGCTTAGTAGAAATAGGTGGGGTAGAAAGGGAGGACAAAATTGACAGATTATTCAAGATAACTGTCAAAGACAATGTGCAGTTCTTGCAATGTGCGCGTTAACTTTGATATCTGTAGAACAGTATGAACGACCTCTCTGAAGTTTTGCATGGACGAAATCTGGACCATTCGCAGTTGTGACATATAGTCCACAACAACAGCAGTTTTCAATGAGGACACATTTTCGAATTGAAATTCTTCAGGTGAAACATTTTTTTCGATCTCTTGTCCGAGTTTGTGCTTCACTGGTTTGGTTGCAGCATCTCCATCAAATAATTCGCTTTTTGGAAGAAGATCATGCATTAGAATGTCCTTAATTAATTCACCCCTTTCTTTTGCTACATCCATCCCTCTATGTGCTTGCGAAAGTTGGTTTTTTGTAACCTGTTTTGTAGTGGCTGGTTTGACGAAACTCTTACTATGGCAATTAAAGCATGGAAGTTTAGCTTTAGTGATTATGTCAAACAGCCTTTTCTCTCTCAATACAAATCTCTCCTGCTTCAGTTCTGCTCATAGTTTAGATCCATGTTCCAGGACATTTAGTAGACATGTCTTTATATTGTTATCGACATATTGTTTGGTCATGAAGTTGTGTAGTCACACAGGCTCAGTCAATCAATCAATCAAGCAACTTTATTTCGCATTTGAAAAATGCTTAAAAGGAACATAATAATTATAGATATACTTCTGATAGATATCCATCACATCCAATCGATCTATATACAATAACTAGGTGGTTAAAATATCCATTAAAAGTAAAAAAATTATAATAGTCTAGTAGCTATGGATATTACACAAAGTGCACCAATGTAGATAAATAACAATTGCTCTTTGGCTCAGTTAATTTACACGTATGACCATAATCAAAGGGTTAACAATCAGCCAAAACGGTCCCCTAGAGGTAACCACCCTTCTAGTCTTTAAGGCAGCCTGTAAAAAAGACGCAGTCATAAAAGATATGTATGGCAATTCCAGTTGTTATATTACTGAGAGAGCTTGTTTGTGGAAACGTAAGCTACATTTTCTCAGCAGTGGAATAATAAATTTTTTTCTCTCAACAATATAGAGCGAACAAAAGAATAGGATATGAGAGATAGATTGATTAGAAAGATCGTCACAAGGGCATAAAGACAACTGATTTACCGAATATGCTTGTGCCGGATAACCAATCATTAGAAGAATGAAGTTCAGTCTAAACCTTCCCAGTAAGAAACGATGCAGGGTGTTAGAGACAAATGAAAGATAAGAAAAATGCCCAACTGCCACAGAGTGCAAAGCCTGATTGCTTATAACTGAAATTTTAGCTTGTTTTTTTAACCATCTATCTTGAGTGCATTTGGCAATAAAAAGTTCTTTTGACCTAGATTTAGGGAAAGTCATACACTGAGACGGTGAATCAAACAATATTGCCAAATCCAGCTCACTAAAAGACTGTTTCACATAAGCCAGCCAGGGAATAGAGGAAGCTCGATCAAGGGTTAAAATATCCTTTAACACAATTTGATTTAATTGGACCGAGTTACTTTTCCATATCGATAGCCATAATAATAAAGGGGCCATTTTAATGGTATCAATTATAAAAGGGAGGCCTAATTCCTTATGGACCATGATATTAGGGCACAAACCAGGAATAGACAGTAGCCTTTTTACAAATTTGTCTTCTATAACTTGGAGGGGTTCAGCTTGTGCTGTGCCCCAGATTGCTGCACCATAGGTAGCTATGGATATCGTTTTTGCCGAGTAAATTTCCGACATTTCTTTGTTCGGTTTATTTCCTAGGTTTTTAGCAAACTTCCAGAGGGCAGCTATAGTTTTAGTCATATGGTTCACTCCATTTCTCACGATCTCAGTCTATTTTAATTTAGCATCAAAGAGGATCCCCAAGTACATAAAATGTTCTACTCTTTCCAGGTTTCTGCCATCTATTTGAAGTCTCATTAGTTTTTTTTATCCCTGCCCACAGCCATCATAAAGGTCTTAGTTTTATTAACATACAGACCTAACTCCACCATATAAGCCGAATATATCCCTATGGAAGCTGTAAGACTATTGGAGTTCTGGCCAATAAAACACTGTCATCTGCATTAAGCATGACGGGCAAAGGTAATAAGCCTACAACTGGGACGTCCTTACATTTTTTGCTCAGCACATCATTTAATTTGTTGGTATGTAAAGAAAAAAGAAATGGAGTGAGGACGCAGCCCTGTCTCACACCCCTTTCAATCCTGAAGGGTTTTGAGCAATCCCCCTGTTTCCCATACCGGATTACTGCCTCAGCTTCTCTGTAAAGTTCTCTTATGAATAAGATTATAGAAAAATCCATGCCCATTGTTTCCATAATGGCCCACAGTTTACTGTGGTACACGCAGTCAAAGGCCACCGATAAATCTATAAAGGCCATGTAAAACTGGACTCTCTTTGCAATGGCTTATTTGTCTGCGACTAGGGCCAGATTGAGGCACTGGTCTATTGTCCCCCACCCCTTCCTGAAGCCATATTGGGCCTCCGCAAGGACGTTGTTCTCCGTCGCCCAATCCTCCAGCCTGTTGAGTGATAATCTACCCATTAGTTTAGCTGTGCTATCTAATAGGGAAATTGGACGGTAGTTAGCAGGGTTTGAGCCATCCCCCTTCTTGTAAATTGGGACTATCAGGGATTGCCTCCAAGATGACAAGGGGCCAACTTTGGCTATAGCATTAAAAGCTAAGGTCAGGAGTGGGGCCCATAATGGTTTATTAGAGAGAAACATATCCAGCGGAACTCCATGTGGTCCAACAGCTTTCAGGGCTGGCAATTGAGACAAAGCAAGATCTATTTCATCGATGGAAACTCCAGCGCTGGAGAGACACATGGAGGTTGCTCTAGAGCCAACACATTAGTATCTGCCTGCTTTTGGAATATGTTCTGGAAGTGCCTTAACCAAGTATCCTCATCTATGTGAAGGTCCAATGATGGCCCACCCTTCCCCTGTAAAAAGGGAATATTGATTTCTTTCCAAAAAGACTTACTATCTTTATATAATGAGGCTTGACTCAACTTCTCCCAGGCATCCACGCGTAGCTGCCTCTTCCTCTCCTCCCTAGCAGATTTATATATAGCTCTAAGATTTCTAACGAGATCTGAGTTCTGGGTTGCATTTTAAGTGCTTTGCAAAGGTTGGTAGAGGTTTGAGAGCAGTTTTTCTCGAACCACCAGGTAGACGGGGGATTATTCCGTGATACTGAGCATGTTAGTTGATCTCTTATAAATTTTAGAGTTTTACTAAGAGCTATCACAACTTGCCTACCCCTAGCTTGTGGGTCTAAACATAAACAGACCTCCTGGAAGGTTGAGGACACAGCGTTAGTGAGTAATAAATTTGGGTCAAGTTTCTCCCATTTTAAAATGTAACTGTTTTTCCTAGTTATGATCGGTTTGGGGTGTATTTGACTCCAGATTTTTTCAGAGTACACCATTGACAAGTACAGTAGATTGAGGCGTGGTCACTAAATTCTGTCATCTTCACCTCAAACGTCTTGTGGCTACTGCTAGAATTGACAGGGATAATTATAAAATCAATAGTCGGGGTGGTACCTGACCGATGAAAGGTTGGAACCGTTTGGCCAGTAGGAGTATATATTGGATTTGCAATTTCTAAATCCCATGTCATCAGTAAACTATTTAAGGCATTACCATAAATTTGATGGTTAAAATGGCAGATCTGATTCCCAATTAGGTCAGTTACCCCACATATACGAGGATCAGTTTGCCTACAGGTGTGTGTATCAAAATTGCCAGCCCAGACAATAAATAGCGGTCTAGGATGGTGAGAGAGCAGCTCCTCCATAGGTCTCCCCAACTCATCAACCACTACTGTTGGGTTAACAAAGTTGTTGTTATAACATTTATTAGCATTAGGTCTATCCTCTTCGTCCTTTAGCCACTAAAATATGGAAGTAGGGCGAACTGTTCAGAAAAGAAACCATATCAAATGTGATGGTATTAGCTGTAAGTGTTAGCAGACCACCTTTTGCTCTACCCAAATTCGAGGGACGTGCTGGGGTGAAAAAAGATCGATAACCATTCACAAAAATAGGATTTACCTCCCAAGTTGCCTGGAAGCAAATAAATTCAGAATTCCGCAGCTCACTTAGCCATTCCAAGCTACCTTTTTTATTATTATAACCTGCTATGTTCCATGAAAGAAGTGAATCATCTACTTGATCAATTAGGAGCAAATAGTCCCCTTGATGGTTAGTAGTTGTTTCACAAGGCAAGTTATCTATGTCTTGCGCTATAGAATCTGGCACGTTTGGCCCGCCCAAATTATTTACGTTAATTGATACATTTAAGCCTCTGCTTGCAAATTATTAGGAGGATGAAGTGGGCTAAGAGAAGAGATAAGTCAGTCATAGCTATCCATGTTCTCCAGTGGGGTGAACCTATTTGAAGTAGGTATAATACTATTGGCCATCTGGGATGTATTGATTACATTTCTGTTTACAGAAAATCCCAGGCTCTGTGTGTTGGATCTATATATAGAGAGTGGCTTATAGAAAAAACGCAATGAAATGGTATAAATCTGAGTCTGTAATGAGGGTGCTACAGGTAATTGCCTTAGCAAGCCCTCTGCCAACCATTGATTATCAAAGTTAAAAACAATGGAATCGTTTTCAATCGATTTTAAGTTAGACTTCTTCTCGCCATGATCAAATGATTTTGTATGAGATGACCTATACTGGCAGCTTTCGATAACCGGTGCCGGGCTTTGGCCATTAATTGGGGAGTTGATTCATTTTGATTTACTTGAAGTAATGGGACATTGACCAACATTATTATGAAGGGGCATGCTGCTGGTGGTAAGTTCAGGGTCTGTGGTTTATTTCTCTCCATAGGAAAGAGTGGTTTAGGATAATGTGTGCTATTATTTGGTGCAGCACGCTCGCAAACTACATTATCTGCATGTTCCACCTTCCGCATTCTACGACTTAAACTAAAACCTGTGGAGTCTGTGTTCGCCATGACTGAATTCACTGGTTTCACTAAGTTCTCTGTGCTTGTCGCTCCTGAACTGGACAGGTCTGGAGCAATGAGTCTTTGACAACCTTGACACATATTATATTTATTAGAATTATGAGTTGAGGTTACATTATCTATAGCTTGAGAGTTGCTCTCAGAGTTACAGTTAGAGCCCCCACGATATGTGGCAGTGATTTACTAGCTACTAGCTCATTAAGTGTACGGTCAATAGTATCTAAACGAAACAGAACAGGTTGTATTAGCTGTGTAAAGTTATCACGAAGTTCAGACCAGTTCAAAGTCAACATTGCAGTATCCTGGGGGAGGGCCTGGCTGAGTGATACACCCTGGGGTGAATTAACCTTTCTTGGTTTTTAAACAATATTAGTTGGAGCAGGTTTGGAAGAGCCTCTTTTCCTTTTTCCAGTAGAGACAGTTACTGGGGAGGATAACTGTCCTGCAATAGAACAAGGAGATGCAGGCGGGACCGATGGGGAGGCCTTGCAAGCGATGAGCTGATCGGTTGATGGAGGTATGGCCCCCAGACCAGGGGGCAATGGAAGGCGAATTTCGCTCCCCCAGGCCCCATGGACAGCCTCCTTTCTGTAAGGGCAATCTCATTTTCCAGGACAGTAGTTGCTTTAGCCAAAAAAGTATCCAAACAAGTAATGGTTACCTCCTCCATAGTTGCATTGTACGCCTTTTTCTTGCCCATTCTGCTCCGAATAATTGGATTGACCCCGTGTGGCACTTTAAGGAAATGACCCAGCGATACACGTTTTCTTTTCCCTTATTCTTTGTTTATTTATTTGGAAATAAATGTTGTCCTTATTAATTGTCCTTTTTCTTCCTCCTAGGGTCTTCTATATGGTCCTCTTCCGGGTTCTTCCTGGCCACCGTCATCCCTCGGACAAGAGAAAGGCTCAGGTAAGTGTTTTGTTTTCTCTTAATGTTTCTTATTTAAGGAAGGGGAGTGGGGGAATGGAAAACATTTAGTCTCCCGAATGATCCTCCACCAGTGTCTCAAAAAGAAGAACTATCGGAAGAGGAATTCTCTACGCAAGTTTTCCATCCCCACCCCTCCTTCCCAACTTCAGAGCTTTCTGTTACTTGTACTCTTTTCTCCCCAGGAAGCCCCAGAGGCGTCCACATACCTGGGAGAGCCACGTCCCTCAGGGGACGTGGCGGGTCACTTTGCGATGACTTTCTCCTTCTCGGTCTCCTCTCTCCTCCGGATTTCCTACCGCCGCATGGACCACGGTCCTAGCAGGATCTACGTCTCTCAGTTCTTCAGCTTCCGACACAGTCTCCTCTCCCAGGGCTTCCTCCCTCGGGTCTCAGTCATTTCAAAGGGGTTTCCTTGCTGCTGCACGAAATGAAGAAGGCTGTCAAAATTTTTATTAAAATGTTCCTCTCTCTTTCCCACAAGTTTGTAGTGAGGAATAGTTTCACTATGGTCATGGGCGTCCGCAGGGAGGGGCAAGGAGGAGCGCTTGCCCCCCCCTGGATCGCCGGTGCGGGTCTTAGTGCCGTGGTGCAGGTGCCAGGGCCGGCGCTAGGCGTGGGCAGCTGCCCAGGGCCTCGCGCTCAGCTCAATAACAGGGGCCCTGCTTTCACACTTTCACAGTCAGCTCGTCTACTCCCCAGGCCCCTTCCCCAACCCGATCACATTGCTAATGTATTAGTGAGCGAGGTGTCTTGAACTCGCTGGTCAGGGCATGGTGGCATTCCTGGGTGTGAAAGGTGGGGAGGGTAAACAAGGGGTAGAGGACGTGAGAGCAGCAAAGTCAGTAATTATGTCGGCTCAGGGACGAGGGCGGGGCAGCACCTCTGTTTAAAACCTGTGGCGAAGAACTTGTCTGCCCTTTGTGTATTCCGTTTCCAGGCGACAGAAGGCTCTTTTGTTTCCACAACGAGCCGTAAGAAGAGGTTGATGAGGGGAGGAGGGAGCATCCAGCTCAGACTGCCACAGTAGGGCAGTGTTTAGTAAAGTGTCTCCCTACCGCTTTGAGGCACAGAGGAGGTGGTACTTTTCCCCTGGGCCTCGAAGCACTGAATCTGGCTGCAAGGTTAGGTGTGGGGCCCCTTTCACTGGGACTTGTGACATTATCTTGTGCTGCGAAGTCCAGGGCAGGTGGGCCTCACAGCTCTCCATCCATCAGGCTGCAAGGTCCCGTCGCAGGGCTTTGTAGCCATTATGTAGTGCTGGGAGGCCCAGGACAGGGGCCCTGTCCTTTGCCTCACAGTGCTATATTGCTAGATCATTTCATTTTATTTCACAGAGAACCTACCATGCTTGCTTCCCAGCCTAGGCCACCAGTGATGAACTTAGAGCGCTGTAAATGCAGCTAAGTGCGTAAAAATTGATTACCACCCAATTTCTCCAGCAGGGAGCTCTGTGGCCCCTCTTATCGCAAATGAAGCAGATTGACTGCTTTGTGACCCACTTTGAGTCCCTCACTTATGTCCAAGCGGCTGTGAATTTCTTGTCCATTTAATTACTTGTAGGGGAATTCATAGATACTGTTTTGACAGCCCATGATTGTGCTGCACCTGGGTCTTGTTTAACAGGGCAGGGATGGTGGGGTGTGGTGGATGGCAGAAGGGAAGTACTGTAGCTAGACAATGCTTTAACACATAATCGTTCAGTACACCTCCAATCGGTCCTACTCTAATGCACTCTAATCCACGCCAATCCACCCCTCCTCACCCCACACCAATCCGCCCCACTTCATCCATTCCACCCTACACCAATCCAAACCACCCCACTGCACCACACTCCAATCCTCCCACCCCACATCCCAATCTGCCCCACTTCAATATGCTCCAATACAATCCAGAACAATCTGCCCACTCCAATCTCCGCACTCCACTCTGGCACACTCCAATCCAAAACAATTTGCCCCACTCCAATTTGCCCCACACCAATCCAAAACAATCTGCCCACTCCAATCTGCCCCACACCAATCCAAAACAATCTGGCCCACTCCAATCCAAAACAATCTGCCCCACTCCAATCTGCCCCACACCAATCCAAAACAATCTGCCCACTCCAATCTTCGCACTCCAATCTGGCCCACTCCAATCCAAAATAATTTGCCCCACTCCAATCTGCCCCACACCAATCCAAAACAGTCTGCCCCACACCAATCCAAAACAATCTGCCCCATACCAATCCAAAACAATCTGCTAACTCCAATCTGCCCCACACCAATCCAAAACAATCTGCCCACTCCAATCTGCCCCACACCAATCCAAAACAATCTGCCCCACTCCAATCCAAAGCAATCTGCCCCACTTCAATCCAAAACAGTCTGCCGGCTCCAACCCAAAACAATCTGCCCCATTCCAATCCAAAACAATCTTCCCCACTCCAATCAGCACCAATCCAAAACAATCTTCCCCACTCCAATCTGCACCACTCCTGTCTGCCCCACTCCAGTCCAAAACAATCCGCCCGCTCCGTTCAACTCCAATCCACTCCACCTCACCCCTATCCAACCCACCTCACCCCAATCCAGTTCACTCCACCCCAATCCAATTCACCTCAATCCATTCACTACATTCCACCCCACTCTAGTCCACACCACTCCACTCCAGTCCACCCCACTCCTGTTCACTCCAATCCACCCCACCCCAATCCAGTCCTCCCTCCTGTCTAATCCACCACATTCAGTCCACCCCACTCCAATCCACCCCACTCCACTGCAGTTCATTCCACTCCACTTTACTCCAATCCACCCAACTCTACCCCAATCCAATCCGCCGCAGACCACCCCACTTAGTCCAATCCCTCCAGCCCACCAAACTCCAATCCACCCCACCCTAAACCAATCCGATACACCCTACTCCAATCCGCCTCACCCCATTTCAATCCATCCCACTCCAATCCTAGGACCGGCCCTGGCAGGTGCCATTCTTTTTTGTAATGCTGGCACTCCAGCATCCCAGTGACTCACTGGGCTGCTGGAGAGCGAGCGATGTTGCAAAAAAGAATGGCACCCTTCCGCACCATGGGCCGTAACTCTCCTTCCGCCTGCAGAGAATGACGCAACTTGTCCCCTTCCAAAGATTCACAACTCTGACATCACCACTGTCTCTCTTCCTTCCAACTCCGAAATCACCACTGTCTCTCTTCCTCCCAACTCTGACCCCACCACTGACTCTCCTCCTTCCGACACCACCACTGTCTCTCTCCCTTCCAACGCAGACAGCTCCACTGCCTCTCTTGGTTCTTGCAGAAAAGTCACCTGTAGTCAGTCCTATGAGGAACGTCTTCACTCTTTATTAAAGATGTTTTGGGCCAGGTATCCTGGGGAGAAAGACGCACGCCCTTCCACCTCAGATAAATGTAAACATTTCTGCTCCCGGTGCAACAAACATCATGCACAGAGTAACCTTAAATTACCGACCACCCAAGTTAGCTTGTCTCAAGCCTTAATTTCCTCCGAGACTACCGCTGTGGAAAATACTAACATTTCTGTGCCAGTCTCGGAGACGGCTGGCATCTGTCCTATCCTCCCAGTAGAAAGTGCCCCAACTGTGCCATCCCTGGAGGAGAAATCCGACAGAGTGCCCATTTCTCCCCGCCTTTAGTAGAGCCCAAGCGTTTTAATCACCCCGTAGCCAATGCTGACCACTCTGCTGTCCTCTTAAGTGACACGAAACGTAGAACAGGCACCAACCTCACCACTGGGAAGGCTGATGCATCTCCCATTCCATCTGATGCTTTTCCCCGTTCAGAGAGTACGACCGGTTTGCCCACCTCCGTCCAAACCATTCCCTCCCTTCCTCTTTTCATCTCTGACTTCACTCTCTCTCCTCCTTCTCCACTCTCTGAGCACACCACTCCCTACTTATTTTCTTACTCCAACCTCCCCCCTGGCAGATCTGGTCTATCTCTCCTTCAGCCCGCACCTTCTCCCAGTACAGAGAGTACCACCGGTTTGCCAAAGTCTGGCATCACTCCCTCTGTAAGACCTTCTTTCTCTGAAAGCAGCATTTCCTCTCGTTTCTTGCCGTTCACTCTGCATCAAGCCACTTGTTTTTCTGCCATGGCGTTAAAAAGCCTTGGAATGTGTTCAAAAGTGTTTACTAAGGCAAGCATATATTCCTAACTCGGACTGCATGATCTAGTGTGTAGCTATTGTATAGCTCTTCAATCCCTGGTGGCACAGCATCCAGGATAATGTGCTGCATGGCTAAACAGTTGTAAGATCCTAAAGGCGAGACCTATTGGCTATGCCAATGCTTGTTGTTTTTCTTGTGCCCCACCTGGCACACATCATGTCGGAGGTTGGTGATGATGTTAAAATTTTGCCCCCCCCTGGAAAAATTTCTGCGGACGCCCATGACTATGGTCCATTCATTTTGAATTTGTCATCTCTATGAAAACATTGCAAGTACGAAGGACTTTGTAGTAAACTAGCTGCCATTGAGCAATAAATTCACTTTTATGTGTCTGACCAACAATTCCTTTGGAGCTTTTCTGTGATCTCTGCATTGTCTGTTCCAGTTTCATATCTGGAGACACAGCATTGAACCTTCCCTCTCTGTCTTTCACCATAAAATGTCTTTGGATGAATTTTCTGTAGAGGTATGACTTTTCCACCTCTAGCTTCTTCACTCTTTCCAAATACCAGAACCCATATCTCAGGTAGTTTATGTAATCAAATTCGTGAATCACAGTAATCAGTGACTCCACAGTCTTCACATGCAGCTCCCAATCACATTCCTGCTTAGCATGTACCAATTTTTTCACTAGAGCGATCAATGGCAAAACATTTCCCCAGTACTTTCAAAGGTCTGATTTTTCTTCACATTCTTTGACAAACTCTACAAACTTGGTTTTCTGATTTTGAACTGAGTGTATTGAACATTGCCTGGCTTCGCATTATGTATTTTGAATGAAGTGCACCTGATAAGATATGCAAAACCTAATATGTCATTCTTGTTCCAGAAAGCATTCCAATGCAATGTTTCTATAGCCACAGAGATGATGATCTTACCTTGTTACGAACGAACATAATGAGTTCTGCTCAATACTGACTGGACAGTTTTTCTTCCAAAGATTTCAGCCTCAATAAGTGCATCATCTAGGCCACATCCACTGAGATAACTTCCTGAACGCCACAACACAAATTTTGTCAGGTGGAAAACGCCCATCTTTGGATAAAGATCATCAAATTCTAATGGATTGCCCCTATAAATATCAGCTACAATACGGAAAACACTTTCATCTCAGAAAATTGGCAGGATAGGCTGGTCTTTGTGCTGAGCATGCACATTTTGGAAATTTTTAGAGCTGTATATACTGTTGCATAGGTTGTGACTGGAGATGGTATTACTGGTAAAAACTCATCCTTATTCATTGGGACGGTATTCTGGGAGATCAGAGCATGAATTCCAACCCACAGAGGAACTGGCTTTTCTTCATCCTTCAGTCCGCACCGAATAAGCAATATGATATATTCTGTTAAATCAGCTTTGAGGACCACAGCATCAGGTAGAAGAAGATCCATGTCTTCAGTCACTTTGAATCTTTCTGGTAGACTGGGTCGCGTTGATGGCTTGTAGCGATTTTGCACATGTTGGCAAGGCAATAGGGTTATAAGTTTGCAGCTTCGTTTGTTTATGCCTACAGCCAACACAGCTTGTTTTCCAGCAGCTACTTCATTGGTACAGTCTTGAAAAAGCATCATGGCAGTATCATGTGTGCTGGATGTTCCAGACAAAGAAGAGCTGTCTTCAAAATCAAAATTATCAAGAGCAGCAATTGTAAATCCTTTCCTGGTAAAGTGACTTGCAAGTTGTGTGCTGTTGGATTCACAAGATTTTACAGCATGAGCTGCTTCTAGTTCCTGCTCCGTACGATGTCATTATAACTTGCTGATATACTAATCCTGTTCATTGAAGTGATTAGTCTCTCTACTTTTGCACTTGCCATAGATTTCATGGGCAGTCATCATGTGTAGCGGTGTTTTCTTTTTGCGGTGATGTAATTCAGAAAACATAATTTGGACATGACAGTGCATTTACACAGCAAAAACCTGTCGGTTCATGGGATGGTCTTCTCCTTCTTCGCTTATATCATCAAAGCCATCACCAATGTTGTCAGCTTCTGTTCCGATCTCAAGAACTTTAATGATAAGACAACATCAGGCATTCTTTTTGACTCCCATGATTTGCGAAGCTCTGGGGCATCACAAAATATGTCATTAAGTTCAAAATCTAATTCTTTCAGGACATTTCTTAAAATGGTTCCTGCTGATTTTACTGCATCCTGTGATCCTATTTTGGCAGCACGTACTTCAGAAGTCAAATCAGCTGAGAACACCATAAGTGGCTTATTCTTTTTGTTAGACTGACAAAAACTAATTCTGTCATTGTACATTGTCACCAGAAGAATCTTACATTCATTATTATAGATCAATACAGTTTCATCAATGTTGACCATTATTTCTCTGATCTCACTGAGTGTGAATCCGTAGCCAGCACTCAAGAGTGGCTTTAAAACTTCATTTGCTTTTTCAAAGAGTGCAAACTTAACTAAAGGCTGGCGGTTACGTTGCTGCTGGGAGTTCATTGTACCTTCATATTTTTGAATGTATGCATGCATGCAATTTGGGTGGACATACTACTATTTGTTGAGCCACTGCCACGTATTGATATATATATATTTTTTTCCAGGCAACAACAACAATAATGTTTTATTGTTTTCAGCCGAACAGGCCATAACAATTAAAATTCAATATACAACTCAATTTTTCATCAATATTTCCCGAATAAAATACTACAATGCAATTAATAATCCTTTAAAAACGGTGTTATTATTTTAAAATCATCTTAATTCCTGTGCTAAAAGTTCATATCCTGTTTCTCACGTGGATAGTAAATAGCTAACACTCTTTCCTTAATACAGCATAAAATAATAGGTTTTAAAGGCAAGCTTCCTTCTCACTAAGCCAATTATTTTATCAATGCGCATGCTTTCAACAATAATAATACCCATGTCATTACTCGCTAAACTTGGCAATCAAGCTAATAAATGCTTAGTATATAAATAATGATATATAAGTGCTTGTATGCTAGTCTAATCTAATGAAACTCCACTAGAGATTGTCCAGAAGTTCAATTTTGAGTGTACATCTGATCTTTGTTTCCATACTGCATAAATGTAGGATGAAACAGCCACTATAATAGCTCTATCATCAGTTCTCATACAGAGACTCTCTGCCTCTTTGCAATTTCTGATCTTAAATGTAAGAAAGATTGGTCACAAATAGTATCTCCGAATGCGGTACGTAAAGTGGCACAGCAGAAGAAAATGTATTAGCATTTCGCAGCCTCCTAGGTGGCAGGGACACTGCTCCAATCCACCACCCGGTTATTTCAGCCACAGAAGCCACTGGTAAAGTACCTAATCTAAATTTGAGACAAATGTCTCTCTTTCCTGCCAGAGAAATATCATCGAGACATTCAATGGGGCCAGATCTTGATTAAAAGAAAAGTAGCAGGTTGACAGGGCCCCTAGATGGCTCAAATGTGTTCGTTGTTTATGGTGCCAGTATGCCTTCATTACCACATCAAGGCTGTCCTTTGTGATCATTTCAGGATGATGCCAATATTTATTTAGGCCTATACTGGTCAGAACATCTGACAAATGAGCAAACCATGGAAGCTTGTGATAGTCTTGCAGCTTCGTAATATCTTGCAAAGTGAGTCTAGATGATACTAGTTCATCCCTGGACCATATGCGAAGCCAATGTTTTAGTGGAGCCAATGCAAAGTAGTCCTCTTAACCATACCTAAATCCATCCTCAAAGCCAGCATTGGCATACCCAGCCGCTGATGTAGTGAACGTAGAATGAAGTTGTTTTCAGTAGTTTGTATTTCTGTGCTTTTCTTGTATCCCCAGCCCTCAGTGCCATATGTACAAGCAACCCTTGCTTTCATTTTGTAGGCCAGCATTGCTGTATTCACTGCATGTTTGCCAGATGAATTTGTAAACCTCAGTACTGCTTAAGCTTGCTGGGCCAATATGATAGTACTTTTTGATTGCTGTTGAAACCATGTAAGTTTATCATCCAGTCGAATACCAAGATAGTCATAAGTGGATACTTGATTCAAGGGTGTTTTGTAAACCTTGAAAGTGGCTCGCAATTTTTGCTTTTGGTTTATGATCATATATTTCGTTTTATCAATGTTAATGGCCAATTTCCTTGCTGTACAGAAGGAATCAAAGCCTTCCAATAGACGGTGCATTGATATCTCCGTTCTTCTGAGCCACATGTGGGGCATTAGAAGGAAGGCATGCATGAGAGCACTTCAGCAATGGTCAGGTTGACCCTTAGTCCGAGTTGTTTTCGGGCCCCAGTTATTGAACCTATGATACCTTCAATTGCACTATACGTATTGCACAAGCACTTTATTGCAGATTGATTGTACAACCAGGTTGTTATGGGAGGGCCCTAAGGTTATCAACCCGTTTGCTGTGTACCAAGTTTTATTTTACACACCCAAACCGCTGTAAGATCGTGCTAGCTCCCCTTGTTCATTAACACAGCTCCAAGCTTTCTTTTTTAACCTGTGATATCCTCTGTCAGATGCTTTTATTACCTTTTATTGTTTTTTGTTGTTTTTTTTTTTTTAATATTTCACATTAGTTTTAACCAACGAATTCCATTTTTAGATGTACGAATGATCTTGTATGATGCATAACTCCTAATTGGCTGTTGCCGAACGGGTATGGTATCCATCTCCCGGCTCATATATGGGCTTGTTTTCAATTTTAATTGTTGTGGGCAGTTGAATCGAGCACCCTATGTAATCTTTACACACTGGTTTAACATGTTCTAGCCACACAGGCAATTTGCCGCCAAAACAACAATTTTGTGATACAAAGTCTCCGCATTCCCACTGTGAGATGTGCTGTACGAACTCTTTTTTTTAACATTTTTAACTTTGTTTTATCATGTATGTCTTTGTAGCTTTTAAAACTTGAACAGTCGAAATAAAGCTTAATAATAAATGGATATCTCTGTTCTGGCAAACAATACTGTGTCGTTAACGAATAGCAGGACTGGGATGTAGTCATTGCCTGCTTTCGGTACATCCAAATTGAGGTTTTTCAGAACTGCAACAATGTCATTTATGTAACAGTTAAAAAGAGTCTGAACTAGGACGCAGCCCTGATGGGACATACAAATCTTCTGCAAATACATTCATACATTGCTGTGTAGATCAGCTACTCGGATGAAAACTTCATCTTGGACGAAACTAGCTGGAGATAACAACATCTTTCCCCGTTGAGACTCACATCTTTTGTCAATCCCTTTGGCCCTTGTTCTGGCTAAACCACAAATAACACTTTGAAGATCCTCTGCTTTCTGATCAGTTGTTGCAGGTGGATGAGGTGTAGCCATCGATCTTCTAAGTGGATGGGCATTGGGTTTGGTTGTCATTACTTTCTCAGTAGACTTGGATTACTGTTTTGATTCACTGGTTTCTGCAATTTTTGACAATTTTTTCCAGGCTTTTTTCCATTGTATATGACTTGTAGCACTTGTTGTCACAATGATAAAATATCTGATCCTCTTCACCCATCAGTTTCAATCTTTTGTGAACTTAGTCTTGCAGCATCTTGAACTCTTTTCTGTCCAACCGCAGTTGATGTTAGCTTTTCTTTTGGATAAGTTATAAGCATAAGACACATTTTTCTTTGTTGAAGGAGTCCTCTGATTTTGTAGCTAGCAACACTCTGTCAGGAGGTAAAGATCCTCTGCTGCCACCTGCTATGCTCATGTTTCCGAATTTGAATCAATGGAAAACCTGAAACAAAAACAATATTAAAAAAAAGTACCAATATGATGGCTAAAAAACATCATTATAGTGCTGTCATTTTGGAAAATGGTAGAAGGGCTGCTCTGAGGAGATATTTTCTGTCTATATAAGACTACTTGAACCCCAAAACCTATGTTTTGACACCAAAATGAAGTATATACGTCTCATGGTTCCGGAAATATGACATCATCACTGGAACACATACGCCATTTTTAAAAATGTCTTCCAGAAAGATTCAGCCTGATTTAGGAATGTCTACCCAAGCTAAATTGCTTCTCTAATGCAAAATACAAAAACACAAATCAAAAATGAAAATCTCTGGACAACAATTTTTTTACAGAGGTATATCAAGGGGCCAGGACTAATTTAGCAAATCATAGGCTTTCATGTGCTAAATGGTTTCATATATCTGGCTCATAGCGCATAGTGATGACTTTGCACACCTAAACATTGGTTAGCAACATAGGGGGATATTCTCAAGAACGTGCGATAATCATCGCCAAAATGGGTTAACGCAATTTCACATATTGCCGTCCATCGCGGGAAAATAACTCTGTGTTAACGTCCCATTCTCAACACGGCGGTAACATGCGATAGTGTCCTGATAACGCCTCAAATGTCCGCGATAAAATCACCGGAATGGTGATAAAAATCTAAAGCCTGACGTGAAAAAAGTTGCGATGGGCCCAACTGCGAAAAAAAACACTGCGATAAGCAGCGCCAGGCCTGCAAATCCCACAAGTCAGGTGGGAAAAACTACTAGAAAAGCGCCAACAAAAACACAAACAACTGCGAAGCACCATAGAGGTAGCCGGAGTGAGTACAGAGGACAACCAGAACCTCACAAGCCCCACGGAGGACCAGCCTGGGACCTCGGGGTCAGGGAAGGGCAAGGAGAAGAAGAAGAGGAACCCGCCTTACAGTACGCAGGAAAACCAGATCCCCATTACGGAGGTCATAGAACACCGCCACCAACTGTTCATCACCTCCACTGTGTCATTGGCAACTAAAAATACAATATGGCAGTCCATTTTGGCCAAGGTGAATGCAGTCGGAGTGAAGAGAAGGGAAGTGGACGACTGCAAGAAGCGCTGGACTGATGTGAAGTGCAAAACCAAGCTGAAACCCGTAGCCAACCTGAAAGCAGCAATGCAGACTGGAGGTGGGAGTCCAGCGACACACCAGGAGCTGGATGAGATGGAGGGAATGGTGACCCGAGTCATCTTTGGGGAGACGGTGGCAGGAGTTGGGGGACCGGACACTGCACAACATGACCTGAGCCAACAGCAACAGGGTGAGTAACGACCAGGGACTGTGGGGACGGGGGGAGATGGGCACAATGGCACACATGCACAATTAGGTATAGCACATCTGTGGACAAACCATGCCCAAGAGTCACAACTTCGACCAAAAGCCCAAGTTACACAAGTCTGCAACATCTCAGCACTGTATAAGCACAGAAGTGAAAGGCACACCGCCTGAAAGGGATAAGGGACAGCAAAATCAGAGCTGAAGGGGCAACACACCCACAATGCTGCACACACACATAAGAATCAGAGCACCTCAACATTGACAACAATGTGGTACAAACTACAACACTTTCACAACAGAACAGAGGACACAACTGCCGCCGCTTGTGTGTAGAAAATGGTCATTCGCATTTGGCATAGCAGGAAACTGTGAGATGACAATGTACAAGTACAACCTCACATCCCTGATGGTGTAGAAATGTCAACTGTCCCGCATCACATAGGCATCTCCCCACAAACAGTCACAATGTACATTGTCATGCAGTCTGTAAGTAAACTTGTCCAATGCATCAACATACATGTGAACACAATGTCAATCTGCATCTCCCCTTCACATTGCGGAGGGAGAATCAACACCTCCTGCAGAGCAGACCCAACAACTCAGCAATGATGATGAAGAGGACCTCCCCAACATCGACACCGACGCCCTCCAACAGCCCATGGACAGCTTCGGCACCCCACCTCCAGGAGCAGTGCAGCCCAGCTGCATCGAGGAAACCCCACCCCCTGCACAGGCCACACAGCAGGAAGCACCCACCACCACAGCTGTCTCCCAGGACCCCCACGACCAGCACATGGCATTCCAACGCCTTGTGTTAGGGTGCCAGGAGAAGATGGCTGATCAGCTGCGGGTGGGGTTCGACCTCATGGCAGCCAAACTAGATGCCATACCTGGGTGTCTACGTCCCATCAGGGACCACTTACAGTCCCTAACGGACACCCACTGTCCGCTCCATGCTCTCCAACAATCCATGGCTGACATCGCTGGAGTCAGGACTCTGACCCAAGAACAACTGTCTAGTCAGAGTGGCTCCAGGGATGTCAGCTGGGAGTTAGGACACATGCGGAGGATCATGTTGAATATGGAGCGGATGCAGGTGGAAATAATGTTTGCCACGGCTGCACACCAGCGAGATGTAGCTGTGGTCTTCCATGCCCTGCAGATCCTCGTCATGGCATTGCCGCCACAAGGCCTGGCGCGGATGAATGCTGCTGCTACTACTCCATCCACATCTCCGCCCCCTGAAGTGTCAGTGCCACACAGTGATGCAGACTAAACACCACCACCCACATGTGAGGCACCTGACACATCAGAGGACGAAGATGATGATGAATCTGGCTTTGTGGTAAGAATGAAGTGGTAGCATTCATCTCCGCCATATGGCCTGTTTCAGCTTGGTTCTGCCCTCTGCATCATGCCCTGGAATAACACCTTCCACTGTCCCCCGATACACTCAGCGACACTCACCTTGGACCTCGACAGGGACTGCCATATTTGGTTTGGCTACCAATGACACAGCAATCACACTGTGGACTGAAGTCTTCCTCTTCCGATAAACTTGTCAATCCCTAATGGACTCTGGCTGGCCCTCCATGGGGCAACAATGTAAAGTGGGGTTTACATGGCCCTGTACTGCTCCAGCTTCAACACTCCACTGAATGCGAATAAAACATTCTGATTCACACAGATGTGTCGTGGCTATGAGCATTCAAGTATGAAAGTATGGATGAATGTAGGGACAGTGATTCCACAAAAAGGTACTCCCTGGGTAATACTATCAATGCGCATGTCTGGCCGTGACCCAGATAGGCAGTGAGCAAAAGACACAGTTCGGGCTGGACTGTTCCCATTGGGCGCAGGGTCAAGACTGATTTGCATATGGCTGGGTCCAAACTGGAATGGCATGGTGAGAAAAAAAACGATGGATTTAGGCCCAGATCTCTGTATTGGGGTGAATGTATGACATTGTTCTGCATTCTGTCCATCAATTGTTCTTTTTGCATTTGTCACCCCGAGTGGGACGGGTATGCCCAGACGTGGGTCCCGTGCTCTCCATGCCACTGGAGTCAAGCTATCTTGGCTGATGAGGGCTGAAAGCCTGAAACCGGTCCTAGGATGCTTGTTTCCAGTCCAGGTAGGACCTGGCCTGACAGTTCGTGCTGGACTGTTCCCATTGGGCGCAGGGTCAAGACTGATTTGCATATGGCTGGGTCCAAACTGGAATGGCATGGTGAGCAAAAAAACGATGGATTTAGGCCCACATCTCTGTACTGGGGTGAATGTATGACATTGTTCTGCATTCTGTCCATCAATTGTTCTTTTTGCATTTGTCACCCCGAGTGGGACGGATATGCCCAGACGTGGGTCCTGTGCTCTCCATGCCACTGAAGTCAAGCTATCCTGGCTGATGAGGGCTGAAAACCCGAAACCGGTCCTAGGATGCTTGTTTCCAGTCCAGGGAGGACCTGGCCTGGCAGTTCGGGCTGGACTGTTCCCATTGGGCGCAGGGTCAAGACTGATTTGCATATGGCTGGGTCCAAACTTGAATATCATGGTGAGCAAAAAAACGATGGATTTAGGCCCAGATCTCTGTACTGGGGTGAATGTATGACATTGTTCTGCATTCTGTCCATCAATTGATCTTTTTGCATTTGTCACCCCGAGTGGGACGGGTATGCCCAGACGTGGGTCCCGTGCTCTCCATGCTACTGGAGTCAAGTTATCCTGGCTGATGAGGGCTGAAAGCCCGAAATCGGTCCTAGGATGCTTGTTTCCAGTCCAGGGAGGACCTGGCCTGGCATTTTGGGCTGGACTGTTCCCATTGGGCGCAGGGTATAGACTGATTTGCATATGGCTGGGTCCAAACTGGAATGGCATGTTGAGCAAAAAAACGATGGATTTAGGCCCAGATCTCTGTACTGGGGTGAATGTATGACATTGTTCTGCATTCTGTCCATCAATTGTTCTTTTTGCATTTGTCATCCCGAGTGGGACGGGTATGCCCAGGCGTGGGTCCCGTGCTCTCCATGCCACTGGAGTCAAGCTATCCTGGCTGATGAGGGCTGAAAGCCCGAAACCGGTCCTAGGATGCTTGTTTCCAATTCAGGGAGGACCTGGCCTGGCAGTTCGGGCTGGACTGTTCCCATTGGGTGCAGGGTCAAGACTGATTTGCATATGGCTGGGTCCAAACTGGAATGGCATGGTGAGCAAAAAAGCAATGGATTTAGGCCCAGATCTCTGTACTGGGGTGAATGTATGACATTGTTCTGCATTCTGTCCATCAATTGTTCTGTTTGCATTTGTCACCCCGAGTGGGACGGGTATGCCCAGACGTGGGTCCCGTGCTGTCCATCCCACTGGAGTCAAACTATCCTGGCTGATGAGGGCTGAAAGCCCGAAACCGGTCCTAGGATGCTTGTTTCCAGTCCAGGGAGGACCTGGCCTGGCAGTTCGGGCTGGACTGTTCCCATTGGGCGCAGGGTCAAGACCGATTTACATATGGCTGGGTCCAAACTAGAATGGCATGGTGAACAAAAAAACTATGGATTTAGGCCCAGATCTCTGTACTGGGGTGAATGTATGACATTGTTCTGCATTCTGTCCATCAATTGTTCTTTTTGCATTTGTCACCCCGAGTGGGAAGGGTATGCCCAGACGTGGGTCCCGTGCTCTCCATGCCACTGGAGTCAAGCTATCCTGGCTGATGAGGGCTGTAAGCCCGAAACCTGTCCTAGGATGCTTGTTTCCAGTCCAGGGAAGACCTGGCCTGGCAGTTCGGGCTGGACTGTTCCCATTGGGCGCAGGGTCAAGACTGATTTGCATATGGCTGGGCCCAAACTGGAATGGCATGGTGAGCAAAAAAACGATGGATTTAGGCCCAGATCTCTGTACTGGGGTGAATGTATGACATTGTTCTGCATTCTGTCCATCAATTGTTCTTTTTGCATTTGTCACCCCGATTGGGACGGGTATGCCCAGACGTAGGTCCCGTGCTCTCCATGCCACTGGAGTCAAGCTATCTTGGCTGATGAGGGCTGAAAGCCTGAAACTGGTCCTAGGATGCTTGTTTCCAGTCCAGGGAGGACCTGGCCTGGCAGTTCAGGCTGGACTGTTCCCATTGGGCGCAGGGTCAAGACTGATTTGCATATGGCTGGGTCCAAACTGGAATGGCATGGTGAGCAAAAAACGATGGATTTAGGCCCAGATCTCTGTACTGGGGTGAATGTATGACATTGTTCTGCATTCTGTCCATCAATTGTTCTTTTGCATTTGTCACCCCGAGTGGGACGGGTATGCCCAGACGTGGGTCCCTTGCTCTCCATGCCACTGGAGTCAACCTATCCTGGCTGATAAGGGCTGAAAGCCCGAAACTGGTCCTAGGATGCTTGTTTCCAGTCCGGGGAGGACCTGGCCTGGCAGTTCGGGCTGGACTGTTCCCATTGGGCGCAGGGTCAAGACTGATTTGCATATGGCTGGGTCCAAACTGGAATGGCATGGTGAGCAAAAAAACGATGGATTTAGGCCCAGATCTCTGTACTGGGGTGAATGTATGACATTGTTCTGCATTCTGTCCATCAATTGTTCTTTTTGCATTTGTCACCCCGAGTGGGACGGGTATGCCCAGACGTGGGTCCCTTGCTCTCCATGCCACTGGAGTCAACCTATCCTGGCTGATAAGGGCTGAAAGCCCGAAACTGGTCCTAGGATGCTTGTTTCCAGTCCAGGGAGGACCTGGCCTGGCAGTTCGGGCTGGACTGTTCCCATTGGGTGCAGGGTCAAGACTGATTTGCATATGGCTGGGTCCAAACTGGAATGGCATGGTAAGCAAAACAAACGATGCATTTAGGCCCAGATTGCTGTACTCGGGTGAATGTATGACATTGTTCTGCATTCTGTCCATCAATTGCTCTTTTTCCTGATAGGCAGTGAGACACACATTCTCATTCAAATCAACACTCATCACAGTTCAATACAAGTGAAGGTGTGTAGACTTTATTAGCATATGCGTGTCAGTACGGGCAAGATAAGTGCCACAACATGCAGACCAATGCAGCAGAACGTTGCCAAGCGCCGCTGTCCACTCCGGGGGAGTGCCTCACCTTTCACAGGTGTGTGTTAACCCACGTTGTTGTCCGCTCATGTATTCGGAGTCCAGGCGAATGGAGCCATGTCCACTGTTGTCGTGGGACATGTGACCAGATCTCCAAGATGCAACAAGGTGTTGGGACAAGTGCAATGGGTTCCAATCTGTTGTGGCTGCAGGTATGTAGTTACTCGTCCATGAAAGCGATTGCAGCTCCGTAGGCTATCATTTCCAACATGAGATCGTTGTCGACTTCATCAAACAGGACGGCGAGGCGATCCATGAGCAGGCCTGGACAGATGTGCTGTTAGGAGTCCTAACTTTACTACTCCTAAACTGAGAAAAATCCTAACTTTAAGACTTTCGGTATTCACAGAATGCATTTAGGAGTCCTAAAGTTAGGAGTCCTAACTTTACTACTCCTAAACTGAGAAAAATCCTAACTTTAAGACTTTCGGTATTCACAGAAGGCATTTAGAAGTCCTAAAGTTAGGAGTCCTAACTTTACTTCTCCTAAACTGAGAAAAATCCTAACTTTAAGACTTTCGGTATTCACAGAAGGCATTTAGGAGTCCTAAAGTTAGGACTACTAACTTCTGTGAATACCGAAATGAGTAAGTTCATTCTGTGAATACCAAAATGAGTAAGTGTATTCTGTGAATACCAAAAAGTACTAACTTTACGTTTTTGACGTAAGTTAGTTCTGTGAATCAGGCCCGAGGAGTTGTGCAATCTCCGAGGTCCAGCTGCCAGCATGTATGCCAAGTATCAAGGCATCCCATAAACGGGTATCACGGTGACACTCCTGGTCGTGGGCCAACAGGGGGCACACACACATGTCAAAATCCAGTTCAGCTACCGTCCTGTTGGATAGGCAGACATCCATGGACCACTCGAATATGCACGATCGACAATGCAACACAGGCTGAATGCAGGTGACGTTGGCAAGGCGGAAGCTTATCCGGTAACTGATCCGCAGCACTGCCAATGGCAGTGCCCCCAGTAAACGCAGCATACGTGCACGGTACAGTTCCACATGACAGGGGTTGTGCAAGTGTCCGGGATGTTCTGCCATTGCGTCAGTGGCTCTGGATGAAGCGGCACTGTTCTGACCTGCGCCAGTTCTGTGGATGAAATGCCACAGCTCGGATCAATAAGTTGTTTTAGTGTGCAACGGTTGTACACCTGGGATGGTGTGGGAGTAAGTGTGAAGGCCATTCCATGCAAGATAACTTCAAACAAGGACTTCTGTGTGTGGGGTGTGTATACGTTGGTCTTTCGTCGGGCTGTGCGTAGTGTGGGAGTCGTCATCAGCTGCTCTAGTATCTGTCAGGGGGTGCCGGGCACATGCAATTCCGAGGTCGTAGGTGCAGTTGTGCTTCCGCCTGATAGTTCAGACAAAGGAGCTTTCATCCCTAATGTTAGTTTCCCATCTGCTTGCATTCAGGAAATGTGAAGTGGCTTGTTGGGGGTGGGGTGGGATGTGTGCGACTTTGGGATTCATGATTGACATGTCTTGCATGTGGCAAATGAGCGGCATCACTGTGTGTTACATTGCCTCACAGCTGCTCCTCCCTCCCCCCAAGCCAATTTACTTGTGTGTGCTGCGCGGTTGCATCACTTGCACTCCTACGGCACACCATTGTCATGCCTGTCTGCGCATGTCCACAAGCCTGACAATGACACTCTGATGTTGGCCGTTGAAGGTGGGTGGCCACGTGAGTGTAGGCCTGTGGGAAGGATAGGGCGGACACAGATGTAGAGTTCATGCCTGGCTGAACTCGCGCTGCGATTAAGGCTAGGCATTTGGCTCATGCTGCGGCAATACAGATACACACAACACTTGGCATGTATGAGCCAAGACCCCGAGCGGTCTTGCGCTCCTTCATTTCCCCGTTCGTGCGAGCCCGCCCTCCGGGTGCATGCTACATTGCAACATTGTCGATTGCGGACTGGGTGGCGCCGACACTACAACAGTCACACACTCATTAGTTACTTCCTTGTCCAGGCCAGAACTGAACCACGCCCAGAGCCCCGGGCAAATCTTTCACACCCCTACGCTGGCTTGGCGTACGCCGGCCCAGCCCACTCCGCTTACGCTTACAGGGGGGGGACACAGCTACATGACCGAGGTCTTCCCCACTGCCTGAGGTGACATGGTTGCGTCCACTGTCCACAACACTACACACACCATCAGTGTATGTCCACATGGACATGTCTGTGCTCTGCATACTGAAGTCAGTCCAGCACATCACCGCCACACTTGGCATTGTGTACATTCTTATTGATGGGTCACTTGCCTCCTTCGCACATACTTGGTTCCCACCTCTCCCCACATTCTGCAATTGTGTGGCTGAGGGGCCATTCCGTTTTCGGAAGGCCAGCTGTCTTGTTCTGCGCTGCCTTGGTGGTCGTCCGGGGGGGGCTAGGGGGGGGCTTGGGGGTGGTGGCGGTGGGTGTTGTGGCCCTCTTGGGTCTCCGTGCTGCATGGTCAGTGGCTCCATGACATGTGTTGGTCTTCAGATGTGGCTCTGGGCTGGGATCCCTTTCATGCTGCAGGTTGTCGTCCTGCTTTACACCAGTAAAAGGCAGGTGTTAAGTCCCTGCTGCTAACGCGCCTTATCGCCTGTTTTTGGGTCGCAGCGCAGATCTGGCTGGTCGTTGAGAGTATCGCGAAGTGGTGTTTTCGTGTTTTTTTGCACGGAACGCCTACTCTGCATATCATTAGTGTTAGTTGTCGCTCTCATCCGTGGCGATGTTTTTTGCACCAGCTATCGCTGGTGAACTGGCGATATCGGCAGTTTGCACCAGCTTGAGAATGGGGCGATGAATCTGTCGCCACTTTTGCGGCGCTAAAGTGCCGATAAATCGGCGATTAGTCCTTGAGAATATGCCCCTGAGTCGCTCAACAACACCCTCTTTCCTCACATTTGTAAAAACGCCTTTGAATTTCACTCATGGGTAATGTATTCTTTATTCATTTTGAATATACATTCTTTGAGAGAAACGATACAAACTACTTCAAACCTTCCTGGCAAAGGAAAACATTGTTCTTTAATATCTCTTACAAGATGTCACCTTAAAGAGAAAATGTGTACTGTGGAGTGCATCCCTTTATCAAATGAGATATGCTATTTAAATATAAATGATTTAATTGTCGTGGTTTTATTTGACAACATAGTTTAACAATACATATATTTTTGTTTTCAAACGATAGTACACTGTGTTAACAAACAGTGGGAATGAATTGGAAAATTCTGCTCAAGACTTTTCTTTTCGGTATTACAACGTGATGGGAAACAGTAACATAATTCAAATAGAAACACACAGAGCTACCGTACAAGGCATTTTATTGCCAACGTTCTCTCAGGGTAGCTGCTCAGTCCAGATTGGCTCTTTCTCCCCAGCAACAGACACCATTGCTTCCTGCCGAGTGGCGAGACAAGCACTGCAATTCGTCCTCTCCCTGGAATTTCTAATGTCGGGGCAGGGAATTCATTTAGGCCCGTTGCTTTCTATATAAAGGGGAAAAAAGCCGTTCGGTCTTCATGCAGCCTGATAATGGTCTGCAACAAGTAAATAATTAAATTTTGTTGTTCTGCTGCTAAAATATAAAAGCAAAATGTAATAATCATATTTACAAGCTGACAAATAATCAACATTTGGTAAAGTATAGTGCAAAAATAATCCGAATGCTTCCTTTATCACCTATTTCAGTTTCCAATAAACTTTTGTGTTTATTTATTTATGGATTTTTATAACACTCCTAAAGCAGCGCCATGTATTTAATGCAATGTGAATGTAAACATTTTACGGCACTGCGATAAATAATGTATATTAACTCTGAAGGACCGTGGAGATTTCCCCTAATTGTTTCGCCTGTAAGGGTTCCATAAATCATGACCCATAATGGAAACCTTTTACCATCGTTTTATAACACCAGGATACTAGAGGTGATAATGTGTGACCAGAAAGTTTGTTCACATTTGCTGTGTGGCATTTTATTCTGCTGACGATGTGTTCTGTTTTTTGTGCTGCCTTTTGGGCTGTATTATTGCAACGTGATATTTTTGTTATGCATTTTTGGGTGTTGCATTCTGTTTTGACTGTTTTGGTGTGATGTGGCATGTTATCATTGTTTGTGATTAGCTGTTCACTTTAGATATATTAAAAGGTGCTGTTCGAATTCCAGTCACAAGCCGCACATACCTTGAAATTTCCCTACGCAACCAAGGCTGTACTGGCCATACCAGGCATCAGGTGTTTCCCCGGGAGGCTGGAAGGGTGGGCAGCAGTGGCTCCTCCGATATGGCGGAGGAGCGTCGCCACCCGCCAGCAGCTGCAAAAATTGAAAAATAAAATGATAATAAACCAGTTTTATTATCATTTTGTTTTGTTTTCCTGGGAGAGTTTTGGAGCAGAGGGCATCGAGGGGGCAGTCACAGAGGGGGAGTGGAGGGCACTAAAGTCAGTGCGCATGTTGGTTTGTCCGGCCGTCTCAGGATGGCCAAACCGACATGTGCACTGAAGCTGTCTCCCACCCGAGCTCCGTTGCTGGGTTGGAGATAGAAGGCACAGGCTCCCAGTTTCTCTGGGAGTGCAAATCGAGGGTGCTAAGGCCAATCCTGATGCTGCTTTCATGATACCAACAGCATGAGAGCAGCATCAGGATTGGCTGCAGAGGAGTCTGGGAGCGTGTGCTGGTGAGGAGCAGAAGAGCGGCAGGTAAGTTATTTTGTATTTTGTTTCTTGTTGTTTTAGTCTCGTAGCTCATCTTCCCCTCCCCCACCCGCCACTCAGCCCTCACACCAGCCGCTACTGAGGATGGGGGCAGGTTTTGTAGCAGTGCAGCAGTTTTAAAAGTACTGCAAAGTTCCTTGTAAATTTAGCAGTTTTTGGGCAACAATAAAAGTGCCACGTTAATTCTGGTGATTATGCTGCAAAGAACTTGTACGATGCATATCAAAGAACAATATTTTATGTGCAAAGCTCAGTGGGTTACTGCTTTTGTGACAGAGATTCTTTTGTTGCTCTGCAGTTCATAAATTACAGATGTAATCTAGCACTGTGAGGTATGAACTGCCATCAAAGAGCTGCATACAAGCTGCATGGTGCAGGTTAGAAAGCTAATTTCTTTCCCAGTTTTTCATTATCCTGATGTTGCTAAAAAAGGTTTGTTTGGGTAAAAATAAATTATTATATTTAAAGTCAACCCTAACCACTGTGTTCTGTTCTGAATCCTGAGTTTGTGCTTCTCCAGACCCAGCACTCTTAAAATTTGCCTACCAATATGGATGGCATGTGAATCCTACACCTTGGAGTTGCATTTGCCTTATGTAGCATTTACTATACACTGATTTACACATGTATAATGCATTGTCTCTGTATGTTTGTGTGATGTAAAGTGCTCTGACACTATACACTGGTATGAGAGGTGCTATACAACAAATAAAATATGTGTGAGAGAGGGGTTATGGAGAGATGAGAGGCACTGTTTGAGGGTGATAGTCAGGGATTCATTGAAGAGCCCCAACAAAGATTGTCGGATCCTGGTGTACAGTAAGGTAATCATTTTTTATATTGTAAAAGCTAATACAATTGAAAATATAATGAAAAATGTTTTGTGGAACACACCATTTTTTCCCCAAATGTTCTTGGGGGGGAACCACTTCCCCAAAACCTCCATTTATAGTGTTCAGGCTCACTTGCTGCACTCGCTATGCTCCGTACGGGGGCTGGTCTGACAAAAGTTTGCCAGGGCTGCTTTGGGTTCCCAGTCTAGCCCTGCATGCCACCATTTACCACTTTATAAGGTGGTGAAATAGTGCTGTTGCCGCTCCTCAACCACATAAGGCACCAGTCAGCCAAAAGATTTGGCCACCCCAGTGCTTACTTTACATGATACATGCAAAAAGAATCAAATGATGGATGGAATGCTGAACAATGCAAACATTCACCCCTAGTCACAAGGATCTGGAAATAATCCATCGTTCTTTTGCTCACCACGCCACCCCAGTTTGGACCCAGCCATATGCAAAGCAGTCTTGACCCTGTTCCTCATGGGAACAGTCCAGCCCGAACTACGAAGCCAGGTCCTCCCTGGAATGGAAACAACAAGCAACCTGGGACCAGTTTCGGGGCATCACCCCTCATCAGCCAGGCAAGCTTGAATCCAGTTGTGCAGTATGCACAGGACCCTCGTCTGGGCATACCTTTCCCACTTAGGTCGGCAAACGCAAAAAGAAATAGATGATGGACGGAATGCTGAACAAATGTAAACATTCACCCCCAGTCACAAGGATCTGGGTTTAATCCATTGTTCTTTTGCTCACCACACCATCCCAGTTTGGACCCAGCCATTTGCAAATCAGTCTTGACCCTGTTCCTCATGGGAACAGTCCAGCCCGAACTGCCAAGTCAGGTCCTCCCTGGACCGAAAACAAGCATCCTGGGATCGGTTTCGGGGCAACATTTGTTTCCTTTTACTTTACATGATATGGCACACTGTGTTCTACACCTTCCTTTGTGTACCTCTTTGATGTTTTAACGTTGATCATTGTTTTGGAGCACGATCATGAAAAAGAAACTACATGGGCAGTTACACACACTGCATATTCATTGAGCCTGATAGGGCAAAGGAGTAGTTAGCAAAATAGATAAGCAAAATTGCTAGACAAGCACTGGCACAGCCAATGGGTCCCACTTTTGAAAGCCATTAACCAAGCCTTTGGAGTTACCAATACTTGCTTCCCAGGCTTCACAGTATCAGACAAAAAGACAAAAAAAACGTGTTACACAATTAGCATTTGATGGAAGCTATTACAGCTAGCTATCACATATCTGATGCAAATTTTTGTCTTAGGGCATCACAAGTGATTGCGAGCATTTTTTGTTAGTACATTTTATAGTTATTCTTGTTACGTAGTGCATAGAAATAACTGTGCTGATCTGCCATATTGTGAGATCACACAAGACTGAGGACTCTTCTGAGACTCTGAGTGGCCTCCTTCTAGGAGCTAAAACAGAGGCTATATCTAGGACACTTGCTTATCTATGTGTGGTTTTAGCCCCTTAGCAGCATTTCTGGTTTTAGTGTATCCAGCCTTTAAAGGCTTTGTGAGCTGTCTTTGGGGTACTAGAATGGGGTGACACATCCAGTTTGGTTCAGATAATGTTGAATCTCCAGCACAGATCTGATAAATATGCTTTTCTTTTCATTCATTGCATTAAAATGCTTGAATGCGTGTTACAAGTAATCTTAGTAGACTCTGGGGAACTGATATGGAACATTGTGTACATTAATTAGAGCACAGTCAGATTTGAGTCTTAGCTCAAGGAAACATGCTCAAGGCAGGATACTCCATGGAGATCGTTTCAACACTGAGAATTCACTGAGGAAAGAAGTACTACTGGAAATGGTTAAAGGAACATTGGATATTGATGCTCAGGAAATTGTTAGAAGAAAGATTCACAATCAAGCCTTGCAAAAGGAAGTATTTTCTGTACATGAGAAACACCTTAAAAGAATACAGTTTAATGTAAAGTGGCATCATAGATAAATTGGGAGGGTGAAAGAGAGAAATAGATGACAATAAGATTTATAATTTCCTTGCTGTAGACATGAATAATGCAGGATATAATATTCCTGCTGCAGTCCATCATTGCAAAAGACGAGAAATTTAACATGTCACTTAATACAATTTGATTATAAAAGTAATCAGTCCCTTTGTTGTGCCATTTGTAGATCAAGCCTGGCCAGGCCAATATTGTGCCTGTCCTAGGAAATCAGAGTCTCTTCCAATCCTATACATGACTTTCCCTACCCTCTGCTATCATCCGTCTCCTTTGTCCACCAAGAAAGATGATTTTCACCAATCACAGGGCTGTTACATCCACTTAATGATTTGGATATTGCCAGCTAATATATGAGACTCATAGAGCATCCTAGCCCTGTCATCTAAAGCAAACGAAGGTAGAAGACAAGAGTGATTTCTGTCTGGTCATGAAAGTTCTCTGCTTTACAGGCTGGAAGATAGTCACTTCAGTCAAAACCACCAACTTTACATCAACAATTACCAGCCAGCACCAGGAGGGAATCCCTGTTCAAAGTCATAAAAGACAGTTTGAACTCCATGCCAGGCTCACATTTAAGGCACTCAACAACCAAATGTAATAACACTAACAAATTATTCATAGTCACGACTGGCAATATAATATAATACCTTAACAACCTTAATCAAACCAACACCACACCACCAATTCTGCCTTGCAATAGAGACAAACGATTGACCTTTAACCCCTTCGATGCTCATGACAGAGCGGTTCCGTCATGAGCACCGGTTGGGCTGTGCTTATGACGGAACCGCTCCGTCATGAGCACAGCCCCTGGGGAAAGCGCTGGCGCTCCCCCCCTGGGGCATCGATCTTGCCCCCACAGAGGGGGGTGGCAGCGGAAGAGTTTCCGCTGCCACCCCCGGCCCCCCCCACGCTTCCCCATGACATCAGCGCGCACAGCGCGCGCCAACGTCATCAGGAAGCGCTGGACGCGCTGGAAATCATTTCTTTCCAGCGCGTCCAGAGGGAGGGTGAGTGCTTGTTGGTGCGGTGAGGCGGGGGGGCCGTAACAGGATGCCTTGAGGCATCGGGGGAGAGGAAAGAGTATTTCTTCTCCCCTGATGTCTCAATGCAGGGCATTCCTGCTTCACGATCGCGCACAGCATCGCGATCTTGGAGCAGGAATGCCCCACTAGACACCAGGGATGTTTTTTTTAAATAAAGGAAGCGACCCCTTGGGCAAGGGTCGCTTCCTAGGGGGTCAAAATTTAATCAAGACTTTTCTGCCCCCCCTGGGGACAGATCGACCGTTTTTCGGCCGTTTTTGGATCCAGGGGGGGCAGAAAAGCCCACTAGATCGAGGGATTCATTTTTTAAATGAAATGGAAGCGACCCCTTGGGCAAGGGTCGCTTCCTAGGGGGCCAAAATTTAATCAAGACTTTTCTGCCCCCCCTGGGGACAGATCGACCGTTTTTTCGGCCGTTTTTGGATCCAGGGGGGGGCAGAAAAGCCCACTAGATCCAGGGATTCATTTTTTAAATGAAATGGAAGCGACCCCTTGGGCAAGGGTCGCTTCCAGGGGGGAATTTTTCTTTGTTTGGACATTCTGCCCCCCCTGGGGCAGATCGCCCCTTTTTTTGGCCTTTCTGCCCCCAGGGGGGCAGAAACCCCCCACTAGACACCAGGGAGTTTCTTTAAATAGTGATGGGAGTGACCCCTTGGGCAAGGGTCACTTCCAGGGGGCCATTTTATTTTGTAATGGGAATTCTGCCCCCCCTGGGGGCAGATCGGCCTGTTTTTTTGCCTTTCTGCCCCCGGGGGGGGGGGGCAGAAACCCCCACTAGACACCAGGGAAGTAGTTTAAATAAAAATGGAAGCGACCCCTTGGGCAAGGGGTCGCTTCCAGAGGGCAGATTTTTTTATATGTGTATTCTGCCCTAGATCAGCCTAGTTTTTTGCCCTTTCTGCCCCCGAGGGGGAGGGCAGAAAACCCCACTAGGCACCAGGAATTTATTACTTTTGCAAGGGGGCAAATTTCTGTCTGCTGTTTTCTGCCCCACCTGGGGGGCAGATTGGCCTGGCAGACAACCTCACCCGATCCCTTGGGCAAGATCACCCCTATTTTTCTCAGCCCTATTTGAAGGCCCATCTGGCCGATTGACCATTTGGGTAGTAACATAGTGTGTTATAATGTTAATTGTTTTATTTTTTGTGAATTGCAATTGTAATGCTTTATTTCTCCTTTTTTGTTCTAGTTGAAGGCTTTTGCTCTTTAGACTGTTCCAGGTTGCGGTTTCGTTACTGGTGGCTCTGCTGTTTGTGTAGTTGCACGTGTTTGGTAAGAGAGTTTTTTTGTACAATGTAAATGATTTTTATTTCTCTGCATGAATTTGTTTTTGCAAATGGTGTAATAATAGCAGTATGTTTGGCTTCTGTTTTTTGAGTGTCAAAAACATTTTGCATTTGTGCTCGATGTGTATTTTGTTGTCTTGTGAGTAATTGGTTTTGTTTTTTTCTTTCTAGTGGGATATCGTTTTTGCTGTGTCTCTGCAGAGTAGGTGCTGGTGAGTGTAGCTGTCTCTTGTAAGTGAATTGTATAGTTTTTGAGTATATAGATCTTTGTGATAAAGGCACACATTTTTTTACTTACTTGCTTTGCACAGTGTTGGTTGTTGTTGACTTGTTTGTGCAGTCTCCTTTCTTAGTAAGGATAATGGCTAGCCGCAGGATTACTGCTCAGCAGGTTGTTGGTATGGTTTTTGAGTCTTCCTCTGACCATGGTTCAGAGACTGACTCTGCATCTGAGGCAGAGGAGGCAGGGGACGATTCAGGCAGTGAGTTTTCTCTCCACATGGAATCATCGGATACTGATGATACTCTTATTGCGGATGAAGTGCCTGTGTTAGAGGAGGACATTGATGTGCCGATAGTGCGGCAAGAGGCATCTGGGCTGCAGCCTGGGGCTGCAAGACTTTCCGTTGGTGTAGTGCGGCAAGAGGCATCTGGGCTGCAGCCTGCGGCTGCAAGGCTTCCCGTTGATATAGTGCGGCAGGAGGCATCTGGGGCAGCAAGGCTTCCCGTTGGTATAGTGCGGCAAGAGGCACCTGGGCTGCAGCATGGGGCTGCAAGGCTTCCCGTTGAAAGTGTTATGTTATGTTATGTTATGTTATTGACACTTATATAGCGCAAACTGTTACCCAAGGGTGTCCTGGCGCTCATTGAAGTCATAGAGGGAAACCTGAGTCAAGAGCAGAAAATTAAAAGCCTAAGACTATGCGGTTAAGAGCCAAGTTTTCAGAGCCTTTCTAAAAGCCAACAGATTTGGCTGAGATCTCAACTGCAGCGGAAGGCCATTCCATGCCTTGGCTGCGCTAACCACAAAGCTTCTTCCACCCCAGTTGGCCTTTTTACAAAGGGCACTGATACCAGTTTAGCTTCTGAAGAGCGTAAACATCTAGTTGGTGTGTACCATTGGAATTGTGTAATGAGATGGTTGGGCCCAGTTTTATGCAGGGCTTTATGCACTATACATAGGGCCTTAAATTTTACCCGTTTTTGCATCGGCAACCAGTGAAGTCTTTTAATCTCTGCTGAGATGGAGGCATGTTTTGGGATGCCGGACAGTAGTCTGGCCGCTGCATTTTGTAGAAGTTGCAATTTGTTCATCAGACCTTCCTGAATGTTGAGATATAAACTGTTACAATAATCTAGTCTGGACATCACTAGAGCGGTAATCACTAACTGACGGCTATCATTAGGTAAAACATGTATGATCTTCTTACAAGTTTTTAATATATAGGAGGTGGATGAAACTACTGCATTCACCTGATCCTTGAGTTTAAGTTTATTGTCTATCCAGACTCCTAAATTCTTTGCCTTTTTGGCAGGCGTGGGAAGAAGACCTAGAGAGTCAGGCCACCAAGTTGAATTCCAAAAGTTAGCATCATTGCTGAACAAAACTACCTCTGTCTTACTGGAATTTAATTTTAGGCAGTTTTGGGCCATCCAATTGCCCACTGCTATCATGCAGTCGTGAAATCTGGCTGCCGTTCTCTGCAACTCTCCTGGCCTCAATGACACTACAATTTGGGTGTCATATGCGTATGATGTTAAGTTGAACCCAAATGATTCAATCAGGGGAGCTAAGAGCGACACATAAATATTAAAAAGTGTTGGGCTCAGGGACGACCCCTGAGGAACCCCACAAGGCAGAGAAAAAGGTTTAGATGAGAATTCGCCAAGGGTGACTATCTGTTGTCTGTCTGAAAGGAAGGATTTAAGTAGTTTCCATGCTAAACCCTGTACTCCGATCTCTTGTAACCGGTCCATCAACAGGGCATGATGGACCGTATCGAAGGCCGCAGAAAGATCCAGCATAATCATAGCTGCTTTTCCTCCCCGGTCGAGAGTAGTCCTAATCTCCTCTGTGGTTTTAAGTAGCGCAGTTTCCGTACTATGACCACTGCGAAAGCCATATTGAGTGGAGTCAAGTATCTGAGCTTCTTCCAGGAAGGTGCCCAGTTGTTCATTCATCATTTTCTCTGCAATTTTCGCCGGTGCTGACCTCTGGGTTGCCCCAGGCATGGTGCAGCTGGCATTGCCAGACTTTACTGGTGTTCCAGGGTGTAGAGTGAATACTGAAAACGTTTTGCCGATACATTTTTTTCAGTTGTTTATGGACGATGTGTTTTTGGCAGAGATTGTTGAGCAGACTAATTTGTATGCCGAACAGTTTTTGAGGGACAACAGTGCCAGTCTTAAGCCCCACTCTAGAGCTACCCGGTGGACTCCCACAAATCTGGAAGAGATGAAGAAGTTCTTGGGTTTAACTTTTTTGATGGGCTTGCTAAGAAAGCCATCAATGTCTTCATATTGATCTACTAGTCCCTTGATGGCAACTGCTATTTTTCCGGCAGTCATGAGTCGTGATAGGTATTTGATTCTGCTTCGGATGATGCATTTTGTCGATAATGGTTTAGCGTTGCCACGAGATCACCCTGAATGTGACCGTCTTTTTAAGATTCGGCCTGTCATTGATCACTTTGTTGATCGATTTTCTGAGATCTATGCTCCAGGGAAAGAAATTGCAGTGGATGAGTCTTTGGTGTTGTTCAAGGGCTGCTTGGTTTTTAGGCAATACATTCCTAGTAAGAGGGCACGCTATGGAATTAAGCTGTATATGCTGTGTGACAGTAGGACTGGATATGTCTCTAATTTCAGAGTGTACACCAGTAAGGATTCCAGTATTAACCCCCCTGGTTGTCTGTCCACTTTTGGAGTGACTGAGAAAATTGTGTGGGCACTTGGAAGAGGATTTTTTAACAAAGGCCACCATTTATATGTAGATAACTTCTACACTGGTGTGCAGTTGTTCAGGGAATTGGCCAAAGTGGACACTGTTGCTTGTGGCACAATCCGCTCTAACCGTAAAGGTTTTCCAAAAGAACTTGTTTGTAAAAAGCTTCTGCGGGGACAGTGCGTTGCGTTGCGAGGAGCTTATAGCTGTGAAGTTTTCAGACAGGAGAGATGTCTACATGCTGTCTACCATCCATGATGAAAGCACTGCACCTGTGACTGTTTGGGGTCAGGTTGCTGAAGCGCGCAAACCTGTGTGCATTTTAGACTATAATAAGCACATGGGTGGTGTTGACAGAGTAGATCAGAGGTTGGAACCTTACGCTGCTCTTCGTAAGGCTTACATTTAGTACAAGAAGTTGGCTATCCATCTTTTCCACTTGGCAACCTTTAATGCTTTTGTTGTGTTCCAGGATTCTTGTCCTGAGTCAAAGATGACTTTTGCTAAGTTTCAAGAGTCTGTAATAGGCAGCCTTGTTTTAGTGGAACAGGCAAGTGTTCCTAGAGTTGGATTGGTGGAGGATGTTGCTAGATTGAAAGATCGCCACTTTCCTGATCACATTCCTCCCACACCCTCAAAAGACTTTCCCAGTAGGAGATGTAGAGTCTGTTGGCGAAGAGGTATGCGGAAGGAGACTCGCATGTACTGCCCCGAGTGTCCTTCTAACCCAGGGCTGTGTGTGCCTGCTTGTTTTAGAATGTACCACACGCAAAAGAATTTTTGGGAGCATCCATGAGTGGTAAAGTGAACTGCCTGGCCTCTATTGTTTAATATTTTTGGTTCAGTTTCAAGGTTGGCATTTGTGTAGTGTATTGAGTTTCAGATGTTGTGTTAGTAGATTTGTATCTATTTGCAATTTGTTTGTGTTTTCTTATTTTTATAAAAAGAAATCCTAAATGTGATGGCGGTGTGCGTGGAGTGGCGCTTGTGTGGCGGTGTGCGTGGTCTGGCATTTGGCTGGCGGTGTGTTTGGATTGGCGCTTGGCTGGTGGTGTGCGTGGACTGGCGCTTGGCTGGCGGTGTGTTTGTACTGGCGCTTGGCTGGCGGTGTGCGTGGACTGAGCGCTTGGCTGGCGGTGTGTTTGTACTGGCGCTTGTCTGGCGGTGTGTTTGCACTGGCGCTTGGCTGGCGGTGTGCGTGGAGTGGCGGTGTGTTTTGATTGGTGCTTGGCTGGCGGTGTGTTTTGATTGGCGCTTGGCTGGCGGTGTACGTGGACGGGCGCTTGGCTGGCAGTGTGCGTGGACTGGCGCTTGGCTGGCGGTGTGCGTGGACTGGCACGTGGCTGGCGGTGTGCGTGGACTGGCGTTTGGCTGGCGGTGTGCGTGGACTGGCGCTCGGCTGGCGGTGTGCGAGTAGTGACTAGCTGCTGGTCACTACACACACTGCTAGGCAAACGCCACTCAACGCAATCCGTGAGCTGGTGTGGTTACTGTGTCAGGAATGTGGGCGTGTGAAAGTGATGGGCCCTTGAATGGAACTGTCTGCTGGTGTGAGTGTTGTAATGTGCTGGGCCCGCGGCTGGCATGAATGGTTTTGTATGTGTCACACGTATGAAAGGTGTATGAATGGCCTGTAAAGAGGTTGGTGCCTTGTCGTGGCTTTACAGCTCACGAGCTGTGAGTCAATGGTTCAGTTTCTTGTCCTTTCAAGTAACAGTGCATTTCATTTTTGTGAAATCTCTGGTTAATACAACTGTATATACTGAACCATCACTCACCCTCGTGCCAAATCCAACTAGTATGTATGTGTGCTTGAGGAATAGGTGGTTGTGCATAAAAATGTGTCTTTTCTGTTTTTGTCAATGTAATGTGTTGGTTTTGTGCCTGGTGGTGTGAATGGTCTTGTGTGTATCATGTATGAAAGGTGTGTGAATGGCCTGTAAAGCGGTTGGTGCCTTGAAGTGGCTTTACAGCTCACGAGCTGCGAGTCACTGGTTCAGTTTTTTTGTCCATTCAATTATTGACAGTGCATTTCATTTTTGTGAAATCTCTTGTTAATACAATTTTATATACTGAACCATCACTCACCCTCGTGCCAAATCCAACCAGTATGTGTGTATGTTTGAGGAATAGATGGCGGTGCAGTAATCTTTGTCTGTTTTGTCTCTCTGCCAAGCTGTACATTTCATTTAAGAATAACCTAACAACTGTACTTTTTGTTGTAAACTAAACACCCATAGGAGTGCATGGTGATGTCTCTCTTGTGGATCCCAACAAGTTATCTTACCCACAATGTCCTGCAAACCTCAAAATGTGACCGACATTTTCCTTGCATTTTTGTGCCCAAATTTTCACACTGCAGAAAGTAACAACAAATTTCCAACCCCCCAGCATTTCTCCAAGTATCCCAATAGAAATGGTACTTCACTTGTATGGGTGGGCCAAGTACCTGCGGCAGGGAATGGCCCAAAACCTATTGATGTGACATCAAAATTACCTATCACAAACCAACCGGGTTTTGCATGGGGGTCCCATGACTTTTGGCCCGGGGCTCGGCATCCATGTAGGGAAACCTACCTAACCCATACATTTCTGGAAACTAGACACCCGGGGGAATCCAGCGAGGTATGGCTTGTGTGGGTCCCCCATCATTCTCCTACCCATAATCCCCTGCAAACCTCAAATTTCGCTGAAAAATCCACTTTTTTCTCACATTTGTGTGGGAAATTTCTGGAATCTGCGTGGATGGAAAAATGTCCTCCCACCCAGCATTCCCCCAGGTCTCCCGATAAAAATGATACCTCACTTGCGTGGGTGGGTGAAGGACCCGCGACAGGCAAGGCCCCAAAAGCTATTGAGGCGACATCAAAATTACCTATCACAAACCAACCTGGTTTTGCATGGGGGTCCCATGAGTTTTTGGCCCGGGGCTCGGCATCCATGTAGGAAACCTACCTAACCCATATATTTCTGGAAACTAGACACCCGGGGAGTCCAGCGAGGTATGGCTTGCGTGGGTCCCCCATCATTCTCCTACCCAGAATCCCTGCAAACCTCAAATTTTGCCCAAAAATTCACTTTTTTGTCAAATTTCTGTGTGGGAAAGTTCTGAAATCTGCGTGGATCCACAAATTTCCTCCCACCCAGCGTTCCCCAGGTCTCCCGATAAAAATGGTACCTCACTTGTGTGGGTAGGCATAGTGGCTGCAACAGGAAATGGCCCAAATCGTACTGTGGAGACTTCAAAATTACCTATAGCAAAACTACCTGGTTTTGGGGGGCACCTGAGATTTTGGCCCCGGGCTCGGCGGCCATCTTGGGAAAGTACCAAACCCAAACATTTCTGAAAACTAGACACCCGGGGAGTCCAATGAGGTATCGCTTGCGTGGATCCCCAACGTTTTCCTACCAGAATGCCATGCAAACCTCAAATTTAGTTGAATAAACACATGTCCAAAGCAGAATTGGCTAAAAACGTATTTTTAAAAAAATGTAGCGCTTGGAATTCTCGGTGATATACTCTAAATCTCTATGTTTTGGGCTCTTCCTAGCCGCAGGCCTTTGGCCCACCCACACAAGTGAGGTATCATTTTACTCAGGAGAACAAGGAGAACGCTGGGTGGTAGGACATTTGTGCCGGCACGGTGATTCCACACACAAATATGTGGAAAATGTGGGTTAGGTAGGTTTCCCTACATGGTGCCGAGCCCCGGGCCAAAAACTCATGGGACCCCCCATGCAAAACCAGGTTGGTTTGTGATATGTAATTTTGATGTCGCCTCAATACCTTTTGGGGCCTTGCCTGTCGCGGGTCCTTCACCCACCCACGCAAGTGAGGTACCATTTTATCGGGAGACCTGGGGGAACGCTGGGTGGGAGGAAATTTGTGGATCCACGCAGATTCTAGAAATTTCCACACAGAAATGTGAGAAAAGTGGATTTTTCTGCGAAATTTGAGGTTTGCAGGGGACTATGGGTAGGAGAATGATGGGGGACCCACGCAAGCCATACTCGCTGGACTCCCCGGGTGTCTAGTTTCCAGAAATGTATGGGTTAGGTATGTTTCCCTACATGGATGCCGAGCCCGGGCCAAAAACTCATGGGACCCCCATGCAAAACCAGGTTGGTTTGTGAAATGTAATTTTGATGTCGCCTCAATAGCTTTTGGTGCCTTGCCTGTCGCGGGTCCTTCACCCACCCACGCAAGTGAGGTACCATTTTTATCGGGAGACCTGGGGGAACGCTGGGTGGGTGGAAATTTGTGGATCCACGTAGATTCCAGAAATTTCCCACACAGAAATGTGAGAAAAAAGTGGATTTTTTCGCGAAATTTGAGGTTTGCAGGGGACTATGGGTAGGAGAATGATGGGGGACCCACGCAAGCCATACCTCACTGGACTCCCCCGGGTGTCTAGTTTACAGAAATGTGTGGGTTAGGTAGGTTTCCCTACATCTTGCCGAGCCCCGGGCCAAAAACTCATGGGACCCCCCATGCAAAACCAGGTTGGTTTGTGATATATAATTTTGATGTCACCTCAATAGCTTTTGGGCCCTTGTCTGTCGCCGGTCTTTGACCCACCCATGCAAGTGATGTACCATTTTTATCAGGAGACCTGGGGGAACGCGGGGTGGGTGGAAATTTGTGGATCCACGCAGATTCCAGTACTTTCCACCACAGAAATGTGGGGAAAATGTGTATTTTTTGGCAATTTTTTAGGTTTGCAAGGGATTCTGGGTAACAGAACCTGGTGGGAGGCAGTCAAGTCACCCCATCCTGGATTCCCCTGGGTGTCTAGTTTTCAAAAATGTATAGGTTTGCTAGGTTTCCCTAGGTGCCAGCAGAGCTAGGGTTAAAAAACTACAGCTAGGCACTTTGCCAAAAAAGGGTCATTTGTCACTTCGAAATTGAGGTATGTCCACATTGCGTTTTGCGCCGTTTCCTGTCGCGGGCACTAGGCCAACCCATGCAAGTGAGGTACCATATTTATCGGGAGACCTGGGGGAACGCGGGGTGGGTGGAACTTTGTGGATCAACGCAGATTCCAGAACTTTCCAGCACAGAAATGTGGGGAAAATGTGGTTTTTTTGATAATTTTTTAGGTTTGCAAGGGATTCTGGGTAACAGAACCTGGTGGGAGGCAGTCAAGTCACCCCATCCTGGATTCCCCTGGGTGTCTAGCTTTCAAAAATGTATAGGTTTGCTAGGTTTCCCTAGGTGCCGGCAGAGCTAGGGTTAAAAAACTACAGCTAGGCACTTTGCCAAAAAAGGGTCATTTTTCACTGCGAAATTGAGGTTTGTCCACATTGCGTTTTGCGCCGTTTCCTGTCGCAGGCACTAGGCCAACCCACGCAAGTGAGGTACCATTTTTATCGGGAGACCTCGGGAACGCGGGGTGGGTGGAAATTTGTGGCTCCACGCAGATTCCAGAACTTTCCAGCACAGAAATGTGGGGAAAATGTGTTTTTTGGACAATTGTTTAGGTTTGCAAGGGACTCTGGGTAACAGAACCTGGTGGGAGGCAGTCAAGTCACCCCATCCTGGATTCCCTGGGTGTCTAGTTTTCAAAAATGTATAGGTTTGCTATGTTTCCCTAGGTGCCAGAAGAGCTAGGGTTCAAAAACTACAGCTAGGCACTTTGCCAAAAAAGGGTCATTTTTCACTGCGAAATTTAGGTTTGTCCACATTGCGTTTTGCGCCGTTTCCTGTCGCGGGCACAAGGCCAACCCACGCAAGTGAGGTACCATTTTTATCGGGAGACCTGGGAGAACGCGGGGTGGGTGGAAATTTGTGGATCCACGCAGATTCCAGAACTTTCCAGCACAGAAATGTGGGGAAAATGTGTTTTTTTGGACAATTTTTTAGGTTTGCAAGGGATTCTGGGTAACAGAACCTGGTGGGAGGCAGTCAAGTCACCCCATCCTGGATTCCCCTGGGTGTCTAGTTTTCAAAAATGTATAGGTTTGCTATGTTTCCCTAGGTGCCAGAAGAGCTAGGGTTCCAAAATTACAGCTAGGCACTTTGCCAAAAAAGGGTAATTTTTCACTGCGAAATTGAGGTATGTCCACATTGCGTTTTGCGCTGTTTCCTGTCGCAGGAACTAGGCCAACCCTCGCAAGTGAGGTACCATTTTTATCGGGAGACCTGGGGGAACGCGGGGTGGGTGGAAATTTGTGGTTCCACGCAGATTCCAGAACTTTCCAGCACAGAAATGTGGAGAAAATTTGTTTTTTTGGAAACATTTTTAGGTTTGCAAGGGATTCTGGGTAACAGAACCTGGTGGGAGGCAGTCAAGTCACCCCATCCTGGATTCGCCTGGGTATCTAGTTTTCAAAAATGTATAGGTTTGCTAGGTTTCCCTAGGTGCCGGCAGAGCTAGGGTTCAAAAACTACAGCTAGGCACTTTGCCAAAAAAGGGTCATTTTTCACTGCAAAATTGAGGTTTGTCCACATTGCGTTTTGCGCCGTTTCCTGTCGCGGGCACTAGGCCAACCCACGCAAGTGAGGTACCATTTTTATCGGGAGACCTGGGGGAACGCGGGGTGCATCAAAATTTGTGGATCAACGCAGATTCCAGAACTTTCCAGCACAGAAATGTGGGGAAAATGTGTTTTTTTGGACAATTTGTTAGGTTTGCAAGGGATTCTGGGTAACAGAACCTGGTGGGAGGCAGTCAAGTCACCCCATCCTGGATTCCCCTGGGTGTCTAGTTTTCACAAATGTATAGGGTTGCTAGGTTTCCCTAGGTGCCGGCAGAGCTAGGGTTCAAAAACTACAGCTAGGCACTTTGCCAAAAAAGGGTCATTTTTCACTGCGAAATTAAGGTATGTCCACATTGCGTTTTGCGCCGTTTCCTGTCGCAGGCACTAGGCCAACCCATGCAAGTGAGGTACCATTTTTATCGGGAGACCTGGGGGAACGCGGGGTGGGTGGAAATTTGTGGATCCACGCAGATTCCAGAACTTTCCAGCACAGAAATGTGGGGAAAATGTGTTTTTTTGGACAATTTTTTAGGTTTGCAAGGGATTCTGGGTAACAGAACCTGGTGGGAGGCAGTCAAGTCACCCCATCCTGGATTCCCCTGGGTATCTAGTTTTCAAAAATGTATAGGTTTGCTAGGTTTCCCAAGGGCCGGCAGAGCTAGGGTTCAAAAACTACAGCTAGGCACTTTGCCAAAAAAGGGTCATTTTTCACTGCAAAATTGAGGTTTGTCCACATTGCGTTTTGCGCCGTTTCCTGTCGCGGGTACTAGGCCAACCCACGCAAGTGAGGTACCATTTTTATCGGGAGACCTGGGGGAACGCGGGGTGCATCAAAATTTGTGGATCAACGCAGATTCGAGAACTTTCCAGCACAGAAATGTGGGGAAAATGTGTTTTTTTGGACAATTTTTTAGATTTGCAAGGGATTCTGGGTAACAGAACCTGGTGGGAGGCAGTCAAGTCACCCCATCCTGGATTCCCCTGGGTGTCTAGATTTCACAAATGTATAGGTTTGCTAGGTTTCCCTAGGTGCCGGCAGAGCTAGGGTTCAAATCTACAGCTAGGCACTTTGCCAAAAAAGGGTCATTTTTCACTGCGAAATTGAGGTATGTCCACATTGCGTTTTGCGCCGTTTTCTGTCGCAGGCACTAGGCCAACCCATGCAAGTGAGGTACCATTTTTATCGGGAGACCTGGGGGAACGCGGGGTGGGTGGAAATTTGTGTATCCACGCAGATTCCAGAACTTTCCAGCACAGAAATGTGGGGAAAATGTGTTTTTTTTGACAATTTTTTAGGTTTGCAAGGGATTCTGGGTAACAGAACCTGGTGGGAGGCAGTCAAGTCACCCCATCCTGGATTCCCCTGGGTGGGTGTCTAGTTTTCACAAATGTATAGGTTTGCTAGGTTTCCCTAGGTGCCGGCAGAGCTAGGGTTAAAAAACTACAGCTAGGCACTTTGCCAAAAAAGGGTCATTTTTCACTGCGAAATTGAGGTATGTCCACATTGCGTTTTGCACCGTTTCCTGTCGCAGGCACTAGGCCAACCCATGCAAGTGAGGTACCATTTTTATCGGGAGACCTGGGGGAACGCGGGGTGGGTGGAAATTTGTGGCTCCACGCAGATTCCAGAACTTTCCAGCACAGAAATGTGGGGAAAATGTGTTTTATTTTTACAATTTTTTAGGTTTGCAAGGGATTCTGGGTAACAGAACCTGGTGGGAGGCATTCAAGTCACCCCATCCTGGATTCCCCTGGGTGTCTAGTTTTCAAAAATGTATAGGTTTGCTAGGTTTCCCTAGGTGCCGGCAGAGCTAGGGTTCAAAAACTACAGCTAGGCATTTGCCAAAAAAGGGTCATTTTTCACTGCAAAATTGAGGTTTGTCCACATTGCGTTGCGCCGTTTCCTGTTGCGGGCACTAGGCCAACCCACGCAAGTGAGGTACCATTTTTATCGAGAGACCTGGGGGGACGCGGGGTGGGTGGAAATTTGTGGCTCCACGCAGATTCCAGAACTTTCCAGCACAGAAATGTGGGAAAAATGTGTTTTTCTTGACAATTTTTTAGGTTTGCAAGGGATTCTGGGTAACAGAACCTGGTTGGAGGCAGTCAAGTCACCCCATCCTGGATTCCCCTGGGTGTCTAGTTTTCAAAAATGTATAGGTTTGCTAGGTTTCCCTAGGTGCCGGCAGAGCTAGGGTTCAAAAACTACAGCTAGGCACTTTGCCAAAAAAGGGTCATTTTTCACTGCGAAATTGAGGTATGTCCACATTGCGTTTTGCGCCGTTTCCTGTCGCAGGCACTAGGCCAACCCATGCAAGTGAGGTACCATTTTTATCGGGAGACCTGGGGGAACGCGGGGTGGGTGGAAATTTGTGGCTCCACGCAGATTCCTGAACTTTCCAGCACAGAAATGTGGGGAAAATGTGTTTTTTTTTTACAATTTTTCAGGTTTGCATGGGATTCTAGGTAACAGAACCTGGTGGGAGGCAGTCAAGTCACCCCATCCTGGATTCCCCTGGGTGTCTAGTTTTCAAAAATGTATAGGTTTGCTAGGTTTCCCTAGGTGCCGGCAGAGCTAGGGTTCAAAAACTACAGCTAGGCACTTTGCCAAAAAAGGGTCATTTTTCACTGCGAAATTGAGGTTTGTCCACATTGCGTTTTGCGCCGTTTCCTGTCGCGGGCACTAGGCCAAACCACGCAAGTGAGGTACCATTTTTATCGGGAGACCTGGGGGAACGCGGGGTGGGTGGAAATTTGTGGATCCACGCAGATTCCAGAACTTTCCAGCACAGAAATGTGGGGAAAATGTGTTTTTTTTGACAATTCTTTAGGTTTGCAAGGGATTCTGGGTAACAGAACCTGGTGGGAGGCATTCAAGTCACCCCATCCTAGATTCCCCTGGGTGTCTAGTTATCAAAAATGTATAGGTTTGCTAGGTTTCCCTAGGTGCCGGCAGAGCTAGGGTTAAAAAACTACAGCTAGGCACTTTGCCAAAAAAGGGTCATTTTTCACTGCAAAATTGAGGTTTGTCCACATTGCGTTGCGCCGTTTCCTGTTGCGGGCACTAGGCCAACCCAAGCAAGTGAGGTACCATTTTTATCGGGAGACCTGGGGGAACGCGGGGTGGGTGGAAATTTGTGGCTCCACGCAGATTCCAGATCTTTCCAGCACAGAAATGTGGGAAAAATGTGTTTTTTTTGACAATTTTTTAGGTTTGCAAGGGATTCTGGGTAACAGAACCTGGTGGGAGGCAGTCAAGTCACCCCATCCTGGATTCCCCTGGGTGTCTAGTTTTCAAAAATGTATAGGTTTGCTAGGTTTCCCTAGGTGCCGGCAGAGCTAGGGTTCAAAAACTACAGCTAGGCACTTTGCCAAAAAAGGGTCATTTTTCACTGCGAAATTGAGGTATGTCCACATTGCGTTTTGTGCCGTTTCCTGTCGCAGGCACTAGGCCAACCCACGCAAGTGAGGTACCATTTTTATCGGGAGACCTCGGGGAACACGGGGTGGGTGGAAATTTGTGGCTCCACGCAGATTCCAGAACTTTCCAGCACAGAAATGTGGGGAAATTGTGTTTTTTGGACAATTGTTTAGGTTTGCAAGGGATTCTGGGTAACAGAACCTGGTGGGAGGCAGTCAAGTCACCCCATCCTGGATTCCCCTGGGTGTCTAGTTTTCAAAAATGTATAGGTTTGCTAGGTTTCCCTAGGTGCCGGCAGAGCTAGGGATCAAAAACTACAGCTAGGCACTTTGCCAAAAAAGGGTCATTTTTCACTGCAAAATTGAGGTTTGTCCACATTGCGTTTTGAGCCGTTTCCTGTCGCGGGCACTAGGCCAACCCACGCAAGTGAGGTACCATTTTTATCGGGAGACCTGGAGGAACGCGGGGTGGGTCGAAATTTGTGGATCAACGCAGATTTCAGAACTTTCCAGCACAGAAATGTGGGGAAAATGTGTTTTTTTGGACAATTTTTTAGGTTTGCAAGGGATTCTGGGTAACAGAACCTGGTGGGAGGCAGTCAAGTCACCCCATCCTGGATTCCCCTGGGTGTCTAGTTTTCACAAATGTGTAGGTTTGCTAGGTTTCCCTAGGTGCCAGCAGAGCTAGGGTTCAAAAACTACAGCTAGGCACTTTGCCAAAAAAGGGTCATTTTTCACTGCGAAATAGAGGTATGTCCACATTGCGTTTTGTGCCGTTTCCTGTCGCAGGCACTAGGCCAACCCATGCAAGTGAGGTACCATTTTTATAGGGAGACCTGGGGAACGCGGGGTGGGTGGAAATTTGTGGATCAACGCAGATTTCAGAACTTTTCAGCACAGAAATGTGGGGAAAATGTGTTTTCTTTGACAATGTTTTAGGTTTGCAAGGGATTCTGGGTAACAGAACCTGGTGGGAGGCAGTCAAGTCACCCCATCCTGGATTCCCCTGGGTGTCTAGTTTTCAAAAATGTATAGGTTTGCTAGGTTTCCCTAGGTGCCGGCAGAGCTAGAGTTCAAAAACTACAGCTAGGCACTTTGCCAAAAAAGGGTCATTTTTCACTGCGAAATTGAGGTTTGTCCACATTGCGTTTTGCGCCGTTTCCTGTCGCGGGCACTAGGCCAACCCACGCAAGTGAGGTACCATTTTTATCGGGAGACCTGGGGGAACGCGGGGTGCATCAAAATTTGTGGATCAACGCAGATTCGAGAACTTTCCAGCACAGACATGTGGGGAAAATGTGTTTTTTTGGACAATTTTTTAGATTTGCAAGGGATTCTGGGTAACAGAACCTGGTGGGAGGCAGTCAAGTCACCCCATCCTGGATTCCCCTGGGTGTCTAGTTTTCACAAATGTATAGGTTTGCTAGGTTTCCCTAGGTGCCGGCAGAGCTAGGGTTCAAATCTACAGCTAGGCACTTTGCCAAAAAAGGGTCATTTTTCACTGCGAAATTGAGGTATGTCCACATTGCGTTTTGTGCCGTTTTCTGTCGCAGGCACTAGGCCAACCCATGCAAGTGAGGTCCCATTTTTATCGGGAGACCTGGGGGAATGCGGGGTGGGTGGAAATTTGTGTATCCACGCAGATTCCAGAACTTTCCAGCACAGAAATGTGGGGAAAATGTGTTTTTTTTTTACAATTTTTTAGGTTTGCAAGGGATTTTGGGTAACAGAACCTGGTGGGAGGCATTCAAGTCACCCCATCCTGGATTCCCCTGGGTGTCTAGTTTTCAAAAATGTATAGGTTTGCTAGGTTTCCCTAGGTGCCGGCAGAGCTAGGGTTCAAAAACTACAGCTAGGCACTTTGCCAAAAAAGGGTCATTTTTCACTGCAAAATTGAGGTTTGTCCACATTGCGTTGCGCCGTTTCCTGTTGCGGGCACTAGGCCAACCCACGCAAGTGAGGTACCATTTTTATCGAGAGACCTGGGGGACGCGGGGTGGGTGGAAATTTGTGGCTCCACGCAGATTCCAGAACTTTCCAGCACAGAAATGTGGGAAAAATGTGTTTTTCTTGACAATTTTTTAGGTTTGCAAGGGATTCTGGGTAACAGAACCTGGTTGGAGGCAGTCAAGTCACCCCATCCTGGATTCCCCTGGGTGTCTAGTTTTCAAAAATGTATAGGTTTGCTAGGTTTCCCTAGGTGCCGGCAGAGCTAGGGTTCAAAAACTACAGCTAGGCACTTTGCCAAAAAAGGGTCATTTTTCACTGCAAAATTGAGGTTTGTCCACATTGCGTTGCGCCGTTTCCTGTTGCGGGCACTAGGCCAACCCACGCAAGTGAGGTACCATTTTTATCGAGAGACCTGGGGGACGCGGGGTGGGTGGAAATTTGTGGCTCCACGCAGATTCCAGAACTTTCCAGCACAGAAATGTGGGAAAAATGTGTTTTTCTTGACAATTTTTTAGGTTTGCAAGGGATTCTGGGTAACAGAACCTGGTTGGAGGCAGTCAAGTCACCCCATCCTGGATTCCCCTGGGTGTCTAGTTTTCAAAAATGTATAGGTTTGCTAGGTTTCCCTAGGTGCCGGCAGAGCTAGGGTTCAAAAACTACAGCTAGGCACTTTGCCAAAAAAGGGTCATTTTTCACTGCGAAATTGAGGTATGTCCACATTGCGTTTTGCGCCGTTTCCTGTCACAGGCACTAGGCCAACCCATGCAAGTGAGGTACCATTTTTATCGGGAGACCTGGGGGAACGCGGGGTGGGTGGAAATTTGTGGCTCCACGCAGATTCCAGAACTTTCCAGCACAGAAATGTGGGGAAAATGTGTTTTTTTTTTACAATTTTTTAGGTTTGCAAGGGATTCTGGGTAACAGAACCTGGTGGGAGGCATTCAAGTCACCCCATCCTAGATTCCCCTGGGTGTCTAGTTATCAAAAATGTATAGGTTTGCTAGGTTTCCCTAGGTGCCGGCAGAGCTAGGGTTAAAAACTACAGCTAGGCACTTTGCCAAAAAAGGGTCATTTTTCACTGCGAAATTGAGGTATGTCCACATTGCGTTTTGCACCGTTTCCTGTCGCAGGCACTAGGCCAACCCATGCAAGTGAGGTACCATTTTTATCGGGAGACCTGGGGGAACGCGGGGTGGGTGGAAATTTGTGGCTCCACGCAGATTCCAGAACTTTCCAGCACAGAAATGTGGGGAAAATGTGTTTTCTTTTTACAATTTTTTAGGTTTGCAAGGGATTCTGGGTAACAGAACCTGGTGGGAGGCATTCAAGTCACCCCATCCTGGATTCCCCTGGGTGTCTAGTTTTCAAAAATGTATAGGTTTGCTAGGTTTCCCTAGGTGCCGGCAGAGCTAGGGTTCAAAAACTACAGCTAGGCACTTTGCCAAAAAAGGGTCATTTTTCACTGCAAAATTGAGGTTTGTCCACATTGCGTTGCGCCGTTTCCTGTTGCGGGCACTAGGCCAACCCACGCAAGTGAGGTACCATTTTTATCGAGAGACCTGGGGGGACGCGGGGTGGGTGGAAATTTGTGGCTCCACGCAGATTCCAGAACTTTCCAGCACAGAAATGTGGGAAAAATGTGTTTTTCTTGACAATTTTTTAGGTTTGCAAGGGATTCTGGGTAACAGAACCTGGTTGGAGGCAGTCAAGTCACCCCATCCTGGATTCCCCTGGGTGTCTAGTTTTCAAAAATGTATAGGTTTGCTAGGTTTCCCTAGGTGCCGGCAGAGCTAGGGTTCAAAAACTACAGCTAGGCACTTTGCCAAAAAAGGGTCATTTTTCACTGCGAAATTGAGGTATGTCCACATTGCGTTTTGCGCCGTTTCCTGTCGCAGGCACTAGGCCAACCCATGCAAGTGAGGTACCATTTTTATCGGGAGACCTGGGGGAACGCGGGGTGGGTGGAAATTTGTGGCTCCACGCAGATTCCTGAACTTTCCAGCACAGAAATGTGGGGAAAATGTGTTTTTTTTGACAATTTTTCAGGTTTGCATGGGATTCTAGGTAACAGAACCTGGTGGGAGGCAGTCAAGTCACCCCATCCTGGATTCCCCTGGGTGTCTAGTTTTCAAAAATGTATAGGTTTGCTAGGTTTCCCTAGGTGCCGGCAGAGCTAGGGTTCAAAAACTACAGCTAGGCACTTTGCCAAAAAAGGGTCATTTTTCACTGCGAAATTGAGGTTTGTCCACATTGCGTTTTGCGCCGTTTCCTGTCGCGGGCACTAGGCCAACCCACGCAAGTGAGGTACCATTTTTATCGGGAGACCTGGGGGAACGCGGGGTGGGTGGAAATTTGTGGATCCACGCAGATTCCAGAACTTTCCAGCACAGAAATGTGGGGAAAATGTGTTTTTTTTGACAATTCTTTAGGTTTGCAAGGGATTCTGGGTAACAGAACCTGGTGGGAGGCATTCAAGTCACCCCATCCTAGATTCCCCTGGGTGTCTAGTTATCAAAAATGTATAGGTTTGCTAGGTTTCCCTAGGTGCCGGCAGAGCTAGGGTTCAAAAACTACAGCTAGGCACTTTGCCAAAAAAGGGTCATTTTTCACTGCAAAATTGAGGTTTGTCCACATTGCGTTGCGCCGTTTCCTGTTGCGGGCACTAGGCCAACCCAAGCAAGTGAGGTACCATTTTTATCGGGAGACCTGGGGAACGCGGGGTGGGTGGAAATTTGTGGCTCCACGCAGATTCCAGATCTTTCCAGCACAGAAATGTGGGGAAAATGTGTTTTTTTTGACAATTTTTTAGGTTTGCAAGGGATTCTGGGTAACAGAACCTGGTGGGAGGCAGTCAAGTCACCCCATCCTGGATTCCCCTGGGTGTCTAGTTTTCAAAAATGTATAGGTTTGCTAGGTTTCCCTAGGTGCCGGCAGAGCTAGGGTTCAAAAACTACAGCTAGGCACTTTGCCAAAAAAGGGTCATTTTTCACTGCGAAATTGAGGTATGTCCACATTGCGTTTTGTGCCGTTTCCTGTCGCAGGCACTAGGCCAACCCACGCAAGTGAGGTACCATTTTTATCGGGAGACCTCGGGGAACACGGGGTGGGTGGAAATTTGTGGCTCCACGCAGATTCCAGAACTTTCCAGCACAGAAATGTGGGGAAATTGTGTTTTTTTGGACAATTGTTTAGGTTTGCAAGGGATTCTGGGTAACAGAACCTGGTGGGAGGCAGTCAAGTCACCCCATCCTGGATTCCCCTGGGTGTCTAGTTTTCAAAAATGTATAGGTTTGCTAGGTTTCCCTAGGTGCCGGCAGAGCTAGGGATCAAAAACTACAGCTAGGCACTTTGCCAAAAAAGGGTCATTTTTCACTGCGAAATTGAGGTTTGTCCACATTGCGTTTTGAGCCGTTTCCTGTCGCGGGCACTAGGCCAACCCACGCAAGTGAGGTACCATTTTTATCGGGAGACCTGGAGGAACGCGGGGTGGGTCGGAAATTTGTGGATCAACGCAGATTTCAGAACTTTCCAGCACAGAAATGTGGGGAAAATGTGTTTTTTTGGACAATTTTTTAGGTTTGCAAGGGATTCTGGGTAACAGAACCTGGTGGGAGGCAGTCAAGTCACCCCATCCTGGATTCCCCTGGGTGTCTAGTTTTCACAAATGTGTAGGTTTGCTAGGTTTCCCTAGGTGCCAGCAGAGCTAGGGTTCAAAAACTACAGCTAGGCACTTTGCCAAAAAAGGGTCATTTTTCACTGCGAAATAGAGGTATGTCCACATTGCGTTTTGTGCCGTTTCCTGTCGCAGGCACTAGGCCAACCCATGCAAGTGAGGTACCATTTTTATAGGGAGACCTGGGGGAACGCGGGGTGGGTGGAAATTTGTGGATCAACGCAGATTTCAGAACTTTTCAGCACAGAAATGTGGGGAAAATGTGTTTTCTTTGACAATGTTTTAGGTTTGCAAGGGATTCTGGGTAACAGAACCTGGTGGGAGGCAGTCAAGTCACCCCATCCTGGATTCCCCTGGGTGTCTAGTTTTCAAAAATGTATAGGTTTGCTAGGTTTCCCTAGGTGCCGGCAGAGCTAGAGTTCAAAAACTACAGCTAGGCACTTTGCCAAAAAAGGGTCATTTTTCACTGCGAAATTGAGGTTTGTCCACATTGCGTTTTGCGCCGTTTCCTGTCGCGGGCACTAGGCCAACCCACGCAAGTGAGGTACCATTTTTATCGGGAGACCTGGGGGAACGCGGGGTGCATCGAAATTTGTGGATCAACGCAGATTCCAGAACTTTCCAGCACAGAAATGTGGGGAAAATGTGTTTTTTTGGACAATTTTTTAGATTTGCAAGGGATTCTGGGTAACAGAACCTGGTGGGAGGCAGTCAAGTCACCCCATCCTGGATTCCCCTGGGTGTCTAGTTTTCACAAATGTATAGGTTTGCTAGGTTTCCCTAGGTGCCGGCAGAGCTAGGGTTCAAAATCCACAGCTAGGCACTTTGCCAAAAAAGGGTCATTTTTCACTGCGAAATTGAGGTATGTCCACATTGCGTTTTGCGCCGTTTCCTGTCGCGGGCACTAGGCCAACCCATGCAAGTGAGGTACCATTTTTATCGGGAGACCTGGGGGAACGCGGGGTGGGTGGAAATTTGTGGATCCACGCAGATTCCAGAACTTTCCAGCACAGAAATGTGGGGAAAATGTGTTTTTTTTGACAATTTTTTAGGTTTGCAAGGGATTCTGGGTAACAGAACCTGGTGGGAGGCAGTCAAGTCACCCCATCCTGGATTCCCCTGGGTGTCTAGTTTTCAAAAATGTATAGGTTTGCTAGGTTTCCCTAGGTGCCGGCAGAGCTAGGGTTCAAAAACTACAGCTAGGCACTTTGCCAAAAAAGGGTCATTTTTCACTGCGAAATTGAGGTTTGTCCACATTGCGTTTTGCGCCGTTTCCTGTCGCGGGCACTAGGCCAACCCACGCAAGTGAGGTACCATTTTTATCGGGAGACCTGGGGGACGCGGGGTGGGTGGAAATTTGTGGCTCCACGCAGATTCCAGAACTTTCCAGCACAGAAATGTGGGGAAAATGTGTTTTTCTTGACAATTTTTTAGGTTTGCAAGGGATTCTGGGTAACAGAACCTGGTGGGAGGCAGTCAAGTCACCCCATCCTGGATTCCCCTGCTTGTCTAGTTTTCAAAAATGTATAGGTTTGCTAGGTTTCCCTAGGTGCCGGCAGAGCTAGGGTTCAAAAACTACAGCTAGGCACTTTGCCAAAAAAGGGTCATTTTTCACTGCGAAATTGAGGTTTGTCCACATTGCGTTTGCGCCGTTTCCTGTCGCGGGCACTAGGCCAACCCACGCAAGTGAGGTACCATTTTTATCGGGAGACCTGGGGGAACGCGGGGTGGGTGGAAATTTGTGGCTCCACGCAGATTCCAGAACTTTCCACCACAGAAATGTGGGGAAAATGTGTTTTTTTTGACAATGTTTTAGGTTTGCAAGGGATTCTGGGTAACAGAACCTGGTGGGAGGCAGTCAAGTCACCCCATCCTGGATTCCCCTGGGTGTCTAGTTTTCAAAAATGTATAGGTTTGCTAGGTTTCCCTAGGTGCCGGCAGAGCTAGGGTTCAAAAACTACAGCTAGGCACTTTGCCAAAAAAGGGTCATTTCTCACTGCGAAATTGAGGTATGTCCACATTGCGTTTTGCGCCGTTTCCTGTCGCAGGCACTAGGCCAACCCATGCAAGTGAGGTACCATTTTTATCGGGAGACCTGGGGAACGCGGGGTGGGTGGAAATTTGTGGCTCCACGCAGATTCCAGAACTTTCCAGCACAGAAATGTGGGGAAAATGTGTTTTTTTTGACAATTTTTTAGGTTTGCAAGGGATTCTGGGTAACAGAACCTGGTGGGAGGCAGTCAAGTCACCCCATCCTGGATTCCCCTGGGTGTCTAGTTTTCAAAAATGTATAGGTTTGCTAGGTTTCCCTAGGTGCCGGCAGAGCTAGGGTTCAAAAACTACAGCTAGGCACTTTGCCAAAAAAGGGTCATTTTTCACTGCAAAATTGAGGTTTGTCCACATTGCGTTTGCGCCGTTTCCTGTCGCGGGCACTAGGCCAACCCACGCAAGTGAGGTACCATTTTTATCGGGAGACCTGGGGAACGCGGGGTGGGTGGAAATTTGTGGCTCCACGCAGATTCCAGAACTTTCCAGCACAGAAATGTGGGAAAAATGTGTTTTTTTTGACAATTGTTTAGGTTTGCAAGGGATTCTGGGTAACAGAACCTGGTGGGAGGCAGTCAAGTCACCCCATCCTGGATTCCCCTGGGTGTCTAGTTTTCAAAAATGTATAGGTTTGCTAGGTTTCCCTAGGTGCCGGCAGAGCTAGGGTTCAAAAACTACAGCTAGGCACTTTGCCAAAAAAGGGTCATTTTTCACTGCGAAATTGAGGTTTGTCCACATTGCGTTTTGCGCCGTTTCCTGTCGCGGGCACTAGGCCAACCCACGCAAGTGAGGTACCATTTTTATCGGGAGACCTGGGGGAACGCGGGGTGGGTGGAAATTTGTGGATCCACGCAGATTCCAGAACTTTCCAGCACAGAAATGTGGGGAAAATGTGTTTTTTTGGACAATTTTTTAGGTTTGCAAGGGATTCTGGGTAACAGAACCTGGTGGGAGGCAGTCAAGTCACCCCATCCTGGATTCCCCTGGGTGTCTAGTTTTCAAAAATGTATAGGTTTGCTAGGTTTCCCTAGGTGCCAGCAGAGCTAGGGTTCAAAAACTACAGCTAGGCACTTTGCCAAAAAAGGGTCATTTTTCACTGCGAAATTGAGGTATGTCCACATTGCGTTTTGCGCCGTTTCCTGTCGCGGGCACTAGGCCAACCCATGCAAGTGAGGTACCATTTTTATCGGGAGACCTGGGGAACGCGGGGTGGGTGGAAATTTGTGGATCCACGCAGATTTCAGAACTTTCCAGCACAGAAATGTGGGGAAAATGTGTTTTCTTTGACAATGTTTTAGGTTTGCAAGGGATTCTGGGTAACAGAACCTGGTGGGAGGCAGTCAAGTCACCCCATCCTGGATTCCCCTGGGTGTCTAGTTTTCAAAAATGTATAGGTTTGCTAGGTTTCCCTAGGTGCCGGCAGAGCTAGGGTTCAAAAACTACAGCTAGGCACTTTGCCAAAAAAGGGTCATTTTTCACTGCGAAATTGAGGTTTGTCCACATTGCGTTTTGCGCCGTTTCCTGTCGCGGGCACTAGGCCAACCCACGCAAGTGAGGTACCATTTTTATCGGGAGACCTGGGGGAACGCGGGGTGCATGGAAATTTGTGGATCCACGCAGATTCCAGAACTTTCCAGCACAGAAATGTGGGGAAAATGTGTTTTTTTGGACAATTTTTTAGGTTTGCAAGGGATTCTGGGTAACAGAACCTGGTGGGAGGCAGTCAAGTCACCCCATCCTGGATTCCCCTGGGTGTCTAGTTTTCAAAAATGTATAGGTTTGCTAGGTTTCCCTAGGTGCCGGCAGAGCTAGGGTTCAAAATCTACAGCTAGGCACTTTGCCAAAAAAGGGTCATTTTTCACTGCGAAATTGAGGTATGTCTACATTGCGTTTTGCGCCGTTTCCTGTCGCAGGCACTAGGCCAACCCACGCAAGTGAGGTACCATTTTTATCGGGAGACCTGGGGGAACGCGGGGTGGGTGGAAATTTGTGGATCCACGCAGATTCCAGAACTTTCCAGCACAGAAATGTGGGGAAAATGTGTTTTTTTGACAATTTTTTAGGTTTGCAAGGGATTCTGGGTAACAGAACCTGGTGGGAGGCAGTCAAGTCACCCCATCCTGGATTCCCCTGTGGGTGTCTAGTTTTCACAAATGTATAGGTTTGCTAGGTTTCCCTAGGTGCCGGCAGAGCTAGGGTTCAAAAACTACAGCTAGGCACTTTGCCAAAAAGGGTCATTTTTCACTGCGAAATTGAGGTATGTCCACATTGCGTTTTGCGCCGTTTCCTGTCGCAGGCACTAGGCCAACCCACGCAAGTGAGGTACCATTTTTATCGGGAGACCTGGGGGAACGCGGGGGGGGTGGAAATTTGTGGACCCACGCACATTCCAGAATTTTCCAGCACAGAAATGTGGGGAAAATGTGTTTTTTTTGACAATTTTTTAGGTTTGCAAGGGATTCTGGGTAACAGAACCTGGTGGGAGGCAGTCAAGTCACCCCATCCTGGATTCCCCTGGGTGTCTAGTTTTCAAAAATGTATAGGTTTGCTAGGTTTCCCTAGGTGCCGGCAGAGCTAGGGTTCAAAAACTACAGCTAGGCACTTTGCCAAAAAAGGGTCATTTTTCACTGCGAAATTGAGGTTTGTCCACATTGCGTTTTGCGCCGTTTCCTGTCGCGGGCACTAGGCCAACCCACGCAAGTGAGGTACCATTTTTATCGAGAGACCTGGGGGAACGCGGGGTGGGTGGAAATTTGTGGCTCCACGCAGATTCCAGAACTTTCCAGCACAGAAATGTGGGAAAAATGTGTTTTTCTTGACAATTTTTTAGGTTTGCAAGGGATTCTGGGTAACAGAACCTGGTGGGAGGCAGTCAAGTCACCCCATCCTGGATTCCCCTGGGTGTCTAGTTTTCAAAAATGTATAGGTTTGCTAGGTTTCCCTAGGTGCCGGCAGAGCTAGGGTTCAAAAACTACAGCTAGGCACTTTGCCAAAAAAGGGTCATTTTTCACTGCGAAATTGAGGTATGTCCACATTGCGTTTTGCGCCGTTTCCTGTCGCAGGCACTAGGCCAACCCATGCAAGTGAGGTACCATTTTTATCGGGAGACCTGGGGAACGCGGGGTGGGTGGAAATTTGTGGCTCCACGCAGATTCCAGAACTTTCCAGCACAGAAATGTGGGGAAAATGTGTTTTTTTTGACAATTGTTTAGGTTTGCAAGGGATTCTGGGTAACAGAACCTGGTGGGAGGCAGTCAAGTCACCCCATCCTGGATTCCCCTGGGTGTCTAGTTTTCAAAAATGTATAGGTTTGCTAGGTTTCCCTAGGTGCCGGCAGAGCTAGGGTTCAAAAACTACAGCTAGGCACTTTGCCAAAAAAGGGTCATTTTTCACTGCGAAATTGAGGTTTGTCCACATTGCGTTTTGCGCCGTTTCCTGTCGCGGGCACTAGGCCAACCCACGCAAGTGAGGTACCATTTTTATCGGGAGACCTGGGGGAACGCGGGGTGGGTGGAAATTTGTGGATCCACGCAGATTCCAGAACTTTCCAGCACAGAAATGTGGGGAAAATGTGTTTTTTTTGACAATTCTTTAGGTTTGCAAGGGATTCTGGGTAACAGAACCTGGTGGGAGGCAGTCAAGTCACCCCATCCTGGATTCCCCTGGGTGTCTAGTTTTCAAAAATGTATAGGTTTGCTAGGTTTCCCTAGGTGCCGGCAGAGCTAGGGTTCAAAAACTACAGCTAGGCACTTTGCCAAAAAAGGGTCATTTTTCACTGCAAAATTGAGGTTTGTCCACATTGCGTTTGCGCCGTTTCCTGTTGCGGGCACTAGGCCAACCCACGCAAGTGAGGTACCATTTTTATCGGGAGACCTGGGGGAACGCGGGGTGGGTGGAAATTTGTGGCTCCACGCAGATTCCAGAACTTTCCAGCACAGAAATGTGGGAAAAATGTGTTTTTTTGACAATTTTTTAGGTTTGCAAGGGATTCTGGGTAACAGAACCTGGTGGGAGGCAGTCAAGTCACCCCATCCTGGATTCCCCTGGGTGTCTAGTTTTCAAAAATGTATAGGTTTGCTAGGTTTCCCTAGGTGCCGGCAGAGCTAGGGTTCAAAAACTACAGCTAGGCACTTTGCCAAAAAAGGGTCATTTTTCACTGCAAAATTGAGGTTTGTCCACATTGCGTTTTGAGCCGTTTCCTGTCGCGGGCACTAGGCCAACCCACGCAAGTGAGGTACCATTTTTATCGGGAGACCTGGGGGAACGCGGGGTGGGTGGAAATTTGTGGCTCCACGCAGATTCCAGAACTTTCCAGCACAGAAATGTGGGGAAAATGTGTTTTTTTTGACAATTTTTTAGGTTTGCAAGGGATTCTGGGTAACAGAACCTGGTGGGAGGCAGTCAAGTCACCCCATCCTGGATTCCACTGGGTGTCTAGTTTTCAAAAATGTATAGGTTTGCTAGGTTTCCCTAGGTGCCGGCAGAGCTAGGGTTCAAAAACTACAGCTAGGCACTTTGCCAAAAAAGGGTCATTTTTCACTGCAAAATTGAGGTTTGTCCACATTGCGTTTTGCGCCGTTTCCTGTCGCGGGCACTAGGCCAACCCACGCAAGTGAGGTACCATTTTTATCGGGAGACCTGGAGGAACGCGGGGTGGGTGGAAATTTGTGGATCCACGCAGATTTCAGAACTTTCCAGCACAGAAATGTGGGGAAAATGTGTTTTTTTGGACAATTTTTTAGGTTTGCAAGGGATTCTGGGTAACAGAACCTGGTGGGAGGCAGTCAAGTCACCCCATCCTGGATTCCCCTGGGTGTCTAGTTTTCAAAAATGTATAGGTTTGCTAGGTTTCCCTAGGTGCCGGCAGAGCTAGGGTTCAAAAACTACAGCTAGGCACTTTGCCAAAAAAGGGTCATTTTTCACTGCGAAATTGAGGTATGTCCACATTGCGTTTTGCGCCGTTTCCTGTCGCAGGCACTAGGCCAACCCACGCAAGTGAGGTACCATTTTTATCGGGAGACCTGGGGGAACGCGGGGTGGGTGGAAATTTGTGGATCAACGCAGATTCCAGAACTTTCCAGCACAGAAATGTGGGGAAAATGTGTTTTTTTGACAATTTTTTAGGTTTGCAAGGGATTCTGGGTAACAGAACCTGGTGGGAGGCAGTCAAGTCACCCCATCCTGGATTCCCCTGGGTGTCTAGTTTTCAAAAATGTATAGGTTTGCTAGGTTTCCCTAGGTGCCGGCAGAGCTAGGGTTCAAAAACTACAGCTAGGCACTTTGCCAAAAAAGGGTCATTTTTCACTGCGAAATTGAGGTTTGTCCACATTGCGTTTTGCGCCGTTTCCTGTCGCGGGCACTAGGCCAACCCACGCAAGTGAGGTACCATTTTTATCGGGAGACCTGGGGGAACGCGGGGTGGGTGGAAATTTGTGGCTCCACGCAGATTCCAGAACTTTCCAGCACAGAAATGTGGGGAAAATGTGTTTTTTTTGACAATTTTTTAGGTTTGCAAGGGATTCTGGGTAACAGAACCTGGTGGGAGGCAGTCAAGTCACCCCATCCTGGATTCCCCTGGGTGTCTAGTTTTCAAAAATGTATAGGTTTGCTAGGTTTCCCTAGGTGCCGGCAGAGCTAGGGTTCAAAAACTACAGCTAGGCACTTTGCCAAAAAAGGGTCATTTTTCACTGCGAAATTGAGGTATGTCCACATTGCGTTTTGCGCCGTTTCCTGTCGCAGGCACTAGGCCAACCCACGCAAGTGAGGTACCATTTTTATCGGGAGACCTGGGGGAACGCGGGGTGGGTGGAAATTTGTGGCTCCACGCAGATTCCAGAACTTTCCAGCACAGAAATGTGGGGAAAATGTGTTTTTTTTGACAATTGTTTAGGTTTGCAAGGGATTCTGGGTAACAGAACCTGGTGGGAGGCAGTCAAGTCACCCCATCCTGGATTCCCCTGGGTGTCTAGTTTTCAAAAATGTATAGGTTTGCTAGGTTTCCCTAGGTGCCGGCAGAGCTAGGGTTCAAAAACTACAGCTAGGCACTTTGCCAAAAAAGGGTCATTTTTCACTGCGAAATTGAGGTTTGTCCACATTGCGTTTTGCGCCGTTTCCTGTCGCGGGCACTAGGCCAACCCACGCAAGTGAGGTACCATTTTTATCGGGAGACCTGGGGGAACGCGGGGTGGGTGGAAATTTGTGGATCCACGCAGATTCCAGAACTTTCCAGCACAGAAATGTGGGGAAAATGTGTTTTTTTTGACAATTCTTTAGGTTTGCAAGGGATTCTGGGTAACAGAACCTGGTGGGAGGCAGTCAAGTCACCCCATCCTGGATTCCCCTGGGTGTCTAGTTTTCAAAAATGTATAGGTTTGCTAGGTTTCCCTAGGTGCCGGCAGAGCTAGGGTTCAAAAACTACAGCTAGGCACTTTGCCAAAAAAGGGTCATTTTTCACTGCGAAATTGAGGTTTGTCCACATTGCGTTTTGCGCCGTTTCCTGTCGCGGGCACTAGGCCAACCCACGCAAGTGAGGTACCATTTTTATCGGGAGACCTGGGGGAACGCGGGGTGGGTGGAAATTTGTGGCTCCACGCAGATTCCAGAACTTTCCAGCACAGAAATGTGGGAAAAATGTGTTTTTTTTGACAATTGTTTAGGTTTGCAAGGGATTCTGGGTAACAGAACCTGGTGGGAGGCAGTCAAGTCACCCCATCCTGGATTCCCCTGGGTGTCTAGTTTTCAAAAATGTATAGGGTTGCTAGGTTTCCCTAGGTGCCGGCAGAGCTAGGGTTCAAAAACTACAGCTAGGCACTTTGCCAAAAAAGGGTCATTTTTCACTGCGAAATTGAGGTTTGTCCACATTGCGTTTTGCGCCGTTTCCTGTCGCGGGCACTAGGCCAACCCACGCAAGTGAGGTACCATTTGTATCGGGAGACCTGGAGGAACGCGGGGTGGGTGGAAATTTGTGGCTCCACGCAGATTCCAGAACTTTCCAGCACAGAAATGTGGGGAAAAATGTGTTTTTTTGACAATTTTTTAGGTTTGCAAGGGATTCTGGGTAACAGAACCTGGTGGGAGGCAGTCAAGTCACCCCATCCTGGATTCCCCTGGGTGTCTAGTTTTCAAAAATGTATAGGTTTGCTAGGTTTCCCTAGGTGCCGGCAGAGCTAGGGTTCAAAAACTACAGCTAGGCACTTTGCCAAAAAAGGGTCATTTTTCACTGCGAAATTGAGGTTTGTCCACATTGCGTTTTGAGCCGTTTCCTGTCGCGGGCACTAGGCCAACCCATGCAAGTGAGGTACCATTTTTATCGTGAGACCTGGGGGAACGCGGGGTGGGTGGAAATTTGTGGCTCCACGCAGATTCCAGAACTTTCCAGCACAGAAATGTGGGGAAAATGTGTTTTTTTTGACAATTTTTTAGGTTTGCAAGGGATTCTGGGTAACAGAACCTGGTGGGAGGCAGTCAAGTCACCCCATCCTGGATTCCCCTGGGTGTCTAGTTTTCAAAAATGTATAGGTTTGCTAGGTTTCCCTAGGTGCCGGCAGAGCTAGGGTTCAAAAACTACAGCTAGGCACTTTGCCAAAAAAGGGTCATTTTTCACTGCGAAATTGAGGTTTGTCCACATTGCGTTTTGCGCCGTTTCCTGTCGCGGGCACTAGGCCAACCCACGCAAGTGAGGTACCATTTTTATCGGGAGACCTGGGGGAACGCGGGGTGGGTGGAAATTTGTGGATCCACGCAGATTCCAGAACTTTCCAGCACAGAAATGTGGGGAAAATGTGTTTTTTGGACAATTTTTTAGGTTTGCAAGGGATTCTGGGTAACAGAACCTGGTGGGAGGCAGTCAAGTCACCCCATCCTGGATTCCCCTGGGTGTCTAGTTTTCAAAAATGTATAGGTTTGCTAGGTTTCCCTAGGTGCCGGCAGAGCTAGGGTTCAAAAACTACAGCTAGGCACTTTGCCAAAAAAGGGTCATTTTTCACTGCGAAATTGAGGTATGTCCACATTGCGTTTTGCGCCGTTTCCTGTCGCAGGCACTAGGCCAACCCACGCAAGTGAGGTACCATTTTTATCGGGAGACCTGGGGGAACGCGGGGTGGGTGGAAATTTGTGGATCAACGCAGATTTCAGAACTTTCCAGCACAGAAATGTGGGGAAAATGTGTTTTTTTTGACAATTTTTTAGGTTTGCAAGGGATTCTGGGTAACAGAACCTGGTGGGAGGCAGTCAAGTCACCCCATCCTGGATTCCCCTGGGTGTCTAGTTTTCAAAAATGTATAGGTTTGCTAGGTTTCCCTAGGTGCCGGCAGAGCTAGGGTTCAAAAACTACAGCTAGGCACTTTGCCAAAAAAGGGTCATTTTTCACTGCGAAATTGAGGTTTGTCCACATTGCGTTTTGCGCCGTTTCCTGTCGCGGGCACTAGGCCAACCCACGCAAGTGAGGTACCATTTTTATCGAGAGACCTGGGGGAACGCGGGGTGGGTGGAAATTTGTGGCTCCATGCAGATTCCAGAACTTTCCAGCACAGAAATGTGGGGAAAATGTGTTTTTTTTGACAATTTTTTAGGTTTGCAAGGGATTCTGGGTAACAGAACCTGGTGGGAGGCAGTCAAGTCACCCCATCCTGGATTCCCCTGGGTGTCTAGTTTTCACAAATGTATAGGTTTGCTAGGTTTCCCTAGGTGCCGGCAGAGCTAGGGTTAAAAAAACTACAGCTAGGCACTTTGCCAAAAAAGGGTCATTTTTCACTGCGAAATTGAGGTATGTCCACATTGCGTTTTGCGCCGTTTCCTGTCGCAGGCACTAGGCCAACCCATGCAAGTGAGGTACCATTTTTATCGAGAGACCTGGGGGAACGCGGGGTGGGTGGAAATTTGTGGCTCCACGCAGATTCCAGAACTTTCCAGCACAGAAATGTGGGGAAAATGTGGTTTTTTTGACAATTGTTTAGGTTTGCAAGGGATTCTGGGTAACAGAACCTGGTGGGAGGCAGTCAAGTCACCCCATCCTGGATTCCCCTGGGTGTCTAGTTTTCAAAAATGTATAGGTTTGCTAGGTTTCCCTAGGTGCCGGCAGAGCTAGGGTTCAAAAACTACAGCTAGGCACTTTGCCAAAAAAGGGTCATTTTTCACTGCGAAATTGAGGTTTGTCCACATTGCGTTTTGCGCCGTTTCCTGTCGCGGGCACTAGGCCAACCCACGCAAGTGAGGTACCATTTTTATCGGGAGACCTGGGGGAACGCGGGGTGGGTGGAAATTTGTGGATCCACGCAGATTCCAGAACTTTCCAGCACAGAAATGTGGGGAAAATGTGTTTTTTTTGACAATTCTTTAGGTTTGCAAGGGATTCTGGGTAACAGAACCTGGTGGGAGGCAGTCAAGTCACCCCATCCTGGATTCCCCTGGGTGTCTAGTTTTCAAAAATGTATAGGTTTGCTAGGTTTCCCTAGGTGCCGGCAGAGCTAGGGTTCAAAAACTACAGCTAGGCACTTTGCCAAAAAAGGGTCATTTTTCACTGCGAAATTGAGGTTTGTCCACATTGCGTTTGCGCCGTTTCCTGTCGCGGGCACTAGGCCAACCCACGCAAGTGAGGTACCATTTTTATCGGGAGACCTGGGGGAACGCGGGGTGGGTGGAAATTTGTGGCTCCACGCAGATTCCAGAACTTTCCAGCACAGAAATGTGGGGAAAATGTGTTTTTTTTGACAATTGTTTAGGTTTGCAAGGGATTCTGGGTAACAGAACCTGGTGGGAGGCAGTCAAGTCACCCCATCCTGGATTCCCCTGGGTGTCTAGTTTTCAAAATTGTATAGGTTTGCTAGGTTTCCCTAGGTGCCGGCAGAGCTAGGGTTCAAAAACTACAGCTAGGCACTTTGCCAAAAAAGGGTCATTTTTCACTGCAAAATTGAGGTTTGTCCACATTGCGTTTTGAGCCGTTTCCTGTCGCGGGCACTAGGCCAACCCACGCAAGTGAGGTACCATTTGTATCGGGAGACCTGGGGGAACGCGGGGTGGGTCGAAATTTGTGGATCAACGCAGATTTCAGAACTTTCCAGCACAGAAATGTGGGGAAAATGTGTTTTTTGGACAATTTTTTAGGTTTGCAAGGGATTCTGGGTAACAGAACCTGGTGGGAGGCAGTCAAGTCACCCCATCCTGGATTCCCCTGGGTGTCTAGTTTTCACAAATGTGTAGGTTTGCTAGGTTTCCCTAGGTGCCAGCAGAGCTAGGGTTCAAAAACTACAGCTAGGCACTTTGCCAAAAAAGGGTCATTTTTCACTGCGAAATAGAGGTATGTCCACATTGCGTTTTGTGCCGTTTCCTGTCGCAGGCACTAGGCCAACCCATGCAAGTGAGGTACCATTTTTATAGGGAGACCTGGGGGAACGCGGGGTGGGTGGAAATTTGTGGATCAACGCAGATTTCAGAACTTTTCAGCACAGAAATGTGGGGAAAATGTGTTTTTTTGACAATGTTTTAGGTTTGCAAGGGATTCTGGGTAACAGAACCTGGTGGGAGGCAGTCAAGTCACCCCATCCTGGATTCCCCTGGGTGTCTAGTTTTCAAAAATGTATAGGTTTGCTAGGTTTCCCTAGGTGCCGGCAGAGCTAGAGTTCAAAAACTACAGCTAGGCACTTTGCCAAAAAAGGGTCATTTTTCACTGCGAAATTGAGGTTTGTCCACATTGCGTTTGCGCCGTTTCCTGTTGCGGGCACTAGGCCAACCCACGCAAGTGAGGTACCATTTTTATCGAGAGACCTGGGGGGACGCGGGGTGGGTGGAAATTTGTGGCTCCACGCAGATTCCAGAACTTTCCAGCACAGAAATGTGGGAAAAATGTGTTTTTCTTGACAATTTTTTAGGTTTGCAAGGGATTCTGGGTAACAGAACCTGGTTGGAGGCAGTCAAGTCACCCCATCCTGGATTCCCCTGGGTGTCTAGTTTTCAAAAATGTATAGGTTTGCTAGGTTTCCTTAGGTGCCGGCAGAGCTAGGGTTAAAAAACTACAGCTAGGCACTTTGCCAAAAAAGGGTCATTTTTCACTGCGAAATTGAGGTATGTCCACATTGCGTTTTGCGCCGTTTCCTGTCGCAGGCACTAGGCCAACCCATGCAAGTGAGGTACCATTTTTATCGGGAGACCTGGGGGAACGCGGGGTGGGTGGAAATTTGTGGCTCCACGCAGATTCCAGAACTTTCCAGCACAGAAATGTGGGGAAAATGTGTTTTTTTTTTACAATTGTTTAGGTTTGCAAGGGATTCTAGGTAACAGAACCTGGTGGGAGGCAGTCAAGTCACCCCATCCTGGATTCCCCTGGGTGTCTAGTTTTCAAAAATGTATAGGTTTGCTAGGTTTCCCTAGGTGCCGGCAGAGCTAGGGTTCAAAAACTACAGCTAGGCACTTTGCCAAAAAAGGGTCATTTTTCACTGCGAAATTGAGGTTTGTCCACATTGCGTTTTGCGCCGTTTCCTGTCGCGGGCACTAGGCCAACCCACGCAAGTGAGGTACCATTTTTATCGGGAGACCTGGGGGAACGCGGGGTGGGTGGAAATTTGTGGATCCACGCAGATTCCAGAACTTTCCAGCACAGAAATGTGGGGAAAATGTGTTTTTTTTGACAATTCTTTAGGTTTGCAAGGGATTCTGGGTAACAGAACCTGGTGGGAGGCAGTCAAGTCACCCCATCCTAGATTCCCCTGGGTGTCTAGTTATCAAAAATGTATAGGTTTGCTAGGTTTCCCTAGGTGCCGGCAGAGCTAGGGTTCAAAAACTACAGCTAGGCACTTTGCCAAAAAAGGGTCATTTTTCACTGCAAAATTGAGGTTTGTCCACATTGCGTTTGCGCCGTTTCCTGTTGCGGGCACTAGGCCAACCCACGCAAGTGAGGTACCATTTTTATCGGGAGACCTGGGGGAACGCGGGGTGGGTGGAAATTTGTGGCTCCACGCAGATTCCAGAACTTTCCAGCACAGAAATGTGGGAAAATGTGTTTTTTTTGACACTTTTTTAGGTTTGCAAGGGATTCTGGGTAACAGAACCTGGTGGGAGGCAGTCAAGTCACCCCATACTGGATTCCCCTGGGTGTCTAGTTTTCAAAAATGTATAGGTTTGCTAGGTTTCCCTAGGTGCCGGCAGAGCTAGGGTTCAAAAACTACAGCTAGGCACTTTGCCAAAAAAGGGTCATTTTTCACTGCAAAATTGAGGTTTGTCCACATTGCGTTTTGAGCCGTTTCCTGTTGCGGGCACTAGGCCAACCCATGCAAGTGAGGTACCATTTTTATCGTGAGACCTGGGGGAACGCGGGGTGGGTGGAAATTTGTGGCTCCACGCAGATTCCAGAACTTTCCAGCACAGAAATGTGGGAAAAATGTGTTTTTTTTGACAATTTTTTAGGTTTGCAAGGGATTCTGGGTAACAGAACCTGGTGGGAGGCAGTCAAGTCACCCCATCCTGGATTCCCCTGGGTGTCTAGTTTTCAAAAATGTATAGGTTTGCTAGGTTTCCCTAGGTGCCGGCAGAGCTAGGGTTCAAAAACTACAGCTAGGCACTTTGCCAAAAAAGGGTCATTTTTCACTGCAAAATTGAGGTTTGTCCACATTGCGTTTTGAGCCGTTTCCTGTCGCGGGCACTAGGCCAACCCACGCAAGTGAGGAACCATTTTTATCGGGAGACCTGGAGGAACGCGGGGTGGGTCGAAATTTGTGGATCAACGCAGATTTCAGAACTTTCCAGCACAGAAATGTGGGGAAAATGTGTTTTTTTGGACAATTTTTTAGGTTTGCAAGGGATTCTGGGTAACAGAACCTGGTGGGAGGCAGTCAAGTCACCCCATCCTGGATTCCCCTGGGTGTCTAGTTTTCACAAATGTGTAGGTTTGCTAGGTTTCCCTAGGTGCCAGCAGAGCTAGGGTTCAAAAACTACAGCTAGGCACTTTGCCAAAAAAGGGTCATTTTTCACTGCGAAATAGAGGTATGTCCACATTGCGTTTTGTGCCGTTTCCTGTCGCAGGCACTAGGCCAACCCATGCAAGTGAGGTACCATTTTTATAGGGAGACCTGGGGGAACGCGGGGTGGGTGGAAATTTGTGGATCAACGCAGATTTCAGAACTTTTCAGCACAGAAATGTGGGGAAAATGTGTTTTTTTTTACAATGTTTTAGGTTTGCAAGGGATTCTGGGTAACAGAACCTGGTGGGAGGCAGTCAAGTCACCCCATCCTGGATTCCCCTGGGTGTCTAGTTTTCAAAAATGTATAGGTTTGCTAGGTTTCCCTAGGTGCCGGCAGAGCTAGAGTTCAAAAACTACAGCTAGGCACTTTGCCAAAAAAGGGTCATTTTTCACTGCAAAATTGAGGTTTGTCCACATTGCGTTGCGCCGTTTCCTGTTGCGGGCACTAGGCCAACCCACGCAAGTGAGGTACCATTTTTATCGAGAGACCTGGGGGGACGCGGGGTGGGTGGAAATTTGTGGCTCCACGCAGATTCCATAACTTTCCAGCACAGAAATGTGGGAAAAATGTGTTTTTCTTGACAATTTTTTAGGTTTGCAAGGGATTCTGGGTAACAGAACCTGGTTGGAGGCAGTCAAGTCACCCCATCCTGGATTCCCCTGGGTGTCTAGTTTTCAAAAATGTATAGGTTTGCTAGGTTTCCCTAGGTGCCGGCAGAGCTAGGGTTCAAAAACTACAGCTAGGCACTTTGCCAAAAAAGGGTCATTTTTCACTGCGAAATTGAGGTATGTCCACATTGCGTTTTGCGCCGTTTCCTGTCGCAGGCACTAGGCCAACCCATGCAAGTGAGGTACCATTTTTATCGGGAGACCTGGGGAACGCGGGGTGGGTGGAAATTTGTGGCTCCACGCAGATTCCAGAACTTTCCAGCACAGAAATGTGGGGAAAATGTGTTTTTTTTACAATTGTTTAGGTTTGCAAGGGATTCTAGGTAACAGAACCTGGTGGGAGGCAGTCAAGTCACCCCATCCTGGATTCCCCTGGGTGTCTAGTTTTCAAAAATGTATAGGTTTGCTAGGTTTCCCTAGGTGCCGGCAGAGCTAGGGTTCAAAAACTACAGCTAGGCACTTTGCCAAAAAAGGGTCATTTTTCACTGCGAAATTGAGGTTTGTCCACATTGCGTTTTGCGCCGTTTCCTGTCGCGGGCACTAGGCCAACCCACGCAAGTGAGGTACCATTTTTATCGGGAGACCTGGGGGAACGCGGGGTGGGTGGAAATTTGTGGATCCACGCAGATTCCAGAACTTTCCAGCACAGAAATGTGGGGAAAATGTGTTTTTTTTTACAATTCTTTAGGTTTGCAAGGGATTCTGGGTAACAGAACCTGGTGGGAGGCATTCAAGTCACCCCATCCTAGATTCCCCTGGGTGTCTAGTTATCAAAAATGTATAGGTTTGCTAGGTTTCCCTAGGTGCCGGCAGAGCTAGGGTTAAAAAACTACAGCTAGGCACTTTGCCAAAAAAGGGTCATTTTTCACTGCAAAATTGAGGTTTGTCCACATTGCGTTGCGCCGTTTCCTGTTGCGGGCACTAGGCCAACCCACGCAAGTGAGGTACCATTTTTATCGGGAGACCTGGGGGAACGCGGGGTGGGTGGAAATTTGTGGCTCCACGCAGATTCCAGAACTTTCCAGCACAGAAATGTGGGAAAAATGTGTTTTTTTGACAATTGTTTAGGTTTGCAAGGGATTCTGGGTAACAGAACCTGGTGGGAGGCAGTCAAGTCACCCCATCCTGGATTCCCCTGGGTGTCTAGTTTTCAAAATTGTATAGGTTTGCTAGGTTTCCCTAGGTGCCGGCAGAGCTAGGGTTCAAAAACTACAGCTAGGCACTTTGCCAAAAAAGGGTCATTTTTCACTGCAAAATTGAGGTTTGTCCACATTGCGTTTTGAGCCGTTTCCTGTCGCGGGCACTAGGCCAACCCACGCAAGTGAGGTACCATTTGTATCGGGAGACCTGGAGGAACGCGGGGTGGGTCGAAATTTGTGGATCAACGCAGATTTCAGAACTTTCCAGCACAGAAATGTGGGGAAAATGTGTTTTTTTGGACAATTTTTAGGTTTGCAAGGGATTCTGGGTAACAGAACCTGGTGGGAGGCAGTCAAGTCACCCCATCCTGGATTCCCCTGGGTGTCTAGTTTTCACAAATGTGTAGGTTTGCTAGGTTTCCCTAGGTGCCAGCAGAGCTAGGGTTCAAAAACTACAGCTAGGCACTTTGCCAAAAAAGGGTCATTTTTCACTGCGAAATAGAGGTATGTCCACATTGCGTTTTGTGCCGTTTCCTGTCGCAGGCACTAGGCCAACCCATGCAAGTGAGGTACCATTTTTATAGGGAGACCTGGGGAACGCGGGGTGGGTGGAAATTTGTGGATCAACGCAGATTTCAGAACTTTTCAGCACAGAAATGTGGGGAAAATGTGTTTTTTTTTACAATGTTTTAGGTTTGCAAGGGATTCTGGGTAACAGAACCTGGTGGGAGGCAGTCAAGTCACCCCATCCTGGATTCCCCTGGGTGTCTAGTTTTCAAAAATGTATAGGTTTGCTAGGTTTCCCTAGGTGCCGGCAGAGCTAGAGTTCAAAAACTACAGCTAGGCACTTTGCCAAAAAAGGGTCATTTTTCACTGCGAAATTGAGGTTTGTCCACATTGCGTTTTGCGCCGTTTCCTGTCGCGGGCACTAGGACAACCCACGCAAGTGAGGTACCATTTTTATCGGGAGACCTGGGGGAACGCGGGGTGGGTGGAAATTTGTGGATCCACACAGATTCCAGAACTTTCCAGCACAGAAATGTGGGGAAAATGTGTTTTTTTTGACAATTTTTTAGGTTTGCAAGGGATTCTGGGTAACAGAACCTGGTGGGAGGCATTCAAGTCACCCTATCCTGGATTCCCCTGGGTGTCTAGTTTTCAAAAATGTATAGGTTTGCTAGGTTTCCCTAGGTGCCGGCAGAGCTAGGGTTAAAAAACTACAGCTAGGCACTTTGCCAAAAAAGGGTCATTTTTCACTGCGAAATTGAGGTATGTCCACATTGCGTTTTGCGCCGTTTCCTGTCGCAGGCACTAGGCCAAACCACGCAAGTGAGGTACCATTTTTATCGGGAGACCTCGGGGAACGCGGGGTGGGTGGAAATTTGTGGCTCCACACAGATTCCAGAACTTTCCAGCACAGAAATGTGGGGAAAATGTGTTTTTTGGGACAATTGTTTAGGTTTGCAAGGGATTCTGGGTAACAGAACCTGGTGGGAGGCAGTCAAGTCACCCCATCCTGGATTCCCCTGGGTGTCTAGTTTTCAAAAATGTATAGGTTTGCTATGTTTCCCTAGGTGCCAGAAGAGCTAGGGTTCAAAAACTACAGCTAGGCACTTTGCCAAAAAAGGGTCATTTTTCACTGCGAAATTGAGGTTTGTCCACATTGCGTTTTGCGCCGTTTCCTGTCGCGGGCACTAGGCCAACCCACGCAAGTGAGGTACCATTTTTATCGGGAGACCTGGGGGAACGCGGGGTGTGTCAAAATTTGTGGATCAACGCAGATTCCAGAACTTTCCAGCACAGAAATGTGGGGAAAATGTGTTTTTTTGGACACTTTTTAGGTTTGCAAGGGATTCTGGGTAACAGAACCTGGTGGGAGGCAGTCAAGTCACCCCATCCTGGATTCCCCTGGGTGTCTAGTTTTCACAAATGTATAGGTTTGCTAGGTTTCCCTAGGTGCCGGCAGAGCTAGGGTTCAAAAACTACAGCTAGGCACTTTGTCAAAAAAGGGTCATTTTGCACTGCGAAATTGAGGTATGTCCACATTGCGTTTTGCGCTGTTTCCTGTCGCAGGCACTAGGCCAACCCATGCAAGTGAGGTACCATTTTTATCGGGAGACCTGGGGGAACGCGGGGTGGGTGGAAATTTGTGGATCCACGCAGATTCCAGAACTTTCCAGCACAGAAATGTGGGTGAAAATGTGTTTTTTTTGACAATTTTTTAGGTTTGCAAGGGATTCTGGGTAACAGAACCTGGTGGGAGGCATTCAAGTCACCCCATCCTGGATTCCCCTGGGTGTCTAGTTTTCAAAAATGTATAGGTTTGCTAGGTTTCCCTAGGTGCCGGCAGAGCTAGGGTTCAAAAACTACAGCTAGGCACTTTGCCAAAAAAGGGTCATTTTTCACTGCGAAATTGAGGTTTGTCCACATTGCGTTTGCGCCGTTTCCTGTTGCGGGCACTAGGCCAACCCACGCAAGTGAGGTACCATTTTTATCGAGAGACCTGGGGGAACGCGGGGTGGGTGGAAATTTGTGGCTCCACGCAGATTCCAGAACTTTCCAGCACAGAAATGTGGGAAAAATGTGTTTTTTTGGACAATTTTTTAGGTTTGCAAGGGATTCTGGGTAACATAACCTGGTTGGAGGCAGTCAAGTCACCCCATCCTGGATTCCCCTGGGTGTCTAGTTTTCAAAAATGTATAGGTTTTCTAGGTTTCCCTAGGTGCCGGCAGAGCTAGGGTTCAAAAACTACAGCTAGGCACTTTGCCAAAAAAGGGTCATTTTTCACTGCGAAATTGAGGTATGTCCACATTGCAATTTGCGCCGTTTCCTGTCGCAGGCACTAGGCCAACCCATGCAAGTGAGGTACCATTTTTATCGGAAGACCTGGGGGAACGCGGGGTGGGTGGAAATTTGTGGTTCCACGCAGATTCCAGAACTTTCCAGCACAGAAATGTGGAGAAAATGTGTTTTTTTGGAAACATTTTTAGGTTTGCAAGGGATTCTGGGTAACAGAACCTGGTGGGAGGCAGTCAAGTCACCCCATCCTGGATTCCCCTGGGTGTCTAGTTTTCAAAAATGTATAGGTTTTCTAGGTTTCCCTAGGTGCCGGCAGAGCTAGGGTTCAAAAACTACAGCTAGGCACTTTGCCAAAAAAGGGTCATTTTTCACTGCAAAATTGAGGTTTGTCCACATTGCGTTTTGCGACGTTTCCTGTCGCGGGCACTAGGCCAACCCACGCAAGTGAGGTACCATTTTTATCGGGAGACCTGGGGGAACGCGGGGTGCATCAAAATTTGTGGATCAACGCAGATTCCAGAACTTTCCAGCACAGAAATGTGGGGAAAATGTGTTTTTTGGACACTTTTTTAGGTTTGCAAGGGATTCTGGGTAACAGAACCTGGTGGGAGGCAGTCAAGTCACCCCATCCTGGATTCCCCTGGGTGTCTAGTTTTCACAAATGTATAGGTTTGCTAGGTTTCCCTAGGTGCCGGCAGAGCTAGGGTTCAAAAACTACAGCTAGGCACTTTGCCAAAAAAGGGTCATTTTTCACTGCGAAATTGAGGTATTTCCACATTGCGTTTTGCGCCGTTTCCTGTCGCAGGCACTAGGCCACCCCATGCAAGTGAGGTACCATTTTTATCGGGAGACCTGGGGGAACGCGGGGTGGGTGGAAATTTGTGGATCCACGCAGATTCCAGAACTTTCCAGCACAGAAATGTGGGGAAAATGTGTTTTTTTTGACAATTTTTTAGGTTTGCAAGGGATTCTGGGTAACAGAACCTGGTGGGAGGCATTCAAGTCACCCCATCCTGAATTCCCATGGGTGTCTAGTTTTCAAAAATGTATAGGTTTGCTAGGTTTCCCTAGGTGCCGGCAGAGCTAGGGTTCAAAAACTACAGCTAGGCACTTTGCCAAAAAAGGGTCATTTTTCACTGCGAAATTGAGGTTTGTCCACATTGCGTTGCGCCGTTTCCTGTTGCGGGCACTAGGCCAACCCACGCAAGTGAGGTACCATTTTTATCGAGAGACCTGGGGGAACGCGGGGTGGGTGGAAATTTGTGGCTCCACACAGATTCCAGAACTTTCCAGCACAGAAATGTGGGAAAAATGTGTTTTTTTTGACAATTTTTTAGGTTTGCAAGGGATTCTGGGTAACAGAACCTGGTTGGAGGCAGTCAAGTCACCCCATCCTGGATTCCCCTGGGTGTCTAGTTTTCAAAAATGTATAGGTTTGCTAGGTTTCCCTAGGTGCCGGCAGAGCTAGGGTTCAAAAACTACAGCTAGGCACTTTGCCAAAAAAGGGTCATTTTTCACTGCGAAATTGAGGTACGTCCACATTGCGTTTTGCGCCGTTTCCTGTCGCAGGCACTAGGCCAACCCATGCAAGTGAGGTACCATTTTTATCGAGAGACCTGGGGGAACGCGGGGTGGGTGGCAATTTGTGGCTCCACGCAGATTCCAGAACTTTCCAGCACAGAAATGTGGGGAAAATGTGTTTTTTTAAATAATTTTATAGGTTTGCAAGGGATTCTAGGTAACAGAACCTGGTGGGAGGCAGTCAAGTCACCCCATCCTGGATTCCCCTGGGTGTCTAGTTTTCAAAAATGTATAGGTTTGCTAGGTTTCCCTTGGTGCCGGCAGAGCTAGGGTTCCAAAACTACAGCTAGGCACTTTGCCAAAAAAGGGTAATTTTTCACTGCGAAATTGAGGTATGTCCACATTGCGTTTTGCGCTGTTTCCTGTCGCAGGCACTAGGCCAACCCTCGCAAGTGAGGTACCATTTTTATCGGGAGACCTGGGGAAACGCGGGGTGGGTGGAAATTTGTGGTTCCACGCAGATTCCAGAACTTTCCAGCACAGAAATGTGGAGAAAATGTGTTTTTTTGGAAACATTTTTAGGTTTGCAAGGGATTCTGGGTAACAGAACCTGGTGGGAGGCAGTCAAGTCACCCCATCCTGGATTCCTCTGGGTATCTAGTTTTCAAAAATGTATAGGTTTGCTAGGTTTCCCTAGGTGCCGGCAGAGCTAGGGTTCAAAAACTACAGCTAGGCACTTTGCCAAAAAAGGGTCATTTTTCACTGCAAAATTGAGGTTTGTCCACATTGCATTTTGCGCCGTTTCCTGTTGCGGGCACTAGGCCAACCCACGCAAGTGAGGTACCATTTTTATCGGGAGACCTGGGGGAACGCGGGGTGCATCAAAATTTGTGGATCAACGCAGATTCCAGAACTTTCCAGCACAGAAATGTGGGGAAAATTAGTTTTTTGGGACAATTTTTTAGGTTTGCAAGGGATTCTGGGTAACAGAACCTGGTGGGAGGCAGTCAAGTCACCCCATCCTGGATTCCCCTGGGTGTCTAGTTTTCACAAATGTATAGGTTTGCTAGGTTTCCCTAGGTGCCGGCAGAGCTAGGGTTCAAAAACTACAGCTAGGCACTTTGCCAAAAAAGGGTCATTTTTCACTGCGAAATTGAGGTATGTCCACATTGCGTTTTGCGCCATTTCCTGTCGCAGGCACTAGGCCAACCCATGCAAGTGAGGTACCATTTTTATCGGGAGACCTGGGGGAACGCGGGGTGGGTGTAAATTTGTGGATCCACGCAGATTCCAGAACTTTCCAGCACAGAAATGTGGGGAAAATGTGTTTTTTTGACAATTTTTTAGGTTTGCAAGGGATTCTGGGTAACAGAACCTGGTGGGAGGCAGTCAAGTCACCCCATCCTGGATTCCCCTGGGTGTCTAGTTTTCACAAATGTATAGGGTTGCTAGGTTTCCCTAGGTGCCGGCAGAGCTAGGGTTCAAAAACTACAGCTAGGCACTTTGCCAAAAAAGGGTCATTTTTCACTGCGAAATTGAGGTTTGTCCACATTGCGTTGCGCCGTTTCCTGTTGCGGGCACTAGGCCAACCCACGCAAGTGAGGTACCATTTTTATCGAGAGACCTGGGGGAACGCGGGGTGGGTGGAAATTTGTGGCTCCACGCAGATTCCAGAACTTTCCAGCACAGAAATGTGGGAAAAATGTGTTTTTTTTTACAATTGTTTAGGTTTGCAAGGGATTCTGGGTAACAGAACCTGGCTGGAGGCAGTCAAGTCACCCCATCCTGGATTCCCCTGGGTGTCTAGTTTTCAAAAATGTATAGGTTTGCTAGGTTTCCCTAGGTGCCGGCAGAGCTAGGGTTCAAAAACTACAGCTAGGCACTTTGCCAAAAAAGGGTCATTTTTCACTGCGAAATTGAGTTTTGTCCACATTGCGTTTTGCGCCGTTTCCTGTCGCGGGCACTAGGCCAACCCACGCAAGTGAGGTACCATTTTTATCGGGAGACCTGGGGGAACGCGGGGTGGGTGGAAATTTGTGGATCCACGCAGATTCCAGAACTTTCCAGCACAGAAATGTGGGGAAAATGTGTTTTTTTTGACAATTCTTTAGGTTTGCAAGGGATTCTGGGTAACAGAACCTGGTGGGAGGCATTCAAGTCACCCAATCTTAGATTCCCCTCGGTGTCTAGTTATCAAAAATGTATAGGTTTGCTAGGTTTCCCTAGGTGCCGGCAGAGCTAGGGTTCAAAAACTACAGCTAGGCACTTTGCCAAAAAAGGGTCATTTTTCACTTCGAAATTGAGTTTTGTCCACATTGCGTTTTGCGCCGTTTCCTGTCGCGGGCACTAGGCCAACCCACGCAAGTGAGGTACCATTTTTATCGGGAGACCTGGGGGAACGCGGGGTGGGTGGAAATTTGTGGATCCACGCAGATTCCAGAACTTTCCAGCACAGAAATGTGGGGAAAATGTGTTTTTTTTGACAATTCTTTAGGTTTGCAAGGGATTCTGGGTAACAGAACCTGGTGGGAGGCATTCAAGTCACCCAATCCTAGATTCCCCTGGGTGTCTAGTTATCAAAAATGTATAGGTTTGCTAGGTTTCCCTAGGTGCCGGCAGAGCTAGGGTTCAAAAACTACAGCTAGGCACTTTGCCAAAAAAGGGTCATTTTTCACTGCAAAATTGAGGTTTGTCCACATTGCGTTGCGCCGTTTCCTGTTGCGGGCACTAGGCCAACCCACGCAAGTGAGGTACCATTTTTATCGGGAGACCTGGGGGAACGCGGGGTGGGTGGAAATTTGTGGCTCCACGCAGATTCCAGAACTTTCCAGCACAGAAATGTGGGAAAAGTGTGTTTTTTTGGACAATTTTTTAGGTTTGCAAGGGATTCTGGGTAACAGAACCTGGTGGGAGGCAGTCAAGTCACCCCATCCTGGATTCCCCTGGGTGTCTAGTTTTCAAAAATGTATAGGTTTGCTAGGTTTCCCTAGGTGCCGGCAGAGCTATGGTTCAAAAACTACAGCTAGGCACTTTGCCAAAAAAGGGTCATTTTTCACTGCGAAATTGAGGTATGTCCACATTGCTTTTTGCGCCGTTTCCTGTCGCAGGCACTAGGCCAACCCACGCAAGTGAGGTACCATTTTTATCGGGAGACCTCGGGGAACGCGGGGTGGGTGGAAATTTGTGGCTCCACGCAGATTCCAGAACTTTCCAGCACAGAAATGTGGGCAAAATGTGTTTTTTTGGACAATTGTTTAGGTTTGCAAGGGATTCTGGGTAACAGAACCTGGTGGGAGGCAGTCAAGTCACCCCATCCTGGATTCCCCTGGGTGTCTAGTTTTCAAAAATGTATAGGTTTGCTAGGTTTCCCTAGGTGCCGGCAGAGCTAGGGTTCAAAAACTACAGCTAGGCACTTTGCCAAAAAAGGGTCATTTTTCACTGCGAAATTGAGGTTTGTCCACATTGCGTTTTGCGCCGTTTCCTGTCACGGGCACTAGGCCAACTCACGCAAGTGAGGTACCATTTTTATCGGGAGACCTGGGAGAATGCGGGGTGGGTGGAAATTTGTGGCTCCACGCAGATTCCAGAACTTTCCAGCACAGAAATGTGGGGAAAATGTGTTTATTTGGACAATTTTTTAGGTTTGCAAGGGATTCTGGGTAACAGAACCTGGTGGGAGGCAGCCAAGTCACCCCATCCTGGATTCCCCTGGGTATCTAGTTTTCAAAAATGTATAGGTTTGCTAGGTTTCCCTAGGTGCCGGCAGAGCTAGGGTTCAAAAACTACAGCTAGGCACTTTGACAAAAAAGGGTCATTTTTCACTGCAAAATTGAGGTTTGTCCACATTGCGTTTTGCGCCGTTTCCTGTCGCGGGCACTAGGCCAACCCACGCAAGTGAGGTACCATTTTTATAGGGAGACCTTGGGGAACGCGGGGTGGGTCAGAAATTTGTGGATCAACGCAGATTCCAGAACTTTCCAGCACAGAAATGTTTGGAAAATGTGTTTTTTGGACAATTATTTAGGTTTGCAAGGGATTCTGGGTAACAGAACCTGGTGGGAGGCAGTCAAGTCACTCCATCCTGGATTCCCCTGGGTGTCTAGTTTTCACAAATGTGTAGGTTTGCTAGGTTTCCCTAGGTGCCAGCAGAGCTAGGGTTCAAAAACTACAGCTCGGCACTTTGCCAAAAAAGGGTCATTTTTCACTGCGAAATAGAGGTATGTCCACATTGCGTTTTGCGCCGTTTCCTGTCGCAGGCACTAGGCCAACCCATGCAAGTGAGGTACCATTTTTATAGGGAGACCTGGGGGAATGCGGGGTGGGTGGAAATTTGTGGATCAACGTAGATTTCAGAACTTTCCAGCACAGAAATGTGGGGAAAATGTGTTTTTTTTGACAAATTTTTAGGTTTGCAAGGGATTCTGGGTAACAGAACCTGGTGGGAGGCAGTCAAGTCACCCCATCCTGGATTCCCCTTTGTGTCTAGTTTTCAAAAATGTATAGGTTTGCTAGGTTTCCCTAGGTGCCGGCAGAGCTAGGGTTCAAAAACTACAGCTAGGCACTTTGCCAAAAAGGGTCATTTTTCACTGCGAAATTGAGGTTTGTCCACATTGCGTTTTGCGCCGTTTCCTGTCGCGGGCACTAGGCCAACCCACGCAAGTGAGGTACCATTTTTATCGGGAGACCTGGGGGAACGCGGGGTGGGTGGAAATTTGTGGATCCACGCAGATTCCAGAACTTTCCAGCACAGAAATGTGGGGAAAATGTGTTTTTTGGACAATTGTTTAGGTTTGCAAGGGATTCTGGGTAACAGAACCTGGTGGGAGGCAGTCAAGTCACCCCATCCTGGATTCCCCTGGGTGTCTAGTTTTCACAAATGTATAGGTTTGCTAGGTTTCCCTAGGTGCCGGCAGAGCTAGGGTTCAAAAACTACAGCTAGGCACTTTGCCAAAAAAGGGTCATTTTTCACTGCGAAATTGAGGTATGTCCACATTGCGTTTTGCGCCGTTTCCTGTCGCAGGCACTAGGCCAACCCATGCAAGTGAGGTACCATTTTTATCGGGAGACCTGGGGGAACGCGGGGTGGGTGGAAATTTGTGGATCCACGCAGATTCCAGAACTTTCCAGCACAGAAATGTGGGGAAAATGTGTTTTTGTTTTACAATGTTTTAGGTTTGCAAGGGATTCTGGGTAACAGAACCTGGTGGGAGGCAGTCAAGTCACCCCATCCTGGATTCCCCTGGGTGTCTAGTTTTCAAAAATGTATAGGTTTGCTAGGTTTCCCTAGGTGCCGGCAGAACTAGGGTTCAAAAACTACAGCTAGGCACTTTGCCAAAAAAGGGTCATTTTTCACTGCGAAATTGAGGTTTGTCCACATTGCGTTTTGCGCCGTTTCCTGTCGCGGGCACTAGGCCAACTCACGCAAGTGAGGTACCATTTTTATCGGGAGACCTGGGAGAACGCGGGGTAGGTGGAAATTTGTGGCTCCATGCAGATTCCAGAACTTTCGAGCACAGAAATGTGGGGAAAATGTGTTTTTTTGGACAATTTGTTAGGTTTGCAAGGGATTCTGGGTAACAGAACCTGGTGGGAGGCAGTCAAGTCACCCCATCCTGGATTCCCCTGGGTGTCTAGTTTTCAAAAATGTATAGGTTTGCTATGTTTCCCTAGGTGCCAGAAGAGCTAGGGTTCAAAAACTACAGCTAGGCACTTTGCCAAAAAAGGGTAATTTTTCACTGCGAAATTGAGGTATGTCCACATTGTGTTTTGCGCCGTTTCCTGTCGCAGGCACTAGGCCAACCCTCACAAGTGAGGTACCATTTTTATCGGGAGACCTGGGGGAACGCGGGGTGGGTGGAAATTTGTGGATCCACGCAGATTCCAGAACTTTCCAGCACAGAAATGTGGGGAAAATGTGTTTTTTTTGACAATTCTTTAGGTTTGCAAGGGATTCTGGGTAACAGAACCTGGTGGGAGGCATTCAAGTCACCCAATCCTAGATTCCCCTCGGTGTCTAGTTATCAAAAATGTATAGGTTTGCTAGGTTTCCCTAGGTGCCGGCAGAGCTAGGGTTCAAAAACTACAGCTAGGCACTTTGCCAAAAAAGGGTCATTTTTCACTGCAAAATTGAGGTTTGTCCACATTGCGTTGCGCCGTTTCCTGTTGCGGGCACTAGGCCAACCCACGCAAGTGAGGTACCATTTTTATCGGGAGACCTGGGGGAACGCGGGGTGGGTGGAAATTTGTGGCTCCACGCAGATTCCAGAACATTCCAGCACAGAAATGTGGGAAAAGTGTGTTTTTTTGGACAATTTTTTAGGTTTGCAAGGGATTCTGGGTAACAGAACCTGGTGGGAGGCAGTCAAGTCACCCCATCCTGGATTCCGCTGGGTGTCTAGTTTTCAAAAATGTATAGGTTTGCTAGGTTTCCCTAGGTGCCGGCAGAGCTATGGTTAAAAAACTACAGCTAGGCACTTTGCCAAAAAAGGGTCATTTTTCACTGCGAAATTGAGGTATGTCCACATTGCTTTTTGCGCCGTTTCCTGTCGCAGGCACTAGGCCAACCCACGCAAGTGAGGTACCATTTTTATCGGGAGACCTCGGGGAACGCGGGGTGGGTGGAAATTTGTGGCTCCACGCAGATTCCAGAACTTTCCAGCACAGAAATGTGGGCAAAATGTGTTTTTTTGGACAATTGTTTAGGTTTGCAAGGGATTCTGGGTAACATAACCTGGTGGGAGGCAGTCAAGTCACCCCATCCTGGATTCCCCTGGGTGTCTAGTTTTCAAAAATGTATAGGTTTGCTAGGTTTCCCTAGGTGCCGGCAGAGCTAGGGTTCAAAAACTACAGCTAGGCACTTTGCCAAAAAAGGGTCATTTTTCACTGCGAAATTGAGGTTTGTCCACATTGCGTTTTGCGCCGTTTCCTGTCACGGGCACTAGGCCAACTCACGCAAGTGAGGTACCATTTTTATCGGGAGACCTGGGAGAACGCGGGGTGGGTGGAAATTTGTGGCTCCACGCAGATTCCAGAACTTTCCAGCACAGAAATTTGGGGAAAATGTGTTTATTTGGACAATTTTTTAGGTTTGCAAGGGATTCTGGGTAACAGAACCTGGTGGGAGGCAGCCAAGTCACCCCATCCTGGATTCCCCTGGGTATCTAGTTTTCAAAAATGTATAGGTTTGCTAGGTTTCCCTAGGTGCCGGCAGAGCTAGGGTTCAAAAACTACAGCTAGGCACTTTGACAAAAAAGGGTCATTTTTCACTGCAAAATTGAGGTTTGTCCACATTGCGTTTTGCGCCGTTTCCTGTCGCGGGCACTAGGCGAACCCACGCAAGTGAGGTACCATTTTTATAGGGAGACCTTGGGGAACGCGGGGTGGGTCGAAATTTGTGGATCAACGCAGATTCCAGAACTTTCCAGCACAGAAATGTTTGGAAAATGTGTTTTTTTGGACAATTATTTAGGTTTGCAAGGGATTCTGGGTAACAGAACCTGGTGGGAGGCAGTCAAGTCACTCCATCCTGGATTCCCCTGGGTGTCTAGTTTTCACAAATGTGTAGGTTTGCTAGGTTTCCCTAGGTGCCAGCAGAGCTAGGGTTCAAAAACTACAGCTCGGCACTTTGCCAAAAAAGGGTCATTTTTCACTGCGAAATAGAGGTATGTCCACATTGCGTTTTGCGCCGTTTCCTGTCGCAGGCACTAGGCCAACCCATGCAAGTGAGGTACCATTTTATAGGGAGACCTGGGGGAATGCGGGGTGGGTGGAAATTTGTGGATCAACGTAGATTTCAGAACTTTCCAGCACAGAAATGTGGGGAAAATGTGTTTTTTTTTACAAATTTTTAGGTTTGCAAGGGATTCTGGGTAACAGAACCTGGTGGGAGGCAGTCAAGTCACCCCATCCTGGATTCCCCTTTGTGTCTAGTTTTCAAAAATGTATAGGTTTGCTAGGTTTCCCTAGGTGCCGGCAGAGCTAGGGTTCAAAAACTACAGCTAGGCACTTTGCCAAAAAAGGGTCATTTTTCACTGCGAAATTGAGGTTTGTCCACATTGCGTTTTGCGCCGTTTCCTGTCGCGGGCACTAGGCCAACCCACGCAAGTGAGGTACCATTTTTATCGGGAGACCTGGGGGAACGCGGGGTGGGTGGAAATTTGTGGATCCACGCAGATTCCAGAACTTTCCAGCACAGAAATGTGGGGAAAATGTGTTTTTTTGGACAATTGTTTAGGTTTGCAAGGGATTCTGGGTAACAGAACCTGGTGGGAGGCAGTCAAGTCACCCCATCCTGGATTCCCCTGGGTGTCTAGTTTTCACAAATGTATAGGTTTGCTAGGTTTCCCTAGGTGCCGGCAGAGCTAGGGTTCAAAAACTACAGCTAGGCACTTTGCCAAAAAAGGGTCATTTTTCACTGCGAAATTGAGGTATGTCCACATTGCGTTTTGCGCCGTTTCCTGTCGCAGGCACTAGGCCAACCCATGCAAGTGAGGTACCATTTTTATCGGGAGACCTGGGGGAACGCGGGGTGCGTGGAAATTTGTGGATCCACGCAGATTCCAGAACTTTCCAGCACAGAAATGTGGGGAAAATGTGTTTTTGTTTTACAATGTTTTAGGTTTGCAAGGGATTCTGGGTAACAGAACCTGGTGGGAGGCAGTCAAGTCACCCCATCCTGGATTCCCCTGGGTGTCTAGTTTTCAAAAATGTATAGGTTTGCTAGGTTTCCCTAGGTGCCGGCAGAACTAGGGTTCAAAAACTACAGCTAAGCACTTTGCCAAAAAAGGGTCATTTTTCACTGCGAAATTGAGGTTTGTCCACATTGCGTTTTGCGCCGTTTCCTGTCGCGGGCACTAGGCCAACTCACGCAAGTGAGGTACCATTTTTATCGGGAGACCTGGGAGAACGCGGGGTAGGTGGAAATTTGTGGCTCCATGCAGATTCCAGAACTTTCGAGCACAGAAATGTGGGGAAAATGTGTTTTTTTGGACAATTTGTTAGGTTTGCAAGGGATTCTGGGTAACAGAACCTGGTGGGAGGCAGTCAAGTCACCCCATCCTGGATTCCCCTGGGTGTCTAGTTTTCAAAAATGTATAGGTTTGCTATGTTTCCCTAGGTGCCAGAAGAGCTAGGGTTCAAAAACTACAGCTAGGCACTTTGCCAAAAAAGGGTAATTTTTCACTGCGAAATTGAGGTATGTCCACATTGTGTTTTGCGCCGTTTCCTGTCGCAGGCACTAGGCCAACCCTCGCAAGTGAGGTACCATTTTTATCGGGAGACCTGGGGGAACGCGGGGTGGGTGGAAATTTGTGGTTCCACGCAGATTCCAGAACTTTCCAGCACAGAAATGTGGAGAAAATGTGTTTTTTTGGAAACATTTTTAGGTTTGCAAGGGATTCTGGGTAACAGAACCTGGTGGGAGGCAGTCAAGTCACCCCATCCTGGATTCCCCTGGGTATCTAGTTTTCAAAAATGTATAGGTTTGCTAGGTTTCCCTAGGTGCCGGCAGAGCTAGGGTTCAAAAACTACAGCTAGGCACTTTGACAAAAAAGGGTCATTTTTCACTGCAAAATTGAGGTTTGTCCACATTGCGTTTTGCGCCGTTTCCTGTCGCGGGCAGTAGGCCAACCCACGCAAGTGAGGTACCATTTTTATCGGGAGACCTGGGGGAACGCGGGGTGCGTCAAAATTTGTGGATCAATGCATATTCCAGAACTTTCCAGCACAGAAATGTGGGGAAAATGTGTTTTTTTGGACAATTTTTTAGGTTTGCAAGGGATTCTGGGTAACAGAACCTGGTGGGAGGCAGTCAAGTCACCCCATCCTGGATTCCCCTGGGTGTCTAGTTTTCACAAATGTATAAGTTTGCTAGGTTTCCCTAGGTGCCGGCAGAGCTAGGGTTCAAAAACTACAGCTAGGCACTTTGCCAAAAAAGGGTCATTTTGCACTGCGAAATTGAGGTATGTCCACATTGCGTTTTGCGCCGTTTCCTGTCGCAGGCACTAGGCCAACCCATGCAAGTGAGGTACCATTTTTATCGGGAGACCTGGGGGAACGCGGGGTGGGTGGAAATTTGTGGCTCCACGCAGATTCCAGAACTTTCCAGCACAGAAATGAGGGAAAAATTTGTTTTTTTTGACAATTTTTTAGGTTTGCAAGGGATTCTGGGTAACAGAACCTGGTGGGAGGCAGTCAAGTCACCCCATCCTGGATTCCCCTTGGTGTCTAGTTTTCACAAATGTATAGGTTTGCTAGGTTTCCCTAGGTGCCGGCAGAGCTAGGGTTAAAAAACTACAGCTAGGCACTTTGCCAACAAAAGGGTCATTTTTCACTGCGAAATTGAGGTTTGTCCATATTGCGTTTGCGCCGTTTCCTGTTGCGGGCACTAGGCCAACCCACGCAAGTGAGGTACCATTTTTATCGGGAGACCTGGGGGAACGCGGGGTGGGTGGAAATTTGTGGCTCCACGCAGATTCCAGAACTTTCCAGCACAGAAATGTGGGAAAAATTTGTTTTTTTTGACAATTTTTTAGGTTTGCAAGGGATTCTGGGTAACAGAACCTGGTGGGAGGCAGTCAAGTCACCCCATCCTGGATTCCCCTGGGTGTCTAGTTTTCACAAATGTATAGGTTTGCTAGGTTTCCCTAGGTGCCGGCAGAGCTAGGGTTAAAAAAACTACAGCTAGGCACTTTGCCAAAAAAGGGTCATTTTTCACTGCGAAATTGAGGTATGTCCACATTGCTTTTTGCGCCGTTTCCTGTCGCAGGCACTAGGCCAACCCATGCAAGTGAGGTACCATTTTTATCGGGAGACCTGGGGGAACGCGGGGTGGGTGGAAATTTGTGGCTCCACGCAGATTCCAGAACTTTCCAGCACAGAAATGTGGGGAAAATGTGTTTTTTTTAAACAATTTTTTAGGTTTGCAAGGGATTCTGGGTAACAGAACCTGGTGGGAGGCATTCAAGTCACCCCATCCTGGATTCCCCTGGGTGTCTAGTTTTCAAAAATGTATAGGTTTGCTAGGTTTCCCTAGGTGCCGGCAGAGCTAGGCTTCAAAAACTACAGCTAGGCACTTTGCCAAAAAAGGGTCATTTTTCACTGCGAAATTAAGGTTTGTCCACATTGCGTTGCGCCGTTTCCTGTTGCGGGCACTAGGCCAACCCACGCAAGTGAGGTACCATTTTTACCGAGAGACCTGGGGGAACGCGGGGTGGGTGGAAATTTGTGGCTCCACGCAGATTCCAGAACTTTCCAGCACAGAAATGTGGGAAAAATGTGTTTTTTTTGACAATTTTGTTAGGTTTGCAAGGGATTCTGGGTAACAGAACCTGGTTGGAGGCAGTCAAGTCACCCATCCTGGATTCCCCTGCGTGTCTAGTTTTCAAAAATGTATAGGTTTGCTAGGTTTCCCTAGGTGCCGGCAGAGCTAGGGTTCAAAAACTACAGCTAGGCACTTTGCCAAAAAAGGGTCTTTTTTCACTGCGAAATTGAGGTATGTCCACATTGCGTTTTGCGCCGTTTCCTGTCGCAGGCACTAGGCCAACCCATGCAAGTGAGGTACCATTTTTATCGGGAGACCTGGGGGAACGCGGGGTGGGTGGAAATTTGTGGCTCCACGCAGATTCCAGAACTTTCCAGCACAGAAATGTGGGGAAAATGTTTTTTTTTTAACAATTTTTTAGGTTTGCAAGGGATTCTAGGTAACAGAACCTGGTGGGAGGCAGTCAAGTCACCCCATCCTGGATTCCCTGGGTGTCTAGTTATCAAAAATGTATAGGTTTGCTAGGTTTCCCTAGGTGCCGGCAGAGCTAGGGTTCAAAAACTACAGCTAGGCACTTTGCCAAAAAAGGGTCATTTTTCACTGCAAAATTGAGGTTTGTCCACATTGCGTTGCGCCATTTCCTGTTGCGGGCACTAGGCCAACCCACACAAGTGAGGTACCATTTTTATCGGGAGACCTGGGGGAACGCGGGGTGGGTGTAAATTTGTGGCTCCACGCAGATTCCAGAACTTTCCAGCACAGAAATGTGGGAAAAATGTGTTTTTTTGACAATTCTTTAGGTTTGCAAGGGATTCTGGGTAACAGAACCTGGTGGGAGGCAGTCAAGTCACCCCATCCTGGATTCCCCTGGGTGTCTAGTTTTCAAAAATGTATATGTTTGCTAGGTTTCCCTAGGTGCCGGCAGAGCTAGGGTTCAAAAACTACAGCTAGGCACTTTGCCAAAAAAGGGTCATTTTTCACTGCGAAATTGAGGTATGTCCACATTGCGTTTTGCGCCGTTTCCTGTCGCAGGCACTAGGCCAACCCACGCAAGTGAGGTACCATTTTTATCGGGAGACCTCGGGGAACGCGGGGTGGGTGGAAATTTGTGGCTCCACGCAGATTCCAGAACTTTCCAGCACAGAAATGTGGGGAAAATGTGTTTTTTTGGACAATTGTTTAGGTTTGCAAGGGATTCTGGGTAACAGAACCTGGTGGGAGGCAGTCAAGTCACCCCATCCTGGATTCCCCTGGGTGTCTAGTTTTCAAAAATGTATAGGTTTGCTAGGTTTCCCTAGGTGCCGGCAGAGCTAGGGTTCAAAAACTACAGCTAGGCACTTTGCCAAAAAAGGGTCATTTTTCACTGCGAAATTGAGGTTTGTCCACATTGCGTTTTGCGCCGTTTCCTGTCGCGGGCACTAAGCCAACTCACGTAAGTGAGGTACCATTTTTATTGGGAGACCTGGGAGAACGCGGGGTGGGTGGAAATTTGTGGCTCCACGCAGATTCCAGAACTTTCCAGCACAGAAATGTTTGGAAAATGTGTTTTTTTGGACAATTGTTTAGGTTTGCAAGGGATTCTGGGTAACAGAACCTGGTGGGAGGCAGTCAAGTCACCCCATCCTGGATTCCCCTGGGTGTCTAGTTTTCAAAAATGTATAGGTTTGCTATGTTTCCCTAGGTGCCAGAAGAGCTAGGGTTCAAAAACTACAGCTAGGCACTTTGCCAAAAAAGGGTCATTTTTCACTGCGAAATTGAGGTTTGTCCACATTGCGTTGCGCCGTTTCCTGTTGCGGGCACTAGGCCAACCCACGCAAGTGAGGTACCATTTTTATCGGGAGACCTGGGGGAACGCGGGGTGGGTGGAAATTTGTGGCTCCACGCAGATTCCTGAACTTTCCAGCACAGAAATGTGGGAAAAATTTGTTTTTTTGGACAATTTTTTAGGTTTGCAAGGGATTCTGGGTAACAGAACCTGGTGGGAGGCAGTCAAGTCACCCCATCCTGGATTCCCCTGGGTGTCTAGTTTTCACAAATGTATAGGTTTGCTAGGTTTCCCTAGGTGCCGGCAGAGCTAGGGTTCAAAAACTACAGCTAGGCACTTTGCCAAAAAAGGGTCATTTTTCACAGCGAAATTGAGGTATGTCCACATTGCGTTTTGCGCCGTTTCCTGTCGCAGGCACTAGGCCAACCCATGCAAGTGAGGTACCATTTTTATTGGGAGACATGGGGGAACGCGGGGTGGGTGGAAATTTGTGGCTCCACGCAGATTCCAGAACTTTCCAGCAAAGAAATGTGGGGAAAATGTGGTTTATTTTTACAATTTTTTAGGTTTGCAAGGGATTCTGGGTAACAGAACCTGGTGGGAGGCATTCAAGTCACCCCATCCTGGATTCCCCTGGGTGTCTAGTTTTCAAAAATGTATAGGTTTGCTAGGTTTCCCTAGGTGCCGGCAGAACTAGGGTTCAAAAACTACAGCTAGGCACTTTGCCAAAAAAGGGTCATTTTTCACTGCGAGATTGAGGTTTGTCCACATTGCGTTTTGCGCTTTTTCCTGTCGCGGGCACTAGGCCAACTCACGCAAGTGAGGTACCATTTTTATCGGGAGACCTGGGAGAACGCGGGGTGGGTGGAAATTTGTGGCTCCACGCAGATTCCAGAACTTTCCAGCACAGAAATGTGGGGAAAATGTGTTTTTTTGGACAATTTTTTAGGTTTGCAAGGGATTCTGGGTAACAGAACCTGGTGGGAGGCAGTCAAGTCACCCCATCCTGGATTCCCCTGGGTGTCTAGTTTTCAAAAATGTATAGGTTTGCTATGTTTCCCTAGGTGCCAGAAGAGCTAGGGTTCAAAAACTACAGCTAGGCACTTTGCCAAAAAAGGGTAATTTTTCACTGCGAAATTGAGGTATGTCCACATTGTGTTTTGCGCCGTTTCCTGTCGCAGGCACTAGGCCAACCCTCGCAAGTGAGGTACCATTTTTATAGGGAGACCTGGGGGAACGCGGGGTGGGTGGAAATTTGTGGTTCCACGCAGATTCCAGAACTTTCCAGCACAGAAATGTGGAGAAAATGTGTTTTTTTGGAAACATTTTTAGGTTTGCAAGGGATTCTGGGTAACAGAACCTGGTGGGAGGCAGTCAAGTCACCCCATCCTGGATTCCCCTGGGTATCTAGTTTTCAAAAATGTATAGGTTTGCTAGGTTTCCCTAGGTGCCGGCAGAGCTAGGGTTCAAAAACTACAGCTAGGCACTTTGCCAAAAAAGGGTCATTTTTCACTGCAAAATTGAGGTTTGTCCACATTGCGTTTTGCGCCGTTTCCTGTCGCGGGCAGTAGGCCAACCCACGCAAGTGAGGTACCATTTTTATCGGGAGACCTGGGGGAACGCGGGGTGCATCAAAATTTGTGGATCAACGCAGATTCCAGAACTTTCCAGCACAGAAATGTGGGGAAAATGTGTTTTTTTGGACAATTTGTTAGGTTTGCAAGGGATTCTGGGTAACAGAACCTGGTGGGAGGCAGTCAAGTCACCCCATCCTGGATTCCCCTGGGTGTCTAGTTTTCACAAATGTATAGGTTTGCTAGGTTTCCCTAGGTGCCGGCAGAGCTAGGGTTCAAAAACTACAGCTAGGCACTTTGCCAAAAAAGGGTCATTTTTCACTGCAAAATTGAGGTTTGTCCACATTGCGTTGCGCCATTTCCTGTTGCGGGCACTAGGCCAACCCACACAAGTGAGGTACCATTTTTATCGGGAGACCTGGGGGAACGCGGGGTGGGTGTAAATTTGTGGCTCCACGCAGATTCCAGAACTTTCCAGCACAGAAATGTGGGAAAAATGTGTTTTTTTTGACAATTCTTTAGGTTTGCAAGGGATTCTGGGTAACAGAACCTGGTGGGAGGCAGTCAAGTCACCCCATCCTGGATTCCCCTGGGTGTCTAGTTTTCAAAAATGTATAGGTTCGCTAGGTTTCCCTAGGTGCCGGCAGAGCTAGGGTTCAAAAACTACAGCTAGGCACTTTGCCAAAAAAGGGTCATTTTTCACTGCGAAATTGAGGTATGTCCACATTGCGTTTTGCGCCGTTTCCTGTCGCAGGAACTAGGCCAACCCACGCAAGTGAGGTACCATTTTTATCGGGAGACCTCGGGGAACGCGGGGTGGGTGGAAATTTGTGGCTCCACGCAGATTCCAGAACTTTCCAGCACAGAAATGTGGGGAAAATGTGTTTTTTTGGACAATTGTTTAGGTTTGCAAGGGATTCTGGGTAACAGAACCTGGTGGGAGGCAGTCAAGTCACCCCATCCTGGATTCCCCTGGGTGTCTAGTTTTCAAAAATGTATAGGTTTGCTAGGTTTCCCTAGGTGCCGGCAGAGCTAGGGTTCAAAAACTACAGCTAGGCACTTTGCCAAAAAAGGGTCATTTTTCACTGCGAAATTGAGGTTTGTCCACATTGCGTTTTGCGCCGTTTCCTGTCGCGGGCACTAGGCCAACTCACGTAAGTGAGGTACCATTTTTATTGGGAGACCTGGGAGAACGCGGGGTGGGTGGAAATTTGTTGCTCCACGCAGATTCCAGAACTTTCCAGCACAGAAATGTTTGGAAAATGTGTTTTTTGGACAATTGTTTAGGTTTGCAAGGGATTCTGGGTAACAGAACCTGGTGGGAGGCAGTCAAGTCACCCCATCCTGGATTCCCCTGGGTGTCTAGTTTTCAAAAATGTATAGGTTTGCTATGTTTCCCTAGGTGCCAGAAGAGCTAGGGTTCAAAAACTACAGCTAGGCACTTTGCCAAAAAAGGGTCATTTTTCACTGCGAAATTGAGGTTTGTCCACATTGCGTTGCGCCGTTTCCTGTCGCGGGCACTAGGCCAACCCACGCAAGTGAGGTACCATTTTTATCGGGAGACCTGGGGGAACGCGGGGTGGGTGGAAATTTGTGGCTCCACGCAGATTCCAGAACTTTCCAGCACAGAAATGTGGGAAAAATTTGTTTTTTTTGACAATTTTTTAGGTTTGCAAGGGATTCTGGGTAACAGAACCTGGTGGGAGGCAGTCAAGTCACCCCATCCTGGATTCCCCTGGGTGTCTAGTTTTCACAAATGTATAGGTTTGCTAGGTTTCCCTAGGTGCCGGCAGAGCTAGGGTTCAAAAACTACAGCTAGGCACTTTGCCAAAAAAGGGTCATTTTTCACAGCGAAATTGAGGTATGTCCACATTGCGTTTTGCGCCGTTTCCTGTCGCAGGCACTAGGCCAACCCATGCAAGTGATGTACCATTTTTATCGGGAGACCTGGGGGAACGCGGGGTGGGTGGAAATTTGTGGCTCCACGCAGATTCCAGAACTTTCCAGCAAAGAAATGTGGGGAAAATGTGGTTTATTTTGACAATTTTTTAGGTTTGCAAGGGATTCTGGGTAACAGAACCTGGTGGGAGGCATTCAAGTCACCCCATCCTGGATTCCCCTGGGTGTCTAGTTTTCAAAAATGTATAGGTTTGCTAGGTTTCCCTAGGTGCCGGCAGAACTAGGGTTCAAAAACTACAGCTAGGCACTTTGCCAAAAAAGGGTCATTTTTCACTGCGAAATTGAGGTTTGTCCACATTGCGTTTTGCGCTTTTTCCTGTCGCGGGCACTAGGCCAACTCACGCAAGTGAGGTACCATTTTTATCGGGAGACCTGGGAGAACGCGGGGTGGGTGGAAATTTGTGGCTCCACGCAGATTCCAGAACTTTCCAGCACAGAAATGTGGGGAAAATGTGTTTTTTGGACAATTTTTTAGGTTTGCAAGGGATTCTGGGTAACAGAACCTGGTGGGAGGCAGTCAAGTCACCCCATCCTGGATTCCCCTGGGTGTCTAGTTTTCAAAAATGTATAGGTTTGCTATGTTTCCCTAGGTGCCAGAAGAGCTAGGGTTCAAAAACTACAGCTAGGCACTTTGCCAAAAAAGGGTAATTTTTCACTGCGAAATTGAGGTATGTCCACATTGTGTTTTGCGCCGTTTCCTGTCGCAGGCACTAGGCCAACCCACGCAAGTGAGGTACCATTTTTATAGGGAAACCTGGGGGAACGCGGGGTGGGTGGAAATTTGTGGTTCCACGCAGATTCCAGAACTTTCCAGCACAGAAATGTGGAGAAAATGTGTTTTTTTGGAAACATTTTTAGGTTTGCAAGGGATTCTGGGTAACAGAACCTGGTGGGAGGCAGTCAAGTCACCCCATCCTGGATTCCCCTGGGTATCTAGTTTTCAAAAATGTATAGGTTTGCTAGGTTTCCCTAGGTGCCGGCAGAGCTAGGGTTCAAAAACTACAGCTAGGCACTTTGCCAAAAAAGGGTCATTTTTCACTGCAAAATTGAGGTTTGTCCACATTGCGTTTTGCGCCGTTTCCTGTCGCGGGCAGTAGGCCAACCCACGCAAGTGAGGTACCATTTTTATCGGGAGACCTGGGGGAACGCGGGGTGCGTCGAAATTTGTGGATCAACGCAGATTCCAGAACTTTCCAGCACAGAAATGTGGGGAAAATGTGTTTTTTTGGACAATTTTTTAGGTTTGCAAGGGATTCTGGGTAACAGAACCTGGTGGGAGGCAGTCAAGTCACCCCATCCTGGATTCCCCTGGGTGTCTAGTTTTCACAAATGTATAGGTTTGCTAGGTTTCCCTAGGTGCCGGCAGAGCTAGGGTTCAAAAACTACAGCTAGGCACTTTGCCAAAAAAGGGTCATTTTGCACTGCGAAATTGAGGTATGTCCACATTGCGTTTTGCGCCGTTTCCTGTCGCAGGCACTAGGCCAACCCATGCAAGTGAGGTACCATTTTTATCGGGAGACCTGGGGGAACGCGGGGTGGGTGGAAATTTGTGGATCCACGCAGATTCCAGAACTTTCCAGCACAGAAATGTGGGGAAAATGTGTTTTTTTGGACAATTTTTAGGTTTGCAAGGGATTCTGGGTAACAGAACCTGGTGGGAGGCATTCAAGTCACCCCATCCTGGATTCCCCTGGGTGTCTAGTTTTCAAAAATGTATAGGTTTGCTAGGTTTCCCTAGGTGCCGGCAGAGCTAGGGTTCAAAAACTACAGCTAGGCACTTTGCCAAAAAAGGGTCATTTTTCACTGCGAAATTGAGGTTTGTCCACATTGCGTTGCGCCGTTTCCTGTTGCGGGCACTAGGCCAACCCACGCAAGTGAGGTACCATTTTTACCGAGAGACCTGGGGGAACGCGGGGTGGGTGGAAATTTGTGGCTCCACGCAGATTCCAGAACTTTCCAGCACAGAAATGTGGGAAAAATGTGTTTTTTTTGACAATTTTGTTAGGTTTGCAAGGGATTCTGGGTAACAGAACCTGGTTGGAGGCAGTCAAGTCACCCCATCCTGGATTCCCCTGCGTGTCTAGTTTTCAAAAATGTATAGGTTTGCTAGGTTTCCCTAGGTGCCGGCAGAGCTAGGGTTCAAAAACTACAGCTAGGCACTTTGCCAAAAAAGGGTCATTTTTCACTGCGAAATTGAGGTAGGTCCACATTGCGTTTTGTGCCGTTTCCTGTCGCAGGCACTAGGCCAACCCATGCAAGTGAGGTACCATTTTTATCGGGAGACCTGGGGGAACGCGGGGTGGGTGGAAATTTGTGGCTCCACGCAGATTCCAGAACTTTCCAGCACAGAAATGTGGGGAAAATGTGTTTTTTTTAACAATGTTTTAGGTTTGCAAGGGATTCTAGGTAACAGAACCTGGTGGGAGGCAGTCAAGTCACCCCATCCTGGATTCACCTGGGTGTCTAGTTATCAAAAATGTATAGGTTTGCTAGGTTTCCCTAGGTGCCGGCAGAGCTAGGGTTCAAAAACTACAGCTAGGCACTTTGCCAAAAAAGGGTCATTTTTCACTGCAAAATTGAGGTTTGTCCACATTGCGTTGCGCCGTTTCCTGTTGCGGGCACTAGGCCAACCCACGCAAGTGAGGTACCATTTTTATCGGGAGACCTGGGGGAACGCGGGGTGGGTGTAAATTTGTGGCTCCACGCAGATTCCAGAACTTTCCAGCACAGAAATGTGGGGAAAATGTGTTTTTTTGGACAATTTTTTAGGTTTGCAAGGGATTCTGGGTAACAGAACCTGGTGGGAGGCAGTCAAGTCACCCCATCCTGGATTCCCCTGGGTGTCTAGTTTTCAAAAATGTATAGGTTTGCTAGGTTTCCCTAGGTGCCGGCAGAGCTAGGGTTCAAAAACTACAGCTAGGCACTTTGCCAAAAAAGGGTCATTTTTCACTGCGAAATTGAGGTATGTCCACATTGCGTTTTGCGCCGTTTCCTGTCGCAGGCACTAGGCCAACCCACGCAAGTGAGGTACCATTTTTATCGGGAGACCTCGGGGAACGCGGGGTGGGTGGAAATTTGTGGCTCCACGCAGATTCCAGAACTTTCCAGCACAGAAATGTGGGGAAAATGTGTTTTTTGGACAATTGTTTAGGTTTGCAAGGGATTCTGGGTAACAGAACCTGGTGGGAGGCAGTCAAGTCACCCCATCCTGGATTCCCCTGGGTATCTAGTTTTCAAAAATGTATAGGTTTGCTAGGTTTCCTAGGTGCCGGCAGAGCTAGGGTTCAAAAACTACAGCTAGGCACTTTGCCAAAAAAGGGTCATTTTTCACTGCAAAATTGAGGTTTGTCCACATTGCGTTTTGCGCCGTTTCCTGTCGCGGGCAGTAGGCCAACCCACGCAAGTGAGGTACCATTTTTATCGGGAGACCTGGGGGAACGCGGGGTGCGTCAAAATTTGTGGATCAACGCAGATTCCAGAACTTTCCAGCACAGAAATGTGGGGAAAATGTGTTTTTTGGACAATTTTTTAGGTTTGCAAGGGATTCTGGGTAACAGAACCTGGTGGGAGGCTGTCAAGTCACCCCATCCTGGATTCCCCTGGGTGTCTAGTTTTCACAAATGTATAGGTTTGCTAGGTTTCCCTAGGTGCCGGCAGAGCTAGGGTTCAAAAACTACAGCTAGGCACTTTGCCAAAAAAGGGTCATTTTGCACTGCGAAATTGAGGTATGTCCACATTGCGTTTTGCGCCGTTTCCTGTCGCAGGCACTAGGCCAACCCACGCAAGTGAGGTACCATTTTTATCGGGAGACCTCGGGGAACGCGGGGTGGGTGGAAATTTGTGGCTCCACGCAGATTCCAGAACTTTCCAGCACAGAAATGTGGGGAAAATGTGTTTTTTTGGACAATTGTTTAGGTTTGCAAGGGATTCTGGGTAACAGAACCTGGTGGGAGGCAGTCAAGTCACCCCATCCTGGATTCCCCTGGGTGTCTAGTTTTCAAAAATGTATAGGTTTGCTAGGTTTCCCTAGGTGCCGGCAGAGCTAGGGTTCAAAAACTACAGCTAGGCACTTTGCCAAAAAGGGTCATTTTTCACTGCGAAATTGAGGTTTGTCCACATTGCGTTTTGCGTCGTTTCCTGTCGCGGGCACTAGGCCAACTCACGTAAGTGAGGTACCATTTTTATCGGGAGACCTGGGAGAAAGCGGGGTGGGTGGAAATTTGTGGCTCCACGCAGATTCCAGAACTTTCCAGCACAGAAATGTTTGGAAAAAGTGTTTTTTTGGACAATTGTTTAGGTTTGCAAGGGATTCTGGGTAACAGAACCTGGTGGGAGGCAGTCAAGTCACCCCATCCTGGATTCCCCTGGGTGTCTAGTTTTCAAAAATGTATAGGTTTGCTATGTTTCCCTAGGTGCCAGAAGAGCTAGGGTTCAAAAACTACAGCTAGGCACTTTGCCAAAAAAGTGTCATTTTTCACTGCGAAATTGAGGTTTGTCCACATTGCGTTGCGCCGTTTCCTGTTGTGGGCACTAGGCCAACCCACGCAAGTGAGGTACCATTTTTATCGGGAGACCTGGGGGAACGCGGGGTGGGTGGAAATTTGTGGCTCCACGCAGATTCCAGAACTTTCCAGCACAGAAATGTGGGAAAAATTAGTTTTTTTTGACAATTTTTTAGGTTTGCAAGGGAGTCTGGGTAACAGAACCTGGTGGGAGGCAGTCAAGTCACCCCATCCTGGATTCCCCTGGGTGTCTAGTTTTCACAAATGTATAGGTTTGCTAGGTTTCCCTAGGTGCCGGCAGAGCTAGGGTTCAAAAACTACAGCTAGGCACTTTGCCAAAAAAGGGTCATTTTTCACTGCAAAATTGAGGTTTGTCCACATTGCGTTTTGCGCCGTTTCCTGTCGCGGGCAGTAGGCCAACCCACGCAAGTGAGGTACCATTTTTATCGGGAGACCTGGGGGAACGCGGGGTGCGTCAAAATTTGTGGATCAATGCATATTCCAGAACTTTCCAGCACAGAAATGTGGGGAAAATGTGTTTTTTTGGACAATTTTTTAGGTTTGCAAGGGATTCTGGGTAACAGAACCTGGTGGGAGGCAGTCAAGTCACCCCATCCTGGATTCCCCTGGGTGTCTAGTTTTCACAAATGTATAAGTTTGCTAGGTTTCCCTAGGTGCCGGCAGAGCTAGGGTTCAAAAACTACAGCTAGGCACTTTGCCAAAAAAGGGTCATTTTGCACTGCGAAATTGAGGTATGTCCACATTGCGTTTTGCGCCGTTTCCTGTCGCAGGCACTAGGCCAACCCATGCAAGTGAGGTACCATTTTTATCGGGAGACCTGGGGGAACGCGGGGTGGGTGGAAATTTGTGGCTCCACGCAGATTCCAGAACTTTCCAGCACAGAAATGTGGGAAAAATTTGTTTTTTTTGACAATTTTTTAGGTTTGCAAGGGATTCTGGGTAACAGAACCTGGTGGGAGGCAGTCAAGTCACCCCATCCTGGATTCCCCTGGGTGTCTAGTTTTCACAAATGTATAGGTTTGCTAGGTTTCCCTAGGTGCCGGCAGAGCTAGGGTTCAAAAACTACAGCTAGGCACTTTGCCAAAAAAGGGTCATTTTTCACTGCGAAATTGAGGTATGTCCACATTGCGTTTTGCGCCGTTTCCTGTCGCAGGCACTAGGCCAACCCATGCAAGTGAGGTACCATTTTTATTGGGAGACCTGGGGGAACGCGGGGTGGGTGGAAATTTGTGGCTCCACGCAGATTCCAGAACTTTCCAGCACAGAAATGTGGGGAAAATGTGTTTTTTTTAAACAATTTTTTAGGTTTGCAAGGGATTCTGGGTAACAGAACCTGGTGGGAGGCATTCAAGTCACCCCATCCTGGATTCCCCTGGGTGTCTAGTTTTCAAAAATGTATAGGTTTGCTAGGTTTCCCTAGGTGCCGGCAGAGCTAGGCTTCAAAAACTACAGCTAGGCACTTTGCCAAAAAAGGGTCATTTTTCACTGCGAAATTGAGGTTTGTCCACATTGCGTTGCGCCGTTTCCTGTTGCGGGCACTAGGCCAACCCACGCAAGTGAGGTACCATTTTTACCGAGAGACCTGGGGGAACGCGGGGTGGGTGGAAATTTGTGGCTCCACGCAGATTCCAGAACTTTCCAGCACAGAAATGTGGGAAAAATGTGTTTTTTTTGACAATTTTTTAGGTTTGCAAGGGATTCTGGGTAACAGAACCTGGTTGGAGGCAGTCAAGTCACCCCATCCTGGATTCCCCTGCGTGTCTAGTTTTCAAAAATGTATAGGTTTGCTAGGTTTCCCTAGGTGCCGGCAGAGCTAGGGTTCAAAAACTACAGCTAGGCACTTTGCCAAAAAAGGGTCATTTTTCACTGCGAAATTGAGGTATGTCCACATTGTGTTTTGCGCCGTTTCCTGTCGCAGGCACTAGGCCAACCCATGCAAGTGAGGTACCATTTTTATCGGGAGACCTGGGGAACGCGGGGTGGGTGGAAATTTGTGGCTCCACGCAGATTCCAGAACTTTCCAGCACAGAAATGTGGGGAAAATGTTTTTTTTTTAACAATTTTTTAGGTTTGCAAGGGATTCTAGGTAACAGAACCTGGTGGGAGGCAGTCAAGTCACCCCATCCTGGATTCCCCTGGGTGTCTAGTTTTCAAAAATGTATAGGTTTGCTATGTTTCCCTAGGTGCCAGAAGAGCTAGGGTTCAAAAACTACAGCTAGGCACTTTGCCAAAAAAGTGTCATTTTTCACTGCGAAATTGAGGTTTGTCCACATTGCGTTTGCGCCGTTTCCTGTCGTGGGCACTAGGCCAACCCACGCAAGTGAGGTACCATTTTTATCGGGAGACCTGGGGGAACGCGGGGTGGGTGGAAATTTGTGGCTCCACGCAGATTCCAGAACTTTCCAGCACAGAAATGTGGGAAAAATTTGTTTTTTTGGACAATTTTTTAGGTTTGCAAGGGAGTCTGGGTAACAGAACCTGGTGGGAGGCAGTCAAGTCACCCCATCCTGGATTCCCCTGGGTGTCTAGTTTTCACAAATGTATAGGTTTGCTAGGTTTCCCTAGGTGCCGGCAGAGCTAGGGTTCAAAAACTACAGCTAGGCACTTTGCCAAAAAAGGGTCATTTTTCACTGCAAAATTGAGGTTTGTCCACATTGCGTTTTGCGCCGTTTCCTGTCGCGGGCAGTAGGCCAACCCACGCAAGTGAGGTACCATTTTTATCGGGAGACCTGGGGGAACGCGGGGTGCGTCAAAATTTGTGGATCAATGCATATTCCAGAACTTTCCAGCACAGAAATGTGGGGAAAATGTGTTTTTTGGACAATTTTTAGGTTTGCAAGGGATTCTGGGTAACAGAACCTGGTGGGAGGCAGTCAAGTCACCCCATCCTGGATTCCCCTGGGTGTCTAGTTTTCACAAATGTATAAGTTTGCTAGGTTTCCCTAGGTGCCGGCAGAGCTAGGGTTCAAAAACTACAGCTAGGCACTTTGCCAAAAAAGGGTCATTTTGCACTGCGAAATTGAGGTATGTCCACATTGCGTTTTGCGCCGTTTCCTGTCGCAGGCACTAGGCCAACCCATGCAAGTGAGGTACCATTTTTATCGGGAGACCTGGGGGAACGCGGGGTGGGTGGAAATTTGTGGCTCCACGCAGATTCCAGAACTTTCCAGCACAGAAATGTGGGAAAAATTTGTTTTTTTTGACAATTTTTTAGGTTTGCAAGGGATTCTGGGTAACAGAACCTGGTGGGAGGCAGTCAAGTCACCCCATCCTGGATTCCCCTGGGTGTCTAGTTTTCACAAATGTATAGGTTTGCTAGGTTTCCCTAGGTGCCGGCAGAGCTAGGGTTCAAAAACTACAGCTAGGCACTTTGCCAAAAAAGGGTCATTTTTCACTGCGAAATTGAGGTATGTCCACATTGCGTTTTGCGCCGTTTCCTGTCGCAGGCACTAGGCCAACCCATGCAAGTGAGGTACCATTTTTATTGGGAGACCTGGGGAACGCGGGGTGGGTGGAAATTTGTGGCTCCACGCAGATTCCAGAACTTTCCAGCACAGAAATGTGGGGAAAATGTGTTTTTTTAAACAATTTTTTAGGTTTGCAAGGGATTCTGGGTAACAGAACCTGGTGGGAGGCATTCAAGTCACCCCATCCTGGATTCCCCTGGGTGTCTAGTTTTCAAAAATGTATAGGTTTGCTAGGTTTCCCTAGGTGCCGGCAGAGCTAGGCTTCAAAAACTACAGCTAGGCACTTTGCCAAAAAAGGGTCATTTTTCACTGCGAAATTGAGGTTTGTCCACATTGCGTTGCGCCGTTTCCTGTTGCGGGCACTAGGCCAACCCACGCAAGTGAGGTACCATTTTTACCGAGAGACCTGGGGGAACGCGGGGTGGGTGGAAATTTGTGGCTCCACGCAGATTCCAGAACTTTCCAGCACAGAAATGTGGGAAAAATGTGTTTTTTTTGACAATTTTTTAGGTTTGCAAGGGATTCTGGGTAACAGAACCTGGTTGGAGGCAGTCAAGTCACCCATCCTGGATTCCCCTGCGTGTCTAGTTTTCAAAAATGTATAGGTTTGCTAGGTTTCCCTAGGTGCCGGCAGAGCTAGGGTTCAAAAACTACAGCTAGGCACTTTGCCAAAAAAGGGTCATTTTTCACTGCGAAATTGAGGTATGTCCACATTGTGTTTTGCGCCGTTTCCTGTCGCAGGCACTAGGCCAACCCATGCAAGTGAGGTACCATTTTTATCGGGAGACCTGGGGGAACGCGGGGTGGGTGGAAATTTGTGGCTCCACGCAGATTCCAGAACTTTCCAGCACAGAAATGTGGGGAAAATGTTTTTTTTTTAACAATTTTTTAGGTTTGCAAGGGATTCTAGGTAACAGAACCTGGTGGGAGGCAGTCAAGTCACCCCATCCTGGATTCCCCTGGGTGTCTAGTTATCAAAAATGTATAGGTTTGCTAGGTTTCCCTAGGTGCCGGCAGAGCTAGGGTTCAAAAACTACAGCTAGGCACTTTGCCAAAAAAGGGTCATTTTTCACTGCAAAATTGAGGTTTGTCCACATTGCGTTGCGCCATTTCCTGTTGCGGGCACTAGGCCAACCCACACAAGTGAGGTACCATTTTTATCGGGAGACCTGGGGGAACGCGGGGTGGGTGTACATTTGTGGCTCCACGCAGATTCCAGAACTTTCCAGCACAGAAATGTGGGAAAAATGTGTTTTTTTTGACAATTCTTTAGGTTTGCAAGGGATTCTGGGTAACAGAACCTGGTGGGAGGCAGTCAAGTCACCCCATCCTGGATTCCCCTGGGTGTCTAGTTTTCAAAAATGTATAGGTTTGCTAGGTTTCCCTAGGTGCCGGCAGAGCTAGGGTTCAAAAACTACAGCTAGGCACTTTGCCAAAAAAGGGTCATTTTTCACTGCGAAATTGAGGTATGTCCACATTGCGTTTTGCGCCGTTTCCTGTCGCAGGCACTAGGCCAACCCACGCAAGTGAGGTACCATTTTTATCGGGAGACCTCGGGGAACGCGGGGTGGGTGGAAATTTGTGGCTCCACGCAGATTCCAGAACTTTCCAGCACAGAAATGTGGGGAAAATGTGTTTTTTGGACAATTGTTTAGGTTTGCAAGGGATTCTGGGTAACAGAACCTGGTGGGAGGCAGTCAAGTCACCCCATCCTGGATTCCCCTGGGTGTCTAGTTTTCAAAAATGTATAGGTTTGCTAGGTTTCCCTAGGTGCCGGCAGAGCTAGGGTTCAAAAACTACAGCTAGGCACTTTGCCAAAAAGGGTCATTTTTCACTGCGAAATTGAGGTTTGTCCACATTGCGTTTTGCGCCGTTTCCTGTCGCGGGCACTAGGCCAACTCACGTAAGTGAGGTACCATTTTTATTGGGAGACCTGGGAGAACGCGGGGTGGGTGGAAATTTGTGGCTCCACGCAGATTCCAGAACTTTCCAGCACAGAAATGTTTGGAAAATGTGTTTTTTGGACAATTGTTTAGGTTTGCAAGGGATTCTGGGTAACAGAACCTGGTGGGAGGCAGTCAAGTCACCCCATCCTGGATTCCCCTGGGTGTCTAGTTTTCAAAAATGTATAGGTTTGCTATGTTTCCCTAGGTGCCAGAAGAGCTAGGGTTCAAAAACTACAGCTAGGCACTTTGCCAAAAAAGGGTCATTTTTCACTGCGAAATTGAGGTTTGTCCACATTGCGTTGCGCCGTTTCCTGTTGCGGGCACTAGGCCAACCCACGCAAGTGAGGTACCATTTTTATCGGGAGACCTGGGGGAACGCGGGGTGGGTGGAAATTTGTGGCTCCACGCAGATTCCAGAACTTTCCAGCACAGAAATGTGGGAAAAATTTGTTTTTTTTGACAATTTTTTAGGTTTGCAAGGGATTCTGGGTAACAGAACCTGGTGGGAGGCAGTCAAGTCACCCCATCCTGGATTCCCCTGGGTGTCTAGTTTTCACAAATGTATAGGTTTGCTAGGTTTCCCTAGGTGCCGGCAGAGCTAGGGTTCAAAAACTACAGCTAGGCACTTTGCCAAAAAAGGGTCATTTTTCACTGCGAAATTGAGGTATGTCCACATTGCGTTTTGCGCCGTTTCCTGTCGCAGGCACTAGGCCAACCCATCGCAAGTGAGGTACCATTTTTATCGGGAGACCTGGGGGAACGCGGGGTGGGTGGAAATTTGTGGTTCCACGCAGATTCCAGAACTTTCCAGCACAGAAATGTGGAGAAAATGTGTTTTTTTGGAAACATTTTTAGGTTTGCAAGGGATTCTGGGTAACAGAACCTGGTGGGAGGCAGTCAAGTCACCCCATCCTGGATTCCCCTGGGTGTCTAGTTTTCAAAAATGTATAGGTTTGCTAGGTTTCCCTAGGTGCCGGCAGAGCTAGGGTTCAAAAACTACAGCTAGGCACTTTGCCAAAAAAGGGTCATTTTTCACTGCGAAATTGAGGTTTGTCCACATTGCGTTTTGCGCCGTTTCCTGTCGCGGGCACTAGGCCAACCCACGCAAGTGAGGTACCATTTTTATCGGGAGACCTGGGGGAACGCGGGGTGCATGGAAATTTGTGGATCAACGCAGATTCCAGAACTTTCCAGCACAGAAATGTGGGGAAAATGTGTTTTTTTGGACAATTTTTTAGGTTTGCAAGGGATTCTGGGTAACAGAACCTGGTGGGAGGCAGTCAAGTCACCCCATCCTGGATTCCCCTGGGTGTCTAGTTTTCACAAATGTATAGGTTTGCTAGGTTTCCCTAGGTGCCGGCAGAGCTAGGGTTCAAAAACTACAGCTAGGCACTTTGCCAAAAAAGGGTCATTTTGCACTGCGAAATTGAGGTATGTCCACATTGCGTTTTGCGCCGTTTCCTGTCGCAGGCACTAGGCCAACCCATGCAAGTGAGGTACCATTTTTATCGGGAGACCTGGGGGAACGCGGGGTGGGTGGAAATTTGTGGATCCACGCAGATTCCAGAACTTTCCAGCACAGAAATGTGGGGAAAATGTGTTTTGTTTGACAATTCTTTAGGTTTGCAAGGGATTCTGGGTAACAGAACCTGGTGGGAGGCAGTCAAGTCACCCCATCCTGGATTCCCCTGGGTGTCTAGTTTTCAAAAATGTATAGGTTTGCTAGGTTTCCCTAGGTGCCGGCAGAGCTAGGGTTCAAAAACTACAGCTAGGCACTTTGCCAAAAAAGGGTCATTTTTCACTGCGAAATTGAGGTTTGTCCACATTGCGTTTGCGCCGTTTCCTGTCGCGGGCACTAGGCCAACCCACGCAAGTGAGGTACCATTTTTATCGGGAGACCTGGGGGAACGCGGGGTGGGTGGAAATTTGTGGCTCCACGCAGATTCCAGAACTTTCCAGCACAGAAATGTGGGAAAAATGTGTTTTTTTTGACAATTTTGTTAGGTTTGCAAGGGATTCTGGGTAACAGAACCTGGTTGGAGGCAGTCAAGTCACCCCATCCTGGATTCCCCTGGGTGTCTAGTTTTCAAAAATGTATAGGTTTGCTAGGTTTCCCGTAGGTGCCGGCAGAGCTAGGGTTCAAAAACTACAGCTAGGCACTTTGCCAAAAAAGGGTCATTTTTCACTGCGAAATTGAGGTATGTCCACATTGCGTTTTGCGCCGTTTCCTGTCGCAGGCACTAGGCCAACCCATGCAAGTGAGGTACCATTTTTATCGGGAGACCTGGGGGAACGGGGGGTGGGTGGAAATTTGTGGCTCCACGCAGATTCCAGAACTTTCCAGCACAGAAATGTGGGGAAAATGTGTTTTTTTTGACAATTTTTTAGGTTTGCAAGGGATTCTGGGTAACAGAACCTGGTGGGAGGCAGTCAAGTCACCCCATCCTGGATTCCCCTGGGTGTCTAGTTTTCAAAAATGTATAGGTTTGCTAGGTTTCCCTAGGTGCCGGCAGAGCTAGGGTTCAAAAACTACAGCTAGGCACTTTGCCAAAAAAGGGTCATTTTTCACTGCGAAATTGAGGTTTGTCCACATTGCGTTTGCGCCGTTTCCTGTCGCGGGCACTAGGCCAACCCACGCAAGTGAGGTACCATTTTTATCGGGAGACCTGGGGGAACGCGGGGTGGGTGGAAATTTGTGGCTCCACGCAGATTCCAGAACTTTCCAGCACAGAAATGTGGGGAAAATGTGTTTTTTTTAACAATTCTTTAGGTTTGCAAGGGATTCTGGGTAACAGAACCTGGTGGGAGGCAGTCAAGTCACCCCATCCTGGATTCCCCTGGGTGTCTAGTTTTCAAAAATGTATAGGTTTGCTAGGTTTCCCTAGGTGCCGGCAGAGCTAGGGTTCAAAAACTACAGCTAGGCACTTTGCCAAAAAAGGGTCATTTTTCACTGCGAAATTGAGGTATGTCCACATTGCGTTTTGCGCCGTTTCCTGTCGCAGGCACTAGGCCAACCCACGCAAGTGAGGTACCATTTTTATCGGGAGACCTCGGGGAACGCGGGGTGGGTGGAAATTTGTGGCTCCACGCAGATTCCAGAACTTTCCAGCACAGAAATGTGGGGAAAATGTGTTTTTTTGGACAATTGTTTAGGTTTGCAAGGGATTCTGGGTAACAGAACCTGGTGGGAGGCAGTCAAGTCACCCCATCCTGGATTCCCCTGGGTGTCTAGTTTTCAAAAATGTATAGGTTTGCTAGGTTTCCCTAGGTGCCGGCAGAGCTAGGGTTCAAAAACTACAGCTAGGCACTTTGCCAAAAAGGGTCATTTTTCACTGCGAAATTGAGGTTTGTCCACATTGCGTTTTGCGTCGTTTCCTGTCGCGGGCACTAGGCCAACCCACGCAAGTGAGGTACCATTTTTATCGGGAGACCTGGGAGAACGCGGGGTGGGTGGAAATTTGTGGCTCCACGCAGATTCCAGAACTTTCCAGCACAGAAATGTTGGGAAAAAGTGTTTTTTGGACAATTGTTTAGGTTTGCAAGGGATTCTGGGTAACAGAACCTGGTGGGAGGCAGTCAAGTCACCCCATCCTGGATTCCCCTGGGTGTCTAGTTTTCAAAAATGTATAGGTTTGCTATGTTTCCCTAGGTGCCGGCAGAGCTAGGGTTCAAAAACTACAGCTAGGCACTTTGCCAAAAAAGGGTCATTTTGCACTGCGAAATTGAGGTTTGTCCACATTGCGTTGCGCCGTTTCCTGTTGCGGGCACTAGGCCAACCCACGCAAGTGAGGTACCATTTTTATCGGGAGACCTGGGGGAACGCGTGGTGGGTGGAAATTTGTGGCTCCACGCAGATTCCAGAACTTTCCAGCACAGAAATGTGGGAAAAATTTGTTTTTTTTGACAATTTTTTAGGTTTGCAAGGGATTCTGGGTAACAGAACCTGGTGGGAGGCAGTCAAGTCACCCCATCCTGAATTCCCCTGGGTGTCTAGTTTTCACAAATGTATAGGTTTGCTAGGTTTCCCTAGGTGCCGGCAGAGCTAGGGTTCAAAAACTACAGCTAGGCACTTTGCCAAAAAAGGGTCATTTTTCACTGCGAAATTGAGGTATGTCCACATTGCGTTTTGCGCCGTTTCCTGTCGCAGGCACTAGGCCAACCCATGCAAGTGAGGTACCATTTTTATCGGGAGACCTGGGGAACGCGGGGTGGGTGGAAATTTGTGGCTCCACGCAGATTCCAGAACTTTCCAGCACAGAAATGTGGGGAAAATGTGTTTTTTGGGACAATTGTTTAGGTTTGCAAGGGATTCTGGGTAACAGAACCTGGTGGGAGGCAGTCAAGTCACCCCATCCTGGATTCCCCTGGGTGTCTAGTTTTCAAAAATGTATAGGTTTGCTAGGTTTCCCTAGGTGCCGGCAGAGCTAGGAATCAAAAACTACAGCTAGGCACTTTGCCAAAAAAGGGTCATTTTTCACTGCGAAATTGAGGTTTGTCCACATTGCGTTTTGCGCCGTTTCCTGTCGCGGGCACTAGGCCAAGTCATGTAAGTGAGGTACCATTTTTATCGGGAGACCTGGGAGAACGCGGGGTGGGTGGAAATTTGTGGCTCCACGCAGATTCCAGAACTTTCCAGCACAGAAATGTTGGGAAAATGTGTTTTTTTGACAATTTGTTAGGTTTGCAAGGGATTCTGGGTAACAGAACCTGGTGGGAGGCAGTCAAGTCACCCCATCCTGGATTCCCCTGGGTGTCTAGATTTCAAAAATGTATAGGTTTGCTATGTTTCCCTAGGTGCCAGAAGAGCTAGGGTTCAAAAACTACAGCTAGGCACTTTGCCAAAAAAGGGTAATTTTTCACTGCGAAATTGAGGTATGTCCACATTGTGTTTTGCGCCATTTCCTGTCGCAGGCACTAGGCCAACCCTCGCAAGTGAGGTACCATTTTTATCGGGAGACCTGGGGGAACGCGGGGTGGGTGGAAATTTGTGGTTCCACGCAGATTCCAGAACTTTCCAGCACAGAATTGTGGGGAAAATGTGTTTTTTTGGACAATTTTTTAGGTTTGCAAGGGATTCTGGGTACAGAACCTGATCGGAGGCAGTCAAGTCACCCCATCCTGGATTCCCTGGGTATCTAGTTTTCAAAAATGTATAGGTTTGCTAGGTTTCCCTAGGTGCCGGCAGAGCTAGGGTTCAAAAACTACAGCTAGGCACTTTGCCAAAAAAGGGTCATTTTTCACTGCGAAATTGAGGTTTGTCCACATTGCGTTTTGCGCCGTTTCCTGTCGCGGGCACTAGGCCAACCCACGCAAGTGAGGTACCATTTTTATCGGGAGACCTGGGGGAACGCGTGGTGGGTGGAAATTTGTGGCTCCACGCAGATTCCAGAACTTTCCAGCACAGAAATGTGGGGAAAAATGTGTTTTTTTGACAATTTTTTAGGTTTGCAAGGGATTCTGGGTAACAGAACCTGGTGGGAGGCAGTCAAGTCACCCCATCCTGGATTCCCCTGGGTGTCTAGTTTTCACAAATGTATAGGTTTGCTAGGTTTCCCTAGGTGCCGGCAGAGCTAGGGTTCAAAAACTACAGCTAGGCACTTTGCCAAAAAGGGTCATTTTTCACTGCGAAATTGAGGTATGTCCACATTGCGTTTTGCGCCGTTTCCTGTCGCGGGCACTAGGCCAACCCATGCAAGTGAGGTACCATTTTTATCGGGAGACCTGGGGGAACGCGGGGTGGGTGGAAATTTGTGGCTCCACGCAGATTCCAGAACTTTCCAGCACAGAAATGTGGGGAAAATGTGTTTTTTTCAGACAATTTTTTAGGTTTGCAAGGGATTCTGGGTAACAGAACCTGGTGGGAGGCAGTCAAGTCACCCCATCCTGGATTCCCCTGGGTGTCTAGTTTTCAAAAATGTATAGGTTTGCTAGGTTTCCCTAGGTGCCGGCAGAGCTAGGGTTCAAAAACTACAGCTAGGCACTTTGCCAAAAAAGGGTCATTTTTCACTGCGAAATTGAGGTTTGTCCACATTGCGTTGCGCCGTTTCCTGTTGCGGGCACTAGGCCAACCCACGCAAGTGAGGTACCATTTTTACCGAGAGACATGGGGGAACGTGGGGTGGGTGGAAATTTGTGGCTCCACGCAGATTCCAGAACTTTCCAGCACAGAAATGTGGGAAAAATGTGGTTTTTTTGACAATTTTTTAGGTTTGCAAGGGATTCTGGGTAACAGAACCTGGTTGGAGGCAGTCAAGTCACCCATCCTGGATTCCCCTGCGTGTCTAGTTTTCAAAAATGTATAGGTTTGCTAGGTTTCCCTAGGTGCCGGCAGAGCTAGGGTTCAAAAACTACAGCTAGGAACTTTGCCAAAAAAGGGTCATTTTTCACTGCGAAATTGAGGTATGTCCACATTGCGTTTTGCGCCGTTTCCTGTCGCAGGCACTAGGCCAACCCACGCAAGTGAGGTACCATTTTTATCGGGAGACCTCGGGGAACGCGGGGTGGGTGGAAATTTGTGGCTCCACGCAGATTCCAGAACTTTCCAGCACAGAAATGTGGGGAAAATGTGTTTTTTTGGACAATTGTTTAGGTTTGCAAGGGATTCTGGGTAACAGAACCTGGTGGGAGGCAGTCAAGTCACCCCATCCTGGATTCCCCTGGGTGTCTAGTTTTCAAAAATGTATAGGTTTGCTAGGTTTCCCTAGGTGCCGGCAGAGCTAGGGTTCAAAAACTACAGCTAGGCACTTTGCCAAAAAAGGGTCATTTTTCACTGCGAAATTGAGGTTTGTCCACATTGCGTCTTGCGCCGTTTCCTGTCGCGGGTACTAGGCCAACTCACGTAAGTGAGGTACCATTTTTATTGGGAGACCTGGGAGAACGCGGGGTGGGTGGAAATTTGTGGCTCCACGCAGATTCCAGAACTTTCCAGCACAGAAATGTTTGGAAAATGTGTTTTTTTGGACAATTTTTTAGGTTTGCAAGGGATTCTGGGTAACAGAACCTGGTGGGAGGCAGTCAAGTCACCCCATCCTGGATTCCCCTGGGTGTCTAGTTTTCAAAAATGTATAGGTTTGCTATGTTTCCCTAGGTGCCAGAAGAGCTAGGGTTCAAAAACTACAGCTAGGCACTTTGCCAAAAAAGGGTAATTTTTCACTGCGAAATTGAGGTATGTCCACATTGTGTTTTGCGCCGTTTCCTGTCGCAGGCACTAGGCCAACCCTCGAAAGTGAGGTACCATTTTTATCGGGAGACCTGGGGGAACGCGGGGTGGGTGGAAATTTGTGGTTCCACGCAGATTCCCGAACTTTCCAGCACAGAAATGTGGGGAAAATGTGTTTTTTTGACAATTGTTTAGGTTTGCAAGGGATTCTGGGTAACAGAACCTGGTGGGAGGCAGTCAAGTCACCCCATCCTGGATTCCCCTGGGTGTCTAGTTTTCAAAAATGTATAGGTTTGCTAGGTTTCCCTAGGTGCCGGCAGAGCTAGGGTTAAAAAACTACAGCTAGGCACTTTGCCAAAAAAGGGTCATTTTTCACTGCGAAATTGAGGTATGTCCACATTGCGTTTTGCGCCGTTTCCTGTCGCAGGCACTAGGCCAACCCATGCAAGTGAGGTACCATTTTTATCGGGAGACCTGGGGGAACGTGGGGTGGGTGGAAATTTGTGACTCCACGCAGATTCCAGAACTTTCCAGCACAGAAATGTGGGGAAAATGTGTTTTTTTCAAACAATTTTTTAGGTTTGCAAGTGATTCTGGGTAACAGAACCTGGTGGGAGGCATTCAAGTCACCCCATCCTGGATTCCCCTGGGTGTCTAGTTTTCAAAAATGTATAGGTTTGCTAGGTTTCCCTAGGTGCCGGCAGAGCTAGGGTTCAAAAACTACAGCTAGGCACTTTGCCAAAAAAGGGTCATTTTTCACTGCGAAATTGAGGTTTGTCAACATTGTGTTTTGCGCCGTTTCCTGTCGCGGGCACTAGGCCAACCCACGCAAGTGAGGTACCATTTTTATCGGGAGACCTGGGGGAACGCGGGGTGGGTGGAAATTTGTGGATCCACGCAGATTCCAGAACTTTCCAGCACAGAAATGTGGAGAAAATGTGTTTTGTTTGATAATTTTTTAGGTTTGCAAGGGATTCTGGGTAACATAACCTGGTGGGAGGCAGTCAAGTCACCCCATCCTGGATTCCCCTGGGTGTCTAGTTTTCAAAAATGTATAGGTTTGCTAGGTTTCCCTAGGTGCCGGCAGAGCTAGGGTTCAAAAACTACAGCTAGGCACTTTGCCAAAAAAGGCTAATTTTTCACTGCGAAATTGAGGTATGTCCACATTGTGTTTTGCGCCGTTTCCTGTCGCAGGCACTAGGCCAACCCTCGCAAGTGAGGTACCATTTTTATCGGGAGACCTGGGGGAACACGGGGTGGGTGGAAATTTGTGGTTCCACGCAGATTCCAGAACTTTCCAGCACAGAAATGTGGAGAAAATGTGTTTTTTTGGAAACATTTTTAGGTTTGCAAGGGATTCTGGGTAACAGAACCTGGTGGGAGGCAGTCAAGTCACCCCATCCTGGATTCCCCTGGGTATCTAGTTTTCAAAAATGTATAGGTTTGCTAGGTTTCCCTAGGTGCCGGCAGAGCTAGGGTTCAAAAACTACAGCTAGGCACTTTGCCAAAAAAGGGTCATTTTTCACTGCAAAATTGAGGTTTGTCCACATTGCGTTGCGCCATTTCCTGTTGCGGGCACTAGGCCAACCCACGCAAGTGAGGTACCATTTTTATCGGGAGACCTGGGGGAACGCGGGGTGGGTGGAAATTTGTGGCTCCACGCAGATTCCAGAACTTTCCAGCACAGAAATGTGGGAAAAATTTGTTTTTTTTGACAATTTTTTAGGTTTGCAAGGGATTCTGGGTAACAGAACCTGGTGGGAGGCAGTCAAGTCACCCCATCCTGGATTCCCCTGGGTGTCTAGTTTTCACAAATGTATAGGTTTGCTAGGTTTCCCTAGGTGCCGGCAGAGCTAGGGTTCAAAAACTACAGCTAGGCACTTTGCCAAAAAAGGGTCATTTTTCACAGCGAAATTGAGGTATGTCCACATTGCGTTTTGCGCCGTTTCCTGTCGCAGGCACTAGGCCAACCCATGCAAGTGAGGTACCATTTTTATCGGGAGACCTGGGGGAACGCGGGGTGGGTGGAAATTTGTGGCTCCACGCAGATTCCAGAACTTTCCAGCAAAGAAATGTGGGGAAAATGTGGTTTATATTTACAATTTTTTAGGTTTGCAAGGGATTCTGGGTAACAGAACCTGGTGGGAGGCATTCAAGTCACCCCATCCTGGATTCCCCTGGGTGTCTAGTTTTCAAAAATGTATAGGTTTGCTAGGTTTCCCTAGGTGCCGGCAGAACTAGGGTTCAAAAACTACAGCTAGGCACTTTGCCAAAAAAGGGTCATTTTTCACTGCGAAATTGAGGTTTGTCCACATTGCGTTTTGTGCTTTTTCCTGTCGCGGGCACTAGGCCAACTCACGCAAGTGAGGTACCATTTTTATCGGGAGACCTGGGAGAACGCGGGGTGGGTGGAAATTTGTGGCTCCACGCAGATTCCAGAACTTTCCAGCACAGAAATGTGGGGAAAATGTGTTTTTTTGGACAATTTTTTAGGTTTGCAAGGGATTCTGGGTAACAGAACCTGGTGGGAGGCAGTCAAGTCACCCCATCCTGGATTCCCCTGGGTGTCTAGTTTTCAAAAATGTATAGGTTTGCTATGTTTCCCTAGGTGCCAGAAGAGCTAGGGTTCAAAAACTACAGCTAGGCACTTTGCCAAAAAAGGGTAATTTTTCACTGCGAAATTGAGGTATGTCCACATTGTGTTTTGCGCCGTTTCCTGTCGCAGGCACTAGGCCAACCCTCGCAAGTGAGGTACCATTTTTATAGGGAGACCTGGGGGAACGCGGGGTGGGTGGAAATTTGTGGTTCCACGCAGATTCCAGAACTTTCCAGCACAGAAATGTGGAGAAAATGTGTTTTTTTGGAAACATTTTTAGGTTTGCAAGGGATTCTGGGTAACAGAACCTGGTGGGAGGCAGTCAAGTCACCCCATCCTGGATTCCCCTGGGTATCTAGTTTTCAAAAATGTATAGGTTTGCTAGGTTTCCCTAGGTGCCGGCAGAGCTAGGGTTCAAAAACTACAGCTAGGTACTTTGCCAAAAAAGGGTCATTTTTCACTGCAAAATTGAGGTTTGTCCACATTGCGTTTTGCGCCGTTTCCTGTCGCGGGCAGTAGGCCAACCCACGCAAGTGAGGTACCATTTTTATCGGGAGACCTGGGGGAACGCGGGGTGCATCAAAATTTGTGGATCAACGCATATTCCAGAACTTTCCAGCACAGAAATGTGGGGAAAATGTGTTTTTTTGGACAATTTTTTAGGTTTGCAAGGGATTCTGGGTAACAGAACCTGGTGGGAGGCAGTCAAGTCACCCCATCCTGGATTCCCCTGGGTGTCTAGTTTTCACAAATGTATAGGTTTGCTAGGTTTCCCTAGGTGCCGGCAGAGCTAGGGTTCAAAAACTACAGCTAGGCACTTTGCCAAAAAAGGGTCATTTTGCACTGCGAAATTGAGGTTTGTCCACATTGCGTTTTGCGCCGTTTCCTGTCGCGGGCACTAGGCCAACTCACGTAATTGAGGTACCATTTTTATTGGGAGACCTGGGAGAACGCGGGGTGGGTGGAAATTTGTGGCTCCACGCAGATTCCAGAACTTTCCAGCACAGAAATGTTTGGAAAATGTGTTTTTTTGGACAATTGTTTAGGTTTGCAAGGGATTCTGGGTAACAGAACCTGGTGGGAGGCAGTCAAGTCACCCCATCCTGGATTCCCTGGGTGTCTAGTTTTCAAAAATGTATAGGTTTGCTATGTTTCCCTAGGTGCCAGAAGAGCTAGGGTTCAAAAACTACAGCTAGGCACTTTGCCAAAAAAGGGTCATTTTTCACTGCGAAATTGAGGTTTGTCCACATTGCGTTGCGCCGTTTCCTGTTGCGGGCACTAGGCCAACCCACGCAAGTGAGGTACCATTTTTATCGGGAGACCTAAGGGAACGCGGGGTGGGTGGAAATTTGTGGCTCCACGCATATTCCAGAACTTTCCAGCACAGAAATGTGGGAAAAATTTGTTTTTTTTGACAATTTTTTAGGTTTGCAAGGGATTCTGGGTAACAGAACCTGGTGGGAGGCAGTCAAGTCACCCCATCCTGGATTCCCCTGGGTGTCAAGTTTTCAAAAATGTATAGGTTTGCTATGTTTCCCTAGGTGCCAGAAGAGCTAGGGTTCAAAAACTACAGCTAGGCACTTTGCCAAAAAAGGGTAATTTTTCACTGCGAAATTGAGGTATGTCCACATTGTGTTTTGCGCTGTTTCCTGTCGCAGGCACTAGGCCAACCCTCGCAAGTGAGGTACCATTTTTATAGGGAGACCTGGGGGAACGCGGGGTGGGTGGAAATTTGTGGTTCCACGCAGATTCCAGAACTTTCCAGCACAGAAATGTGGAGAAAATGTGTTTTTTTGGAAACATTTTTAGGTTTGCAAGGGATTCTGGGTAACAGAACCTGGTGGGAGGCAGTCAAGTCACCCCATCCTGGATTCCCCTGGGTATCTAGTTTTCAAAAATGTATAGGTTTGCTAGGTTTCCCTAGGTGCCGGCAGAGCTAGGGTTCAAAAACTACAGCTAGGCACTTTGCCAAAAAAGGGTCATTTTTCACTGCAAAATTGAGGTTTGTCCACATTGCGTTTTGCGCCGTTTCCTGTCGCGGGCAGTAGGCCAACCCACGCAAGTGAGGTACCATTTTTATCGGGAGACCTGGGGGAACGCGGGGTGCGTCAAAATTTGTGGATCAACGCAGATTCCAGAACTTTCCAGCACAGAAATGTGGGGAAAATGTGTTTTTTTGGACAATTTTTTAGGTTTGCAAGGGATTCTGGGTAACAGAACCTGGTGGGAGGCAGTCAAGTCACCCCATCCTGGATTCCCCTGGGTGTCTAGTTTTCACAAATGTATAGGTTTGCTAGGTTTCCCTAGGTGCCGGCAGAGCTAGGGTTCAAAAACTACAGCTAGGCACTTTGCCAAAAAGGGTCATTTTGCACTGCGAAATTGAGGTATGTCCACATTGCGTTTTGCGCCGTTTCCTGTCGCAGGCACTAGGCCAACCCATGCAAGTGAGGTACCATTTTTATCGGGAGACCTGGGGGAACGCGGGGTGGGTGGAAATTTGTGGCTCCACGCAGATTCCAGAACTTTCCAGCACAGAAATGTGGGAAAAATGTGTTTTTTTTGACAATTTTGTTAGGTTTGCAAGGGATTCTGGGTAACAGAACCTGGTTGGAGGCAGTCAAGTCACCCATCCTGGATTCCCCTGCATGTCTAGTTTTCAAAAATGTATAGGTTTGCTAGGTTTCCCTAGGTGCCGGCAGAGCTAGGGTTCAAAAACTACAGCTAGGCACTTTGCCAAAAAAGGGTCTTTTTTCACTGCGAAATTGAGGTATGTCCACATTGCGTTTTGCGCCGTTTCCTGTCGCAGGCACTAGGCCAACCCATGCAAGTGAGGTACCATTTTTATCGGGAGACCTGGGGGAACGCGGGGTGGGTGGAAATTTGTGGCTCCACGCAGATTCCAGAACTTTCCAGCACAGAAATGTGGGGAAAATGTGTTTTTTTAACAATGTTTTAGGTTTGCAAGGGATTCTAGGTTACAGAACCTGGTGGGAGGCAGTCAAGTCACCCCATCCTGGATTCCCCTGGGTGTCTAGTTATCAAAAATGTATAGGTTTGCTAGGTTTCCCTAGGTGCCGGCAGAGCTAGGGTTCAAAAACTACAGCTAGGCACTTTGCCAAAAAAGGGTCATTTTTCACTGCAAAATTGAGGTTTGTCCACATTGCGTTGCGCCGTTTCCTGTTGCGGGCACTAGGCCAACCCACGCAAGTGAGGTACCATTTTTATCGGGAGACCTGGGGGAACGCGGGGTGGGTGTAAATTTGTGGCTCCACGCAGATTCCAGAACTTTCCAGCACAGAAATGTGGGAAAAATGTGTTTTTTTTGACAATTCTTTAGGTTTGCAAGGGATTCTGGGTAACAGAACCTGGTGGGAGGCAGTCAAGTCACCCCATCCTGGATTCCCCTGGGTGTCTAGTTTTCAAAAATGTATAGGTTTGCTAGGTTTCCCTAGGTGCCGGCAGAGCTAGGGTTCAAAAACTACAGCTAGGCACTTTGCCAAAAAAGGGTCATTTTTCACTGCGAAATTGAGGTATGTCCACATTGCGTTTTGCGCCGTTTCCTGTCGCAGGCACTAGGCCAACCCACGCAAGTGAGGTACCATTTTTATCGGGAGACCTCGGGGAACGCGGGGTGGGTGGAAATTTGTGGCTCCACGCAGATTCCAGAACTTTCCAGCACAGAAATGTGGGGAAAATGTGTTTTTTGGACAATTGTTTAGGTTTGCAAGGGATTCTGGGTAACAGAACCTGGTGGGAGGCAGTCAAGTCACCCCATCCTGGATTCCCCTGGGTGTCTAGTTTTCAAAAATGTATAGGTTTGCTAGGTTTCCCTAGGTGCCGGCAGAGCTAGGGTTCAAAAACTACAGCTAGGCACTTTGCCAAAAAAGGGTCATTTTTCACTGCGAAATTGAGGTTTGTCCACATTGCGTTTTGCGCCGTTTCCTGTCGCGGGCACTAGGCCAACTCACGTAAGTGAGGTACCATTTTTATCGGGAGACCTGGGAGAAAGCGGGGTGGGTGGAAATTTGTGGCTCCACGCAGATTCCAGAACTTTCCAGCACAGAAATGTTTGGAAAATGTGTTTTTTTGGACAATTGTTTAGGTTTGCAAGGGATTCTGGGTAACAGAACCTGGTGGGAGGCAGTCAAGTCACCCCATCCTGGATTCCCCTGGGTGTCTAGTTTTCAAAAATGTATAGGTTTGCTATGTTTCCCTAGGTGCCAGAAGAGCTAGGGTTAAAAAACTAAAGCTCGGCACTTTGCCAAAAAAGGGTCATTTTTCACTGCGAAATTGAGGTTTGTCCACATTGCGTTGCGCCGTTTCCTGTTGTGGGCACTAGGCCAACCCACGCAAGTGAGGTACCATTTTTATCGGGAGACCTGGGGGAACGCGGGGTGGGTGGAAATTTGTGGCTCCACGCAGATTCCAGAACTTTCCAGCACAGAAATGTGGGAAAAATGTGTTTTTTTGGACAATTGTTTAGGTTTGCAAGGGATTCTGGGTAACAGAACCTGGTGGGAGGCAGTCAAGTCACCCCATCCTGGATTCCCCTGGGTGTCTAGTTTTCAAAAATGTATAGGTTTGCTAGGTTTCCCTAGGTGCCGGCAGAGCTAGGGTTCAAAAACTACAGCTAGGCACTTTGCCAAAAAAGGGTCATTTTTCACTGCGAAATTGAGGTATGTCCACATTGCGTTTTGCGCCGTTTCCTGTCGCAGGCACTAGGCCAACCCACGCAAGTGAGGTACCATTTTTATCGGGAGACCTGGGGGAACGCGGGGTGGGTGGAAATTTGTGGCTCCACGCAGATTCCAGAACTTTCCAGCACAGAAATGTGGGGAAAATGTGTTTTTTTTAAACAATTTTTTAGGTTTGCAAGGGATTCTGGGTAACAGAACCTGGTGGGAGGCATTCAAGTCACCCCATCCTGGATTCCCCTGGGTGTCTAGTTTTCAAAAATGTATAGGTTTGCTAGGTTTCCCTAGGTGCCGGCAGAGCAAGGGTTCAAAAACTACAGCTAGGCACTTTGCCAAAAAAGGGTCATTTTTCACTGCGAAATTGAGGTTTGTCCACATTGCGTTGCGCCGTTTCCTGTTGCGGGCACTAGGCCAACCCACGCAAGTGAGGTACCATTTTTACGGAGAGACCTGGGGGAACGCGGGGTGGGTGGAAATTTGTGGCTCCACGCAGATTCCAGAACTTTCCAGCACAGAAATGTGGGGAAAATGTGTTTTTTTTAACAATTTTTTAGGTTTGCAAGGGATTCTAGGTAACAGAACCTGGTGGGAGGCAGTCAAGTCACCCCATCCTGGATTCCCCTGGGTGTCTAGTTATCAAAAATGTATAGGTTTGCTAGGTTTCCCTAGGTGCCGGCAGAGCTAGGGTTCAAAAACTACAGCTAGGCACTTTGCCAAAAAAGGGTCATTTTTCACTGCAAAATTGAGGTTTGTCCACATTGCGTTGCGCCGTTTCCTGTTGCGGGCACTAGGCCAACCCACGCAAGTGAGGTACCATTTTTATCGGGAGACCTGGGGAACGCGGGGTGGGTGTAAATTTGTGGCTCCACGCAGATTCCAGAACTTTCCAGCACAGAAATGTGGGGAAAATGTGTTTTTTGGACAATTTTTAGGTTTGCAAGGGATTCTGGGTAACAGAACCTGGTGGGAGGCAGTCAAGTCACCCCATCCTGGATTCCCCTGAGTGTCTAGTTTTCAAAAATGTATAGGTTTGCTAGGTTTCCCTAGGTGCCGGCAGAGCTAGGGTTCAAAAACTACAGCTAGGCACTTTGCCAAAAAAGGGTCATTTTTCACTGCGAAATTGAGGTATGTCCACATTGCGTTTTGCGCCGTTTCCTGTCGCAGGCACTAGGCCAACCCACGCAAGTGAGGTACCATTTTTATCGGGAGACCTCGGGGAACGCGGGGTGGGTGGAAATTTGTGGCTCCACGCAGATTCCAGAACTTTCCAGCACAGAAATGTGGGGAAAATGTGTTTTTTTGGACAATTGTTTAGGTTTGCAAGGGATTCTGGGTAACAGAACCTGGTGGGAGGCAGTCAAGTCACCCCATCCTGGATTCCCCTGGGTGTCTAGTTTTCAAAAATGTATAGGTTTGCTAGGTTTCCCTAGGTGCCGGCAGAGCTAGGGTTCAAAAACTACAGCTAGGCACTTTGCCAAAAAAGGGTCATTTTTCACTGCGAAATTGAGGTTTGTCCACATTGCGTTTTGCGCCGTTTCCTGTCGCGGGCACTAGGCCAACTCACGTAAGTGAGGTACCATTTTTATCGGGAGACCTGGGAGAACGCGGGGTGGGTGGAAATTTGTGGCTCCACGCAGATTCCAGAACTTTCCAGCACAGAAATGTTTGGAAAATGTGTTTTTTTGGACAATTTTTTAGGTTTGCAAGGGATTCTGGGTAACAGAACCTGGTGGGAGGCAGTCAAGTCACCCCATCCTTGATTCCCCTGGGTGTCTAGTTTTCAAAAATGTATAGGTTTGCTATGTTTCCCTAGGTGCCAGAAGAGCTAGGGTTCAAAAACTACAGCTAGGCACTTTGCCAAAAAAGGGTAATTTTTCACTGCGAAATTGAGGTATGTCCACATTGTGTTTTGCGCCGTTTCCTGTCGCAGGCACTAGGCCAACCCTCGCAAGTGAGGTACCATTTTTATCGGGAGACCTGGGGGAACGCGGGGTGGGTGGAAATTTGTGGTTCCACGCAGATTCCAGAACTTTCCAGCACAGAAATGTGGAGAAAATGTGTTTTTTTTGACAATTTTTTAGGTTTGCAAGGGATTCTGGGTAACAGAACCTGGTGGGAGGCAGCCAAGTCACCCCATCCTGGATTCCCCTGGGTATCTAGTTTTCAAAAATGTATAGGTTTGCTAGGTTTCCCTAGGTGCCGGCAGAGCTAGGGTTAAAAAACTACAGCTAGGCACTTTGCCAAAAAAGGGTCATTTTTCACTGTGAAATTGAGGTTTGTCCACATTGCGTTGCGCCGTTTCCTGTTGCGGGCACTAGGCCAACCCACGCAAGTGAGGTACCATTTTTATCGGGAGACCTGGGGGAACGCGTGGTGGGTGGAAATTTGTGGCTCCACGCAGATTCCAGAACTTTCCAGCACAGAAATGTGGGAAAAAATTGTTTTTTTTGACAATTTTTTAGGTTTGCAAGGGATTCTGGGTAACAGAACCTGGTGGGAGGCAGTCAAGTCACCCCATCCTGGATTCCCCTGGGTGTCTAGTTTTCACAAATGTATAGGTTTGCTAGGTTTCCCTAGGTGCCGGCAGAGCTAGGGTTAAAAAACTACAGCTAGGCACTTTGCCAAAAAAGGGTCATTTTTCACTGCGAAATTGAGGTATGTCCACATTGCGTTTTGCGCCGTTTCCTGTCGCAGGCACTAGGCCAACCCATGCAAGTGAGGTACCATTTTTATCGGGAGACCTGGGGGAACGCGGGGTGGGTGGAAATTTGTGACTCCACGCAGATTCCAGAACTTTCCAGCACAGAAATGTGGGGAAAATGTGTTTTTTTCAAACAATTTTTTAGGTTTGCAAGGGATTCTGGGTAACAGAACCTGGTGGGAGGCATTCAAGTCACCCCATCCTGGATTCCCCTGGGTGTCTAGTTTTCAAAAATGTATAGGTTTGCTAGGTTTCCCTAGGTGCCGGCAGAGCTAGGGTTCAAAAACTACAGCTAGGCACTTTGCCAAAAAGGGTCATTTTTCACTGCGAAATTGAGGTTTGTCCACATTGCGTTGCGCCGTTTCCTGTTGCGGGCACTAGGCCAACCCACGCAAGTGAGGTACCATTTTTACCGAGAGACATGGGGGAACGCGGGGTGGGTGGAAATTTGTGGCTCCACGCAGATTCCAGAACTTTCCAGCACAGAAATGTGGGAAAAATGTGTTTTTTTGACAATTTTTTAGGTTTGCAAGGGATTCTGGGTAACAGAACCTGGTTGGAGGCAGTCAAGTCACCCATCCTGGATTCCCCTGCGTGTCTAGTTTTCAAAAATGTATAGGTTTGCTAGGTTTCCCTAGGTGCCGGCAGAGCTAGGGTTCAAAAACTACAGCTAGGCACTTTGCCAAAAAAGGGTCATTTTTCACTGCGAAATTGAGGTATGTCCACATTGCGTTTTGCGCCGTTTCCTGTTGCAGGCACTAGGCCAACCCATGCAAGTGAGGTACCATTTTTATCGGGAGACCTGGGGGAACGCGGGGTGGGTGTAAATTTGTGGCTCCACGCAGATTCCAGAACTTTCCAGCACAGAAATGTGGGAAAAATGTGTTTTTTTTGACAATTTTTTAGGTTTGCAAGGGATTCTGGGTAACAGAACCTGGTGGGAGGCAGTCAAGTCACCCCATCCTGGATTCCCCTGGGTGTCTAGTTTTCAAAAATGTATAGGTATGCTAGGTTTCCCTAGGTGCCGGCAGAGCTAGGGTTCAAAAACTACAGCTAGGCACTTTGCCAAAAAAGGGTCATTTTTCACTGCGAAATTGAGGTATGTCCACATTGCGTTTTGCGCCGTTTCCTGTCGCAGGCACTAGGCCAACCCACGCAAGTGAGGTACCATTTTTATCGGGAGACCTCGGGGAACGCGGGGTGGGTGGAAATTTGTGGCTCCACGCAGATTCCAGAACTTTCCAGCACAGAAATGTGGGGAAATGTGTTTTTTTGGACAATTGTTTAGGTTTGCAAGGGATTCTGGGTAACAGAACCTGGTGGGAGGCAGTCAAGTCACCCCATCCTGGATTCCCCTGGGTGTCTAATTTTCAAAAATGTATAGGTTTGCTAGGTTTCCCTAGGTGCCGGCAGAGCTAGGGTTCAAAAACTACAGCTAGGCACTTTGCCAAAAAAGGGTCATTTTTCACTGCGAAATTGAGGTTTGTCCACATTGCGTTTTGCGCCGTTTCCTGTCGCGGGTACTAGGCCAACTCACGTAAGTGAGGTACCATTTTTCTCGGGAGACCTGGGAGAACGCGGGGTGGGTGGAAATTTGTGGCTCCACGCAGATTCCAGAACTTTCCAGCACAGAAATGTTTGGAAAATGTGTTTTTTTGGACAATTTTTTAGGTTTGCAAGGGATTCTGGGTAACAGAACCTGGTGGGAGGCAGTCAAGTCACCCCATCCTGGATTCCCCTGGGTGTCTAGTTTTCAAAAATGTATAGGTTTGCTATGTTTCCCTAGGTGCCAGAAGAGCTAGGGTTCAAAAACTACAGCTAGGCACTTTGCCAAAAAAGGTAATTTTTCACTGCGAAATTGAGGTATGTCCACATTGTGTTTTGCGCCGTTTCCTGTCGCAGGCACTAGGCCAACCCTCGAAAGTGAGGTACCATTTTTATCGGGAGACCTGGGGGAACGCGGGGTGGGTGGAAATTTGTGGTTCCACGCAGATTCCCGAACTTTCCAGCACAGAAATGTGGGGAAAATGTGTTTTTTTTGACAATTTTTTAGGTTTGCAAGGGATTCTGGGTAACAGAACCTGGTGGGAGGCAGTCAAGTCACCCCATCCTGGATTCCCCTGGGTGTCTAGTTTTCACAAATGTGTAGGTTTGCTAGGTTTCCCTAGGTGCCAGCAGAGCTAGGGTTCAAAAACTACAGCTAGGCACTTTGCCAAAAAAGGGTCATTTTTCACTGCGAAATAGAGGTATGTCCACATTGCGTTTTGCGCCGTTTCCTGTCGCGGGCACTAGGCCAACCCATGCAAGTGAGGTACCATTTTTATAGGGAGACCTGGGGGAACGCGGGGTGGGTGGAAATTTGTGGATCAACGCAGATTTCAGAACTTTCCAGCACAGAAATGTGGGGAAAATGTGTTTTTTTGGACAATTTTTTAGGTTTGCAAGGGATTCTGGGTAACAGAACCTGGTGGGAGGCAGTCAAGTCACCCCATCCTGGATTCCCCTGGGTGTGTACTTTTCAAAAATGTATAGGTTTGCTAGGTTTCCCTAGGTGCCGGCAGAGCTAGGGTTAAAAAACTACAGCTAGGCACTTTGCCAAAAAAGGGTCATTTTTCACTGCGAAATTGAGGTATGTCCACATTGCGTTTTGCGCCGTTTCCTGTCGCAGGCACTAGGCCAACCCATGCAAGTGAGGTACCATTTTTATCGGGAGACCTGGGGGAACGCGGGGTGGGTGGAAATTTGTGGCTCCACGCAGATTCCAGAACTTTCCAGCACAGAAATGTGGGGAAAATGTGTTTTTTTTACAATTTGTTAGGTTTGCAAGGGATTCTAGGTAACAGAACCTGGTGGGAGGCAGTCAAGTCACCCCATCCTGGATTCCCCTGGGTGTCTAGTTTTCAAAAATGTATAGGTTTGCTAGGTTTCCCTAGGTGCCGGCAGAGCTAGGGTTCAAAAACTACAGCTAGGCACTTTGCCAAAAAAGGGTCATTTTTCACTGCGAAATTGAGGTTTGTCCACATTGCGTTTTGCGCCGGTTCCTGTCGCGGGCACTAGGCCAACCCACACAAGTGAGGTGCCATTTTTATCGGGAGACCTGGGGGAACGCGGGGTGGGTGGAAATTTGTGGATCCACGCAGATTCCAGAACTTTCCAGCACAGAAATGTGGAGAAAATGTGTTTTTTTTGACAATTTTTTAGGTTTGCAAGGGATTCTGGGTAACAGAACCTGGTGGGAGGCATTCAAGTCACCCCATCCTGGATTCCCCTGGGTGTCTAGTTTTCAAAAATGTATAGGTTTGCTAGGTTTCCCTAGGTGCCGGCAGAGCTAGGGTTCAAAAACTACAGCTAGGCACTTTGCCAAAAAAGGGTCATTTTTCACTGCGAAATTGAGGTTTGTCCACATTGTGTTTTGCGCCGTTTCCTGTCGCGGGCACTAGGCCAACCCACGCAAGTGAGGTACCATTTTTATCGGGAGACCTGGGGAACGCGGGGTGGGTGGAAATTTGTGGATCCACGCAGATTCCAGAACTTTCCAGCACAGAAATGTGGAGAAAATGTGTTTTGTTTGATAATTTTTTAGGTTTGCAAGGGATTCTGGGTAACATAACCTGGTGGGAGGCAGTCAAGTCACCCCATCCTGGATTCCCCTGGGTGTCTAGTTTTCAAAAATGTATAGGTTTGCTAGGTTTCCCTAGGTGCCGGCAGAGCTAGGGTTCAAAAACTACAGCTAGGCACTTTGCCAAAAAAGGGTCATTTTTCACTGCGAAATTGAGGTATGTCCACATTGCGTTTTGCACCGTTTCCTGTCGCGGGCACTAGGCCAACCCACGCAAGTGAGGTACCATTTTTATCAAGAGACCTGGTGGAACGCGGGGTGGGTGGAAATTTGTGGATCCACGCACATTCCAGAACTTTCCAGCACAGAAATGTGGGGAAAATGTGGTTTTTTTGACAATTTTTTAGGTTTGCAAGGGATTCTGGGTAACAGAACCTGGTGGGAGGCAGTCAAGTCACCCCATCCTGGATTCCCCTGGGTGTCTAGTTTTCATAAATGTATAGGGTTGCTAGGTTTCCCTAGGTGCCGGCAGAGCTAGGGTTCAAAAACTACAGCTAGGCACTTTGCCAAAAAAGGGTCATTTTTCACTGCGAAATTGAGGTTTGGCCATGTTGCGTTTTGTGCCGTTTCCTGTCGCGGGCACTAGGCCAACCCACGCAAGTGAGGTACCATTTTTATCGGGAGACCTGGGGGAACGCGGGGTGGGTAGAAATTTGTGGATCCACGCACATTCCAGAACTTTCCAGCACAGAAATGTGGGGAAAATGTGTTTTTTTGGACAATTTTTTAGGTTTGCAAGGGATTCTGGGTAACAGAACCTGGTGGGAGGCAGTCAAGTCACCCCATCCTGGATTCCCCTGGGTGTCTAGTTTTCATAAATGTATAGGGTTGCTAGGTTTCCCTAGGTGCCGGCAGAGCTAGGGTTCAAAAACTACAGCTAGGCACTTTGCCAAAAAAGGGTCATTTTTCACTGCGAAATTGAGGTATGTCCACATTGCGTTTTGCGCCGTTTCCTGCCGCGGGCACTAGGCCGACCCACACAAGTGAGGTACCATTTTTCTCGTAACACTTTGCGGAACGCAGGGTGGGTGGAAATTTGTGGATCCACGCAGATTCCAGAACTTTCCAGCACAGAAATGTGGTGAAAGTGTGTTTTTTTCACAATTTTTTAGGTTTGCAAGGGATTCTGGGTAACAGAACCTGGTGGGAGGCAGTCAAGTCACCCCATCCTGGATTCCCCTGGGTGTCTAGTTTTCAAAAATGTATAGGTTTGCTAGGTTTCCCTAGGTGCCGGGAGAGCTAGGGTTCAAAAACTACAGCTAGGCACTTTGCAAAAAAGGGTAATTTTTCATTGAGAAAATGTGGTGTGTTCACGTTGGGTTTTGAGCCATTTCCTGTCGTGGGCACTATGCCTACCCACACAAGTGAGGTACCATTTTTATCGGGAGACTTAGGGTAATTCAGATTTGTAAAGCAACTGTTATTACCTATTGACTTTCGATGCATTTCTGCCTTTGAAATGAAAGACATTGTGTAAACAAAAAGTCATTTTGAAAAATGACCGATAATTCTCATGCTAGTATGAGTATTCCCAATTTCAAAATTTTGTAAATATCTACTGTTTCTAAACTCTATAACTTGTTCCCATTTCAGAAATTCATAGGTGTCGTTCATACCAATTTTTCCATGTATACATTTTCCCACAATAATTGCTATATACCCGGTACATAATAAAAAGCCATTGCAAATTGCTGCTCAGTTTTTTACTCTGGGTTCGTCGGGTTCTTGGTGAACCTACAAGTCCTATATATCCCCACAACCAGTAAGGTCCAGCGGATGTAACGGTATATTGCTTTCAAAGAGCTGTCATAATTAGAAGAAGTTACAGGTGAAAACGTTGACACAAAAGGCTGTTTTTTTCAACTAATTTTCAATTTGTCCTATATTTAACTGTACGTTTCTATAAAGAAACCTTGATAGATCTACACAAATGACCCCTTGCTGAATTCAGAATTTTGTCTACTTTCCAAAAATGTATAGCTTTCCAGGATTAATTATTGCTTTTATACCCATTTCTACCATTAAGTGGAAGGAGGTTGAAAGCACAAAAAATAGCAAAAATAGGCTATGTCCCAGAAAAATGCCAAAACTGTGTAAAAAATGTTGGTTTTCTGACAAAAGTCTGTCATTCCCTAAAAGCTGGGAAAATGGTGATTTCAGCCCCACAAACGCTTTTTGGATACCATTTGCAGGGAAAAACCCAGACGCTTTCATTTGCAGCCCTTTTTTCCCATTTTTCCCCCAAAAAACAAAATTTCGCTGTATTTTGACTAATTTCTGGGACCCCTCCAGGGGAATCCCCAAACCCTGGGTACCTTTAGAATCCCCATGATGTTGGAAGAAAAGGACGCACATTTGGCGTGGATACCTTATGTGGTCAAAAAGTTACAGGGGCCTAAGCGCGCACTACCCCAAATAGCCAAAAAAAGGCTTAGCACAGGGGGGGAAAAGGCCTAGCAGCGAAGGAGTTAAGGTATTCTCAATTGCAGATCTAACATGACAGACATTCTCACATCTCTCAGTGCAAACCTCTGCAATCACAGAATATTTCCCTTGAACTTTCATCAATACCTTAGCAGGGAAGCACTCACACTCATTGTAAACATTTGTTTCACAAAAGGCATATCAACGACAAATTTAAACAAGGGCAGCTGCTTCTGCTGCAAAAGTAATAGAACCTAGTCCTTTACACCCTAGCCATATATTGGCTCTTCAATAGTCTATTGTTCTTAGAAAGATTAATGGAAAAGTAGTTGCTATTCTAGGGATCCCAATCCTTCCACTGATGGACAATTGTGCCCACTACTCATTTACTTTTTTCATTTTCTAGGTCTCTTTTGCCCTAGCTGATATGACAATCTGCAAGCTAAATGGATGTACTCTATTATTTTATTGCTGAACTATCGGAGAACATGGACATGAGCTTGTCCCAACTTATATGCCCACCATATTGCAGGTTGACCACAGTCACCTCAGCAGGCTATGAGGAACCTGGGAGTTGGTTGCAGATACATCAGTTGTGCTAGGCTACCAATCAATGTATCTGTACCTTTGAAAGAGGATGTACCACCCCCTGTATTGAAAATGTATTCAGGCCCCTATAACTGTGTCCCTTGTATGGATGTGACTAGTGTGAAATAGTTCTCGTGCTCTGACAATCCATTCATTTCCTTAATATAAATGTGTGAGGGCCATCTAAGGTACTTCCTCCCTCTGGAAACATTATTTGTGTCCACAAATGTTTTCGGTCTCCATGAGAGATCACTCATTACCATAACCTTTTTAGCTTTTACTTCTCAATCACCTCCAACAACTAGCCCAACATATAATGGGCATTATTGTTGTTACCATTCTGTAAGTAGGCACATACAGCTGGGGTGACCCATCCATCCAGCAGGGACTAAGGCTATATATATTTTTAGCATATGTTTAAAAATGTTTAGATTTTTCTTAATGTATATGTGCACCTCTATTGGATACAGAGGAAGTTAATAAATATATATATTTGAATTCCAGTCAGATTTTAAGTCACAATTCTTAAAATGACACTTTCAGACATTTGGCATTTTATTGTCCTAGCCCTTTGGTGCCTGCAGCCTGTATTTTGGGTCACATGATTGTGATGCGCAAGGCAGTGGGCATTTGTGTATTCCTCCCAAACAGTGACACAAAAGGGGACTAGATGTTGGCAGGATGGGCCATCCTGTCAGGATGTATGGGGCAAAGCTGTTCCCTGCCCCACTTACATTTTAAAGGAGCTGCCTAAAAACACTCACAAAGGACTTCACATTGGCCTTTTGTCACTGAAGATACCTTGAAGCAGGGGCAGGGAGGAAGGAAATTTCAACACCATCTGTGGTGGGAAAACTCTGAGAGCTTCTTCTACTTCAAAGCTGGCAACAGGTATACAACTAGGACCCTCAAACATACTCTTAAGTTCACTCTCGGACCTGCGGAGGACAACCAGAAGGCCTGTCCTGTACTGCACAGGACTAACCTGCTGCTTGAGGCCTGCTTTGTACTTCACAGGACTGCCTTACTGTTGAAAGCCTGCCTTGTATCCTCAGAGGACTGCCCTGCTGCTGGAGGACTGCCTTGCTGCTTGAAACCAGGACCACCAGAGTAACTTCACGGGTAAATAGCTGGCCTCCTGTTCTGAGTTACAGGGGCACAAAAGCTCCAACAACTTGAACCCACTCCTGAACCCTGCCTGAAGTTAATCCTACCATACAAGTCTTGCACACCCAGTTATAAACCCTTAGAAGTGGTGCTAATGGTGCCCAAATATACTTGATTCAAAACTTGGGACTTCAAACAATTTCAGCTAAAAAGTGCCCTGAGAACCGAGAGGAGCCTGGGACCTGCCTGCTCGCTGATCCGCCCAAGGAGCATCGCTGGTCGGCCTGACCTCACAGTAGCTCCCGCTACGTTCTGTTCCGCAGCAGAAACTCCTGTTCAGTGGCTCCTCGCAGAAAGTGTATCAGACCTCTTGGAGCCCTTGTTGGCTACAACTTGTAGCTTCGTCCCACTGGAGATTTTTGACTTTAAAAAAAGAGACTAAATCCCAACTTAGAAATCTTCACGAGCGGCTTCCAGACGATGACTCCTACTTTGAAATTTCCAGCTACCTTGCCCCGCTGAACTATACTTTTTCTTCAAAAATTCTTGTGTTTCCGAACCACGATCCATCATGGTCGACCCTAACTATTGACTTTGCCCCTATCAGGTGTGACTAGATGTCCACAGTTGGTGCTTTGAGTTTTTTTGGCACTAGCTTTTATTAAAAACTTTAAAAATTTATAACTCTGGTTCTACTGATAGTACTTTTTCATTTTTGTATCAAATAATTTCAATAATTTCACTCTATTCTTCTAAATTTGTGTGGGATTTTTCTTGCGTTTTGTTTTCACTCTATTATTGTTGAAGTGCTGCATAAATACTTTGCACATTACCTCTAAGTTAAGTCTGGCTGCTTTTGTGCCAAGCAACCATAGGGTGAAGCATGTGTTAATTTAGTGACTTTAAGTGGTTCCCCTGACAGGGATTGTGGTTGTTGCTTGAAGAGGGCTCAAACATTTTTAAGCAAAAACACAATTTCTAAATGTTTTCCTCAGTGACTGGTCTTTATTGTTCTATCATTCTTCACAGTATGATTGACTGTGCAAACCTACATAGCATGTTCTATGTTTAAACCACACTGTTAAATGCTCCCCTTAGTGAACATTAAAGAATCAACACTCCACAGCCATTCAATATTTCCTCAGTTGTATTCTTCATCACATGTGCACAGATACTACAAGGGTTTAGAACAATATATATGGTTTTAATCCCACAATATGGTTAAAAAACCTTAAATTCACATATAACTATATAGAAGGAAGTATACACAAACTCAAGAATAAGGAAGACAATGTAAGACAAACATTAATCTTTCTATAAATACACCTCTACTTTTTGTGTCACTAAGGGGCCGATTCCGATTCGGGCCGGAAAACGTACCGACCGACTCGGTACGGGAATTTAGTCCGACCGACTCGGACCTGCGCCGCACGACCCGGGTAGTACGATGAAATCCGACAGACTCGGACGGAATACAAAACGACCGACCGAGCCGGACAGAAACAAGGCATCCGGCCGGGAAATCACGCGAAACGAACCGACCGACACGCACTCGGATTGAACCCGAACGAAACGTACCCGCGAACTCCGACCCGCGTAGTACGATGCTGTGCGTGCAAAACACGACCGACTCGCCCGGAGCACAAGCCGTACGACCGACACGCATACAAAACCCAGCCGAAGCAACCCAATACTACGCGACCGACTCGTACGCCGCATATGAAACCTAGCTGACACACAGCGGGAACGAGTCGGACAAGATCGCACCAGACAACTGCAGCGTCCTACTCGGACACAAGAACGACTCCTACATGCACCAAAAACACCAAGGAAATTTTTTTATAAAAAGGGCCAAACAAGCAACCACTAAGCCAATAAATACAGGGAGGAAAAAAAAAATGGAACAAGGACACACCTCCAACTCCACCTACATAAAGGCCACAAATCCCGACCATGATCCCTTGCAAATTCCACTGACCTGCCAGACAGAACACCATCACACAGCAACCACAGACACACTCACAGCTCATACATCACACAAGCCACACACCATTACCACACCTACAAATAGCACCCTCACACACACCCAGCTAAACCTACACTCACACACCCCCACTTGCACACACACACACATCAATCACCACCACCACCACCCATCACCATGCCCCCAAAGAAGAACCATAAGTTCCTATATTGTGAATTGGAAGTCCTGGTAGACGAGATCCTGAGGGTAGAGCCACAGTTGTTTGGTACATTGGTACAACAGACCCCCATGTCGCAGAAAACCAAGATGTGGGCGAGGATTGTCGACAGGGTCAACGCACAATCACCATGTTTGCGCACAAAGGAAGACATCCAGAACAGGTGGTATGATGTGCGCAGGAGGGTCAGGGACCTACTCAAAAGGACTACCTCCTCAGCCAGCACACCGGCAGTGGCCCTCCTGCAAAACCAGTATACCTCAGGCCCTGGGAGGAGAAGGTGCGGGCCATCCTACCACCAGTGAGCGTATACGGACTAACAGACATCCCAGAGCCTGGTGAGTACACAACTAATATACACAATATGGTGTGACTACACACACACATCACAGTCAAGGGGATATGCAAACCATGCACACTTAGCAAATACACACCAACCAAAAGATATCCATCCCAAGATGTGAATGCTAGTCAGACAAACACAATACCTGCCATCCCATAGTGATATGTAACTGTGTCATGACATCTACAAACCTAACAACAAATACAGCAAGGCAGTGGCACAAATAGAACCAACAAATACTCCCAGATATTTACCCACCACTAGAACACCACCTCACAGGGAAGCTCACTGAAAGGAAGGAATTCTGTGTATGCTGGTCAAGTCAGTGTAGCCAATAGCATGATGGGAGTGGTAGTCACAGATATTGGTCACACCCACAATTGGCCCATCAACACCACTCTGAACCATGCTCACATCACAGGGAGTGGAAAACAACTGACAAGATGGCTGACACTGGCTACTGCTGTGGGGAGCACAAGGCCCTGCTGGGAACTGGGCACCAACAAACAACAGGAACACACTGTCAGCCATCTTGCCATTGCTGTCACACTCACACACACTGAAGTCCACTCAAAAGGAAGGAAGGATGGGCATGCTGGGAAGGGGGGTGTAGGCAATAGCATGATGGGAGTGGTAGTCACAGATCAACATCTCACACCCACATGGCCCAGCAAGTTAGCACTGAAGCATGCACACCTCACAGGGAGTCAAAAGCCACTTCAAAGATGTCTGACACTGGCCACAGCTGTGGGGAGCACAAGGCCCTGCTGGGAACTGGGCACCAACAAACAACAGGACCACACTGTCAGCCATCTTGCCATTGCTGTCACACTCACACACACTGAAGTCCATCCAAAAGGAAGGAAGGATGGGCATGCTGGGAAGGGGGTGGAGGCAATAGCAGGATGGGAGTTGTAGGCACAGATATTGGTCACACCCACAATTGGCCCATCAACACCACTCTGAACCATGCTCACATCACAGGGAGTGGAAAACAACTGACAAGATGGCTGACACTGGCTACTGCTGTGGGGAGCACAAGGCCCTGCTGGGAACTGTGCAACAACCAACAGCAGGACACCACTGACTGACATCCTGAAAGACAACTTGCACTCCCTGCAATGGAAGCACGTTCCATGGTGGGATATCTGGCTGGGTGGGAAGGAGGACTCACAGCTATGACCATAGTTACAAGGACCTCCCCTCACACACCCCCTCAACACTAACTCCACATAACCCACCTGGGAGAATGCAATGCCTCACATCCTAACTGAAGATCCCACAAAGAACCACCACCCTGGGTCATGCTGTGTGAAGCACAGGGACACTCTTGGGACTTGTAGCCAAACAACTGCCAGGACAACACTCCCAGCCATCCTGTCAGCACAGGCACCCCACCCCACAGGGAAGCAGAGTCAAAAGGAAGGAAGGATGGGCATGCTGGGAAGGGGGTGGAGGCAATAGCATGATGGGAGTTGTAGGCACAGATATTGCTCACCCTCACAATTGGCCCATCAACACCACTCTCAACCATGCTCACATCACAGGGAGTGGAAAAGGACTCACAAGATGGCTGACACTGGGTACTGCTGGGGGAGCACAAGGCCCTGCTGGGAACTGTGCAACAACCAACAGCAGGACACCACTGACTGACATCCTGAAAGACAACTTGCACTCCCTGCAATGGAAGCACGTTCCATGGTGGGATATCTGGCTGGGTGGGAAGGAGGACTGACAGCTATGACCATAGTTACAAGGACCTCCCCTCACACACCCCCTCAACACTAACTCCACATAACCCACCTGGGAGAATGCAATGCCTCACATCCTAACTGAAGATCCCACAAAGAACCACCACCCTGGGTCATGCTGTGTGAAGCACAGGGACACTCTTGGGACTTGTAGCCAAACAACTGCCAGGACAACACTCCCAGCCATCCTGTCAGCACAGGCACCCCACCCCACAGGGAAGCAGAGTCAAAAGGAAGGAAGGATGGGCATGCTGGGAAGGGGGGTGGAGGCAATAGCATGATGGGAGTTGTAGGCACAGATATTGCTCACCCTCACAATTGGCCCATCAACACCACTCTCAACCATGCTCACATCACAGGGAGTGGAAAAGGACTCACAAGATGGCTGACACTGGGTTCTGCTGGGGGAGCACAAGGCCCTGCTGGGAACTGTGCAACAACCAACAGCAGGACACCACTGACTGACATCCTGAAAGACAACTTGCACTCCCTGCAATGGAAGCACGTTCCATGGTGGGATATCTGGCTGGGTGGGAAGGAGGACTGACAGCTATGACCATAGTTACAAGGACCTCCCCTCACACACCCCCTCAACACTAACTCCACATAACCCACCTGGGAGAATGCAATGCCTCACATCCTAACTGAAGATCCCACAAAGAACCACCACCCTGGGTCATGCTGTGTGAAGCACAGGGACACTCTTGGGACTTGTAGCCAAACAACTGCCAGGACAACACTCCCAGCCATCCTGTCAGCACAGGCACCCCACCCCACAGGGAAGCAGAGTCAAAAGGAAGGAAGGATGGGCATGCTGGGAAGGGGGTGGAGGCAATAGCATGATGGGAGTTGTAGGCACAGATATTGCTCACCCTCACAATTGGCCCATCAACACCACTCTCAACCATGCTCACATCACAGGGAGTGGAAAAGGACTCACAAGATGGCTGACACTGGGTACTGCTGGGGGAGCACAAGGCCCTGCTGGGAACTGTGCAACAACCAACAGCAGGACACCACTGACTGACATCCTGAAAGACAACTTGCACTCCCTGCAATGGAAGCACGTTCCATGGTGGGATATCTGGCTGGGTGGGAAGGAGGACTGACAGCTATGACCATAGTTACAAGGACCTCCCCTCACACACCCCCTCAACACTAACTCCACATAACCCACCTGGGAGAATGCAATGCCTCACATCCTAACTGAAGATCCCACAAAGAACTACCACCCTGGGTCATGCTGTGTGAAGCACAGGGACACTCTTGGGACTTGTAGCCAAACAACTGCCAGGACAACACTCCCAGCCATCCTGTCAGCACAGGCACCCCACCCCACAGGAAGCAGAGTCAAAAGGAAGGAAGGATGGGCATGCTGGGAAGGGGGGTGGAAGTAATAGCATGATGGGAGTTGTAGGCACAGATATTGCTCACCCTCACAATTGGCCCATCAACACCACTCTCAACCATGCTCACATCACAGGGAGTGGAAAAGGACTCACAAGATGGCTGACACTGGATTCTGCTGGGGGGAGCACAAGGCCCTGCTGGGAACTGTGCAACAACCAACAGCAGGACACCACTGACTGACATCCTGAAAGACAACTTGCACTCCCTGCAATGGAAGCACGTTCCATGGTGGGATATCTGGCTGGGTGGGAAGGAGGACTGACAGCTATGACCATAGTTACAAGGACCTCCCCTCACACACCCCTCAACACTAACTCCACATAACCCACCTGGGAGAATGCTATGCCTCACATCCTAACTGACGATCCCACAAAGAACCACCACCCTGGGTCATGCTGGGTGAAGCAAAGGGACACTCTTGGGACTTGTAGCCAAACAACTGCCAGGACAACACTCCCAGCCATCCTGTCAGCACAGGCACCCCACCCCACAGGGAAGCAGAGTCAAAAGGAAGGAAGGATGGGCATGCTGGGAAGGGGGTGGAGGCAATAGCATGATGGGAGTTGTAGGCACAGATATTGCTCACCCTCACAATTGGCCCATCAACACTACTCTCAACCATGCTCACATCACAGGGAGTGGAAAAGGACTCACAAGATGGCTGACACTGGGTACTGCTGGGGGAGCACAAGGCCCTGCTGGGAACTGTGCAACAACCAACAGCAGGACACCACTGACTGACATCCTGAAAGACAACTTGCACTCCCTGCAATGGAAGCACGTTCCATGGTGGGATATCTGGCTGGGTGGGAAGGAGGACTGACAGCTATGACCATAGTTACAAGGACCTCCCCTCACACACCCCCTCAACACTAACTCCACATAACCCACCTGGGAGAATGCAATGCCTCACATCCTAACTGAAGATCCCACAAAGAACCACCACCCTGGGTCATGCTGTGTGAAGCACAGGGACACTCTTGGGACTTGTAGCCAAACAACTGCCAGGACAACACTCCCAGCCATCCTGTCAGCACAGGCACCCCACCCCACAGGGAAGCAGAGTCAAAAGGAAGGAAGGATGGGCATGCTGGGAAGGGGGGTGGAGGCAATAGCATGATGGGAGTTGTAGGCACAGATATTGCTCACCCTCACAATTGGCCCATCAACACCACTCTCAACCATGCTCACATCACAGGGAGTGGAAAAGGACTCACAAGATGGCTGACACTGGGTTCTGCTGGGGGGAGCACAAGGCCCTGCTGGAAACTGTGCAACAACCAACAGCAGGACACCACTGACTGACATCCTGAAAGACAACTTGCACTCCCTGCAATGGAAGCACGTTCCATGGTGGGATATCTGGCTGGGTGGGAAGGAGGACTGACAGCTATGACCATAGTTACAAGGACCTCCCCTCACACACCCCCTCAACACTAACTCCACATAACCCACCTGGGAGAATGCAATGCCTCACATCCTAACTGAAGATCCCACAAAGAACCACCACCCTGGGTCATGCTGTGTGAAGCACAGGGACACTCTTGGGACTTGTAGCCAAACAACTGCCAGGACAACACTCCCAGCCATCCTGTCAGCACAGGCACCCCACCCCACAGGGAAGCAGAGTCAAAAGGAAGGAAGGATGGGCATGCTGGGAAGGGGGGTGGAGGCAATAGCATGATGGGAGTTGTAGGCACAGATATTGCTCACCCTCACAATTGGCCCATCAACACCACTCTCAACCATGCTCACATCACAGGGAGTGGAAAAGGACTCACAAGATGGCTGACACTGGGTTCTGCTGGGGGGAGCACAAGGCCCTGCTGGGAACTGTGCAACAACCAACAGCAGGACACCACTGACTGACATCCTGAAAGACAACTTGCACTCCCTGCAATGGAAGCACGTTCCATGGTGGGATATCTGGCTAGGTGGGAAGGAGGCCTGGATGGCAACCAAATACCACCAATGCTGGTCATGCACACACCTCAACATACACATTGACATGCCACAGGTTGGCAGGACAATGTGCTACACCAATATCACTCTCTGACTGTCACAATTTAGGAGAATGCAATGTCCTGGCCCACATCCAGAGGTACAGCCACAACTGTCAGGTGTATGAACAATTGATGCCAGTAGAAACATAACATACAATCTGTGTCTCTTCCCAAAACAGGTGATGATGGGGACACAGCAGCAGACGAGGAGGAGTCCCTGTCCCAGGCTCCGGGGAACACTGAGCTCACTGGTGTGGATCAGCCACTGCACTCCTCGGATGGCGAAGAACCAGCTGGAACCTCCGGTGTGAGTCATCATGCAGCACCAGCAGGACCAACATCTGCACCCCCTGCACCCACCCCTCCAACAACTGCCAACACACAGGCCACCCCTGCCAACACGGACAGACCAAGGACCACAGATGACAACAGCGCAGGGACCCAGGCCCAAACTGGAGCTGGTGACAACGAGCCCAGGAACAACACCCAAGTGGGCCCACGGTCACCTGTGCGTGCCACCGCAGGTCCTGCACGTGTCGCCAGGGGTGGTGGGAGTGGTGGTAGACATAGGTCACTCTTTGCAGAGGGGTCTGGACTGCATGATGACCCAAAACTGGCACGCATCGCGGATGCGTACCAGACTAGCACCGGAGAGGTCAGCCAGGTAGTGGGGATCCTCAAGGACATACAACAGCAGCAGGCTGCCCATCATGCCCGCTTGGACTCCCACATGTCCTGTGTCGACACACACATGTCACATGTCGAGACACACATGTCACGTGTCGAGACACACATGTCTGGCATGGAGTCCAAGTGGGACACATTGGAACAACTGACAGCGGTGCATAGGGACATACTCACATGCCTCCGCCAGATCAGCACCAACATGGCCTCACCTCCCTGTGTGCCCACAACAACTGCTGCTGAAACAACTGCAAATGCCACAGGGAGGGAGGAGGACTCTGGCAGAGAGTCCCCTGCACCGCCGCAGCCTGCACCTGAGGGTCCCCCCCAAGAAGAGGGGCCGTCCGAAGAGGCCAAACTGAAAGTCCGATGGCCATCTACATCCCCCAGGAAGCCAACACCTGTTCTGGAACTTTTCCTCTGTGTGCAAACTGCACGCCCTGTCGAAGCCAACCCAACTCTCCCACATGACATGGGGAGCTCTAGTTGGCCAAATTCATCAGATGACTGTGGACTTTACTCTGGACATGTCAGCTACCAAGACTTCCAATACACATGGGAACTTTGGATTCCAATTAATATGTACAGCACCCACCATCCTGTGCACCATCCTCACACCTGTATGTAAATAAACTCACCAATACACCATATCTGCCTCTGTTGTGATTCCAACATGGTTTTTGTCATGTAGATGGTGATCTGCTAAATGACACTGTGCATGCTAACTGCTACAGCAAGTCCAACCCCGTCATGTCAGTCATGGCGACGTGACACATATGAGGGAGACACACCACTAGGGCCACACAACACATACACACCAGGGCCATCAGACTCATCACCTATACTGATGTTGCAACTAAATACAGTGGAATGCACAGACACGCCACCTATTCACAGTCACTGTCAACTAGACTACAGGTGCAGTAAGCAAATGTCAGTCAGATGTGTGACTACAGACAACGCACATCCCAAAGTGAAGCACAGGTTTATTACACATTTGCAACATGTTGTTACCACTACAAATGCAAGCTAATCCAACCTGGCTGTGGCCACAAAGTCAAAAAAACAGAAGATAGAAAGTCCAGGGGTGTGTGGCACATCACCTGGAGGGAAACGACTGCTTCCACCTTGGAAGTTGAATCATGGATTCGGGGGATCCAAGTTGATCAGACAACTCCGGCAGCACCCTGTGAAGGACAGACATGACACACAGTCAAAAACAATGAAGAACAGCACAGAACGGCAATACTCATGTCTAATACATGTCACGAGATAACTACACAAAACCAAGTTAGCATGTCAACACTGTTGGGCAGTACAGACCACCTGCAAGGACACATTGCTGCACGCATCCAGTCAAGTAGCACATGGCCACACTCAAACAGCACCAGAGCACCACACACACATATCATGCAAACTCAAATCATTGACATCACAACCCTCTGGAGACTCACATTCAGCTGAAGAAGTTGGTGATGAGCTGTGTGCGGACATCACCATCATCATCATCATCATCTTCACTGGCATCGTGACCCAGGCCAGGATCTTCCACAGGTGGCGGACGTTGGTCATCGTCATCCAGGATGAGAGGCAACTCCTTCCGCACTGCCAGGTTGTGTAGCATGCAGCAGACGATGACAATCTTGCACACCTTTGCTGGGGCATATGGGAGGGCCCCTCCTGTCTTGTCCAGGCAGCGGAAGCGGCTCTTCAGGAGACCAAAGGTCCGCTCAATCACCCTCCTCGTCCGACCATGTGCCTCATTGTAGCGCATCTGGGCTGGTGTCACAGGGTTCCTGAGGGGTGTCAGCAACCACGGCATGTTGGGGTAACCCGAATCACCTACAGACAGACAATTGCACATTAGCCGATTTGAAAATGTGTGCGGAAAACAACATAGCAGAACACACACAATGGTACAAAGTCAGTACACACCAACAAGCCAGGCACGCTGGTTCGGCATCTGTGACATCATCCTCGGGATGCGACTACTCCTCATCACGTAGGCATCGTGTGCCGAACCGGGGAAATGGGCACACACATGTGAGATGGTCATATCTGCAAGACATACCACCAGAGCATTGATCGAATGGTAATGTTTACGGTTGCGGTATGCCTGCTCATGTCCCTGTGGTGGTATCAAAGACACATGTGTCCCATCAATGGAGCCAATTACATGTGGCATCCTCCCCAGGGCATAGAAGTCACTCTTGACGTCAGTGAGTCGTTGACGTGTTGGGAAATAGATGTACTGGTTGAGGTATCCCAACATTGCCCCCAAAACATCGCGTAGCACACGGCTGAACATAGTCTGTGACATCCCACCAGTAGTTGCCACAGTGTGTTGAAAGGTACCGGTGGCAAAGAAGTGTAGGGCTGCCATCACCTTCACCTTGGGGGTCAGCGCTGTAGGATACGGCCGGCCAGGCTGCAAATGTGGGGCCAACCGCACTGCCAAATCCTCAATCAGCTGCCTGGTGAAGCGGTACCGTCGGATGCAGTCACGTTCCACCATGGTTGCAAGGTCAGGGAATGGTCTATGGACAGCAGGAGCCCTGCAGTGCATAGGTGAAGAAAGCAAGATTGTCAGTCACCCCACCTATGTGCCGTTCACCATACTCAATTTCACATGATACATCATCAGTATACACAAGTACTTGATGTGTGTGTCGTTCCGTTTGGACATATATGGCACCTACATGGACATCATCTAACATCTCTGTTCAACAAGTGTTGACAACAGGTTCCAAGGTGTGCTATGGGACACCATTAGGCTGTGTCACAGTACCCATTAACTGCTCTCACGTTCCACACACATACCACAGTGACATGTCTGGACAGATGCTCCACAGGCATCACAGCTCATTGACAGGTAGATTCCCAGGGAGCCTGTCTTGCCACATGGACACTGGCATGACATGGCGTATCATGTACACGTCAGAAAAACAAACATGACACCCACAGGTAGTGGCCCCTGTAGCCTCTGCAGGACAGACATGGACGTCTGTGACACACACACCATCAAAGTTCATGCACAAACCACGTGGATGTGGAGACTGTCTCCCATTGTGCACATGGAGTCAGAGACATGTGACACACAACATGCACACAGACTGTGGAGGGACATCACTATTGTTGGAATGGGCCACCCTGTGACGTACATGCCTTCCCACATGTGAGCCTGGGGGTATGTGACATGTCATACACATACACAACCTGGAAATGTGACCATGACACATGCTCAGAAATGAAAAGTTGCACACCACAGCGGTCAGGTGCACAACACACAAAGGACCCTGTCCCCATTAACACGTGCACAGCCTGGGTGTGCCTGCCCCCAAGTGCCACCCCAAAATCCAAATGTTCACCCCCATACACAGATAAGGTTATGCTGCCACACATGCCTCATAGACAGTGTGGACTGGGTGTGGTGTTGTAGGTGTGCCCCTGAGTCCCTGGAAAGTAAATGTGGCTGGCATAGGTTCACCAGTGACCAGCATGGTGACATATGCGTGTGACCTATCCAGGGACGTGTTGTAGAGCAATGGACCGATCGGTGTGCCCGGCCGGCCCATTGCATTGAATGTGAGCGGGTACGCGTTGTATGCCTGGTACGCATTGTACAGCAATGGACCGATCGGTGTGCCCGGCCGGCCCATTGCATTGAATGTGAGCGTGTACGCGTTGTATGCCTGGTACGCGTTGTACAGCAACGGACCGATCGGTGTGCCCGGCCGGCCCATTGCATTGAATGTGAGCGGGTACGCGTTGTATGCCTGGTACGCGTTGTACAGCAATGGACCGATCGGTGTGCCCGGCCGGCCCATTGCATTGTATGTGAGTGGATACGCGTTGTACAGCAATGGACCGTTCGGTGTGCCCGGCCGGCCCATTGCATTGAATGTGAGCGGGTACGCGTTGTATGCCTGGTACGCGTTGCACAGCAATGGACCGATCGGTGTGCCCAGCCGGCCCATTGCATCGTATGTGAGCGGGTACGCGTTGTATGCCTGGTACGCGTTGTACAGCAATGGACCGATCGGTGTGCCCGGCCGGCCCATTGCATCGTATGTGAGCGGGTACGCGTTGTATGCCTGGTAAGCGTTGTACAGCAATGGACCGATCAGTGTGCCCGGCCGGCCCATTGCATTGAATGTGAGCGGGTACGCGTTGTATGCCTGGTACGCATTGTACAGCAATGGACTGATCGGTGTGCCCGGCCGGCCATTGCATTGTATGTGAGCGGGTACGCGTTGTATAGCAATGGACCGATCGGTGTGCCCGGCCGGCCCATTGCATTGAATGTGAGCGGGTACGCGTTGTATGCCTGGTATGCGTTGCACAGCAATGGACCGAGCGGTGTGCCCGGCCGGCCCATTGCATCGTATGTGAGCGGGTACGCGTTGTATGCCTGGTACGCGTTGTACAGCAATGGACCAATCGGTGTGCCCTGCCGGCCCATTGCATCGTATGTGAGCGGGTACGCGTTGTATGCCTGGTACGCGTTGTACAGCAATGGACCGATCGGTGTGCCCGGCCGGCCCATTGCATCGTATGTGAGCGGGTACGCGTTGTATGCCTGGTACGCGTTGTACAGCAATGGACCGATCGGTGTGCCCGGCCGGCCCATTGCATCGTATGTGAGCGGGTACGCGTTGTATGCCTGGTACGCTTGTACAGCAATGGACCGATCGGTGTGCCCGGCCGGCCCATTGCATTGAATGTGAGCGGGTACGCGTTGTATGCCTGGTACGCGTTGTACAGCAATGGACCGATCGGTGTGCCCGGCCGGCCCATTGCATTGTATGTGAGCGGGTACGCGTTGTACAGCAATGGACCGATCGGTGTGCCCGGCCGGCCCATTGCATTGTATGTGAGCGGGTACGCGTTGTACAGCAATGGACCGAACGGTGCGCACACATTGGCTGGGGCCTGGCATGGCAACAGACGCGTTTTCGAAGCTCCAACGAGTCTGATGCAGTGAATTCAGTTGGCCAGCCACAACAATGTTGCAAAATCATGGGTGTCATGAAGTTGAAGATTTGAAGGATGCTGTGGGCGTGTATTAGTGCTGCAATTCCATGGATAGGTCAAATTCAGAAGATGCAAACGACTTGGACCTATCACTTTGCACACATGGGACAGTATCTGCCTCTGCAGCACACATATAATGCTGGCTGTTCCCCTGAGAGCTCACTTGCCTGTACTACATGCTCCAGGACGACATCTGCCACCAACACTGCTGCTGTTTATGCATCCTCTGGCTCCTGCAATGGCACGTACTGTGGAGAGAGCCGCAGCCTTCAGCCTTGAGGAGAACCAGGCCCTGCTGGACAGCCTCCTTCCACAGTACAGCAAGCTGTATGGGACACCAGGGGAGCAGGTGAGTGTGCTGTCCACTGCCTCACTAATTGTGCATGTTGTCTGACTAGCAGGGCTTTCAGTGTGCACACCACTGGCTAGCATGCCCACTGAGTAGTTGTCACACCCCAAAGTGTGTAGTCACATGCACAGAACTGGTACAGTGCAGTAACAGTGCATTCCAACTAGGTTTACTTCCCATGCAATGATACCATGTAGTGACTGCTGGCAAACTGTTCATAGCCATTGTTGCACTGCCTGTGTACATCATATGCCCCTGTGATTGAGACATGTATATCCAACTGTGTGATGCACGTATATGTTGCATGTGTAGTAATGGCCTTTTCACTTTGTCATCCTCACAGGTTGATGCCCACCAGAAGCAGGAAATCTGGCTGACCATCGCCCGGAAAGTAAGATCCATGGGGGTCTACAGGCGCAGGATCCGCAACTGCCAAAAGAGGTGGCAGGACCTTCGTGGCTGGACCCGGAGGATCGCAAGGGTCCAGCTGAAGCTGTCGCCTCCTCGCAGGAGGGGCGGACACCGGACCCTGACCCCCCACATGCTCCGGATCCTGGCGGTGGTCTTCCCTGACCTGGATGGGCAGCTGAAGGACAGACAGCAGCAAGGAGGGGGTGAGTCCATGACTGCACTGTGCACTTTTTCTGACATGCTATGTGCCCTCCTCTGGCCTGGTTAAACTTCCACAGTACATCAGTCATATGGTCCAGGACCCATGTCCCTCATTTGTTACATGCCCACTTCTCCTCTGATACGCATATGTGTGGCCCTTATAGTCAGGAAATTGTCTAATTTGGGGACTGTGTCATTGCATTTTGCTTTGCTCAAGGTGCGGGACAGCATTTGTTCCCGTGACTATGTTGTGCAATTCATGGGTGGGTCAATTGCTTACACAATGCCTAAGTTCTGACATATGATCTGCGTGTAACTTTGATATGTGGTCCGCTTGCTGCTCTGACTCACCACATGTCCCTGGGGAATGTGGCACACACCCATGCTGCTGGTGGTAACAATATTTGGGCCTCAGGAGTATGTGTATCCAGTGTGTCACACATGCTTAGCCACCTGCCTACTGTCCAGGACTCATCCCTCTTACAGGTGGAGCTGGACAGTCATGCCTACTCCAGTGCATACAATACACTCTGTACTCCCACTCCTGTGTATCATCTGGCATGTTGTGGTCAGTGAAATGTACCCTCAGGTGTCTGCCTCTGTCTCATTGTGCTGTGTCTTCGTTGTCAGGACTACTGGTATGTTCATCGTTTGTGGCTCAGCATGCCATCTGAGATATGACCATGATAGACGATACTTCTGTGACTTATAGGTGTCTGATCACTTGACTGTGCACACAGGTGTTTGCGACTGTGACTTTCAAGCAGCTGTATTTTCATTCACAGCACACTGTGAGGTGCTCATGTTCAGAGAGTTGTGTTTCATGTCCCCCATATGTCCAGTTGGTATGACGTGGACAAATAGTAGTACAGATGATGTGGTTTTTGGGGGATGGACATGTGCACTTGTCAGTCACATAACTTGCATCCCCCATGCCCTCGGATTGTGACACAGTGCAGACTGTTGTTGTCTGGCTGCCATGGCCATGTGACTTGAGACAGTAATGTATGACTTTGCACGCATTCCTGTGTCATGGCATTCAACTTTCTGGGACTGATCCTGCAGGGGAGTGACATGTGCAACATGCACCCCATTGTGGCATTGACTATCCGGACATGGGTGCATCATGGTGTCTGGTGCTGGTATGCATCACATGCATTCCTAATTAGAATCTGGCCATCCCTTTAACCGGACACCTGCACTGACTCAGTGGCAAGAGATGTGATGTGTGTATGTTCACATGCTTCACCGTGTTCCCTGCAATGTCCAACAACTGTGTAGGTGGTGCATGTGTCCACACTGGGGTCTTACCATCAGACAGGCACCAGACAGATGGGTGCAAGGGCAGGAGGGGTGTGAGTCCCATGGTTGACCATCAGACTGACAATTGGCTTCCCGAATCTGTGTGAGGACTATAGGCAATGTTCAACTAAGGATGCCAGGGCTTGCTCTGTAATGTGCTGTACTTACTGTGGTGTGTGCGGTCAGTGCAGGTGACTGATGTTTGTCTGTTTCCCTAATTGTTTGCAGATACATCCACGGCCACAGGAGGGGACAGCTCCACGGATCAGGAGGAGCAGCGGAGCCAGACTGGGTCAGCATTGGACGAGTGGTCAGAGGGACCCAGTGGCACGGAGGGTGAGGGGAGCCACACCGAGGAGTCCTCAGCACCATCCACCTCAGCTGGGGACCACAGCAGCTCGGAGGATGACTCCCTTGTGGAGGTGGGTCTCAGCAGCCACCAAAGGCCAGCTAGTCTGTCTGGCCCCGCCACCACCACCACCACCACCGCCCTCCCATCGTCTCCCATTCCTGAGGTCCGTGGAGGCTCCCGTGCTCGGGAGCGTGTCTCCTTCGTGCCAGGCACCGCAGCCCCTGCCCCTGTGTCCCCTGCTGCCCTGAGTGAGGAGTCTGTGTACCTCCTTCGGCAGCTCCATGTAGGGCAGACAGCAATGCTGAGTGTCCTCCATGCACACACCACTCTGTTGACACTGCTGGTGTCGTTCATGGAGGGCATCTCGACGGGTATGTCTGCCCTACACAGGAGCAATAGGTCCATGGACTCCTCCCTGACGGCAGCAGTGTCCCTCCTCCAACAGTCCCTCACCCCTCCCACCTCTGCCCCATCCACACTTCCTGCCCCCCTACCTGTCCAAAGCACATGCACACCTGCACAGTCATCCACACACACAGACACAAGCAGCACAGACACACCCAAGAGTAAGGCAAGACGTGCACACAAGCATCCTCAGGGAACTGATACCACAGACACAGGGGATGGGGAACACACACACACACAGGCATCCACATTCACTCCGCAGTCCTCCAAATCCTCTCCCTCCAAGACCCCTTCCCTTGCCTCGCCTGCTACCCCACATACACAGCAGGTCTTCCTGTGTGACCTCGGCCTCTTCCCCACCATTCCTGCTGACCCAGCACACCAGGGGAAGAGGAAGTCCACCCACACAGAGAGGAGTGCCCCTCGCCCCTGGACACCCTCCCCCAGGCGCAGGCAGACACAGGAGCCCATTTGGAAGTCCCCCCGGAGCAGGAAGAGCAAGACCCCACCACCACCACCACGCAGCTCCTGCGCCCAGTCTCTCTCCTCCATCCCCCAGGCCACCACTGCACAGGTTCCCCCGCCACACCCTGCCCCAGGTTCCCCCACACACCGATACCGCATCCCCAGACTGCTTAGGCCCTCCCCCTGCCACTTGCTCTTCCACCCCCAACCCAGACGCTCTGCCTGTTAGTGGCACTGTTGTGGGGACCGGGTCCCCCCTCTGTCCTGCCCACCTCATCTGCCCACCTTTCCACTCCCTTGGAGTCATGCACTGCAGTGGAGTCCACAACCACCACGTCTGACTCGGGCACTGCAGTGGGTACCCAGTCCACTACATCAGTCCAGCCCACTGCAGTGGTTGCGGCACCCACACCAACTGACTTGTGTACCACGGTGGTGCCGGCCCCCCCTGAGTCAGATACCTCCACTGCAGTTGCCGGTGACACTCCTGCACCCACCACCCCTTCACTGCCTCACTCTGCCATCCCTTGATCCTGTCCCTGCGGTGCCTGGCCTGCCCCTTGTATGCCCCTCCAAGGGTGATGTCCCCCAACCGTACCAGTGCAGGCAAGCAATGTGTGACCAGTTGTCACTTCTCACCCCGTTGGTACTGTGATTTTGGACTGGCCATTGGCCTTAGTTTCTTTTGGACTTCCGTTTTTACCCTGACATTTGCTGAATAAAGCCTCTTTGTGTTTACTTTTGAGTTTTCTTTTGATGTACATGATGTGGATGAGTAGCATCCTGCATTTGCAGTTGTAATAGTGTTCACATCAGGACGATGAAGTGTTGCAGTGATGGACTCCATGTGGTCCATGGGATATGTGTCCTGTTGTATTCTGGATCTATGGCATCCTTTGCTACAGTCTGAGGGTGTAATGTTCAGCATTTGACACAGGGATGTCCTTTTTGCATTAGTAAATGAACATCTTTGTCTTACACTGATGCACATCTGGTGTGCTTACCACTGTTCAATGTTCCAATTTCCCTGACTGTGTGCCCAGCTCCACTGGACATGCAGTTTTGCACATCAATGTCGAAGGACTCATCTGTGTATACAGTGCAACTTGCTTGACACGTGTTTGGTGTGTGTGCAGATGACTGACGTGACACCCCCGTACCCAGGCTGATGTGAGCAGAGCCTTCTGTGTGTTGTGGTTGTTGACTCACTGACGGAGTGTTCTGCTGACATGTTTGGGTCGTGCACAGACAAGGTTTGGCACAGCGGACCGTCCACAGGAGTGGTGTGCCCTCATGGCAGTGTGTAATCTGGTGACATTGCGTGGGCCTGTGTTGTGTAAGCATGTCTGTGCGTGTTCCCTTCCCTTTTCCTACACAGGCTGTGTCCCTAGGGATGTTCCTGTTTGTGATGCTTGCTGAGTTGTTCTGTGTTCATCCAGCATATTGGACCTGGTTTCTCTGTGATGTGGGTGCATGGCAAACTAATGTTCATGAGGTTGTCATCCCAGGTTGTCTTTGTTGTCAGTGCTGGGGATGCGGGCAAACGCAGATGGGACACATTCAGGATTCCCCTTGGCACTTGTTGTTTACACGAGTAATGTGATTTACAGTTTGTGTTAGGTTACAGTGATTGTGACACGTTTTGTGTGTGACAGCTGCCACTCCTCAGGGTCAGAGCTGCAATGTTGGTAGTTGTGTACGTGTGTTCTTCGTGTGTCACCTTGGCTTCTTCATTGGGACTATGGCCAGGATCCCATTGATTGTGGTGGATTTCACATCATGCCCGTGTACAGCATACTGTGCTGTGTGTCAGACATTGACAAGTCTTGTTGACTGGCCATGTGTGATGGGTTTCTGCACCTTGGTTCCCACCACCACCCCTGGTATTGTCATGGGTGCATGTGCAATGTCACCAGTCCATGTGAGCTTCACTGCTGCACATTGGTGGAGATCAGGGTGTGTGGTGTTGAGTGTGTGCAAAAGTGAGTTGTTGCACGGCCAGACCCCTACCTCCATATTGGCCTTGGCTGGTAGGCCGTGCTGATTGATTGGAGCTTGTGTAGGTGTGATGGTAGTTAGTTGCTCAGGACACATGGCTGGGGTTCACAGTGTGAACGACATCTAACATTGTCATCACAGTGGGATTATCATGCAGGCTAGTGTCAGCACAATATGGGGTCCCTGGGGTAGTGCTGTGGTGGGTCTGTCTCTTGCTGTGTTAGTTGCTGTTCCTACAAGCTTGTGTGACATGTGTTATTTGTGCTCCCTCTCATCTAACAATGCCTGATTGCCCACATAGGGGATTTGGATCCATGAGTTACTTTTGTGTTGCACTGTATGTGCATCTGTGTAATTGGTATTGAGGCCTCATCATGTGTTGTGTGGTTGTCTGGGGACACTGGCACCCCCCCTCACCTGTTGTGTTTGATGTGCAGTGTGGGTCTGCCTGTTTGTGCATCTGCACCACTGCATTGGCATATCTTTAGTGTGCTATTGGCTGTATGTTGTTTGGTGGGTTTCACCTGCTGTCCCTGGGACTCCTAGGTCATCAGTCAGCACAATGATCATTGTTTGTGTGTCCCATTGCTGCCATGGTATGTTATTTGTTCACCTCATATCTACAGTCTCCACAGGGTATCTACATTAGTGTGCCCATTGGTGCAAATATGTGGTTCTGCATTATGATGGTCACTTCTGTCATTGTGTCATTGATGGATGTTGACAGTGTCAGCCCCCATGGGTGATGTTTGTCTGCACATGGCCAAAGGTATGTCTTATTTGCACTGCACTGTTTGCCTCCCCCAATCTATGTTGCTATGGGACACAAGCACTACTTTGCCACTGATGTGTTTGTTGTTCTGTGACAGGAATCATCCATGCAGTTTGGCAGTTGCAGCTTTTTCAATGTCAACACTTACATTTTGGTCACTGTGATGATGGGGGTTTATACCCCATTGCCACAATGTTCAAAATGTGCTTCAGCTATGGACCCCACACTTACCTTTTGGTCACTGTGATGATGGGGGTTTAGACCCCATTGCCACAATGTTCAAAATGTGCTTCAGCTATGGACCCCACACTTACATTTTGGTCACTGTGATGATGGGGGTTTATACCCCATTGCCACAATGTTCAAAATGTGCTTCAGCTATGGACCCCACACTTACATTTTGGTCACTGTGATGATGGGGGTTTAGACCCCATTGCCACAATGTTCAAAATGTGCTTCAGCTATGGACCCCACACTTACCTTTTGGTCACTGTGATGATGGGGGTTTAGACCCCATTGCCACAATGTGCAAAATGTGCTTCAGCTATGGACCCCACACTTACCTTTTGGTCACTGTGATGATGAGGGTTGGACCCCATTGCCACAATGTTCTAAATGTGCTTCAGCTATGGACCCCACACTTACCTTATGGTCACTGTGATGATGGGGGTTTATACCCCATTGCCACAATGTGCAAAATGTGCTTCAGCTATGGACCCCACACTTACCTTTTGGTCACTGTGATGATGGGGGTTGGACCCCATTGCCACAGTGGTCATGGTCTGCTTGCATTGTGGGGGCCACACACATTTATGTGTGACACATGTGATAGGGGGTCACATTGTATGTTCAAAGTCATGTTCAGTGTTGTAGGCATTTGACACAGTCTACACACGCTTGTCATGGTGTTGGGGGGATGTCTTTTTGTTGCATTCCTTATGTTGGTGTGTGCTTGTTGTGTCATGCATTTGCCATCCTGTGAGTGGGGGTGTTGTTGGTGGTAGGCATCCTGCCCCCCATGGGTAGAGGTGGTAGTAGTGGTAGGCATCTGGCACCCATTGGTAGAGGTGGTAGTAGTGGTAGGCATCTGGCACCCATGGGTAGAGGTGGTAGTAGTGGTAGGCATCTGGCACGCCCTGAGTAGGGGTGGTAGTGGTGGTAGGCATCCTGCCCCCCATGGGTAGAGGTGGTAGTAGTGACAGGCATCCAGCCCCCCATGGGTAGAGGTGGTAGTAGTGACAGGCATCCAGCCCCCCATGGGTAGAGGTGGTAGTAGTGGTAGGCATCCAGCCCCCCATGGGTAGAGGTGGTAGTAGTGGTAGGCATCCAGCCCCCCATGGGTAGGGGTGGTAGTAGTGACAGGCATCCAGCCCCCCATGGATAGAGGTGGTAGTAGTGGTAGGCATCCAGCCCCCATGGGTAGAGGTGGTAGTAGTGGTAGGCATCCAGCCCCCCATGGGTAGAGGTGGTAGTAGTGACAGGCATCCAGCCCCCATGGGTAGAGGTGGTAGTAGTGGTAGGCATCCAGCCCCCCATGGGTAAAGGTGGTAGTAGTGACAGGCATCCAGCACCCCATGGGTAGAGGTGGTAGTAGTGACAGGCATCCAGCCCCCCATGGGTAGAGGTGGTAGTAGTGGTAGGCATCCAGCCCCCCATGGGTAGGGGTGGTAGTAGTGACAGGCATCCAGCCCCCCATGGGTAGAGGTGGTAGTAGTGACAGGCATCCAGCACCCCATGGGTAGAGGTGGTAGTAGTGACAGGCATCCAGCCCCCCATGGGTAGAGGTGGTAGTAGTGACAGGCATCCTGCACCCCATGGGTAGAGGTGGTAGTAGTGACAGGCATCCAGCCCCCATGGGTAGAGGTGGTAGTAGTGGTAGGCATCCAGCCCCCATGGGTAGAGGTGGTAGTAGTGGTAGGCATCTGGCATCCCCTGAGTAGGGGTGGTAGTGGTGGTAGGCATCCAGCCCCCATGGGTAGAGGTGGTAGTAGTGGTAGGCATCCAGCCCCCCATGGGTAGAGGTGGTAGTGGTGGTAGGCATCCAGCCCCCATGGGTAGAGGTGGTAGTAGTGGTAGGCATCCAGCCCCCCATGGGTAGGGGTGGTAGTAGTGAGAGGCATCCAGCTCCCCATGGGTAGAGGTGGTAGTAGTGGTAGGCATCCAGCCCCCCTGAGTAGGGGTGGTAGTGGTGGTGGGCATCCAGCCCCCATGGGTAGAGGTGGTAGTAGTGGTAGGCATCTGGCACCCATGGGTAGAGGTGGTAGTAGCGACAGCCATCCAGCCCCCATGGGTAGAGGTGGTAGTAGTGGTAGGCATCCAGCCCCCCATGGGTAGAGGTGGTAGTAGTGGTAGGCATCTGGCACCCCCTGAGTAGGGGTGGTAGTGGTGGTAGGCATCCAGCCCCCCATGGGTAGAGGTGGTAGTAGTGGTAGGCATCCAGCCCCCCATGGGTAGAGGTGGTAGTGGTGGTAGGCATCCAGCCCCCATGGGTAGAGGTGGTAGTAGTGGTAGGCATCCAGCCCCCCATGGGTAGGGGTGGTAGTAGTGACAGGCATCCAGCCCCCATGGGTAGAGGTGGTAGTAGTGGTAGGCATCCAGCCCCCCTGAGTAGGGGTGGTAGTGGTGGTGGGCATCCAGCCCCCATGGGTAGAGGTGGTAGTAGTGGTAGGCATCTGGCACCCATGGGTAGAGGTGGTAGTAGCGACAGCCATCCAGCCCCCCATGGGTAGAGGTGGTAATAGTGGTAGGCATCCAGCCCCCCATGGGTAGAGGTGGTAGTAGTGGTAGGCATCTGGCACCCCCTGAGTAGGGGTGGTAGAGGTGGTGGGCATCCAGCCCCCATGGGTAGAGGTGGTAGGAGTGACAGGCATCTAGCACCCCTGGGTAGGGGTGGTGTTAGTTGTTGGCATCCAGGCCCCTATGTGTATATGTGGCATTGGTGATGGCCATCCCGCCCCTATGGTGCTGCTGTTGCTGGTGTGAGTAATTTCTGCATCCCTCTGTGTGTGTGTGATATGTCGGGTACGTGAAGTTTGTTTTTGTGGTTGGTGTCTGACTTACCTTTTGCGCCGTACGCGTCCGTGCCTGTTCCGGTAATAGATGTAGAGTATTGGTAGGACCTGCGCGATGGGATTCATGGTTGGTTCGTCTCGTTCGTCTTTCTCTTTGCTTCGCCTCGTCCTCGTCGCTGGCGTGTTCGTCTCATAGCCGTGGATCGTCTTGTGGCGCGAATCGGAGCTTATGTACGCCTCTCCCGGATGCTTTGACGTGCCGTGCTTAGCGACGGGTTCGGTGCGTATGGAAAGCGCATCGTACTAGTCCGGCCGGATGGGGCTGCATTTTGGCTTCCATGCGACTCGATTCTGCGTTTCTGGATCCGCATCGGTCGGAGAACAGGACCTGTATTGGGTGAGTATGACTGGGTCGGGATTTGGGCAGTTGTGCGCATCGTACTTGCTCTTTCGGACGTATGTGCGAATCGGTCGGGAAACAGGCATTCGCCTGGCTTTTTTCCCGGCCGAATGGTATTAGGTGCGCCTCCGACCGGGATCGGAATCGACCCCTAGGTGTCCATACATTTTCAGTCAATAACATGTGAGGACAGTCAGTGCCCGTAGATCTTGTCTTAAGATTTCATCAACGCGTTTCAGTGGAATGAACATATAAGAATCACCTTCTTCCTGACTAATACATACATTTCTTTTCCCCAAATTTAAAATGAATGATTTCACATAACATCTATCAAAAATAACGACATGACATAATTAATGAAGATCACAGACATTATGTCCAGATCCCAAAATACAACATCCAATCTATATTTACAAAAACAATTGTTATTCGTATTTATAAATTAACCCCAAAATAAATACAAATTAATTAAGTTAAAAACCACATACATTCTACCAACAACCCATGCTATTCAACATAAATAGCCATTCATATCTCAAACATTCTCCATTCCAAATACTGTAATCCCAGTCTCCTTACATTATCATCACATAATTTATTGTTTTTCACTTAATACAACCTTGTTCACTCTCCTACTGGCAATACAGTCATAAACAGCAACAGGAAGCTCATGGCCAACATCGCCCAAAAAGAATCTATGCTGAGCACCAAGTAAACCACTGTGCCCAGTGTCAGAGATGAAGGCCTCTATGATGTCCTAAAAACGGTATGACACCCCTCAGATCATCCCTACAATTTAAAAAACATGAAGTCATAAAATATCACTTCACTCTTATAGTCTTACCTCAAGTTTCTCAAGTTCTCTGCCAAGGAATAATCTCTGTTCTTCAGGGGGTCAATATTGACAATTTCTCTGTGTGGATACCCTCAATACCACAGAGAACCCTGAACTCTGTAAGGTCTACATATTCCCTATAATACATAAATTGTCACAAATGTGCCCCAACATTTCCAGACCCTCCAGTGTACCTTTGTCACTTGGTGCACTGGTAATCACACCATTTCACGAAAGGTAATTCACTCCGTAACCTGAGAATCATTCACCATAGACCGCCTGAAAGTATTAAGGATATATAAGTCCTTATAGCCCCAATGGTCAATGGGCGCTTAAACCCAATCCCTCACATGTTGTCCTAACTACAAACCTGTTTGCATTCTTTAAATCCGTGTCTAATCGTAACAGGGTCTCGTCGCACATGGCAACAATGCATAGTTGAAATCAACAACACACCAGGAATGCTCAAAGCGAAATTCATCCCTGGCCTGCCCAACTGGCTCTTAAAGTAAAGTTGAAGTAAAAATCAAATAATCAATTGCCCAATAGGCGACACTGCTATTAAACCACAACATGTACTTTTGCCTTGTACCAATTGTGTCACTCAGTTTATCTGTGCTTTCACAAGCAAAAAGCAAACAAGGTCTGACCCTAAATCAATTTCCCCTGTGGTTACTTGACCGTTACAACTCCCACGTGATCTACCCAGCAGGTAACCATAATTCTTTTTACTGGAGTTCTAATGTGGCGGCCATCTTATAATGTAACCCAATCGTGTTTCACAAGTTTAAATGACTCGTACTACCTGGCTGCAGACAACTTATCAATTAGCGCTTTTCCCAAATAATGTCACACAGGGACGCGTTGTGTGTGCTTTCTGGACTCTGCTGGGGACTCACAGTCCCACAACCACCGCAAGCCCTGAGGAGAAGTGGCAGGCAACTTGGAAGGCCCGCTGCTGCTGACGCACTATAAAGCGCCAATTACGGAAGGAGTGGAGCTCAGCAGTGCCGCAGGGACTACAAGCAACACAATGCCCCCAGTTGATTTCGTAGCCGGAAAGGGGGGCGGAGCACCACCACCACATTGGGAGCCCTCCTTGGGACTCCGATGCGAAGGGCATGAGGCTCTTTGCATTTTGCTGACGTCAGCCTGGTCCTAAGGACCAGCCGTGGAGAGTGGGCACGGCCTTCCTTGTCAGCCCAGGCCATTAGTGGGATATTAACAGAACTCCTCTGCTCTCTCTTGGCTTCCCTTCAGTGCAGGAGGGGGCCCAATGAGGGGGGGTCTCTGCCATGCGGCCGGCGTTTCTGTTGCGGCTCCTGCATTGCTACGGCAACCTGCAGGGGCCTCGTGCAGGCGCCCTCTCCCGGAGCAGCCTTCGTGGCTGACGCCGGCCTCAGTGAACTATTGGGTTGCTCCTGCAACCCACTAGGGCCGTGCATTTGATGGCCAGCAGTGGTGTGGAAGCTTGGTTTGGGAAGTACAATACACAGGGCATTCAAAAATTTTAAGCCCCAGATAATTCTTACAGCCAAGTAAAACACATAAATGAACTCCCACTCAGGGAAGCACACAATAGCTTCTCCCCCAATAAGGCATAGAGAGACTTTCAGCAAATAAAGCCCCCGGTAATACTTTAGCAAAGGGTAAAGCACAATGGAAACTTTGATGTCCCTGAGTTTCCTAGAACAGGAGGCCAGCACACGCAAGCCCCTGGAGATTCTCCACAAGCAGGATATCACATCAGGGTAAAAAGAGTCAGTCTTTTTCCTCCACCACAAACAGAAGCAGCAACTGCAGGTCAACCCACCCCTCACTCAGAAAAGGCAGCACTCCTCACACAGTTCTTCCTCTCTTCTTCTTCGTAGGGTACTCTTGTTTCTTGAAGTAATCTAAAGTCTTGGGATTTTAGGGCCAATACTTATGCCCCATTTTGTCATTGTTCTCTTTGTGGTAAGGGTCCTTGAACCCAGTCCAAACCAGTCCTGTCCTCTCTGGTGCAACATGACCACAGGGGGCAGAGACAACATTGTGAAAAGGAGACAGCCCTGGCACACACAGTGCACTTTACTAGGGACTTACCAGTAAATCAAATATGCCAATTGTGGATAACCAATCGTATCACAATTTATACAGAGAGAATCTGCACTTTAGCACTGATCAGTAGTGGTAAAGTGCCTAGAATCCTATAGCCAACAAAATAAGGATCAGAAAAATAGGAGGCAAAAGGCAAAAAGTTTGGGGATAAACCTGCAAAAAGGTACAAGTATAACAGTGACCATCAATCTACCTTGTACTTGTTCCCCCTACGTGGTTGAATGGTCAATGTCCCCCTCTGACTTATGGCACAAGTGAAACCTTGGACCAGCTGACGAACAAGTTTATCTATTGACTCCACTGTAAGGATATATTTTCACTCGATGGGCAGATCAAATTTTAATGTCCAGAACAGGTGGTTTGAGCAGTCTGTCTAAGAAAGACCTTAAGGGGGACTGTGTCATTAATAATTTTAAACAACCGAGTTTTGTGGTGGAATGTCTGTCTGGATCAAAATCACTCATTCAATCTGATGGGAAAATTGCACTTATCCCTCTGGTTTTTTTTTTAACCGCCATCTACGCTGTGCCCCATTGCTGTCTCTTGGTCAACTACCTATGTCAGGAATATGTTACTATCCCAACCAACCACTGCATGTTCTTAATTCTCCTGATGTCCCCCCAATCACTTTGCTAAACAGGTATCAAGTTTTGAATTCTTTACAGGATAATGATTGACTCTGCCCCGGGAAGGATTTTGCCCTTACTAGTACTATGGACGATTGCATGGATAAACAGCGGACCCAAGGCTTGGGATCAACAAATTCTGTTCCTTTTATTGTATCAGAAGTAGTAGGCCCCACCTTTTTCAATGATGTCCAGCCTACTGTGTGTGCCAACTCGGTCTCCAGTACCCCATAGAGGCCTCCTCTCGAGCTATTCGACAAGCCAGCGAAAATGCTTGCAAATTTGTCACATGGAATGTATTTGGGCTTCAAAATAACTTCAGTTTCCAAAATTATTTGTATCCAATAAACCTGGTGTGCTGATCCAACCCACACTGAGAGCTTCTCTTCCCATTTCCTATGTGTGGCACCAACCCCAACAGGGAGGCCAAAGAGGGCTTACAGATTTCAATATCTAATATGCTATCTGTTGTTATAAGAAGGTTTGCATCTGTCCCACCCCATTCCCAGTTTCTTTGGTTATCACCTAAGAGTGGTCCTGACCTGGTGGTGGTGAATTTTTATAATAATGTATTTTTGATTCGACTCGTAGTACGGTGGTTCACGCCCTAGATGCAGGGTTGGAAGTGTTCCTGCACCCAAATCTGTCCCCTTTTGTAATATTATGGGCTGGCGATTTTAATATACAGGCATGTTCTTTATCGGCAAAGCAGATGTGTGGGATTTCTAGTGTAGAAGGGGTAGGTATCCTACATTTCCCAAATAATATTTATGGGAATGTATTGAACTTTTTTATTTTTTAAATATGATCTTCTTTTGCTGGAAAGTTGAATTTCAGATGATGGTGTGCAGAGACCCCCTCTTTTATCGGCAGAGATGCCCAAACTGCTGTTGATCATGTCCTGTTCTCTTCCTTTGCTAATAAACTGGTTTGTCCTGTTTGTGTTATTCCGACTGTAATGAGTGACCATAACCAACTGGTTTGTCAATACTTTTCTGGGTTAAAAGTGTCAAAGGACCTGCAAGCGTATTTAATATTGCCGCGGTCAGACCCAATGGTGTTCGTTTGAAATGGGCAGGGATAGATTCTAGTACTGTTTTACAACAGTTAGTCCGTAGGAACTCTGCTGAGTTCAGCTACTGCATAGAGATGATGGTGGAACATGAAATGTTACTGGCCTCCTTTGTTACAATCAGTGGGCCACTAAGCGCTCTTCTCACATGACCCATGAGTTCTAATAAAATCAAGAACCGTGGGTGGTTTGACCGCTCATGCACCCAGGCCTTCAAGATCCTGAAATTGGCTTTACATAGTTCACCCAGGGACCCTACAGCTATTAGACTACAGCGTAGGATTTATCATAGAGTAATGGCAGACAGGACAAAGGTGCTACAAGAAGAGGCCTGGTCAAAATTGCTACAGGCTGCCAAGACAAAAGACCCTAAGCTGTTCTGGAGTATGGTTAACGCAGCTTTCCTATAAATGATTCTATTCCGAAAGTTAATTCCATTGTCCCTTGTGAAGTATGGGTGGAATATTTTTTGGCCATTTTTTATTCTTTTTGAGTGGCTGGCCGCAGAGCTGAGGACATTAATGAACTGTATAAGAACCACCTTCCTTTAGGCATTACCCTTGAAGAAGTTGATGAGGGGTGAAACCCTGAAACCGGTCCTAGGATGCTTGTTTCCAGTCCAGGGAGGACCTAGCCTGGCAGTTTGGGCTTGGCTGTTCCCATTGGGCGCAGGGTCAAGACTGATTTGCATATGGCTGGGTTCAAACTGGAATGGCATGGGGAGCAAAAACAAAATGGATTTAGGCCCACATCTCTGTACTGGGTGAATGTATGACATTGTTCTGCATTCTGTCCATCAATTGTTCTTTTTGCATTTGTCACCCCGAGTGGGACGGGTATGCCCAGACGTGGGACCCGTGCTCTCCATGCCACTGGAGTGAAGCTATCCTGGCTGAGGAGGGGTGAAACCCTGAAACCAGTCCTAGGATGCTTGTTTCCAGCCCAGGGAGGACCTGGCCTGGCAGTTCGGCTGGACTGTTCCCATTGGGCACAGGGTCAAGACTGATTTGCATATGGCTGGGTTCAAACTGGTATGGCATGGGGAGCTACAAAAAACTATGAATTTAGGCCCAGATCTCTGTACTGGGGTGAATGTATGACATTGATCTGCATTCTATCCATCATTTCTTCTTTTTGTATTTGTATGCAGGCAACACTGTTTTACTATCCAGGACACCAATCGACCTGCAGAGACTAATGAATGCATTTGGGGATTTCATGGACTCCAGGAAAATGGTTATTAACAAATCGAAAACCTGCACTATGGTGTGTGGGAAGAAATCGCAAAAGAGTTTATCAGGGGTTCTCCAATAGCAAGAGTTGATTTCTTTTGTTATTTGGGGAAGCTTTTTGCGAGTAACAGTGAATGGCCCCAACCGGTCATAAATGCTAGTCACAAGATGAGTAGGAACTGCCTGGGTAGTTTTAGGTTTTCCCATAAGTTGGGTAACCAACCAGTCAAGGAGATGGTAGATATTCATAAAGCGAGGGGTCTGTCGACCGCTACATTTGGGGGTGGTCTGTGGGGTTCTATCACTAATAGCTCCCTCCAAGTTGAGGAGACTACCTTTCTAAAGAGTTTGTTGTGTGCACCAGCCTCAGCTTCATCAGTGATTTTTCATAGAGAAGTCTGTTTGTCATTTCTGGAAGATTTGCTGTTATTAAAACCCTATTACTCTGGCTCTCCATTTGGTCCAAAGCCAAAACAAGCTTCACCAAATCAGTTATCTCAGACTGCCTCGCTCTGAACCATGCTTCTAATATCCCTTGGCTCTCCTACATAATTACATCTTACAGTACACTGTTTAATATCTATGTACTACAGGACCCACTTAAATGTCCCTCGATAAAAGCTTCATCAAGGCATCCTTTCTTAAATATAGACAGGATCGCAAAATGAGTGTGGCATTAAGGAAGCCAACAGTTGTTTATTACATGTCGTCCGCCCTGAAGGATGGCTGCCAATATTATTTATCTTGTGTGAACGTTATTCAGCATCGTGTTGTTTTGACCAGATTATGTATGGGTACTGTAAACCATTTAGTCGCCTTCCCAGGAATAAAATACGCCCCCACCGGATATGACGCTATGCCCGTGTGCAGTAGCGGCCTGTGGAGAGAGTGCCGTGGGGCGGTGAGGCGGGGCGGGGAGGGCAGGGTGGGGGTAGTAAACTCCGGCTCACGGCCGACCGGAGTAATGTAAAGAAATGAATAAATAAAATGAATTTGTTGCGCGCGCTGAAACGCCAAATGCGTTTCAGCGCGCAATGAAATTCGTTTTATTTATTTATTTCTTTACATTACTCGGTCGGCCATGAGCCGAAGTTTACTACCCCCCACCCTGCCCCTCCCCCGCCCCGCATCACCGCCCCACGGCACTCCCTCCACGGGCCGCTACTGCCCATGTGACAGTTGGTCTAAGCAAAGCAGTCAGCACTTTATATTATTCTGTGATCTTTTCAAGGGATTTAAGAAGATATTACCTTAAACCAATTCTTCTTGCACAGAATATTAAAGACTATAATTCTGCACTGTGTTACCTGTTTGCACTTGATGACACTAGTTTGTTTTAACGTTGCACTCTTTGGGGCCGATTCATAGAACTAATCTGAGACAAAATCCTAAACTTACTACTTTTGGTATTCACAGAAGGCATTTAGTAGTAGTAAAGTTAGGACTACTAACTTTACTACTACTAACTAAGACAAAATCCTAAACTTACTACTTTTGGTATTCACAGAAGGCATTTAGTAGTAGTAAAGTTAGGACTACTAACTTTACTACTACTAACTAAGACAAAATCCTAAACTTACTACTTTTGGTATTCACAGAAGGCATTTAGTAATAGTAAAGTTAGGACTACTAATTTTACCTCTACTAAATGCCTACTGTGAATACCAAAAGTAGTAAGTTTAGGAATTTGTCTTAGTTAGTAGTAAAGTTAGTAGTCCTAACTTTACTACTACTAAATGCCTTCTGTGAATACCAAAAGTAGTAAGTTTAGGAATTTGTCTTAGTTAGTAGTAGTAAGTTAGTAGTCCTAACTTTACTACTACTAAATGCCTTCTGTGAATACCAAAAGTAGTAAGTTTAGGAATTTGTCTTAGTTAGTAGTAGTAAAGTTAGTAGTCCTAACTTTACTACTACTAAATGTCTTCTATGAATTCCAAAAGTAGTAAGTTTAGGATTTTGTCTCAGATTAGTTCTGTGAATCAGCCCCTTTATTACTAGGGCTATACCCCTCAGGAAAAGTATGGATTGAGTCAGGGTTGTTTTTAACCAATGTTTTAATCTCCTGTGATTTTTATGATGTATGTATATTTTATTGATGATATCTTTGTATATATTTTTATGGCTGTTTTGAACTTGCTGACTAAAGTATTGAATCAAATCAAATCGACACATACCTCATCTAATTACTTATTTTTTACATTGCTGAAATTTCTGTGAGTGTATGCTGAATCTATAATGAAACATTCACCATAATTAAAATAATATTCCCAGTGTGGGAAACATATTAAGAATCCCTAAACATAGTATCAATAAAGAAAGGTAAATACAACACCAGTAATCCCACTTTTGGTGTGCTCGATTTACTGGTTGTACCCGTTGTTTACGGATAAGAAGCCTCACCTCAACCTTTCTTTATTTTCTCACTATTCATTTTCGATTTTTCGCAGTAGCACTTTCCTTAAGGTCCTGACGAAAGCTGTGACACCTTTTGGGTCGTTTAGACTGAAACATGTAGACCTGGATTTGTCTGTCACATGCAGTTATTATTTCACACTGCAGGTGCTCTGTTTTTAATCCTGGCACTAGAAACGAGTCAATAAAGTTTCTGTCGCTCCTGGTAGCTAGTTTTAGCATCACTTTCCTCACTTTTCAAATTGTTTTTTTTTGCACTGCGCCCATTACCCAACTAGTTTAGTGCCTTCTCATCTGTAGGATTTAGTATATCCTTTACAGAGTAGTAACAAAGACATCCCTGAGCTCCCCCTCACAGTGAGGGGGTTGTAGCCCTTGGCGGGGCTAGGCATCCCCGTCAAGAGGAGAATCCCAGATGATGAAGCATGCCACTTCGATGGGTGATGGGATTTTGTCCTAATTAAGGGACTCCCCCAGAAGCACCCATCTTTGCTGTCTCTTTTCTTGTATGGTCTTGTACTTAGACTCGAGGATTTCTTTTGTTTATTCTTTAATGGTTGGGGATCTAATCCTCGCTGGTCTCTTAAACTTCCCTAGGACCCCCCCTCTCTCTTTTGTATCCATTAGCTTACTGTGCACCCACAAAAGACAAAGTGAATCCTGCATTCACGCAGGCACACCCCTCACACTGCGCTCTCAAAACATGATGGTTATCCTGCACTCACACAAGAACTGCTCACACACAGGTACACCGCTCACTACGAAGAAGTGTAGGAGAGGATGTGGTCTCACGGCTAGACTGCCGACTTTGGAGGTGGGATACCAAGGTTCGAGCCTCGGGGTTGACTCCACATCCTGTGATTCTGGGCAAATCACTTAATCTCCCTGTGCCTACCAAAAAAATGAATGTGTCCTTGTGTAACGTAACTGGTGCTCATGTAAAGCGCTCCCAATACCTTCGGGTCGAGTTTGCGCTATATAAATCTGCAATTTTTTTTAAAAAAGCAGAGTTGGGACAGATGCTGGGTTAGACAGTACAAATTGAGTATCTGGTGCATTGGTCCTCCAGTACAACTCAAAACTGTTGAGGTACGTTACAGTGAAGTCTGAATTTCCACTCAGGTTATCTAATCTCCCATCAGCCACACTTGGAGCAGTACTGGATCTATGTGAGCCTGATCTTTGTGGACTTTTGTGGGGAAGAGTCTTCGCATCAAAAAAAGTCCCACTTGCCTACTAAAAAACAAGGTGGTGGTGTTTGTTGTAATGCAATAATGTGCTAAAAAAATAAGTAAATAAATACAGAAAAACAAAAGAAAAAATATGCCCCCTAAATATGGAGGGCATGTGTTTCAATAAAAAAAAGTTATGCTTCTCACTGTTCTGCTATTTTGAAACAGTACAAAATGAGAGTATACAGAATATGTTTTCAAGGTACTGGTATAGTTTTGAAGCTTGCAGCAGTGATGCCTGGTGCCCTGCATAAGAAAAGTGTGGTCCAGTAGCAATGACAGTGGAGGTACTGGTACTCTCCTTGCTCAATTAGCACTAGTCTTCAGTTGCAGGTGAGCTGCAGGGGATAGACTGAAGGAAATATCTTCTAAGTTTGGACTCTTCTGGATGCAGAGTAACACAGAGTGAGCAGGCAAAATACTGCTATTCAATCTACTTGACCTCCTTAAGAGCCACTGTTGTATATTAGATGGAGTCAAACATTGGCAACAAAGGCAATGGCTGATTCACTGCCCAATTGTATGTACGCTGTTCTGAAAGGCTGAACCAATATGTGAATGACACTCTGTCTGACGAATAACTTAAGTGGGATTACCCAAAGCTCCTTTTCTCTTAGCAATAATATCGTTAAGAAAATATGAGACTGGTGAGACAGCTAAAACAGTCTTTTTGGCAGATGTAAAACAGAGAAAAATAGATAGAGCACAGGAAGCAGGAGTGCAGCAGGTCCTTGGCTCACACTCATACACTTGACATATAGTCAAGTGCATCACAATCTTCCCTGGAAGACATGAAAAAAGTATAGCACTGCAGGGCCATTGCAAGCTTCCGTCAAAGAGATGGAGCAAGTGTGGTACTGGGCAGCACCATTAAATGCAACCCTTAGATACAACAAATAAGCAGCATTTCAGACTTGGGACAAGTGTAAGGAGCAGCACGGGGAGTATGAGTACAAGCATGACTCACATGCCTAACAAGATTGCCACACTCAAAACAAATACAGCACCAGGAAGGAGTACACGCTTCCCTCACACCTATAGAACATATACCGATCTGACCAGAAACAAGTTTTCCTCGCATTCACAGAACATGACACCATTTACAGCAGCAGTTCAAGCCTGTGTACACACCCACACACACACACACACACACACACAATGTGCAGCATTTGGCACCAGTGGAAGTTCCCCACACATGCAGCACAGGTACAAGACGGTCAGCAGCAGTGCAAGGTAAGATATCCTGACATACAAAACAGGTATCACACTGGCAGCAGCATCTCAGCTTATTATAGGGAGCAAATAACCAGAATAAAGTACAAAGGTGGATGAGCCACTGAAGGTGAGAGCCAGGCTCTGGTTCAGCTTGAGGTCCTCTTGAGCCCTCGAGCCCAAAATGAGCTAAGCTTTCTTGCAGCTTCTTCCTGTTACCCATGCTCTAACCTCATGCACCATGAATGAAAGACAAAGCATTAAACTTTGATATATATCAAACAGGAGTGTGAAAGGGATACCAATCTAGTGGCTGAATTTCACAATGAGAAACCAGAAAACCTGGGGTCAATTCCGACTTGTCAATTTGACTAAATTTTGTGATTCTTGGCAAATGTTTTGTTTTATCATGCCTCCCATTCTTTTATTATTCCGTATGAGAAAACCTTGTTGTACATGAGGATATATGCTGAACAAAAATCCCTCTTGTGTTTGGCTTAATGGACTATGATGCTGCTCCATGTAAAATAATAATAAGGCCCACATATAGAATGCACATGACAAATAACCTGCCTCTTAGTTCACTAATGGGATTGTCATTAGGGTGGGGAGATGGGGGCATGAATATTTCTATGTTCATATTTAAAAATAATCACTTTTAATAAATTCAGCTCAATGCAGTGATATAAGCGGATGCACCAAGGTGAAACATTTGTTAAAAAATACTTTTTTGAATTTTGAAGACACTTTAAAATATATTTACATATCATTTGTTTCACGATTTGCATGCCAATTGGTCGTATGACTCAGCTCATGCCTGGTTCTTAGAGTCAAGACAGACACTTGGCTGTGCTCTCCCTGTTAATTTGTTGGCGTTCCTCCTCTGTCAATATATCGCTCTAGGTAGCAACATCTTGTTTTCTGATATTTTGGCTGATTTCCATGGGTATCAGAAGGATTATTATTCCTACTTCTGGTTTGAATATGGAAAAATTGTGCATTAGCGACCATAAGAAGTTGTTTTAAAGTTAACTCTGCATTTGTTTAGCATAAAATGAAACAAATAATGCTCAACTAATTAATTTCCCCACTTCCAGCACTCTGCCCTAAGTAATGCTATGTTTTTTTTTTAACTAACCCCATCATCTGACCTCCACCCGCCATCCTGAACGCAGTGATTACTGTAACTGTCTTATCTTAGAAGCTACACAGCAGCATGGGCATAACTTCTTCTTTGACCTTTGCTGGAGCAAGCAGCCAAGACCGAATGATGCAAGCAGCATTTACAAAATTGAGCATGCGCACTGTTCGGCCATTCAGTGAACGTGCAATGAGCCTTCACAGCGCCCCAACAGGTGCATCAGTGGATTCTGCTGCTCAGAGTGTGACTCCTGCAGCTGAGGAAATTGAATGGAGCTAACAGCAAGCTCCCAGTGATGTAAGAGCTCCTATGGCCCTTATAGGCATTGTTGCTGAAAACATTTTCAATCTATAGGTGATGCCATCAGTGTTACATCACTGAACTCATAAGGATTCTGCATTCATTCCATTCAACAGGAGAGTGGTAAGGGTGTAGTATGTGGCCGGTGTGGCATTAAGGTGCATAATGCCACAAATATATTACTAAAGTATGGTGTGGTAGCACACTGCCATTTACGGACAGCTCACTTAATATTGAAATGACCGGTAAATTTGCACATACATGCAGTTTTACTGATAAAACCAGCACACAAATGATAATATATGGAAATTGGGATTCCATGACACTTAATTTGTGCTTTCCTATTTTTTTATTTTGAAATATTTGTACAATAAATTTATAGGTATTTAAATTGTGCTGCATGTATAAGAAAACAACATCAACCAGCTTTTCTTAACACCAGCAAGATTTTCACATAGTTCACTTTACAAAATTCTCACACTTTGGAGGAACAGAAAGTACGGACAACAGTCTGACACTCTCCCTTACTCCATGCATGAAGCAAATATCATTATGCTGCTGAAGCCGGGAAAGGATCCCTGCCTGTGTGACTCATACTGACCCTTATCTTTATTGAATTGTGATGCCAAGATACTGGCCAAAATAGTAGCAAACCAGCTAATGCTGTTGCTGCCTCACTTGGGGGCATATTTATACGGGGGTATTGCCATCAGAATGTCACTTTTAGTGACGTTCTGGTGGCCATATGCCCTTCTCCATATTTAGAAAGCAGCGTTAAGCCACTTTTTGTGGCTTAATGCAGCCTTGTAAATACGTCCCCTTTACATGCATCACTTAGTGTGGAAGGGGCATGCAATGGGCTTTGCTGTGGGCGTTCTACAGTAATACCCATTGCTTTTGACGCTGCCCCAGATTTACAAGGAGGTGTAAATCTGAGACAGCCCCAAATACTAACTCCATGCAAGAGCAGGCGTTTGAATGGCGAAATGAGGAAAAATAATTGTATTTCTCCTCATTTTTGCTTTTTCTAAGTGTGCTACATTCTGCAGCATACATAGAAAGAGCAAAACACCATTAATGATTATTTATGTGCAATAGGTGTCCCTTCCTGCACATAAACAATCATTCTCTGTAATGCAGGCACCCTTGCACTGTGGTGCAAGGGTGCTTGCATTGGCGCTAGGCAGCTAAATTTAGTGCCAGCACTAGGGAAAACACAGGGGTGCACCATATTATTGTGAATACGGTGCATTCCTGCATTTCGAAAATGTCGGAGTGTGGCCCTGGCAAATTTGGCGCAGCTCCGCGCTTCGACATTTTCTTGCCCCTTAGTGCGACCGTTCCAGTTGGGCTTTGTCCTGGGCCACTCCACTGCAAACAGCCTGTTCACATTCTTTGCACTGCTGTGGGACTTAGACCCTGAACTAGTGGCGGCTGCCATTTTCCTGGACATTTGATACACTGGAATGGCCGTAACTAACTGATAAATTGCACAGGATTGGCATGCCGCCCGCTTCTAGAATTGGATGCACTCATCCTGTAGCTAAAGTGAGTATTAATGGTGTGCTGTCCCGGCTGTTGACATTATCTTGGGAATTCAGCAGCTATGATGGCTCTCGCCTCTCCTTTTTGTGCTGGCAGTTGAACCTCTAGCAGCCAGACTACACGAGCCAGCCAATAATACTCTCAGTCTATGCAGATGACATTACTCTTTATCTAAGAGAGCCGAGTGAAAGTCTCAATTCTGTGCAACGAGTATTCATTGTCTTTGGTGCTCTTTCGGGCATACATCTAAACTGGGGAAAGTCACAGATTTTCCCCCTCATAGCCAGAATGCCATAGTTATTGCCTGCCTTCCCGTTCTGATGGTACACAGAAGGGGATAAATACCTCGGGATATGATTCTATTGAAGCTGGGAAGAGGTCATCCGAGTGAACTAAGGCACAGCGCTCAATAAATACCATCACTGAACACATCACCAGATGGATCGCATTGCTGCTGTTGTTCTCAGAATATATGGGTTTGATCAAAATGGTTCTGCTGCCCAAGCTATTGTACTTATTTCTGAATATTCTGCTCCCCCTGAATGTGTCATTCTTCACAACACTAAGGTTTCAACTGGTGTACTTGTCATGGACCGGTAAGAAGCCCAGACTTCAATGGGAAACATTTACTTTGCCCTTCCATCAGGGGGATTTGAGGTCCCTGACATGGAGTTACATTTTTTATTTGCACAGGCACATTATGCGTTTCACTGGTACAAATCTCTCACCCAACCTGGCACATTTGGTGGTAGAGATAGATAGTGAAAGCCTGACTCCCATGACATCCTTCATTAGTCTGTCTATAAGGGGTCCCACTGGAGATATGCCAATAACAGATTGCTTGATCAGAGTCTGGGGCAAGCTAAGGAGAAGAGTGGGCAAAGAAATCCTCTATTCCCCTGATTTCCTGCTCAGCTACCACCCGATGCTGCCAGTCATGCAAGGGAGGCTGGTGATATCCCAACTCTGAGACAAAGCCTAAAGCCTAAGCCTAAGACTAAATGGGCAGCCTATCCAAAAAGGTCACTATCCTGTCCATGACAGAATTTCTGGGTGGTACTCCCGGATCCCAGCTGGACACGTTCATATACCATAGGCTCCGCAGCACTTGTAGGATCACTCTCCCCGCCTTCCCCAAAGAACCCCCAACCTCTGCCACATTAGCGACCCTTCTTGCCACCACATCCACTAAACACTTTATTAGTGCACTTTAAATGACAGCCCAAGAAGAGACTTTTCGAGCAGTTGTGTTTATTGCCATTTATTATAGATACCTGCAACCAGGACCAGCATTGGGGCGGTTCGGTCGGTGCAGTGGCACCTGATGCTGACCTGAGGGGGGGGCCGGGGGGGGGGTTGTACTGTGTTAAGGAATTATATATGTGTTTAAAAGCACGGACTGCGGAGTTTCTTGTGTGTATACCAGTTTTCAGGCAACAATATAAATGTCAAGCTAACACTGGTGATTAAACTTCCTTGCTGCAGAGAATAGGTGTTTTCTCTAGTGGCAGCTTTGACTCAGAGAGGGTTAATTTTCCTTCTGCAAAGAACGTGTACCGCACAGATCACAGAACTTTATTGTATGTGGAGAGCTGCTTTTGTCAGGCAATCCTTTGTTACTTGCAGTTCATACGTTCCAATCCTTATTTAGAACAGTGGCTTATGAATGGTTATGAAAGAGCTGCATCAATACTGTAGGGAACATTATGTTTTTTTCCACATTATTACATTATCCTAATGTTGCTAAAAGGGGTTAGTTTGGGTAAAAATACATTTGTATTACTAAATCCAACCCCAAGCACTGTGGTAAGTATTAAATCCTGAGTTTGTGCTTCTCCAGACCAGACACTCTTAAAATATACTGCCTACTAGTATGGCTGACACGATTTCTACACCTTGCAATACTCATTGTTTTATGCAACATTTTCTATACACTGATTTACACATGTATGATTCATTGTTGCTATAATGTGTGTGTGATGTAAAGTGCTCTGACACCCTACACTGGTATGAGCAGCGCTATAAAACAAATAAAATGCATGTGAGAGAGTGGCTATGGAGAGATGGGGGCACTGTTGGAGGGTGGCAGCGAGGGAATCTGTGGAGATGGAGGTCATTGGTGGGGAGTCAACGCTAGAGCTGGCCTTGCCTGCATCGAATTTATTATAGCTCAGCGAGCCTTCACAAATTTGGACTGTATGGCAATTATTGCTATTCTAGATGCAGCATGCTTGGGGCTGGATTTCTCCACTTAGCATGGATCTGCCCCAGTATACACCAATACTGAAGATAGGTTACAGTGGACTTGTGCTCTATGACAAGGGAAGAGGTACAGCTACATCCTGCCGTGTGTCTTCTTGGTTATGTGAAGGATATTGCAGCCTCATACAGAAAATTCACAGCCCTCACCATCTTGCTGGCAAAAAGACTGGTGGCCTGCAGATGGAGGAGAGAAAGAGAGAGTGCCCAAATTTAAAAGCTGAACCACCAATCTAGTATATTGTCAAGAGAAACTGGAACTATCTGCTGAACTGCTCTCCCTACGTCTAGGCCTAGAGATATATGGCAACCACATAGCTGACTACACTGATTCCGTACCTGCTTATCGAAGCAGAAAAAGTCACCCCCAGCGCACAGACTGGGCAGGCCTCATTGGATACACAGCACCATTGAGAACTACTGCAAGCCACTACAGGCCCTCACTTGTTTGGGAAAATTCAATGATCCTTCCTGGGCACATTCACCTGAAGTGGCTCATGATGGGAAATATGGACCCGCCCACTCTCTGTTTATCTATTGACTATGTATCCAGATTTGTAGGACATTGCCACTGATATCTAACCTTTTATATTACTGATTTTTTATGCAATATTAGAAACTAAAATAATAAAAAAAGAAAGAAAGAATAATAAACACCAGTCTCCGTGTTAAAAGAATAAGCAACAATCTGTCAGAAGACTAATCTTACCTCTGTCTTTGCACGCACAGCAAATGTGACAAGATAAAATCAAAATGTAATGACTTCTTCAATGATCACTCGCCTTCTGAACTCTAGCATGGTTATTTTGGGAGTGCTACAGCACCTCCCACTCCACTACTTCCAGTGCCTATGACTACTGGGTGCCTTCTCAGGGTACAAGGGGCTGTTGTAGTTGTGCCTCCTCCTACCTCAGGGCACTGGTGCATTGCACAGGCTGCACCACTGGTAGCTATGCCCCAGACTATTTAGATAAGTATTAAAAAAACAGACTCATTGTCTTTCTAAATCTCTATCTGCCTCTCAATTAATTTGTTTATCCTAAAGACTAATGGAGAGTTAGGCACATTTATTGATTCCCACATAATATTCTGTAAATTATTCTGCGCCTCACCTCTTTTTCCTGTTTTACTCTATCAAGCTACAATATACTTGAATTATGTGGCTTTTCGTTTGGCTCATATTCAACAGGGAGTTGAGTTTAAGACAGCCTTCCAGACCTGTTATGGTCTTTCCAAGAATTGCATGGTGCTTTTGGGTTATGCAATACACTGGCAGCCTTTAAAATATTTTCAAATTATGATTTGTAGAAATGTCTTGATAGGGTTGTGATGGTCTTTATGAAAGATAAATTGATTTTCTCCAAGTCTCTGGATGCTCATTTCAAGAGCATTTATGAGGTCACTCCACTCGTTATCAGGATGTTTTGTATTGTAATCTTCCAAAATGCATCTTCCATGTTTCAGAAGTTCTGTTTTTAGAATTCAGTCGCAGTGCTCAGCATTTATAAATGACAGTGCAAAGACGACAGACAGTGATTGAATAGCCAGCTCTCTTGAACACTTGAGATATTCAATGTTTCTTGAGATTTACGCATTTTTGTGTCACTTCATCATTAAATTATCTTCAACTGTTGCTCTAGTTATTACGCCGTTGGACTGAAATAACTGACCATGCTTTCAAGACACTGAAAAAATGCCTTTAAATCTGCAACAATAGTGGCTTGTCCTAATGTTGCCGAACTATTGTTGTACATCCTAATTCTTGGGATGTTGGATTGGCATCCATTTTGTCATACGGACAAGGTCAGGCAGTACAAATGCACCTGGCAGTCTACCTGCCTAAGAAATGAAACTCAACAGAACAAAATTACACCATCATAGAGAAAAATGACTGGTGATCTCAGCAGCACAGTATATGCTGATCTCTGTATTCATTCGACCAGAGCTCTTGCCCCAAGAGGGGTGCATTGGACATTCTTTTTTGCTCAGTGTGATTTTATCATTACTTTTTAACCAAGTAACTAAGCAAGTCATACTCTTTACCAAGATATGATTGTCAAGATGTAAAGAAACTGTCTTCTATCTTCGAGAACCCCATGGATCATTCTGGATCAACAGGTCATAGGGGCAATCTTTGTGTACAGTTTACTTGGAAACTATTCAACCCACTGCAAAATAAGGAGAAATATTGACTTTTTCTGCAACATAATCAGGCAGATTTATTTGGCAACAGGATAGGCACAGTCTGCTCCATGTACATAGTAACATATGAAGTGATACAATGGTGCCAAGCCAGGTGAGATGCCTAGGCAAGATCTCACCTGGCTGGATAAAGTACATTAAATTTGGTTTGCAGACCTATGTGGTGTCCCAGTGTCTAGACACCATGAGCCAAATATGTAGCACATGAGCAAAAACAGATCAATGAAGACCCAATCAATTATTACAATCCCTTCATACTCAGTTTTGAGAAGCAGTGTCACTGGATTTCCTTACTAGTGTGACAGGAGATCAAGAAACAAAACTGTCATGGTTTCATTAAACTAACTTGTTCATGTTTTGCCAAATGCCTCCTGTCTTTTCAGTTCTTTAGGGTAAATTCATACTAGAGCAACAACTGTTTGTTGTTGTTGCAGAAAACAGGAATTCTATCTTTGCTTTTCTACTATCCCCTGTCAGTGGTCTGACATACATGACCCCTCCTCCAGACTGTCCAGGGTAAGAGCTGAGAGGATATGGGCTTGTTTTGTCTACTCTGTGTGGGTCTGTCAGAGAGGACAGTTACAGCTCTTGGTCAAACAATACCTGCCAGAACACCCACCTTGTCTAGTTAAGTTTTCTCCTACCACCATTCTCTTTTCATCATCCTAAGAGTAACCCCTTTCTTTTTTAAGGATTCACAGACTATTCCAACTCATTCATTTTGGTTTCACAAGTAACCACCACTCCCTAGGGGTTGAACCATCTCTGCTCTAAGGTGTATTCTATAATACTTTCATTTGGGGCCCTTGCCTTCTTCAAGAACACTGTTGACTAGTCCTTCTCTACTTGGTGATGGGAATAGGGTCACCAAACAGAGTTCACTGGATATGAGCAGACTCAGAATGTTGGGTAGTCGCAGATTACACTACGCACAACTTGGACCGCAACAGACAATCTTCAATAAGCTCAATACAAATGTTTGCTCTTGGATGTTTCTATTGTAGCAACACCTATTGAGTTGCTCCCTACCCTGTTTAAACTACCTATAATGGTTTGGATATTCCTGCTCCAACCTTCAAAGACCTAATTTCAGGTTGCAAACCCAGGGCCCAGCTTACTTAAAAAACAATGTTGTAGGATTTATTGTGATTCATGCATCAGCCACCAGGAGATAATAAGTCCAAAGTAATTATGGATGGCAATTATATACAAACATTGCTATAACTGACATATGTCTTTTTAAATTAGTGCTTATGTGGAGCCAGAACGTCCCAATGGGCAGCATGATTGGTGCACACCTCCAAACTTTGCATGACAGAAAACATTGGCAACAGTGCAACTGAGTAGCTACTAACTAGTCCCAGTTTAGGGTTAGAGTAAGACTTAATGTTGGGTTAATGGTGTAAGGGATAGTATAAGAGTAAGGTATGGGAGAATGGTGGCATGCAAGGTGGTACAGGAGTGCGTCAATCCATGCTTCATAAAATGAGAAAGATGGAAAAATTTAAAATGGTGTAAGTTAAAAAAAGGTTACAGTTTGGGTCAGGAGGTAAAGGCAGGATTACGATAAAGGATTAACATGTCACTGAACAATTCAAAAATATAGTGGTAAAGGTTTTGACACCTTTATCCCAAATTGTTTGTATCGTGCATAGGAATTCATATTGGCCAAAGTTTTGTACCTCTAGTTTGTTGTGTTCACATTTTTCAATATACAGTTACCCCAACATTTGAAGATAAATCATGGAAATGAAATAAGGAGTCTGGCTACCTGTTGTAGCCACTTGCACTCACACCCTAGTACTCAATTTCACTATCTGATCTATCTTACTCTACCAAGAACAAATGCAGCTGCACAATCACAGCAACAGGAGAAGTGGATCCCGCTAGTTATCACACCTGGTACCAAACCACTTCGTACATAGTCGACACTCTTTCAAGCAGACATAACAAGAAATTGAAAGCATATGAGAATTCTGTGAGGCCCCACACTTCAATCATGAACAACACCAGAAGGATTCTCACACAGTCCATACTGCTATTCAACATTTTTCCAACCATGCAATCATTCTCATATGGTGTGACAAGTTTCCTGCCTAGCTATGCACTTTAGCATTTGATCAGGTTTATGAGGAACTACATAAATTATAAAAATTCAAAATGAATACCATTCTTTTATCTCTAGTAGCTCCTATAAACAGTTAAGTGCTGCACTATGTGTTGAAAAAACAAAATAGAAATGAACATTATCATATACCTGCAGTTCTGTGGTGGGACATAAGGCTGCAAGGAAATCTTTGCTGTCTTCTCTGACACTCAGGGCTATTCTCACAACCTAAATCTTTTGATTTTCTCTAGGGTTAAAAAAAACAGCGTTATTTTATAAATTTGGAAAGACTCGATTTTGCAGTCAGACACCAGAGAGATTTGTTAATTGGGAAACAATTATTTATGACTGCAATGTGCTGTTAAAACTTTATGGAGATAGAATTCACAACTTTTTAAGTAGATGATGTTGTGTTCCCACAGTAACGAGTGCGATAAATGACGCAGGACAGTGGAGTGATTTCTGGAAAGTCTTTTTATTTCCCCTAGTGGCAATCAACTGATTAATCCACACCTTTTTCCTCTGACCCCCATACGTCGGTCCGCTTGCTGCAGGTGGCCACACCTATGCAATGTCATTTTAATTTTATCAGGAGTCATAGAAGACTGGAATGAGCCTCGCCTGTCAGAGTCCACTGGTTCTGAGAATGACTAATTCGTTTGAAGTGGGACACATCTCTGCTGAAGGATATCCCAGTCTGAGATGCCATAACCATGTGTACTTTTCCCTCCACTACTCATAGAGGATATTTGTCAAATGGGGTGTCAGTCTCTTTCCTTTGTTTTTGTCTGACAAGGACCCAGTCCCCTTTTCCAATGTCACTCTCTTGAACTTACTGTTGTTTGTCTGCATACAACTTCATTTTCTCTTTCTTTTGTGAGTCAGTGACCTGATGTTTTCGAGTGTCCACTTGCCTTTCAACAGTCCACCTAGGATTTTTGGTCCATATTGTCTGACCAAACATGGGGGTGCTGGGCTCTCACCAGTTGTGGAACGAGGCGTCGAGCGATAATCTCTCAGAACTTGGCACAGCGCCTGGCTCAATTCGATTTGTTCTGCAGATTATCTCTCTGAATGGTTCTCTTCAGAGTGCCCATGAACAATTCAGCAACGCCATTGGCTTGGGGCAAAAGGTTGTGATGTGTTGATGAGCTACACCCATTTGCATTAGGAATTTTTTTTATTCCTTGCTGGTGAATGGAGGTCCATTGTCTAACTTGAGTGTTCAAGGAATTCCCCCCGTAACAAATATGTCATTCAAAATTTTGATGACCTTTTCATAACTGGTGAATGAGATGGGTTTGACCAGTGGAAAATCAGAGCATTCATCAACTAGAACCAAAAGGTATTGTCCATGCTAGTGGTTTAAAGAAATCGATGACAACTCTTTCCCACACCTGAGTATGGAGATTTGACATTATTATCGGAAGGTGTGTGGTTTTTTATGAGAGGCACTGGCATAGATGCACTTTCTTAACTCCTACTCCACTCTCTCATCTAGCTTGGGAAGCAACACTCTCTCTCACAGGGCGGACTCTTTTGGTACCGACTATGCCACAATGTCCTTCATGGGCAAGTTCGATGACTGTGTGTCTTAGACTTTCTTGTAATACAATTCTTGATTTTCAAAGGATGATCACTTCACTCATGACTGCTTATTCCCAATGGACACTGCAGAACCTTTGCAGCTCTTCGGACATCCCTTCTTTCTTTTTCTTTCTTTTCTAGCTTTGAGAGGGAATTAATCATTTGACCACAGTCATCGTATCGTTGGCCAAAGTGGTACATTATTCTTCGGCTGTTGAGGGTCTTGATAAACAGTCACATGAAGCAGGGTGCGGGAGAAGGAATCTGACAGATTTAGTTCCTTTCTTGGCTTGTGGATGATGGTATAGTTGTACTCCTGAAGCCATAACCCTCAGCGCTCAATTTGTGATGGAATCTTAGCATTGGGTTTTCCAAAGATGGTCAACAGTGCCTGATGATCAGTGACAATTGTAAAATGTTTGTCATATAGGAACACATGGAAATGTTTGCAGGCCTAAACAACCGTTCAGGATCAGTCAGACTGCGGCTGGCATATGTGACAACATCTCTCTGAGTGTCTGACAGGCCATTATATTGTGCCAGGATGGCTCCCAATCCCACAGGGCTTGCATCAGCGATGATTTCAGTGTGGAGTTTTGGGTCAAAGTAAGCCATGACCGTGGCTTTTTTAATGGCCTCTTTGAGCTCCCTGAATCTTGTTTCACAGCTGCATGACCATTGAAATGGGGTATCCTTCTTTGTTAGCTCACGCAGCAGAGCACTGATAGTGGTGTAATCACAAATGTATCTGGTTTAGTAAATGGCCATCCATAGGAAACAGCGTAGTTGGGGCACGTCTTGAGGTTGTTTGGTTTCTGAGAGACATTTTACCTTCTCCAGGTCAGGTTTCAGGCCATTTTCAAAGAAGATATGTCTGAAGAATTTGAGGTGTTTCTTATGAAATTTACATTTATGGGTGTTCAACGTGAGGCCAGCTTCAGTGAGTGATTGCCATACTTTTAGAAGGGCTTTGTCATGTTCTTTCCTTGAGCTACCAAAAATCAGGATGTTTTCACTGTAATTGAAGGCATTTGACACAGGCTGGATGACTCTATGGATTTCAGCTGCTGAAGAGATACCAAAATTGAGTCTCTTGTTCTAAAGAGGCCCACATGGGCCAAAACATTGGTGATATATTGACTGTGTTTCAGTTCTAGTTGATGGTATCCCTTGTTTGGATACAGCTTTGAGACTACTTTAGCACCGTTGAGTTGGGTGATCATGTCTGCTATAGGAGGTCCTGGGTGTCTTTAATGGTGGATTGCACAATTTACTTGATGCATATCAAAACGGATGCGTACCTCAGTCGTGTCTCTTTTGGCAATAGCACTATGAGTGAAACCCATGGAGTAGGACCAGTGGATTGTTCTATAATGCTGAGTTTCAAAAGGTTATTTATTCTTTTTCAACACCATCTTGGAGGTGAAACGCAGTTTGGCGATGCTGTTGACCTATAGGGATAATGACCTAATTCATGTGTTGTTTGAACCTTGACACCCTTCGACTTCCCCAGTCCATATAATAGTGATGAGAATTGATGAACTACATCAGGATTTGTGTTTAGATGATAGTTAACAGAGGTCAATCCCATCCCAGCGACAGTTGTGAAACTGAGAAGGCAGGCAGAGTTAATTTCTGTTTGTGTCTCATCATTGTTGTAAAGGATACTTGCCTTTGCAAGGGGTAAGAAGTAGCCCAAATGCATACCTTAATATCTGATGGGGCGAGAGTTGATGTCAGTTTAGTTCTTTAAATTTGTCTTCTGACATGATGTTAATGGATGCTCTACTGTCAATAATGAAGGGTATGGAGCTACTATTTATCTTGAGTTGAAGATCTTTTCGCTTTGTCTGGCATGTGTGTTCCAGCTGAAAACTGATGGAAGATGCTTGTAGCTGATTTGCTGAGTCAGGTTCACGTATTGGAGTTGTGTCCGTAATCATCATTAGTAGATATCCTTCCCTCTCTCTCTCTCACTTGAAACTGAGACAGAGGACTCGCTGGTGGTACTTGAGGAGTATCGTGTGTCGGCCTTGGATTTGATCTGTTGTACATGATGCTTCCACCTTCCTTTCACACTACTCTTGGATTGTCTCCGCTCACCCTGGGTGTGCCTATCCTCTTTCATGTCTAGCTGAGTCTTCTTTTGATGAGTTTGACACACAGCCTTGAAATGGTTCTCCTTTCCACATCCCTTGCAGGTTTGTCCGAGGGCCGGACATTTGCACTTGTGTGGAAATGAAAAACAGCATGTGTAGCATAGCTTTGGCAAGCTGTTGTGCGTTATTTAGAGGGTGTCAGAGCTGGTCTTGAGACAGCTTCACATGGAGAGTTCTGTTTCTCGAGTCAACAATCCTGCCTCCATGGCAATCGCTTGTTGTTCTGCTCTCTCTTCTTCCCGACCAGCCAATAACATTCTGTCTCGTGTAAGAGTGTCGTGGAGCATGCAGTGTCTAAATAAATCAGCCTGACACCCATCTATAATGCGAAAATGCATAGCTCCTTCGTCATTGAACTCACTGATTTACAGTTCATGATGAGGGTTTCAAATCTTTCTACAAACTCATCTATTGTCTCACCCTTTTGTTGGCGTACTTGGTGGGAGATGTAGCATTCATAATCCACATTTGGTAAGGAATCACATTTTTTCACCAGTGCTTCCTTCATTTTGTGGTAGGAGGTGGCTGCTACACCTGTTAGTTTTTTAATGATATCCTTGACTCCTTCTCCCACAAGATTTTTGAGATACTTGATTATCTTGACATCATCGGTTTCCTCCAGAGTGTTGGCGAAGTCATCAAAGGTGTCGATCCATGCAGTCCATCTAGAGCCAATATTTTGTTTCTTGGCCATGTCAAAATGAGGAGGCAGTTATAAGAAGGCAGCCGTGTTGTACATGACCCCTTCCTCTGGTGAGGAGACTGCTGAAGTGTCAGTATCTGTGGGTCATTGGGGTGCTAGTGATATGGGTGAAATCACCTGGTAGTGCACCACTTATGGGAAGAGAGGAAAGTGCTGTAGATCAAACGTACCACAGGTTTGGCAGAGTCTCACAGTCGTTGTGTAGTGTTTCTGTCACTTTGATGCAGGCGTGCAAGTCAGCTGGATGTTCCCAGGCTTGAAAGCAGCAGGAGCATACGAGAGCCCCAGGGCAGGCTAACCAGAATAGCATTGAGGCAGGAGGCCTAGTTCATAAGCAGCACTGATGAGGGCACCAGCAGCGTTCAACCAATGATCCCCACGTGGTCAGGGAAGCCAGGCTTCAAACAGGCAAGGCCTCTAGGGGCAGTCGCAGCAGTACACCAGGCCACTCTGCATATGCAGAGGCAGCGTGCATGCATGTACTCACTACACACACACTCTCCTGCCTGACCTCTTCAGGCCAGCAGTTTGGCAGGCTTCAGCACCACAGGATGGAGAGTTCATGTGGCAGGATCTGGCTGGCTCACAAGTGAGGGCACGGGTGCTGGTGCAGGCATGGTTGTCCCTCGTAGCTAGATGTTGTGTCCCCGCAGTCAAGAGTGTGATGTACGACGCAGGACACGGAGCACCTTTTGACCAGCTCATCTCCCACATTCTGTGTGCTTATGGAGAAAGATGTTGCAACCAACACTATCTGGTTACAAGATGTGGCAAATGCAGTGGGCCCTGTAAAATCCTCAGTCTGTCTGCGATGCACCCTTTCTGCCCCCTTGTTGTCAGAGATATTGAAAGATGAGTGGAAATATTGCAAGCAGTTGGAGAGGCTACGGTGGAAACGTTATCTTTCGGATGATAAAAACAAGTATTGTAAGGCTCTTAGGAAATACCATGGACTAATAAAAAAGGCACAAGCCACCAATTTCTAAGACAAACTATCTTCACTAGATAATAGTCTGGAAGAAATCTTTAAAATTGTGGAAAATGTTCTCCACCCTGCGCCTTGTGCACCGCTGGTATACTCCTTGGCCAACTTCTACAAAAAGTTAGCTGACTTTTTTTAAGGTAAAATTCTAGAAATTGCCTCTAACTTGGAATCAAATCCGATTTTATTGCTTACTGTAAGTAGGCCAAAGTTAAGTAGCACAGCTACTTCCTGCACTCTGTCCTAGTTCACTTCCATCTCGTTGGAGGAATCAAAAAATGCTATTCTTGCATGTAAGTCGGGTTCTTACAATGACCAATGTCCTCCAATGATTTTGAAAACCATGGTGAAGATCAATATTCCAATTTTCAATTACATGTTCAATATGTCCATTCATTCTGCAACACAGCCATCTTGCTGGAAACAGACCAGAGTTGTTCCTCTTCTGAAAAAATCTTCAGCGTACAGATCTCAACCTTCTAATTTTCAGCCCATCTCTCTTCTCCCTGTGATGTCTAAAATGCTGGATAAACTGATTAACTGCCTAATATCAGCATATTTTCAGCACTTTAATCTTTTGCGTCCTTCGCAATCTGGTTTCCGTCCTCGTTATAGCATGGAAACAGCTTTGGTGAAGGTGACTGATGCTATCAGGCTGACGCTAGATGAGGGGAAACAGTCAGCCTAGGTCCTATTGGATCTATCTGCAGCCTTCAACACAGTGTTGCATGTTGTTCTCATTCAACTTTTGGAGAAAATGAGAGTTGGAAGATTCGCACTAGCTTGGATTTGCTCCTTTTTAGAAAACAGAAGCCAAGCTGTTTGGATGGCCCGCACTCTTTTGCTTTCATAACCCTTAAATTTGGAGTTCCACAGGGCTCGTTCTAAAGTGTCACTTTATTTAATATTTTTTCATCCCCTCTGGCTTCTCTGGAAGAATCCTAGTGGATGAGTGTTATCTTTATACGCGGATGACACACAGTTATATTTATTATTGGAGAAGGGTACTACTGTTGCACAGGAAGGTTTTAAGAATTGTTTGAGGGCAGTCTTTGAATGGATGTGGGACAGTGACTTGGAGTATAATGCTGACAAGTTGAAAATGCTGCTGTATGGTGGCACTCTGTCCTCAATGGGGAATGGATTGCTGGCAGGATCATATATCCACTCCCCTCCCCTGCCCTCCCCCACCAGGGTTGTCCGCAATTTGGGAGTCAAGAAAGATAATCAACTGACTATAGCTCCTCAGATTGAATCGGTAGTTGGAACCTGTTTCACTTTGCTGAAAGTCTCTTAAAACATTTCTGTTTTTGCTTCCATCCTCAGCACAGAAAATGGTGATTCATCGACTTATTACCTTGCGTCTGGACTACGCAAATGCGCTGTACTCGAGTTTGCCTGCCTCACCAAGGGGCTACAAGTTGTGCAAAATGTTGCTACCAGATTGCTTTGTGAGATTCCACATTGGGCATTTATCTCCCCTCATTTGAAGGAGTTGCACTGGCTGCCAATTAAGGAAATAATTACATTTAAAACGTTGGTCCTAACACACAGGGCAATATATGGCACAGGCCCTTCCTATCTTTCAAATAGAGTAATCCAGTACTGCCCTGCTAGGATTCTCCAAGCTACAGATGCTGGGTTGCTATGTGTCATTAAAATTACATGAAAAAAATGGGGAGGATCTTGCTTCCCTTCTTCACGACTCAGTCCTGGAATTGCCTACCCTTGAAGCTCCGCCAGATGGAAAGTGAAGCCCTTTTTCGGAAGACCTTAAAAACTTGGGGGCATATTATCAAGAACGGCGTTAAAATTATCGCCGCTTTAGCGGCAGAAAACTGCCGCTAAAGCGGCGATAATGGGCTTGATAATATGCCCTTGAGAATTCCAATAGAAGCCCATATTGACACCAGAACATGGGCTTCTATTGGAATTCTCAAGGGCATATTATCAAGCCCATTATCGCCCTTTAGCGGCAGTTTTCTGCCGCTAAAGCGGCGATAATTTTAGCGCCGTTTCTTGATAATATGCCCCATCATTGTTCAAGATTGCCTATTAGGGTTGACTGCTAGGTTGTTAAGGGTGAGCGTTATGCTGGAGTCTGCTCTCTTAGCGCCAGGACACTCTTTGAATAGCCGTGCGCTCTATAAGTCCTTTATTGATTTATTGACTGATTGATTGAGTGCTACAATCACAAGCTACAGACCTCCATGGAAGAACCTTGGCAGTCCTTGAAACAGTGACTGGTAAAGTTTATGTATGCATCCTATCTGTGCATAGATCCCTCTATTGCAGAATGTGTGTGTGTGAACACCATAGACAATGTAGGGGTCCTTGAAGCCCTATTGTGATGGGCACAGTGTCTTCCACATTCCATCAATCTTCATGAGGCCAGTGTAACATGCTTACAGACACCCTGCTCTGAGACTTGTGCTCCATACTCTGCTCTGCAGACTAATGCAGTGATTGCATACAATTGTGCGAAAGACTTGCTTTTCAGGAAAATATGGTCAGTGGTGTTAATGAGCACATAATGCAAATGTATGTAAATGAACACTCATCAGCCCCATGCTCTGCTACTTGCAAAATAACCTCATCACTGTTACCCTGTGAAATATGCACTCCATTTCCATTAGTCTATAAAGATGCAAATCAATTAAAAAACACAAATGTGCCTGGCATGCGTATTCTAAATGACCCAGGATTCGGAAAAAATACATCTTGACCAATAAAGTCCATATTTCCATGGAAGAATAAAACCTTTAGCATTTTTTTTAGTTTAAATATTTTTATTTTTAGTTAAGAGTACAGGTAAATATATAATAAAACTGCAATACGACAAGAAGAATATATTATACAATTGAAATTTAACCAGTACATAGCAAAATGCAAATACAAATATTTAGGCAATGAAATGGATGGCAATTAGAAAAAGTCAAGTAAATAGAGGATAATAAAGAGAAAAGACAGAAAGAAGAGAAAGGAGAAAAAATGAAAAAGATACACCTCCATAGTCAATAACTAAAGAATACAATATGCCAAAGAAAAAGAACTACAACAACAGGTCTATTAATTAAAAATCTGTACTAATAAGCACATAAGAACCATTATAAAATGTTAAACAAGCTTAAACATTAGCAATATTAGAAAGATAAGTAGTAAGAGGTGACCACTAAATATCTTTTTAACCAACATTGGAAGAGTTTGTAAATTAATCTGTCAAGCCTATGGCTATGGCAGACTAAGTTCCACCATTGTTTAATTTTGAGATTTTCAGTAGACTGTAAACCCATTGCAAGTAACAGATCTACAAATTTACCATATTTCCTGTTGGTTATCCATGGTGTATGAAGTCCACCAAGGAATATTTTGTCTAGGGATAACAATGCATAAATCCCAGTAATGTCAGCAATCCTGTCCAATAACTGGATCCAGAAATCAAAAACCACTTGACTTGGAAAGAACATACCAACATAGGTGCCAGAATGAGAGTTACATCACCAACATGTATCTTGCCTAAGAAGTTTTGTTAGTACATATGAGCAGGTGTATAAAATAATCTATTATAAAAATAAAATAATGTTTGAGGTAAATTGGCTGGACAATCTGTGGAGTGTATTTTGACCCATATTTTATCCCATAAAGAAAGAGGCTAGTTATATTGTAAATCAGTCTCCCATAATGTTTCCTGCTTAGTCTATCTTGAATGGGTGTGATAAGTTTTTTATAAATAAGAGAAGCAGTGGGAGTTTTATGCGGCAAGTGAGTAGGTGCTGGCATAAAATCAGTGCCATTTAAGGGTTGGGAAAAAGAATTAAGGGGTTGGAAAAGAAGATCATGTAATATGTTATACTGGTTATGGAATGAAGATGGTAAATGAAATAACTGGGAGAGAGTGGAAAATGAAATAATTGAATTGGGACTTTTGGGATGACTAGCTGCCACACTTTACAGGAAATTGTAATAAGGTGGTAGGGAATCTGGTAGCCCGTTGGCTAGTGATCGCAACCTCCCCTGAGGGCACTTTCTGGGCATAAAAAGGGCCCTCCTGGCACCCAGAACTGAGAACTCATTGGTCTGGAAAACAGGACAGAAGAAGGACTGCCCTGCTGCACCAAGGGCCTGGCGAAAAGGGACTTCCCTGACGTGGACTGCACCTGCTGTATTGGTGGCTAGCAAAGGAGAAGGGACTGTGCCTGCTGTGTCCTGCTCATGGAGAAGTCAACTCCTGAGCCCAGCCAAAGCAATAGACTTCAAGGGTGAATTGGCATACCTCCTGTTCACAAGCACATGGCCAAAACAGCTCGAAAAGCCTGCTGGGGTGAGTTGCTAGCCCAGATTCCTGAATTGCCTCTCCTTGGCGGCATGCGGCACAAGGGATAAATACCTGATGCTCAAAAGTTGGTCCCAAGTCTACTGGACCGGGGAGAGTCATCTGAGTGCATCTAGGCCACCCAGAAGGCAAGTTACTGCCAGAAGAAGAAAAAAACAGAAACCTCTGCTCTAGGTGCCTGGTAGCCCAGTGGTGACTGGACTTCTACCCAGCTCGAGAAGACTTCGAGGGACATCAACCCCTGTGGCCAGGATAACCTCACAATGCCCGTGGACCAAGGAGTAGCCCCAGGAAGACCCATGTCGACCGCACATCGTTGAGCATCTTCATTACCCTCCATAGAAGTGAATGGCAAAGGGCCACTGAAAATGAAACTAAACTGAAGACTGCTTTTTCTGGACAAGGTAACTGTTTCTTTTGACCTTGTGGGTCCCCTTGACTGGCTTCCTGCTGGAGTTGGTTGCCTAAAGTTACTCTAAGTAACCTCAGTGATACTTGCTGAAGTTTTTATTGAAAAAGTGTCAAATGTGTTAAATTTGCCAATGCTTGTTTGAATTTAAGTAAAAAGTATTGATTTCCTATACCTTGCAATTTCTGGACCTCCGGAACCCTCCAGTGGAACTTTTTTGTTTAGGTGTCAAAAAGTAAATAAAAATCTATTTAATTTTTATAAATTGATGTTGGATTCCTTGAGTGTCTCGTGCCTTTCTTCCTCAATTGTTTTGGTGCTGTTTAAATGCTTTACACTTGTTCCTTTGTGTAAGCTTGACTGCTCAGAGTCAAAGCTATCCAGGGTTGAGCTACGGGTTTAACAAACAAAACTTACTAGTCCTAACGCGCTTGGTAAATGTATTAAATGGTGAGGTAGCACAACCACACCCTACAGTACGTCCCGTTTCCTCACAATAGTCCAACCACATGGCCCTTTGAGAGGGAGCAGAGAGACCTCTTGAGGATCCCCTTTGGTCGACTGAAGCAGCACCATAAATACAGGCTATGGGCACCCTTTACTGATACAGTCAGTATATGTGCAGGTACTTGTCCATAAAGCAGTGCAGCAGCTGTCAGTGGCTGACCACTCTTCCTAATGATTGACTTTTCTTCAGTTACGCAACCATTTAATACCAGCTTATCTAGCTTTAAGGTTATTTACCTGTATTCTGTCATACAGCCATCACTAAGACACCTCTCTGTAGCTTGAGCCCTAGTACTGGTCAGACATATAAAATCAGCTCACCTACTTCACTAAGGCTCTCAGGACTCTTACTCTCCTTAAGTCTATCATCTTTGTAGGGACATATTTGACGACAGACATCCCCAGACTCTCTTGCTCCCTGTCAGTGGCTCCTATGGCACCCCAATCACTGGGTGACTGCAGCGAACCTTACTACAACCAGATTCTCCTATGTGTACCCAAACCCCACCACAAGATGGTTTTCAAAAATCCCACCAAAAATAATAAAAAAATAATGTAGAAACCTATCTAGTAAGGAGGAGCCTGGTTAACAGTGCCTATGTTTCATCTTAGTTTTCGAGGTGGATGGTGTTCCATATAGAGTCATCATACATCATTTCTGGTAGTCTATTTCAAGTACATTAGGCTTTCGTTCCCTCTCACAGGCTATCTTCAGGAAAATTTACTTACTCTGAGGCCTTATAACGTGCTTCTTCACCTCGGGAAGTGAATTAAATAACATTTGGAGGCATTTAATGTTCAAGCGAAAATTCCCGATTTGTGGTGAAAGAGATAACACCCCCTCTTACGACATGCTTCAGAAAGGTAAAAAATTGTCCGTGTTCAGTTACAGTTTGTATAGAAAATATTTACTAACCACTGTGTAAGAAGTACAGCATTTCAAATGTTATGTCCTTAAATGCTATTTAAGTGCTGTGGTGAATGACACGTGCAATTTGTGATGAATTGATCCGTGCTCATTTAGCCTTTTACAAAGAGCAAAAAACAAATATAATCAGCATTTATCCTTCAAACAAGGGACTGTTAAACGATTTCACAGTCTAAAAGAAACACATGTATCTGAAGATCAATGTACTGTCAGATCAGTTTAACTACACTCAAGTACAAAAATCAATACTCATCTTGAGAGCATGTTAGCATTTCCACTGCACTTCTTGAAATTAGTTTGCTTTAGTGTTCTCATTATTGTACCATAATGACCACTACGCGATGTGCAAAATTAAGACAGGGGTAATGCATTTTATTTAATCAAATAGAGTGCACAGTGGCACATTAGTTTAAACCTCTCATAAATTAAAAAGATGTTATTGATGATTAGTTCCTCTGGATGTTTGTGAGTTAATGAATTTCATGTTTCTCAGTTGGAGAACTTTTATGAAAGCAATTTGGCATTTATTGCACCCATATAGTAAAAACGTGTGAATGGCCAATGATAATTATGTATGTATGCAAAAATTAACCCATTTTTGTGAATAAAACAACCCACCCAGCGCAAAAATCTGGATCCAAAAGAATTCAGTGAGTCACAAAGAAAGTTGACATTCAAGAAAGAAGTGACTCAACCAGGAAGATTCATCAAAGAGCCACATTACATTTCCACTGCAGCGCTCTGGCTTCCACCATCCTCAGGTAGTATATTGTTTGCTCATTGACCGTTTAGCCGACACCGCTGGGGTGTCAAAAATGTTCATAAGTGAAAACTGCATTTGGAACGTGGAATCAATGCAGTTCTGAGGTCTCCCCAGAGACATGTTGTGGCATTGTCACTGATGTTCAGTCCAACTGGATATAATGATTTTAAATGGTATATCCAGATGGTGTCTCTGGAGCTCATTAGTTGTATCTTTAATGTTTGGATATATACATACAAAAATGTGAGCTTTTCATTGGATGTCTTGCCCCCTTGTCAGAGACAATACATATAATCAGTAAATTCTGAAATGATCATCAATCTTATATCTATGTATGTATTCTTGTATTGGCATTAATGCACTTAGTCAATCATATTGATGAAGGTACCAGTCGCTGGATAACACTAATTTAAAAAACTGTAAAAGTGTTGTGAGGTTACATAGGCCTCAGACAGGAAACACCACCATTTTACATGTTCATGTTCAAAGTTGACATCTTTCTTAAACGTTGACTCTTGACACACATTTGCATGCACGTCCATATAGGATAATATTCTCTGAAATAGATGTCCTTACATTTACACTTCTTTGTATGCATATTATCAGTACCTTGAACATTCTATACCAGGATTAAATTCACTGCACAAAATATTGATGTTTGTTGTTGTTCCCTCGGCGACAGCCCTGCAAGGATAGAATCAATAATGACAGCCTGACTGGAGCTCCGGCATGGTAACATGGGTGAAGTTTATTATATAAACAACATCAATCCTTTGTTGAGGCAGAGGAGCATTTCACTGTCACTGTTGAGGTCGATCAATGCTGTAATTACAGCCCAGCTGAATCCATATACCTTCTTGAGAACGATGACCTGCTCTGCACAAGAACGGGCTACCAGATGAAACATACCCACAGGTAACTGAGAATTTGGATCACCCTAGGGTATTCTGGCAGATTCGCACCTCTAAGCCCACAAATGTAGGAAGTGCTAGGTAGGAGTAAAGATATGAATATATATGTATGCATATAATCCAAGCCAAGAATAACTTTATTCGGTGCCAGGACCATAAAAGTTTGACAAACAGACACTACATGTTAAAATTTACATATCCTTATTAATAAAATCACATATAAAAAAGAAACATCATCAACCATAGAATTTCATAGTAATTAAAATTACACAGTAAAAAGGTCTTTTTCCTTCCTATTTGTTTACTATAATTCATAACGCTTTCTAATAGCCATTGCAACTTTTATAAAATTTGACACAGCAGTACAAATAGCAGAACTGGTCAGTGATTGCAGATATCTGAACCCATCGACATATGTACATGGCCGAATATCCTTTAATAGTGGTGCCAAAAATCTTCCCCTTGGTTCCTTGTAAAGTGAGCAAAATAGGATAAAGTGCAACGTGCTCTGGGTTGCCGTGTTGTCACAAGGACAGGGAATGAGATTGTCGGTCCACCCAGATTGTCTTGGAAATGCCACTAGAAAGTGCAAAGTGCCTAAACGAAAACTTGTTAGAAAGAATTGTGTCTGAATATTAGTAGTGAAGGTTAGATAAAATTGCTGTTTAGCCATGAACAAGCAACTGGGACCTGTCGCCTCAGAATGCGTATGACGCGCGTTTACCCAGGTGTGATGCGCCTCTTTTATAATAGCCTTAGCGTTTGTGGGGATACTCGTCGGAGTGTCAAAATACTCTCCCAAACCAATCTCAGATAGCCTTTCCCTCACAAAACGAAGCCAGGGGATCGTCAATGACTTGTCCAAATAATGCAGTCTTCAATCACCTCCCTTGAAAACAGTAATTCTTCAGACACCCATATTTAGACCCATAAGAGCAGGGGAGCAATGTCAATGCGATCTTCTACATATTCCATCCCCAGTTCTCGATGACAAAAAAATGTAGCAGTGCTATTTGGAGTCATCAATAGTCTTTTTGTAAACTTATTTTCCACAACTTGTAATGGGCGGCTTTTATGGTAGCCACACACTCCTGCCCCATGAGACGCAACCGACAGACATTTTGCTTTATATAAGGTAACTAACTCAGACACCGGCTTATGGCCTAGCTTACAGGCAAACCAGAACAGCCCCTCCACAACCCTGCTTGTCTGCTGAGCTCTTGCCGTGGCGAGTGGTTCCCACTTCATCTCATTATTAAACATATTCCCCAAATATGTAAAAGTTTTCACCTTTTCAATATTCTTGCCCCTTACACTAAAGTTTCTGGGTTTTGTCTTTTTAGGGCCACATACCATTACATAAGAATTTGTAAAATTGACCTTTAGATCAAGGGCCGACATGAAGTCCGTAAAGGCATCCAGTGATTTTTGTAGGCTGCTGGCCGTCAGGGCCATAAGTACGGTATCATCCGCATACGAAAGTAGCAGAACTGGTTTCCCTCTAATGAAGGGGAAATCAATTTTCTTTCCCAATAAAAAAGCCTCCAAACCATTGGTATAAATCAAAAAAAGAAAAGGAGCTAAAATGCACCCCTGCCGAACTCCTTCTGTGGAGACAATGGGCTTAGTCCTTTCCCCCTGTGGGCCATATCTTATGGCCATGGTGGTGTTTGCGTGGAGTCTTCTTAGAAGCAAGATCAGAGCTTCCTCTATGCCCATTTCTCCCATTAGCACCCACAATTTCTCCCTGTTAATGGTATCAAAGGCACTGGACAAGTCCATGAAGGCAAGGTCGATAGAACCCCTCCTTGCCTTCATGTACTTGCCCATGATCAGGGACAAATTTAGGCACTGCTCTGTGGTGCCCAACCCCCTGCGGAAGCCATATTGGGTTTTTGAAATGACCCCCTTACTAGTTGCCCAAGCCTCAAGTCGAGCGAGAACTACCCTACCCAACACCTTAACAGTAGCATTGATAAGGGAATCGGCCTGAAGCAGGCGGGGTCATTTCTATTCCCCTTTTTAAACACAGGTACAACAATGGCCTCCTTCCATGATGCTGGGATTGGACCAATCACAACTGATTTTAAAACTTTCGTTAGCAGGGGTGCCCAGAGATTAATATTTATTTTAAACAAATCTAGTGGGACCCCATCAGGTCCTGGGGCCTTCATGCAGATTCCTTTCACCAAGGCTTCCTCAACCTCTGCCACTGTAAATGAGGCACTGAGGTGAGAGGCCAGTGTTAAATCTACGGGGAGATCCTCATTACTCGCTGTTAGCTCAAAACAACTTGGATTAAATATAGTCGCAAAGTGGGATTCCCAGGTGTCTCCCAGAATCAATGAATCCATCTTTTTCACCCCCTCCGTAAATTGTGGTCGATTAATAATAGCCCAGAAACTTTTACTATCTTTAAGAGCACTTGCTCTCTCCAGGTCCTCCCAGGCTAAACGCCTCAACTCCTCTTTCCTTTTATTGATGGTGCTTTTATATAGTCGTGTAGCACATTTGATTTGTGTTCTATTGCGAGTGGTGGCCTGGAGGGCAATTTTTAAATTCTTATGGGCTCTGGAGCATTCAGCATTAAACCATCGTGCCTCTTGAGGCTCTTCTAAACTAGCTGGGCGTGTTAATCTATTAGCTACATTTGTGCAGATTCTTTCAAAATTTTGAACAATCGTGGCTGCGGGAAATCCTGTTGGAGGCACTCCATTATCAGATCATAATTTGTTTGAACTGTTTCAGCCTCAAATTGAGAAGGATTTATCTTACCCCAATTTATTCTTACCCCTTTATTGGGGTTATAGTGAATCCGGCCACCATCACCCGTCCCTGCCTGAGCTATTACGTTGAGGAAGACAGTGAGTGGGTTGTGGTCGCTCGAAGAATTGGGTTCTATATTGAAATCACAGACAAACGATGAAAACTCCCTAGAAATAAACATATAATCAATAAAAACTTTCCAAACCCCCGCCAACAAAAGTAGGACACTGGACTAAGGAACTGCTAATCAAGCTATCTAGGTCATTCTCAACAATGATGAAATGTAATGCCTTACCCTGCGGAGAATGGATAAAATGCGCCAATGGCTCTCCTTCTGTATCCAAGAGGCCACAAACTCGTTCAGTGCTATGCTCGCAAGAAGTACAGTTGAAGTCCCCCACCCACAAAGCATATAGAGGCTGCCACTTCCCAGAAATGTTATTAATTTCCGTTTGTAAGGCTTCTATGACATGACAGTTCTTTAAGTCAAAAATATTGTAGTACCAGTTTACCAGTAATACCCTGACCTGCATCAGGTTGGAAATCACAATTAGTTGGAACCATGGCGATGAAGTTACACAGTGGGCTTTTATAGAGCCATATTTAACTGTGATTAAGGTTACCAAGCCTCCTTTTGCCCTCCCAGCTGGTGAATTGGTGGCAGGAACATTAAAAGCATAATAGCCATCCAACGCAATGCTCTCTTTAATCCACGTTTCCTGCAGACAGATGATGTCAAATCCCCTGATATGTTCCTACCAGACCTCATCTGATAATTTAGAGTGTATGCCTGCAATATTCCAGGAGATTAGTTTAAATGAGGGGGTGAGATGACCCTGATTCGTGTCCGCTGGCATGCATATAATCAATGTAACAGCACAATGGTTGAAATGTTTATCTTCTTTACCATCCTCGAAATGTTGAATACTCAGTTCTATTTCCTTCTTTTGCTCATTGCAGTGCACATATTTTACACAAAAATCTTATTGTGTCATGTCCTTTAGGGTAATCCTGTCATGTATACCCCTATTACATACATTTGTCCCATCCACACGACAATAACGATTCTAAACAGGTGACCTTTTACCTAGTAGCTTGCTCCTGACTCTTCGACACCAGGCTCTCGGTACTCTATCATAATCCCTTTACCTGACGTACATAAACATGTCCTCAGGCACGGTATAATTATTCTGTATAAGGGTCACCACTTTTTTCATCCTTGGCCAACAGCCAGCTGTGCATGATCGCATTTGTTTGGAAAAATTCATGTTTGTTTTCAAAACATTTATGACTGTTTTCAAAACATATCACTTCTTGAAGAAACCTTGGAACCTTGGAGTGACCACTCTAGTATATAAGACCCTTATTCCCCCCTGCAAATTAGGGGATAATTCTTTCCAAGCTGACACGGGGTCCTGCATGCTGAATCTTCGACACGCAGCGGTCTGACATCCCTTGCAGGGTGTCCTCCTTGAAGCAGAGACGGGGTCCTTCATTCCCAACCATTAGGTGAGGGGGCTGGTTCTTCCCTAGGAGTTTCTTGGCTACGTGCACGCATATACATGCTACACATACAGATCTAGGCTAGGTACATTTAGGCAAATTACTTAGGGCGCGCATTTTAGGAATATGCAAGTGCTACTGCTTTTATCTTATGTTCATCTTATTAGCACTATGGCAGAAATGTATCTACTATTAACTATATTGGTACTAGCAATCTCTTTCATATGCTTCTGTCTCCTGATTGTCGCAGCACATATGTTTTACACAAGACTGTCGCTGGACCAATAAATACTTATTGAAACGTCCTAATCACCATCCTGTGTTTTTTCTGATAGTAAGCGAGCACGAGTGTCTGAGCGAAACGTACTGTACTGTTTTCCACGATCCCTGTTCAGTGGTTGCCAGAAACTACCTACACCACTGTAGAATACGGGGGGGTGGTAGTGGCACCGTAGAGCTAGCTGGTCTAACAGCTGACATATCCTGTGGAGGTGTCTGGAGTTAGTAGGACACCAAGCCCTCAGTTTATGTCATCCAAAACACGCAGGTCCTTGGGGATTCGTAGGAACTACACAACAATTGCTTCAATAAATTATTGAAATGCCAAATCGAGTTTTCTTGTGTCTCCCTTTGTGCATCATGAGTTACTAATGAAAGCGACTGATCTGTTTCCAAGATTTCCTTAGGGAGTCTGCGTTGTCATGTTCTGAGGTTGCACATACCATCTGGTACCTTGTAAAGTTAGAGGTCCAGATGGTGCACTGTGAGCTAGCCAGGGCTAAGGCCAACATATCCTGATGATGTGCGTGGACTTAGCCTCACACAGTTTTGACGTTTATGTTGTCGAAATGCACCATCTTAACGATATAGTATGAACTGTACGACAATAGTCTGCACAAGCTACACCTTCATCATGTGTATCTGACACAGACCCCGGGGTATATTTACTAAGATTTAGTGCTGTGTTTGAGTCACATAAGTGATGCAAATTAAAGCAAAATCTTTTTTTCACAAATTACTTTCCAGCACAGAACTTGTTTTGCATTGGAAATTCACTTAAAAGCAACACGAAATGACGCATAGCACTGCTTTGCATTGCGTAGCGCAAGGGGGCATTCCATGGGTGGTACACGGGCATTCCCATGCAACCACTCATAGTTTTTTAGGAAACTCTATTTACTAAAAGAAAGTAGACAGGGGTTTGCCTAAAAAAATAACGCCCATTTCTAATAGGCACTATTAAGGAGAAATTATTTTTATTTCTCCTTTCTTTTTTGACTTTGCATGTGTGCTGCTCTGTACAGCACATATACAAAGTGGGAAAAAAATTCAGTTAGTCTAAGCATATTTGTACTTTAAGAGAAGAACAAAACCTATTCTAAACTCACGCAGACACCCTTCTACTATGGTGCAAAGGTGTGTGCGTGGTGCACAGCTGCCTGATTGTTCGCCAGGACTAGGAAGAGGGGAGTAGAGTGCCATATCTCTGTAGATATGGTGCTCTCTTGCTCTCTCCTTCTCATGCATAGCAGCACAGCACATCATTTTTGGCTGCTGTGCTGAGTGAGAATTTGGTAAATAGACCCCCGGTCTGAGAAATGGATTACACACCAGTGAAAGATGGAGCCACAATTTGAAACCCCAGATCTGTTTTTCCACTACGAGCAAGCTTCACCTGTGTTCATGAGAGGGACATGGTTCGCCCCACAGGGCAGGTGGATGCTCTGTGTGACTCCTTCCATTTAAGGGGGATGCATAAGGGAAGTCTCTGGGACCCCGCCAGACTCTCATGCAGTTAGTGCATCACCAGACTGGTAAGAAACAGGGGTTGCAAGGGTAAAGAAATTCCTTCATTTGCATGTCAGCCACATCCCAGGGTAATGGCCCGTTCACATTACACTGGAGTAATCTAAGCACCCATTCAATCTGTGTCAGAGAAGGGTGTTGTACAAGCCTCTGTGGCCTCTTCTTTGACATTAATCTGGTCAAGGGCACAAAGGAAGAAGGGTGCAAATTCGTAATTTACCCCTGAGCATTTATGTAATATATCGCCTTCTGTTTTTGCTTCCAGTTATCTGTTTTTGTCATTCAACGGTGTTAATTATGCTGTTTAATTTAAAACATTAGCCAGGTTCACAGAATTTCGACTGAATATCTTAGGGAGTCAGATCATTTGCTTCCTTATCAATTCTCAATGGGTGCCCACTGATATAATGGTATATGGGTGAGGTGGCTTCAGACATTTCTGTCCTACTAATTATTGACACCAAATGATTCTGTTTTTTTTACAAAATTGGTAAAAAGTGAGGGGCAGATTTACAAGCCCCTTGCGTGACTTTTGCGCTGCAGTTGCGTCACTTTTTTGATGCAACAGCGGCGCAAACAATGCGGCCTATTTACAACGTGACGCATCTAGGGAGATGCGTCACGTTGTAAAGCCCTGCGTCACATTATACCTGCGTCAGGTATAATGTATGCAGGGTGGGCGTTCCCACGCAGGAAGGCCTCATAAAAGTGACTCAGTGAAATCTACAAGATTTCACTGCGTCACTTCTTGGACGCCAACGCGTCAAAACCTTACGCCTGCTTGAAGCAGGCGTAAGGAGTGAGGCAGTGTAGTGGGAATAGGCCTCAAAAAGCATTGCTGGAGTTGCGTCGTGCTTGCGACACAACTCCAGCAATGCATGACTTTTGCCCCAACAGATGGGTCAGAATTTCTGACGCATCTGTCAATCCTTGCGCCATGGTGCGCCGTATTGTAAATACGGTGCATCCATGGTGGCGTAAGGGTTTCTCAGTGTGGCGCAGGGAAAGTAACGCATCTCTACAGATGCGTCACTTTCTTGTAAATCTGCCCCAGAGTTTTGTTTTTCCTGATCACTAATTGTTTGGGGGATTCAGAAAAAAAACAGGTCTCTGCAGTCTTTCAAAAAATGATTTTGAGCACTTAAGTGCAGCTGGGGTAAACAAAAGCACACAAAGTAAATTCAGCAGCATAATTTACAGAATTAAAATTGATTAAGTTTTACCTTTGTGGTACTTATGTATGACATATTTTCTATGGTGGGTGATTTGCTATATTTGCAATATTAGGGTATTTGATGTGATTGTGCACATTTTTGGATGAAGCACAGTGCAGAAATGTAAGAACACCGACTTAAATGTTCTTTTCTGGGTATTCATATGCTTCTTGCAGACACTTTCCCATCGAAGAAACACATATAAAATGTGCTCATGTGAATACTAGGAGCAAGATTCTTTCCAGTGGGAAAGGTGAGGTACAACACCTATAATTATTGGCATTTTAGCGGTATGGGTAGGACGAAAAAATGTTACATTTGTATATCATTTTATTACGCAGAATTTCCAACTGGATGTACATTCAGAACCTGAGGGAATCTCTTTTGTCTGTGCTCAAGCTTCTAATGCATCACCATTACCATGAAACAAAACACACAATATATTCACTATTAACCACCCGTGAGGTAGCATACTGTTAGAAATGGGGATCTCTAGTTGGCAGTGGCTGGCGCCAATGTCCAAGTAGGGACCCTTTTTCCTAAGTCAGAGTAAGGGGGCTACACCCTTTGATAACCCCTGCTCAACCCTGTGGTAACGTAGCACGAGCAGACAGGCCTATCTCAGAGGCAGTGTGTGAAGCATTTATGACCATACACAATAACGCAGTGAAGACACCACAAAGGGACACCACACAAGTAACTATAGAAAAATGAGTATCTTTATATAAGCTTAACACAAGGCTCAAAGACGATCAAAAAGTCACAATGCACGTAAATATCAGTTCACTAAAAGGCAATAAAAGCACTAAAAAAGCGGGTGAAACGAACTTAGTCCGAGGCCGGGGTCTAGGCGACCCGGTGATGCACAATGTACCTGAGGTTTAAAGGGGCACGGCACGCAGCTTTGGGAGGAAGCCGCGATGATGACAGGCGGACTCGCAGCGGCCACAGCTCCCAGCTGCAGCGGTCCACGGCGTGCACGCACGATGATCCTGAGGCGGTGATTAAAGGCGGACTCTCAGCGGCAACAGCTCCTCAGCTGCAGCGGCCCACAATAGCGATATCGATAATTCTCGTAGCACAGGCAAATGTGGGCTCTCAGCGGCAACAGCTCCTCAGCTGCAGCAGCCCACAATAGCGATAGCGATGATTCTCGTAGCACAGACAAATGCAGGCTCTCAGCGGCAACAGCTCCTCAGCTGCAGTGGCCTACAATAGCGATAGCGATGATTCTCGTAGCACAGGCAAATGCGGGCTCTCAGCGGCAACAGCTCCTCAGCTGCAGCGGCCCACAACAGCGATAGCGATGATTCTCGTAGCACAGACAAATGCGGGCTCTCAGCGGCAACAGCTCCTCAGCTGCAGCGGCGCACAACAGCGATAGCGATGATTCTCATAGCACAGACAAATGCGGGCTCTCAGCGGCAACAGCTCCTCAGCTGCAGCGGCCCACAATAGCGATAGCGATGATTCTCGTAGCACAGACAAATGCGGGCTCTCAGCGGCAACAGCTCCTCGACTGTAGCGGCCCACAATAGCGATAGCGATGATTCTCAGCCCGCGTTCCCCGCAGTAGACCCAGAGGCTCTGGAATTATCGACAGAAGCCTCACCTACGAGTAGAACCCCCTCAATAGGAATTCAGAAGGCTGATGGGTGAAGTCTAATGTCCCTGAGACTCCAGCAGGAGGCAAGCTCAAATCAGGCCCTTGGGTAGTTGCTTCAGCAAGATGGATGAAAGTTTCAAAGTCCAATGAGAGAAGGCAGCAGCCCCAACCCTCCTGGGACCTCGGAGGCTTCTTTCCAGTTCTGCAGCACAAGTAAGTTTTATGTTTTTGAATGTTTGGTGCGTGTGTGTGTGTATGTATGAATATATGAATCTGTGCGTGGGTGTTGTCAATAGGTATGTGTGTGTGTGAGTGAATGCATGGGTGTGAGTGAGTGTGTATGTGTAAGAAAATGGGCCATTAGTTGTGTGGCCTCCACAAGTAATGGGCCCACATTTGTCCTCAAACCACCTAAACTCAAGTACTTGGACTTGACCACTATGCACTGTAACTTATTGCAACTGCAATGTACATAAAATCAATGTTCTTCACAAAAATACAAAAACCAATTTTTTCAAATATTCACCTGATAATACACAATTTTTCACAACAGAACAGAGATACATTTGTTATTACATTGTATTTATTCAGTTACTTAAACAAAACATTATTGTTATTCAAATGCTGATGAATATATCCATTTTTCTTTCATGCCCAATGCATTTCAGGCCCTTGGCCCTTCTTCAGGGGCATACATCTACAAAAATAACAAAAATTATTGTCAAATTCTAATAATGCGCAAGGAGTCACTCCTCTTTTCACAATTTCATAAAAAGACAATGGGAGAACCATAACTGAAAGGAAAATCAGCCATAAAGGAAAGATACCATCACCAATAGTCAAAGTGCACTCTGTGTCCATGATCGAAAATGGAAAATCAGTGGGCGAGCCTTAAGTAGCGCATTCAGCACCTACTAGGTAAACCCAGATTATCCAAAGAAGTAGAAAATGTAACTTACTTCGTTGAAATATGAAAGGACAATTCTAAAACAAAACCGATAGCAATCTTTTACTTTACTGTTCATAGTAACCGGATGCCTATGATAATAATAGGGACTCTTTTGCAATTACTGACCTCGAAGTTGTAATAACGATGCCCTCCGCTTTAAATCCAACGCAAACTGCTTATAGATCATATGTCCCCGTAAGCTGAAACAATCATAATCAATTCATTAAAAAACTCCTTCAGCCATCCATTATCCACTACACTTTACTTCACATGGAAAAATCCTCACCTCAGTGAAGAGCTCTCAATGAGCGTCTGAACGCTGTAACTTCACACGTGAATTTTACTGCCAGCCGGTTATTCGCGTCACCTAACGTAAAAAAATCCATTATTCCGCTCTCCTAAACACACGCTGTCTCAACCTAACTTTATCTTCCCCATCTGAAGTATTTCCCTCACCTCGGTGCACAAGCCTCCAGGAACGCTCAACCTCTTCCCCTTCGTACCGCACGCGTTGGTCAGACTACCAGCTGTCGTGTCGATTATCCATTGAAACCCAGCTTATACTCTAACAACAGACTGAGCAGCGGGAAAAGTTTCTAATATCGAAATTGACGATGGACTAACCTAATAGTAAGCTGTATACTGCTCTGAAAAATGGTCGCCATTTTGGAACACCAAAGAACATCAATCGGATACTCATATCCAAGTGATCACTAATCCAAAACTACTTTATACTAATCCAAAACTACACCAAAAAACAGAATGAAAATAATAAAAATCCATAGAATAGAAATGTAAGTGGTGAACAAAAGAAAATATATGGAGAGAAGTATATCATGCTCATATTCAATGCATATTAACCCACATTAGATTATATGGTAAAACATAGATGTACATTCTTAAAGAAAACAACCGAAATCGATTTTCTCATTTAGACCTTTAGGATCTTGAGCGTCAAGTCTCCTTATCCAAAATATCTCTCTTTGTAGTAAGGATCTAGTAAGATCCTTCCCTGGAGTGGGTGTCACTACTTCTATCACCTAAAATTGTAATTGCGCTATCGTGTGTCGAGCTTCTATCCAGTGTAACGCTAGACTGTTGGTACTGTTTTGTGTTCTGATGGTACTTTTGTGTTCAGACACACGTGTTTTGATTTTCCTCTCAGTCTTACCAATGTAATACAATCCACATGGGCACTTGATCCCATATATCACATGCTTGGTGTTGCAATCTGAATTGTGATACAATTTTATTCCTTCTCCTGTATGTGGATGGTTGATCTTATTACCTATGATCACATTGTTGCAGTGTACACAGTTTTGGCATTTCTTAGTGCCTTGACAGTCTTGCACGGTCTTTTGAGGTGTAATCATTAGTAATTCTTTCAAATTCCTGGACCTTCTATATGCGTACAATGGTTTATCTTTGAAAAGGTCCTTGAAGTCTGGCTCGTTCTGTAGTAGCTCCCATCTGTTGTTAATAATCTTCTTCATTTTCTTGGAACTGGTGGAGAATTTGGACACAAACACATGACGTTGTAGGTCTTTCTTAGGTTGGTTCCTCAATAGAGATCTGCGATCCGTTGTGTTGATTCGTTCCACCGCTTCTTCTAAAATTTACGATGGATAGCCTCTGGCAGAATATTTTTGATTCTGTATCTGTATGTTTTCTTCTAGAACATCAGTGCGGGAACAAATCCTTTTATCTCTTAACAGCTGAGAGTATGGCAGATTATAGATGAGATTCTGAGGATGAAAACTGTTAAACAACAATGCATTGTTTTTATCTGTCTCCTTCCGAAAGACTTCTGTATGAATCCCCATATCCTCTACTTTAATCAAAACATCCAGAAATGCTATTGATGTTACACTTATGTTGTGAGTAAATTGTATATGAGCATCATGTGTGTTCAGTTGAGAGATCTTCCGTTCTAAGGTCTCTTGATTATTGGTCCATATGATGAAAATGTCATCAATGTATCTACAGTACATTAGAAGATTATCAATCCATTCCTGGTCTTGGTATATGTGTGTTTCTTCAAACATGGCCATAAATGTATTAGCATATACAGGGGCCCCTGCAAAGCCCATCGAAGTTCCTGTGAGCTGTAGATAGAAATGTTCCTCCCATTGAAAGTAACTATGGTTCAAACAGAAATGTAAAAGTTCCAGAAGGAAAACTTTGTGTGCCTTAATTTTAGTTTGACGAAGGAGAGCCCATTCCACAGCTTCCATCCCTGCTGAGTGGGGAATCGATGTATAAAGAGATTTTACATCTATGGTGCATAAGAAGATGTTGGTGCTTATTTTGATAGAATCTAATTTGCTTAGAAAATCTGTAGTGTCCTTTACATAAGACATCCATTTTTGTACGAAAGGCTGTAAAAAATGGTCTATGTACTGGTCTATGTACTGTAAATATGGTGCAGCATCCTGTTACAATTGGTCTAAAGGGTGGATTATGAAGATCTTTGTGTATCTTCAGAAGCATATACAACCGAGGTCTTCTAGGGTTCGACACTGTCAAATAAGATTTAGTGGTGGATGTGATCCATTCCATTTCTTGTGCATTTTTCAAAATAATTTCCACTGTTTCCATCAGTTTCAGTGTGGGATCTTGACTCTAAAGAAGATACGTGGCAGTGTCTGCGACGTGTTCATTGACTCTCTGGATGTAAAAAAATCTATCCATGATGACTATAGCTCCTCCTTTATCGGCTTTTTGGATGACTATTTCAGAGTTATTTTGCAAAGAGTTCAAAATCTTCATGTCTTCCGGCGAGAAATTAACTCTTTTCGACCTCTTCATGTTCATTTTTTGTAGATAATTTTTAACAAGATTTTCAAAAGAGTCAAGAACCTTGTGTGAAACCGGAGCTTGGAACCTCGATTTAGGTTTAAATTCTAAGTATTCAACTTCAGGACTCTCTGCCTTTGGTGGAAGGATGTTAGTAAAAAAATGCCTTAATCTTAAAACTCTCATAAATTTATAGAGAGCAATCTCACATTCCATAAGATTCGTGTTGTATGTAGGGATGAATCCCAGTCCTTTATTTAAGATTCTCAATTGTTGGGATGTTAATGCAATAACATTCCACATTTGTCCTCCCCTGGGAACCAAACACCCGATTGTAGTGCTTGACTCTCACAAGGAAGAAAAGCAGAGAAGTCCAAGGCCTGTTCAGGAGAGGTGGTGTGGGCTAGTAATCACCATTCGCTAGCACGCAATAATACCAATCAATAAATGATTGTCCAGTCTGTGCTTTTTCTTTTGAAAAAAGGAAAAGTACCTTTACTACACACACACTACTCAATAGTACACAGTAATTTACAAATATGCATAAGGCTGATGAAAATACCTTTTGATGACATTGCATAATCACTTTTGACTCCTCAAAGGGAGTCTAGTTCAACATACCACATGTCTAAACATTAACTTGTACTTAAATGCAGTGATTAACCTAACTTGGGATAAGTGCACTTAATACTGGCAATAAAGCATATATACTTTGGTCATGAGTGGCTGTCAGTCTCATTATCTCAACAAAGCATTTCACCATAGGCATCAAGGCAATAATTAAAATTACTCATGAATGAGAGCACTTAAGACTGACAATAAAGCATATACACTTTGGTCTCGAGTGGCAGTCTATCTCATTATTCAAATAAAGCATTTACAAGAAAAATATATATGCATGTCTTAATGATTTGAGTATTTATAATAAACTTGGAACATGGAAAACACAGGTATACACATAGCCACTATAGGACATCCGATTGTGATCGCAATCACCTGTAACCATACATTTCACCTCAAAAGGGTGTTGCACCACATGTACATTATTTTTAACCTCTTTCAAGCCACCATAACTGTAGCCATAGACATGGCCCCTATAGAAAGCAGCACTCTCAGCTGTAGAGCAGAAGCTCCAGCCTAGGGAGTGCTTAAAATCCATGAGGAAATCCTGGGTAGGTAATCTTTTGGAGTCTCCCCAGCTTAGGGTAGGGACTCCCAAAATCTTTTAGGGGGGAGGCTGCACTGCTCCTGCAGTTTCCTCACACTTCCTGACCTTGTTGGTAATGACCCTGTCATCCTGGGTCCACCACAAAGGGAGAAACAAGGCCAAAATAGGCCAAAGTAGACAAGCCTCACAGGGCATTATTGGGTGCTCCTCGCAAGTGTTGTGCATATTTTATTAGCTGCTCTCCCAACGTGCCGGGGAGAGTTCCGTCTTTTCTTTTCATGGTTCTTTTGGGTTTTTGGCTGCACTGCATCGTGCTGCCGGCCCATTTTGTTTCGGGACGCCCGGTTTCAACTGGGCACCCCGCACTTCCTTTCTGTTGGGGGACAGCCCAGGGAGCCCACCCCTGACTGTCCCCAACAGCTCCCTGCACAGGCAGCACTACTGTGCGCAGCCGCTGGAGCCGGCAGGTCTATTCTGCCTTGCCCGCTCCTGTGGGTGGGACGTGACACTCGTGGTTGCCTCCCACTCACCCCAGTCACTGGCATGAGGAGCGGGCGAGCTGGCCACATCTGGGTGAGCGCAGCAGCACTCCTCTAGCAGCCTTCTCACTCGGGTCCCAGAGATGGGGTCCTGGGCCTCCAATCATAAACCCAGCCTGGGTGATGAGGTCCCCAGGCCCTTGAGAACATTAGGGAGGGGGCTCCATGCATGCCCTCCCCTGGCTCCACTTGCCTGGATCCTCTCCTCAATATGACCATGAACCCTGACCCACCCAGAAGAAGGAAATCCTCCTGCAGCAGAGCTCCATGTGTTTGGGATCATGCTGGGGTCAAATGTCGCTCAAACTTGAAATTGCCATATCTCAGGCCCTGTTCGGCAGATTTTGACAATCTGGTTCTTGTTTTGCTCCTGGTGACGAGCCCTAGCCATCTGTATCACTTACTACAGGCCTCTTGGCCACAAAGTGGTCAAACGTTGCAGGGAGCTGGTTTCACTAGCTCCCTGCACCAGACTTCCTTCTAGTTTTTCCTCTGGGCCTCTGTCCTGCTAGGTGCAGACGCCCAGTCTTTCCCCAACTACTCCTCAGGGGTATAAGGGGTCCAGCTTCCTTGGTCCTGGGGAGAGTCCCACTGGTCCTCGGGCCATTAAAGTCAGAGTCCTTAGCCCAGTGGGCCATCGGAGGTTCTTCCTTATACTTGTCCATGATGTCTGCCTCCAGTCCCAATGTCCTGCAGAAAAGCACAACTAAGAGGACTCTCCTTCCTGCGCTAGACCTTTAATGGGTGTGGGAGGTTCCAGCAGGGACCACATAACCTCTCTGCCCCTGTCCTAACCTTCCTGCACAGCCTTCTGGGACATTTCAACATAGCGTCACACAGAAGTCACTTGCCACATCTGCTCTGTGGGCCTCATCTCCACCCCTTGCTGACATCACTGCCAGGGCCTTTCCTAGCAAATCTGCAAAGGAAGCCCTATACGGAGTTGGCTCCAGAGGTCTGAGTTCCATACTCTGTATAGTGAGCTTGGACGGGCCCATCTCTGGCACTGGGTGACAGCTTAGTGATTGATGCAGAGCATTCCGCCCACCCCTTTCCTCCACAGGAGCTGAGTTAAGCACTGTTAATTGCTCCCTTTGTGTGGGGAAGCCTTTGTTCATGTGGCTGGACAGAAATGTAATTAACTTAGTCCTGCAGGGTGACAAAAGGCCTGGCGTCTGATCCTGAGCTTAGACAGAGAAATATGACATTCCTAGATGACCCATAAGTTGTACAGCTATGTTTGTGGACTTTGTGGAATTGATTTTCTCATACAAGTTATGCTCTAAATCGGGCTTGCTCTGGTGTCTGTAGCCAAGGGGAAGTGAAACTTCACTCTAAGGCAGCCTTTCCCATAAGTGTACCATGGAGTGTCACTGCAGACAAGACAGTAAGCCACAATTACCTTCCTTATGAGTGTCCACTACATTATGAGGCCTAAGCCAAGTCAATAGTCAATCATGCAGAGTCCCCTCTGTGCCAGACTACCTATGTGCAATTACCAGGCAGCACATGACAGGAGACTCCCACACGCAGCCCTCACACATGTGCAGACGTGTGTGCACACATGTTCATGTGTAACCAGCCAAGTGCCCCTTACCTTTGCTGCGTCGCAGCAGCCTTATCTTCAAAGTTGGACACCGGTGGCAAACATGCACAGTCCATTTACCATGAGAGTACCATGGGTGAGTCACAGGTTATGAGGCTCCCCCAGCAAAAGGTCAAAAATCAGTTGATCAAAAATGAAAGATCCGGTCAGATTAGATAGGCAGAATCACCTTCTTACAGTATGTGTACACTTGTATGAATGTGAGTGTGTATAAGTGCGCGCGTGGACAGCCCCCCCTTCCACCCCTGCTAAAATTACCAGCTGCCACTGTCATGGAGAAGCATTCAGAAAATGGTTTGCCATCTACATTGACTCTGGAGTTTCTGGCCATGTGTCAGGCCAACTTCTGTTCAAGATACATCACTGACTCAATTTTGGTGGTAGTTTTTGGTGAGATTTGGTCAACAAGGAATTAGAGAAAGTAAGGAGGGTTTTTACTTCTTGATACCATTCTGATTAGCCTTGCTAGAGTAGCTGGCCCTGCAATTGAATGATTCAAATTATTCATCAGGACCAGTTTCAGTTTGTTTCCTGCTACACTTTCTGCACAGCCAATGCCATGGGAGTCAGATTACTCCCCATACTCTTTAATTTGTATTTTCAACCACTGGGAGAGCTGGATCATTCCTTTGGCTTTCAAAGCTTCTCCTATGCTGATGATAGACTGCTCAATCAACACTATTTGCCACTTCCAATATCCAAAGATGGATGGCAGATCCCAAGTTGAATAACAAGAAGACAAACTTCCCTACTTTTTCCTTGAAAAAGCTGGCATTTTCCTGCCCTTAGCCCTTTGTGCCTGCAGCTTGTCTTGGGTCATATGACTGGGTGTAGCTGACAGACTTTGTGAATTCCTTCCAGATAGTCACACGGTAGAGTGATTAGATGTGCTTCAATAGGCCATCTGCTGGCAGGATGGGGTGGCGGAGTTGAATACACACCCACTTACAACTGAATAGCCTGTGCTCTGCCTTCACACAAAGGGCAGAATGATCCTGCATTGTCACTGCAGCCAGCTTGGAGCCAGGGCATGGGAGTAAGAAAATTCCAAGCACTTTAAGGAACCTTTCCAGAAACTTCTGCCACCTTCCAGAAAAAGGGCCCAGAGAATAAAACTAGGACCTTCAGACCTACTCTTCAATTCACTACTGGATCTTCAGAAGGACTCTCAGAGGACTGCCTGATTCTGTGACTTGCTGTGCACTCTGCCAGACTGTTGCTGTACCTTGAAGGACTGCTTTGCTGCCTTGAACCCTCAGAGACCAGCCCTACTGTTGAGCCCTACATCTTCACCTGCACCCAGGACTACCACAATAACTCTAAGGGCTAGTTTGCTGGCCTCCTGTTCAGAGCCAGAGGGACATAAATGCTCCCACCGTCTTGAACCCTCGCCCGGACTCAGTCTGAGTGAGTCCTGAACCCGCAAGAGGTGTCCCACCAGTTCTGAACCCTTGCTTGTGGTGCTAAAGGAGCCCAGATGGATGAATCCCAAAACTAAGGACTTAGAAAAATGTTGGCCAGAATGTGCTCTGATATGTGAAAAAGTGACATGCCAGCGGCACAAGGGGCGTGTAAATAAGCCCCTCAATGTAGTGTACTATCCGGAACTTGTCCTTTCCTACACAAACACAATTACCTCTGCAACACATGCACCCTTGCACCATGGTGCTAGGCTGTCTGTGTTAGCATTAAGCAGTTTTCTGTACGACAGCTCATGGATATGAAAACAGGTATGTTCCATATCATGTACCTGATATGCATTACTGCGCTTTTCGTTAGATGTACAACATTGCAGAAGAAAAGGCAGTTTGCATGCTATGCATCTATCTCTTGTTTTTGACTGATGTTTTTATTCTATAGATTTGTTTTACATAAGTGTCATATATATGACCAAATTTGAGGTAAGTGTAAACTTTATTGGTGAATGGACACACAACCCAGGGTTGCTCCAATGGTCATTTCGCAGTGTATGTTTGGTACATGTAGCACATGCTATATCTGTGAAGTTATGGAAAAACTGTGACAAATATAGGATGTGCTTGCTAGCACACTTATGGCAATCACTTACACACTTTCCAAAGCAGAAAAATGCAATTCCACCACTAGGGTTTCCAGTCTAATGTGCCTTTTATATCAGCCACCTGGGCATCAGCTACATTTGTACATACCATTATTAGGTCAACAATTGTTGCATAACAAACATTCACGTATGAATGCCAACCTGAAATTTCACATGGCAATCTGAATTGCTTGCACCATTTACCCATTTTTTTAAACATTTTCTACTAGTCATACCAACATTGTACATCATGTGATATCTTCTGCCTTGCAATTTTTATCATCCACCAAGTACTGGTCACTCCACTCATGGGACATGTAGAATAGAGGAAAGTTTCAGTGCGGAGGAATGTACAATTGCCATTATCCCCCAAAAATTATTTTGACAGTCCACAGATGGATAAGAGATCAACCAGTGCTCAAGCAAATGGAGGGCAGTTCCAGTTTAGGGGGACACTAGCATAACAAGTAGCACAGGACAATGGAGAATTTGGCCATGCGGCAAGGAGAAATGCTACCGGAAAGTTTTCCTTAGCACAGAAGTAAAATCCACATCTTCTTCATCTGAGGTATGGGTTGGCTCAGGTGAGGGTGGTTTCAAAGGTCCGGGAGCCAAAGGAGGCACATGCACATCAGAGGCTGAAGAAGTGGAAGGCAGGTTCTCAGCAGCACGGTGTTAGGCAGCCATTGTGGTAATGTAGGAGTCCTGCTTCCGCTCTATGGACTCCAGAATGTTCTGGTTGGGCCCAAGTCTGTTGGCAACCTCACTGGTGCCACTTGTGCAGGGCATTAGCTTGTGCCTCTGCCACATGACACCAGCGATGTCAGCCAGGGACCTGTCCGATTCGCAGAGCGGAGAGTCAGTGCCTCTTCCAGGCTCTGCACAGCCCATATTTGAGCTGAGGCACTGACAAACTCCCTCTAGGGTGCCTGCCATGGTCTCCATCACTGTCCACACCGCCTCTGCCAACTGGCTCTGCACTTAAACAACACGCTGTTCAAAAACATTTTGCAGGTCCTGTGAGTCCGGTGGTTCTGATGTGGTGGGAGGTGGTGTTTGAGGGGTGCCAGACAGGTCATGTGGAGACCTTGCATTGCAGCTTGTCCTTCTCGTGACCGGAGAGGGGGTTTGGATGGATTCAAACAGTTCCTGAAGGATGTTTTGTTCCAGGCTTGGCTCACTGTCACCCTCCACAGGATCCACTTCCAGGACAGGTTGCTACTCAGGAGTAGGTGTTGCATGCTCTGAATGTGACACAATGTAGGTTGATGCTCATGTTTGACAGCTGTTCTCAAGTGTCTACATGGTAGGGTTTATTGACATCATTTTGTAGCTTACATTGTAGGTCAACATAACAAAGTTCATGCAACACAGCATTAAATGTAAATTTTAGGTCATGAATGCACCATTTCTTAGTAGTTTTGTGCATTGGAGTCCTCTCCCATAGCACATGCCCAAACCGGCCTGCCATGGCCCAACGCATGCACCCTTGCACCCTGGTGCAAAGGTGCCTGTGTTGGCACATGGCAGCCCATTGTGCACGGCACAGGGGATAAGGAGAGGAATGCACTGTATCTGATAGATATGGCGCATTCCTGCCCTTTTCTTTTGCCATAGGGCAGTGCAGCAGGAAGGCCTACGGGACTGCCTTATGGCAAAACCTCATAAATGAGGCCCTCAATGTTTTTTGCGTGGGAACACCCACAGCCACACCCATTGAGCACCCCTATAACACATTCTTTTACATGACAGTGGCACATATTTACAAGGCCGTGAAAAGTCACACAAACTGTCCTTACATAGCCTTGTAATAATGCCACTGCACAGCCCTCGTTGCCCACATGCGGCCATGAGGTAAGGAAAACACCTTCTATCCATTGCCAAGTGGATGAATTGCTTCCTAATTTCATTATTGAGAAATCTGAAGTGTGGTGGTCCACCTCCCTCTGGTCAAAGAGTTAGTGACCAGACTCCAAGGAGACACTACCTCTTCCCACTGAAATAATTTGCAGCCATCTGGATGGTAAATGGTGATATTTTTTAAGGGAATTTATCCATATCCTACCCCGTCTTTGAAACTAGTAACCAATGCAGAGTTGCCCTCTTTTGACTGTTCTGACTCTGCCACACAACAGTGTGCAATTGGTGTCAAAGGCTGCGTGCATCAAGGTTTGCGCACAACAAAGTAATATGAAGCATATCATTGAAAAAGGCATATTCACTGAAAACTTGCTGTTAATGGCACGTTTTGGTTTCCTCAGCTTATAAGAAAAAAATATATGTTTACAACAAAGACTTCAGTAAGATTAACAAAGCCACATAAGGGGCGATTTGTGCCTCCTTACGTGGCTTTGTAAATAAATGGGCGAGAAAGCAAAAGACACACAATTGATGGAGGGAATGCAGAACAAATCAAAACATTCACCCCCAGTCAAAAGATCTGGGTTAAAACCATCATTCTTTTGCTCACCATGCCACCCCAGTTTAGACCTGGCCATATGCAAATCAGTCTTGACCCTGTGCCTTATGGGAACAGTCCAGCCCAACTGCCAAGCCAGGTCCTCCCTGGACGGGAAACAAGCATCCTAGGACCGGTTTCAGGGTTTCACCCCTCATCAGTCAGGATAGCTTGAATCCAGTGGCACAGTAAATAAATGTAACACAACACAGCGGCTTGTGTGGCATTATGGTACATTTTAGGCTGGCAGGCGTTCCGTGGGTGGAGCATGGGCATTCCTTTGCATCCACCCATCGATTTCACACAATTCAAGATTTACAAAGGTACCCCTGCCAGAGGATGTCATAACAATAAGAAAAATCTATTTTCCTCTTTATTATTTCATCCTTCTATGCCTGATGCAGAGAGGAAAAAATGCATTGCTTTTGTGCAGGAAGGTATCCCTTCCTGAACAAAAACAACCCTGCATGTAACCTAGGCACCTTTGCAGCATGGCACAAAGGGGCCTGCGGTTGTGATAGGAGCACACAGTGCACCAGCGCTAGGAAGGGAGCAGTAGGGTGCCATAGCTAAACAGATATGGCGCATTTCTGCTCTCTCCATTTGACGCACCGCAGTGCAGCGCAACAACTTTGGTTACTACTCTGCGTTGTGTGAAACATTAATTAATATGCCCCTAAGTCTTGAAAGTTCCCTTCTTAGCCTCATATGTTGTTCGGTTCCGTCGTGTCAGCATCAATGTTTTTCTGCATGTTTGCTGGCCCTGTAATGATTGCCCGAATGTCTCTATTATCGATCTCTTATGTGGCTTCTTGGAACTCGACCTCTTTTCTTATTTGACGTTCGTTTCTTTTTCTTCACCAAACCACTGATAGATATTACTTATTTTTCTCAGTCTAACCGGTGTTATTGAATCCTTTACTAATGTGATAAATTGAGTGTAGTTTTTTTTCATATCAATAATTCACCAAGAAATGTAGTATGCGGCTGTACTGCGGCTTCTCATCCCATCCATCAGAGAGAGGTACACTGCCGCAAACAAAGACGCACACAGATACACACAAAAAATAGTGAATTTGTTTTTTATGCTTTTAGCTCTGCTTCTGGATTGTACTATAGTGGCAAAAAGGCATTAGACAACCAATAAAAGATTATGGGGCATATTCACAAAGACTTATCGCCAATTAACGCATCAAAAGTGGAGATAGATTTAACGCCCCATTCACAAGCGGGTGCAAACTGCAGACATCGCCAGTATTCCCGCAATAACTGCCGCAAAATTTATCTCCACGGGTGACACCACCAACTAACCCTAATGAGATGCAGAGTAGGCGTTCCCGTGCAATATCGTTTTTTATATGTATAAAAATAATGTAAAATAAATTAAATAATACATTTAACTTAAAAAAATATTTAGATTTATTTGTCAATTTTAATAATTATAAGTAATAAATTTAATGTAAAAATGAATTAAACATACATATATAAAATGTAATATATATATATATTTACTTAAAAATAATTAATACATAATAATTTTAATTAATTATAGAATGTTACAAATATATTAATAATTATAAATAAATATATATATACATACACCCGTAACATAAAAATTATTTAAAAAAAATTATATTATAAATTAAAATATTAAAATATTTAATATTTTTTAAACCTACATTTTACACTACATTGAGTGCAACAGTAGGGAAAGTGTTGGATAGCGTAGAGGAAAAAATTACAATTCCCACTCCAGCGAGTGCAACAGTAGGGAAAGTGTTGGACAGCGGAGAGGAATAATTTACTATTCCCACTCCAATGAGTGCAACAGTAGGGAAAGTGTTGGATAGCGGAGGGGAATAATTTACTATTCCCACTCCAATGAGTGTAACATTAGGGAAAGTGTTGGATAGCGGAGGGAAAAAAATTACCATTCCCACTCCAGCAAGTGCAACAGTAGGGAAAATGTTGGATAGCAGAGGGATAAAAATTACTATTCCAACTCCAGCAAGTGCAACAGTAGGGAAAGTGTTGGATAGAGTAGGGGTAAAAATTACTATTCCCACTCCAGTGAATGAAACAGTAGGGAAAGTGTTGGATAGCGGAGGGGAATAATTTACTATTCCCACTCCAGCAAGTGCAACAGTAGGGAAAGTGTTGGATAGCGGAGGAATTAAAATTACTATTCCCACTCCAACGAGTGCAACAGTAGGGAAAGTGTTGGATAGCGGAGGGGTAAAATTTACTATTTCCACTCCAGGGAGTGCAACAGTAGGGAAAGTGTTGGATAGCAAAGAGGAATAATTTACAATTCCCACTCCAATGAGTGCAACAGTAGGGAAAGTGTTGGATAGCGGAGGGGATAAAATTACTATTCCCACTCCAGTGAGTGCAACAGTAGGGAAAGTGTTGGATAGCGGAGGGGTAAAAATTACTATTCCCACTCCAATGAGTGCAACAGTAGGGAAAGTGCTGGATAGCGGAGGGGAATAATTTACAATTCCCACTCCAACGAGTGCAACAGTAGGGAAAGTGTTGGATAGCGGAGGGGATAAAATTACTATTCCCACTCCTGTGAGTGCAACAGTAGGGAAAGTGTTGGATAGCGGAGGGGTAAAAATTACTATTCCCACTCCAGCTAATGCAACAGTAGGGAAAGTGTTGGATAGCAAAGGGGAATAATTTACTATTCCCACTCCAACGAGTGCAACAGTAGGGAAAGTGTTGGATAGTGGAGGGGATAAAATTACTATTCCCACTCCAGCGAATGCAACAGTAGGTAAAGTGTAGGATAGCGGAGGGGAATAATTTATTATTCCCACTCCAACAAGTGCAACAGTAGGGAAAGTGTTGGATAGCGGAGGGGATAAAATTACTATTCCCAATCCAACGAGTGCAACAGTAGGGAAAGTGTTGGATAGCGGAGGGGTAAAAATTACTATTCCCACTCCAGTGAGTGCAACAGTAGGGAAAGTGTTGGATAGCAAAGATGAATAATTTACTATTCCCACTCCAATGAGTGCAACAGTAGGGAAAGTGTTGGATAGCAGAGGGGATAAAATTACTATTCCCACTCCAGTGAGTGCAACAGTAGGGAAAGTGTTGGATAGCGGAGGGGTAAAAATTACTATTCCCACTCCAATGAGTGCAACAGTTGGGAAAGTGCTGGATAGCGGAGGGGAATAATTTACTATTCCCACTCCAACGAGTGCAACAGTAGGGAAAGTGTTGGATAGCGGAGGGGATAAAAATTACTATTCCCACTCCTGTGAGTGCAACAGTAGGGAAAGTGTTGGATAGCGGAGGGATAAAAATTACTATTCCCACTCCAGCGAATGCAACAGAAGGGAAAGTGTTGGATAGCAAAGGGGAATAATTTACTATTCCCACTCCAACGAGTGCAACAGTAGGGAAAGTGTTGGATAGTGGAGGGGATAAAATTACTATTCCCACTCCAGCAAATGCAACAGTAGGTAAAGTGTTGGATAGCGGAGGGGAATAATTTATTATTCCCACTCCAACAAGTGCAACAATAGGGAAAGTGTTGGATAGCGGAGGGGATAAAATTACTATTCCCACTCCTGTGAGTGCAACAGTAGGGAAAGTGTTGGATAGCAGAAGGGTAAAAATTACTATTCCCACCCCAGCGAGTGCAACAGTAGGGAAAGTGTTGGATAGCATAGGGATAAAAATTACTATTCCCACTCCAACGAGTGCAACAGTAGGGAAACTGTTGGATAGTGGAGGGGTAAAAATTACAATTCCCACTCCAGTGAGTGCAACAGTAGGGAAAGTGTTGGATAGTGTAGGGGTATAAATTACTATTCCCACTCCTGCGAATGCAGCAGTAGGGAAAGTGTTGGATAGCGGAGGGGTAAAAATTACTATTCCCACCAAAGAAAATTCAAATTTAAAAACAAACAAAATATCAACTACAATACAAAATATAATAAAAACCCAAAAACCAAAACATATATAAAAATATAAAAATTTACAAAACTTAGGGGCCCATTACGATGCCCGGCGTAAAAAAATCCGCCAGGCATGGAAGCGGCAAAAATCCGCCCGCACACACCGTCTGAACACCGACCACGCCATTACGATTACACAAACCGAAAACCGCCATCGGCGGAAAAATCACACAAAATACCGCCCGCCATCGTCCGAGTCGGAGTCGAACCGCCCGCCACGGACGGAAACACGCACGACAACACAAAACCGCCCGCCCTCACGGCCGACACACCGCACGTGAGATTACGATCGCACCGCCATGAGCGCGGGAAAACTACAAATATACCGCCCGCCAGCGCAAACAACGCCGATGAGAATCGACACGGCAGAAGCCATGGCGCCCACGTCCCTGCACAGAAACCATCCGCTGACAAAAACAATCGCACACAACATGGCCAACAAGTCCACACAGCAAGGCACGCACAAATACACAAGCACAGTACACATCCCGAAAACACCCCCTGGACAAACAAAAACTACAAAGGCCAGAACCCCAGACACAACACACCTGAAAACAACAGACCATGAGGACACACCCACATAGGTAAGTACAAAAGCAGCACTCCCACAGACCACAACCCCTTGCAACATTGCAAACTGGAGAGGAGAGGACACAGTGACACAGCAAGGACAGCAGCACACCACAGAAACGCACACATCACAACCACCACCACCACCACCACCACCACCAAACACCGGCACCACAAACCCCCTGCACATTACACAACACACACCGCACCAGCACCACAAACACCATGGCACCACAAAGAATGCCCAAGTTCACGCCCATTGAGCTGACGGTCATGGTCGACGAGATTATCAAGGTGCACCCACAAATCTATGGGAACCTGGTCCAGCACACACCACTAGCCACCAGAAACAGAATGTGGAACAGGATCGTAGACCAGGTCAATGCAGTCGGGACCCTGCCCAGGAACAGAGTCGAAATAAACAAACGGTGGAATGACGTCAAGAGCCTGGTCAAGAAGAAGGAGACCAAGAACAGAGAGCTGGCAGCCGTCACTGGCGGAGGGAATCCCGCGCTCTTCAAGACCTTCAAAGCGTGGGAGGAGAAGGTGCGAGTCATCATACATCCCGAGATCCTCGCCGGATTAGCAGGGGGAGTGGAGGCTGGTAAGTACAAACTAATGTATACCAGCACACCGCTATGTACTCACATGCACTACCACCATGCCACAGCTCCCAGGGACAAACACCCCCATATCCAGCACACAATACACAACACATCACACACACATGCAACAGACACCACCACACACAGCCCAAACAGAACAACTGTAAGATGCGTGGGGACATGTGTACACTCAGCCAGCCACGTAACCACCAACAGGTCCCCAAATATGCCAGAAGCGCCACAACGAGCACCCACCACACCCATGTGTCCGCCACAGCTGCACTAACCGACAAGTAACAGGTAAGTGGCAGGAACACAAAGTGCAGTGGGTGGGAGGGTGGACAGCCCAAGTACAACACACACCAGGCCCCTAGTCCCACAGCACAGCAAGGAGGAGCATCCCCCACACCCCACACCCACGTGTCAGCCACCGCAGTGCACAACGACAGCCGAAAGGTAGACATCACGGTCCACAGCAATCGGTGTCAGTGGGTGTCCAGCCACCACCACGACCCACAACACCCCCCACCCCCACAAACCTGCAACATGGAGCACCCCCGCTTAGAACCATGTGGCATCCAGTACAGTGCACGCCCGAACAACCTGCAGGTGGGAAACTGGACAGGGCTGGATTACTGGAGGCATGAGGACCGTAACACGACCAACACATGGGACATGTCACGTAGCAGACGAACACGCAGCACCGCCCACCGTCACGAACAAGTGAACAATGTGCACACAGACATGAACCACAGACTCACACCCCACATGACCCATCACAAACACAGCAACACCCAAGGAGCCACGTCTGCATGCACAAGCCACACTGAACATAGTACCACACGGCAGCCACTGTGCAACTCATCACACACAACCGAAACACCATTGAAGTCCTGTCCATGTAGCCCCTACTGCCTGTCAACCACACACCCCACAACTACGCCTATGTAAGACAAACAACACTAGACGCAACAGAGCGGAACAACATAAATGCACACGAACACCACTGAACCCATCAAACACACAGACACACCATGCACATACAACATACCATCCATCCCATCCGTCAGCCCCAGTCTCATGAAAGGCATGTCATCCGCACAGCTGCCACACATACAGCAGTCACGCTAAGATACATGCCCATGACCAACCATGTGCCAGAAGTCAATGAAGCGCACGCCACACTGTGAGCAACAACACACAACATGGGCCACACCCCCCACGAGCACTGCAGTGATGCACATGGCACAGGGCAGCACGCACACCAAGGAGATGGGACAACTGCAATACGTTGGCTGGCACACAACCATCACTCACTCATAACGATGCGTCCAATGCCATGTCCAGTAATCACAACAGACAGCAAATATGCAGGCCATGTCAGGCATGCACACACCTCAGACCATGCACTGTCATGCTGCCACAACACATGTCACGTTCGGCACCCATGGCTCACAGCATGTACCCCAAAAGCATATTCCCTCCCAAATGCGATTCAGGGGCATGGCCCCCATGTTGCCATATGCGTTCCTAAGCGTTCCATTTGAACCCCAAAAGCATATTCCCTCCCAAATGTGAATCTGGGGCATGGCCCCCATGTTGCCATATGCGTTCCTAAGCGTTCCATTTGAACCCCAAAAGCATATTCCCTCCCAAATGCGATTCTGGGGCATGGCCCCATGTTGCCATATGCGTTCCTAAGCGTTCCATTTGAACCCCAAAAGCATATTCCCTCCCAAATGCGATTCTGGGGCATGGCCCCCATGTTGCCATATGCGTTCCTAAGCGTCCCATTTGAACACCAAAAGCAAAGTACAAACCAGACCCAGGATGGGCCAGGAGCCCGCATACACCAGAGTCACAATAAGTAGGGGCACAGCAACACACCCATCGGCATGGCCAATCCGTCCCATGCCACATGTGCACAGCACACAGTCCCATTGCCAAGCACACACAACTACAAATGGTACAGCCACACACACGCCTCCGGGAAACCCATGTACGAGATTGCACGAACTGTGAATGTCAGACGACAAATACATACTTCGCCAGGTGCAACACAATAACAAATCTCATTCTCTCCACAGGTGACGAACCGCTGGATGCTGGGGATGGAGACAGCAGCCAGCACAGCCAGCCTACAAGCCCCCAACGAGGACACACGGATGTGGAGGATCTGTCCTCTTCTTCGGACACGGACCACCAAGCAGGCCCATCTGGTGTGGCAGGGCCCAGCCGCTCCCCAGGACCCCTCCTACCCACCAACCCATCATCCAGGGCTGCTGAACATTCCCAGCCCCCTGCTGCCACTGTCGTTGCGGCCACACCCACGGTCATTGCGGCCACACCCACGGTCATTGCGGCCACACCCACGGTCATTGCGGCCACTACCACTGCCGCAACCGCCACCATCGCCGCACCGACCACCACCGCCGCCACCACCACCACGTCTTCGCTGGCACCAGCCCCAGCGCAGGTGGTGGCCCGGCCGACTGGATCCACCCTGGGAGCCACAGCGAGGACCGTGGTGAGCAATGTGGCTAGTGGGCAGGCCGGTGGCAGCAGGACTGGTAGGAGGAGCAGGGTCAGGGAAACGCCAGCCTCCCCTGGGAGCCATGCCCTGCCTCAAATGGCCAGAGTCCTTGGGGCCTATGAAGAGGCCCAAGGACAATGGGCCAGGTCAGCTACAGACACGCGTGAGGTGCTGGGGGTGCTGAGGTCCATGGACGCCCGTATGGGCCAACTCGTGGACCTCATGGGCCAGCTGGTGGTGGCGGTGAGGTCACAGCCAGGGACAGCAGCTCCCCTCCGCCACCACCTGCCGGGGCGCAGGGTCGAGCAGCAGTGTCCAGTTCCCCTGCATCCACAGCCAGTGAGCACACCTCAACCACCAGCATGTCGCAAGCAGGCACCCCCTCGCAAACGTGGAAGGGGCCGTCCGAAGTGGAAACAGATCTCCCGGGAGGACTTCGCACGCTCCAAACGCAAGTGAGGCAGCCAGCCAGCCTTCCTTGACCACCCACTGCATTGACTTGGACTACGATCCCACTCCACACAGCCATCTGGATGGCATGTGTGTGTTGGACTATGGACATAGAACCAGTGGGTACACCCTGAGCATCACGCAGCCATGACCGACAGCTCATTGTCACTGCACGCACCACTTTTGTCATCACCTTACACACAATCACATGTCACAGTTTGAAATAAATGCACCTCTTACACAAACTGCTGTTTGTGCCCTGTGTTTTATTTGTACGGAATACAACGGCCACCTTGGGCGGAAAGGCACCTGATGCGTGGCATGGCAATGGAACCGGAGGGCCTGTAGGGACCTAGGGGTGGGAGACAGAACAGGAGCACATTCAATGAGTGTGTCACACACCCATCACACAGTACATGTCAACAACTACAAGCAATGTACACACATCGCACAGAGCAATAGGGCACAATGCCACAGCCACCAACAGTGGCATACTACCCTGGCCATGGAGCGTTGACACACAGCACGCAGTGAACAAACGGCCACCCTGACACAGCACACACACACCTGCACAGATACAGCCACATCAGCCGTCGTACATGGACACTCACCGTCAAGTGAAGTAGCGGGCGATGAGCTGCTGCCGCACATTACCAGCTTCCTCCTCTCCGCTGTCCTCCTCACTCGAGCTGTCCTGGTCTGCGGGCTGGGGCCCTGGTTGATCTCCGTCATCCACGATGAGGGGGATCTGCTTCCGAATGGCCAGATTGTGCAGCATGCAGCACGCCACCACTATCTGGCACACCTTCTGTGGGGAGTACGCCAGCGCACCCCGGTGCGGTCCAGGCACCTGAACCTGGACTTGAGGAGGCCAAAGGTACGCTCGACCACACGTCTGGTCCTCCCATGTGCCTCATTGTAGCGATCGTCTGCTGGGGTGCGAGGATTCCTCAATGGACTGAGCAGCCATGCCCCATTCGGGTACGCAGAGTCACCTGGGTGTGAGGGACACAGAGAACCGTTGCTATTCCAACTGGACAGGGGACAGCATCGCACAACCAGCACGCTACACCACTCCACATACTCACCGACAATACAGCCACGATCCTGTTGCAGATTGGACATCAGTCGTGGCAAGATGCTGTTGCGCATTATGTGTGCGTCATGGGCCGAGCCTGGGAACTTTGCACACACGTGGGTGATCACCATGTCCGCAAGGCACACCACTTGCACATTCAGGGAGTGCGTGTGCTTCCTGTTGCGGTACAGGTGCTCAGTGGCCTGTGGTGGAACAAGGCCAACATGTGTGCAGTCAATGGCTCCAACGACGTGTGGGATTCTGCCAAGGGCATAGAATGCACCCTTCACTGCCGCCAATTCACGAGTCCTGGGGAAGCGGATGTACCTGTTTCAGTACAGCATCATGGCTGCCAGTACATCCCTCAGCACCTTGCTGAACATGGGCTGGGACATCCCTCCACCACTGCCCACTGTGTGCTGGAATGACCCAGTGGCGAAGAAATGCATGGCGGCCATCACCTTAGCCGTGGGGGTGACAGCTGTCGGATACACCCTGCGGGGACGGAGATGGGGTTCCAACATGGCACACAGTCGATGCAGGGTTGGCCTGTCCAGCCGAAACTTCCTAATGACCTCTGTATCGTCCATGTCCGCCAGCAATTGGTATGGGCGGTCAATGTTCGGTCTCCGCCTAGGGAAAATGGCAGTGGACACATGTCAAAGCAACACAACACATAGCAATTTCGCATACACATCACTGACATGACTGAGCAGGCACATGAGCCACAGCCCAGCTGTCAAGCTGGGACGGCACGGCCACACTACACTTACACAGGTCTCCCAACAATGGCAATGGCTAGTGATACAAACCACTGCCATGTGCATGCACATGGGGATCTAGGCCCCAATGACTTGCGGGGCGTGCTGATGGGGACTGACTGCATATTCGTCAAGCGGCAACGCCACGGCAACATGAATGTCTGCTGAGCATGGAACTGCTTCCGAGGCTGGATGAGTATGGCACACGACGACGACGATGTGGGCACAGGCTGAGCGGCCAAAACAAGTGGGACCTGTGGCACGAGGGGATATGAGACAGTAGTAGGTGTCAGCACTGCACCCTATGTACAGCACTGTACGGATCACACCTCCCGAAACATTGACAGGTGTCCACATTGACAGCCCCATGCCAAGACGGCTGTGTGCTTGCAGTCACACGTCACAGGTGAGAGGTTACATTGCACGTGCCAGGTGGCAGACGTACATAGTGGGAGCTGGCATGTGTGTGCATGTGTCTCCTGTTCAGGATCCACCAGATGGGCGCTGACTCTGTACTGACCATTGGACACAGCATGTTCCGTGGAAGGCTTGTGTGTGTGGGATGGTGGCACTGGATGTGCCTCCGTTGGGTGGGGGGCCATGCACAGGGCGGGTACGTCGATGATTGCACATTGTTGGTCACGGTGGGTGCACCCACTAAGATGTGTTGCCCTGTGTTCAATTCCTATGTCCGCATGATGATGGACTGTAGATGTGGGCAGACTACACATTGGTCGATGTGCTGTCTATATGCATGTGCCTTCACACCAGGCACAGCTGCCCCTGCACATGTGACCCCTGCTGGACTCGCTGCTGGGTCTGTGGAGCTGATGCACCTTCTGTGCGTGGGGCGGACAGCTCTCCTCACTTCCCTCATTGCGCATGTCATGACTTTGCCGCAGGTGACATGGATCATGGAGGGCCCACATGTACGCGTGGGTAGGCTACACATGATTGTTCACTGGTCGCCACCCCCAGTCAGTGTTTCGAATGGGAAGGTTGTCGTGCTGGTGGTATGTTCGATGTGGCGGATGGGCGGGCCTAGGTGCGGGCTTACATTCCGGACATGGGGGGAAGTTGGATTGGCGACTAGTTGCAGTACACACGGGACACGTCTCTTCCTTTCCACATCTGGGTCATCCCTTGTACTCACTGACAGTGATACAGTCATCTTCGCCCCAGCCCTCATGTCCTCCCCTCGCTCCCCCAATATGCATGTGCACCTGCGAGGCTAGCGCTTGCACAGGCAGCCCCAAGCTCGCACCAGAGAGGGCAAGGAGTGTATGTGTGGGTCCAGTTGCACGAGTGGGCTGTCTCAGGGTATGATGTGTTGCGGGACGCCGTCCACCTGCGTGGTGCCCCAAATGGAGACCCGGCCTGCATGGACTATGCATCACAGTCTTCGCCTTCCGGATCCGCCACCTGCGACACCCAGTGGCTGTGGCTGCCCTTGCGGCCATGCCGCGTCCGTCTGTGACTGATGGCCCACACATTCACTCTTTGGCCTCTCTGGGGAGGGCTCGGGGGTGGTGGCGCACGCGCTTGCACTTAGTCGCAATGGCATGTGGCGTGGTTGGTATAATGGGCAATGGATGGGATGGTGCGAGCCACCTCCCGTGACGTCAGTGCTGCTCGTGCTGTGGTGCGTCCCCCTACACTTCCATTTGACTTGTGCCATGCTAGACGTTGAGGTTCTATTGCCTGCGTGATGTGACCAGGAGGAGCGCGAGGAGACCTCTCACACACCATGCTCCACTGCCATCCCGTGCCCTGTATCGCCTGTGCGGATTGACTATGTTGGGGTTACACCTGGTCGACTGGGGCTGTGTGTGCCTTGTCAAGGGGCATGGCGGGCGCACAACAGGATCCAGCTTGTCCACAGAGGGTGGGCTGAGGTGCGCCTGGTACCGCTTTGTACGTGTGCCCGGCTGCTGTGCACACACGTGTTCACTCCCCCCGACAGGTGTCCTCTCACAATGCCCAGGGAAGCGGTGGTGTACTGTTCATGACCCCTCCCAACACGGCGTGCTCCAACTTGGCATGTGCGCATCTACCCGTCACACCCACCCACCTGAGCACTGCGTCCATATGACTTCACACGACACATGTGTGTCTTCCACAGTTGTGCTACTCATTTGCGTTGACATCCAATACCAGTGGACTACATGGTCATGTCACAACTGCCGTGTACTTCACATACTCTCATCCTCTCTCATTCATACTTGTGAAATGAGTCAGCGGAGACAGTTTTGGTTTCAAACATTATATTGAGTCTTCTGTCCTCTGTGATGCAGTATAGTGGACACTACTGGCAGCGGAATACATGTTGAGGATATACTGAGCATGATTGCAAATGGGATAGGGTGTGGGGTTACATGTGATTGGCTGTTGCATGTGGGATGTGGGCTTCAGAGTTACATCTGCTTGGCCAAGGCTGTGCTAATGTACATTTACGTATAGCTGCGGAGCTGCGGACTTTGACACAGACGGTATACATGTAGCCTACCAGACCGCTTGGCATCATGGGCACAGTCCATCTCAGTTCCATGTGACAGGTTTGCTGCAGTTGTTCCTCATGCACGCGTGCATGTGAGATGACATCAGGGCATGTGCTTGCGTGCATGCAGCGGCGTGCCACTTGTTGTTGCACTGTGGTGGTTACTGGACATGTCACAGTCACTGGGGTCGTGTTGTTGTTGTATGCACTTGTCGTCCATGCAAAGGTCCTGGTATGGGATTGCGGGGGTGGGAGGGGTGCAGCACCCACAGACTCCAGGCGACCTAGTCATGTCCACTGAGCGGTGTGTGTGTCCATGGGCGCTGGATCCATGTCGTGTCCTGGTTGTTCGTGCAGTTCCGTCCATGTGGGTGCGATACACAGACCCCATGCCACTGCCTCCCACGATGCATGCGGTGTTCCTGGATGTGATGGGGAACAGTGTGCATGTCCCGGTCATATCCGATGTCATGGCGATGTCGTTGATGGTGTGGTTACAGTTGCCGGTCGTTTGGTATGGCTGTTGTGGTGGTGACTGGCCAGTCCGTGCGGAAGCTAAGCATGGGTGCGGGGTTGGACATCATAGGTCAATCGGGGAACCTGCGTTGTGGTCCGACGAATTTACAGGTTGTCAGGTATGCGATGCCGTCCAGCAGGGCTTCCATGTCATTGGTGGTGTACATGTTTGCCAGCCAATGTAGCGGATGGTGGCTGTCAAGGTGTTGTTCGTAAGTTGTCCCTTGGAGGACCATGATGGGGCATGCTGGGTGACATTCGATGTAGCTGTTCTCGATGATCCGTCGTGTGGAGGCACAGTGGTCCCATTTCAGTGCGGGTGCGATGTTGGCCACATACGCCATGCCCCCATAGGCAGAGCAGGCCCTGTCGTGTGCGTCCAGAGGGAGGAGTAGTGGTAGCAGGTCCGCCTTCAGACATGCCGGGTTGGAGAGGCATATCTCCACGGGATGCTGGTAGGGACACCTCCGACAGTAGAAGACGGGCATGACGCAGCTGAACAATGTGATGCGGTAAGTCAGTCGGTAACTTACGTTCAGCAGGGACAGGAGATCGCATCCCAATATATGTAACAGGTTGGTTTTGTACAGCTTGAGCTGTCCGGCGTAGTTGGGTAGGTGTGTTGCGGTTGCCATTTCGCAGCGGTGCGTTGTGGTGGCGTGCTCCGGCTGTGTGTGCAGTCTGCAATGTGCACGCTCCGAGGTTGCTGTGAGCTCTGTGTAGTCGTAGGGAGACAGGACTTGTGTTCTGTTGGCTTGTTTGGAGGACACGGGCCCTCATCCCACATGCTTCTCAGACAGTTCAAGGTCAGTGATGTGTGACTCCTTCCAATTAACTTGCATGTGGCCGACATGGGGGAGTGTTTTCTTCTTTCTTCCCCGTCCGTTGTGTGCTTCTGTGATATGCGCTATCTGCCCTGTGGTCGGTCTCCTCGGCATGCCTGTGTTGGTCTATTCTTGGACAATGGCTGTATTCACCGGCTTCTGTCGTAGGGCTGTGGTTTCGGAGTTGGAATGGAAGGTCATTCAGTGCTGTCTGCTCTCCCTTGTGTGGGCGGCAGGCTGCCTTTCCGCTCTGCGTTGGGCCTTGTGTGTGAATGTTATTCTTGGGCCACCTGTTGTCGGTCCCCGGGCTCTTTGGTGTTCCGTTTTATATGTCTTGTTCATATGTGCAGGGTGGTATGGGTGTTTCAGTGTGGTACTGGCGTTCCTCTTCCCGAAGGGGCCCTGCTTCTCCTAGTTGGTGTTGCCGCTGCTGTGTGCTACGCCATGTTTGTTACACTGGGGTGTGTCCTGCTGTTGCGTGACTTCACTGGCATGTGTGCGTCGGTTGTGTGGCGTTGGGTGTTGTCCGTGAATTGGGCGTTGGGGACATGTCTGTGGCAGGCCTGTCACGTGTCATGTGCGTTCGGGGTGGGGCTGATGTGTGTGCTGCTTGGTTGTGTCCCTGTGTCTGTGTGCGACGCATGCATGGCGCTGCGGTTGGCCTCTGCGTTGTGCGCATGTGTGGCGGCGTCATCGCCGCTTTGGGGCCGTGACGGGGTTGTTGGTTCCTAGTCCCAGGTGGTGTGTACACATGTGTTACGCGATGTTACGATTTGGCCTGTGTGTCATATGTGGATGCAATGGTGGATGTGTAGTGTACAAGCGCTGGTGGGGGTTGTCCGCTTTTTCCGCCCTTGCACTGTGTGCGCTGTTTGCGTGCACTTGTTGTGTGTGTGCCTACCTGCGTCTCCGCGGTACGTTGCGTCCTTGGTGGTGCATCAGCAGGAGCATGGGGAGGGCCTGCAGTGCTGGATTCATGCTCGGGGAGCCGCTTCTTCGTTGTCCGTGCTCGGCGTCCGTGTTACCGCTTCGGTTTGTCGTACGGTATCTCTTGGCCGTGGGAGCCGTTTGTTTGCGGCATCGTAATTTATACGCCGGGCGGGACGTGTTTCGTCGGACGGTGTGTGTCAATTGGGCTGCGCCTCTACGTGTACAGGCGCACTTTGATGGCGGACGGTGTTGCTGGCTTGCCGGCGGTGTTTGGCCTACTTTTCGCATCGTAATTGGGCGGGCGCGTGGACTGCTGCGTGCCGGCGGTAACTGGTGGTTTTTGCATCCGCCAGCACGGCGGTTGTGCTTCCGCCCGCCATCGTAATGACCCCCATAGAAACATATTATAATGTAGAAAAAATCTAAAATTTACATAAAAAGATTAAGTTTTTCAATTTAACAAAAAATTAACAAATAAATATTTTGTAATAGAAATTAATTTTAATCCCCAAAAATATTTATGAAATAAATGTAATATTTTTTTCCTACCCTATAACACCACACATTTTACAACACACATCTAAATTAAAAAAAAGTGTACCTCCATAATTAACACAATTAATTATCAATTAAACAATTATTAATAATGAAAAAACACATTTAAAAAGGTAAAAATTTATGTACTAACCAAACGTTACAGCTATAGTACCTAAATCCCCAAACAAAAAACAAAATAAACAATTACCAAAAATATTTATCAATTAATAAATTAATATTAATGATCAAGTAATGATTAATTAATTAAAACTAAATTACTTTTCACCCTCTACCCCAATAAACACCAAAACACACACCTAAAAATATTTACACAATTTCAAATACTAATTTTACATTAATAAATTAATATCAATTAACAACAAATCATTAATTAATTTTAAAAAAATTCTTCCCACCATTTACCACTATAAACCCCACAACTCACACATAAAAGTAATTACACAATTGACATATTTAAATCTTAATTAATTAATTAGCATTAATTAACAAATAATTAATTAATTATAAATAAATTACCTCCCACCATATTCCCCTATAAATGCCACCCCCAATTTCTTAAAACTTGACCCAATTAACATAATTAATTAACAATAAATTAATTATTAATAACAATTAACAAGCAAAATATAAATAATTATTAATAAATGAATTCACACACTATAAAATAAAATTAAATAAATATTCTATTAAAAATATTAATAAATGTATTAAAATTAAATTACTTCCCACCCGACTCCTCTATCAACCCACAACCCGCTCCTAAAAATTAAAACAATTAACATAATTACCAATTAATTAATAATTAACAACCAATTAATAAATAATTAATAATAAATTAACTCCCACAATTAACAGCATAAAATATTAAATAAATAAATATTATTTAATAAAAAATTATTTAATTATAATTAAATTACTTCCCACTCTATTCCCCTATAAACCCACAACCCGCTCCTAAAAAAGTGACACAATTAACATATTTACCAATTAATTAATCAATAAAAATTAACAGCCAATTATTAATTAATTAATAATAAATTAATTCCCACAATTAACACTATACATTAAAAATTAAATAAAAACTAATAAGTAAAAATTAATATTCAATTTATTATAATTAAATTACTTCCCACCTTATTCCCCTATAAACCCACAACCCGCTACGGAACTAAAACGCAAAATTGAATTAAAATAAAATTAATAACTTCTAAAAATTTAACACATATATTAAAAAACAAATGCAATACTTAGACAAAAAAATAGAGCACATACATTTAAAATACATACTAAAATACATAACACTAACTAAAAAAACGATATTTTTAACAACTATATTTTTGCAAACGATATTAATGACTTCGATATTTTTAAAACGATGTTTCTTACCTTAAACCCGATATTCTTGACCACAATATTCTTGCAGTCGATATTTCTGTATTTCGATATTCTGCACTCGATATTAGTGCAAGTCGACATTTCCAACTCGATATTCTGACTCTTTACCGATGCACCCCGACAAAGGAAATGAGATTTCCACTCCATCAACATGATGGAGTAGTTTTGTAAAATGGGAGTGCATTGTTGAGAAATACAAAAAGGTTTCTCAAGCAGGTGCAACAAACATGGCTCTTGCTCGGCAAATTCTTCATCCTTCACTGCAGCAGTTCTTCTAAAGGCTCATCTCAAGGCAGGTGGGGATCTCTGTATATGGTGGGCAGTCCTCTGCCAGGAATCTCCCATGACCTTGTATGCCAGTAATCTGCCCACCAAGGTCTAATGACCCTATTTATTCTTTAAGTTTGGTTTCTCCATTAAGCAGCTGTATCGAATTCTGTATGTTTCTTGTCCGTAATACGTTGTTCAGGAGAACATCAAAAATACCTGAGCCGGTTTCCTGATGGTTACCATTTGTAATTCTCAAAAATGCCTTACAAAAATCCTGTGTAGAATTAAAGCTGATGTTTGTGGTTTGGCCCTCCTTTCCTGCAAGCTGCAACCATTTTAAACGTTGAAATGCACCCTGACATGCAGTACTCCACGCTATCTGAACACTCATTTTATGGAGAACTGCATCATTCTCTATAGGTGCTCTCTTGATGGCAGGAGGAATTATTCAAATGTTCTTTTCTGAGCGGTATTAATGGTCACTTTTCAGTTGATGACAAGGTGTTGAAAATCATTTGCTAGTTTGGGTGACATTTTCTTCTGTGTCATTCCATATAGGTCTCACTCACTTTGGTATTGATCGCACTCCACCACTGGTGCTAACTCCTCCATAGAACTCTTCCGAGGGTCCTGCATCCTGGGTTGATTGGTGAATCTCAGGCACAGGTTACTGCATCACAGAATACTTAGGGGGTGATTAGGATGGCGGGCGGATTGCCATCGCCGGCCAGGCGGTGGCGATCCGCCCGCCATCACCACCCGATTTACCCCCGCCATATTATAATGGCAGGGGTATTGCGGCGGATGCAAAGTGCGTACGCCGCTTTTCCGCCGGTCAGCAATCGTTCCGATTGCCGGCCGGGCAGAGCTGGGGCATAATATGGTGGCGGTGCCTACCAGGCACCGCCATCCATATTATGATGTGTGCGGAAACTGGCCTTTCTATGGCAGCGATGCCGCTATGGAAAGGCTGGCGGGGATGTGCTTTGGGGCCTGTTGCGGGCCCCCAGGGGGGTGGGGGGCTGCACTTGGGGGGTACCTATGGTACCCCCCTCCATTTGCATGCACAAGGTGGCAGGCACCGTGCGTTGCCTGCCACGTTGTGCATGCAAATGCACACCATGGCACTTTGACATTGCGCAATGCGCGGAATGCGACAGGGTGGCGGTCACATCCTAATTAGCGGTGCGGGACCGCCGCACGTCTGGTGGCCGGTCTCAACACCGTGAGGATGGCGGGCGGACTCAGGTCCGCCCGCCATCCTAATAGGCCCCTAAGACTTTTTCTCAAACCTGAACCAATGGATGCCATTGTTCTTTGGTTGGGCTAGCCCCTGAAGGAAATCCTGTCTAAATTTATGGCTAGGCATTAAAAGAACCATGTATTGTTGATTATATTGAAGCCACTGGAAACACACGTCTTAAGCTCCACCCCTAAATGTCACTGAAGAGCAACACTTAAGTGCATTAGCACAAAATAGCTACTGTGTACCTTAACCTTATTAATGTAAAGTGAAGTACCAAACATACTGTTGTAGTGCATTCACTGTAGAAATTACAGATTCATACAAGCATGTGCTCTAATCACTTATAATTTATATTTCCTGTTCACAGTTATAATTCTGATTTCGAGTCATACTGCTTTTACTGAAATTGCATTTCTCATGTACTCATCTATGAATGTTTTGCATTTATCCTGTAATCGTATGTGCACATATGCAAGAGGCTTTTTCTGCTCGGAAACTTGACCCAATTTGCGCCATTTGCAACCAGAAAAAAGCATTTTCTGATTTACCAAACCCTATTTGCGATTCAGTAACCTATTACTGAATTGCAAATAGGGTTTGTGATTCAATGTTATGAAGGGGCGAGTTTAGGGCGTCCCTTCCTAATACAGAATCACAGCGGTATATAAGAATATTTTGTGACTGAAATGCGATTGCAAAACATTTGCATTTTTACCACCAACTTCAAGTTGGTGGTAACCCTTCGCAAATGGGAAGGGGTCCAAAAGGGACTCCTTCCCCTTTGTGAATGGTATTGCAAAAACCTTTTTAGAGCAAGAAGCAGTCCCAAGGATCACTGCCTGCTCTTAAAAAATGAAAAGAAATCATTTCATTTTTCTTTTTAAACACAAACCTTTAAGGAAAACGTGCTGCAAAAAAAAAAAGATTGCTTTATTTAAAAGCAATCACTGACATGGTGGAAGTTGATGTTTCAATTCAAGAATAACTCCCTTGTGTGAAGGTTAGGGGAGCTTCTGTTAAACAATGAAGGCGTAGGTATTAAGGGCAAGTGAGTTCTCGAAACTCTGAAGATGATAAAGCTAGAAAGGGGTTCCATAATCCAGGGAAGGAGGCGCCCGAGCCGAGAGAGAGAGGGGAAAGTGCTCCTTCCCAAAAATATACCAAAGTCGATGTAACCACCCCTGGTCGGTAGGGAGCTGTCCCGTGCCCCAGTGTGACAGGATATTCTGCAGATCCGCCCCCAAATCCAAACTGATTTGCCTATCTCAATGGGATTTGAGGGGGAACGTGAGTGCATTGGGAAGTCCCAAAATGATATAAGTTGGAAAGTGGGGAGTTGTGTGTTGAGATGAATATCAATATCGTCAAGCAATTGTGCCTAGTACAAAGTGAGTTTCGGGCATTCCCATAGTAAATGTAGCAATGTACCTGGGGAGCCAAAATTGCCCCATCAGTCTGGCTTGCATGTAGGAATGCCTTTATGTAGAAAGGTGGGTGTAAGATACCAATAAGTGGCGATCTTGGTAGCAGTTTCAATACTGGCCGTATTATGGGCCGTGAGTCTGGCACGGTAGTATATATCCCCCCATTCCCTCTGTGTCAACGAGCTGCCAAGCTCCTCTTCCCACTGTTTCTGATTAGTGGGTTTAGGCTGTGTAGTAGCGGAGCGGAAGAGGCCGTAAATTTTGGTTATGAGGTGTGTGTCTGATGTTTTAGAGAGCAGCCATTTCTCGAAGGAGGTAAGGAATCGTTGTGAGTTAAGGCGATTTGAGGGGTGCATCAACCTTATTTAAAGGTAGTGTAACCACACAGTTTCAGGTATGGCATGGTCAGAGAGTAGGCGTTCTGGGGAATGGGCCTTCTTCATCAAATAAATGGCTGATAGATCGTCATCCCATCTGGTGCCAGTGTTGGAAAGCAATGGGGTTTAGTTCTGGGGTGAAATCTGGGTTACTGATGATTGGCGTCAGGGGCGGAAGGAAACGAGGTGAGGCCATCATTATCGGCCACTCTGTCCTAAACATCTAAGGAGGTTCTAGTAATAGGAGAGAGGAAGAGCCTCTTGGGGCGCATATTTCTATGGAGGAAAGGAATTTTCTAGAGGTGTTGTCCTGCCACCACTCTATCCATGAAAAGCCTATGCTTTTCGGATTGTTCGCAGGACCATTCTAGAAGAAACCTGAGCTGGGCTGCCTGATAATAGCGCAAAATATTTGGAGTTCCCAGGCCCCCCTCGTCTAGGGGTCTGTAGCTTAGTTCCCTCCGCATGCGGGGGTGCCCATCAGCCCACAAAAAATGGTATATCTCGCGCTGAAGAGTTCGAATTGTCCCAGACGGGGGCTCCTGTTAGGAGTAGTGTATTGAGCATGGCCAGTACTCATATTATGCACTGAGCATGGCCAATACTTTGGAGTCATTGTATAACTTATTTCAGTTTTCCCATACAAAATGTTCTCAGAAAATAGCGGCATTACATGTATAATCTAAGGCAAAATAATGTGTATTGAATAACTGCTTTGCTATATAAATTTGTCCTGTTTCATGTAAATTCAGTTTCTTCCTACTGTGCAATATGGAAATACTTAATTCTCAGATGCACATGTCTGCCGCTTGTCATTGGTCGTACTCGATTAGGCAGTTAAGCCATGTGATACACGTGTCTGTTCCTGACAGTTCTTCGTTAGGCCTCGCATGCACCCCACCCACCTAGGACCTATAAATAGAACCCAAGAACAACGAGACGCGCTTGGTCTCGTCATTCTGTTCCCGCTTACCTGACTTTTGAAGATGCTGCGCCGCATTCCGGATTTCTCCTCTTCACCTTCCAGACGCGTCTCTTCCCTTCCTGCATTCCGGGGTTGCCAGGGCGACGCAGCCTTTCCACGTCGCTTCCGGAGGTTTCTCCGGCCTGAAAAACAAAAGAAAAGACAAGTAAGGCATTTCCTGTTCTTCGCGCTCTGTGAAGACAGTTCGAGAGAACATGCACAGGGACTTTTAATCCATACAAGAACTCCATTGATATTTTTATGATTCATAAGGAGAGACTCATCTCTAAATTGGTGCTTTATTATTCTCGAGTGAACATTTCTTAATCAATACACTTTGGACTTTGTATTCTGAAGTATTGTATTATGGTATTGTGGTACTAAGAGGAAAGAAACAATTTTCTCTCGTAAGTGAACCTTGATAACGATGGGCAAGAATACATTGTAATTAGTATACATTCAGATATGCAGAATTAACACGTGTTATTTGTTTTGCTGCAGAAATAAGACGAATGATAAATAGATTTACGTGGTCATAGGTCACAAGACGATAGAGAGTGAAGATAACTCTTATGGTGAATTAAGCAGTATTAAGAGAAGAGGTACAACTACATGCAAAGTGAAAAATAGTTTTATAAATAGAAAAGAAAGTGATTGTTATTTGATTTTATAATTGTTGTATTTTAGATGCTAGGAAATAAGAAATCCTACAGATTGTGTGCAGTGTTAAACCCCATCTGAGAGTGCATCCAGTACCACAGACGTGCCTTGATCCGAAGACAACAGTGTGTTTTCTTTCTCTTTCTTTTATCCCATTCCCCCCTTCCCCTAGGGGTCTGTTCATGCCCAGGTGTATTTTGAGTGCAACTGGGCAGGCATATACTTTTGGGGGTGTTGGGAACTATCGTCTCATCTCTCAAAACGAACATCCTCGTTTTCAGGTGAGTGTAAACTTGACAGAAGACCAAGCCTCCACAAAAACTAAAGTTCTTTTTGAGAGATATGGACTTAGACCAGGAACATATTGATGTCCAAGATATGGCCCAAGCTTTAAGCGAGGACACTAGCAAAGACCGAACCTTGAGAGATATGTTACAGAATTTACAGTTTGAAATGCAGAAACTAAAAGAAGAAAATGCTGAATTGCGCAGTGAACTAATGCATTACAAACCTAGAGAAAATGTATGGTAGAGCTCTTTTCCTAAAGCCTTTAAGTCCCCTTTTGAAACTGATACCAGAGCAAAAGCCTCAAATACATATATGGTTTCAGATGCTCCGTCCCCTCCAGTTCATGTTACTGTAGCAGTTCCTAGATTTTTTGGAGATAGTACTAAGTTTAATGTTTTCATTAGTCAGTGTCAGCTTCATTTCATTTGTAAACCCCAAGCATTTCCTACAGACACATCCAGAGTGGCGTTCATGCGCTCCTATTTAGGACGAACGGCCGCTAATTGGTCCATCCCATTAATAGATAAAAATGATCCTATTTTGTACAATTGGCCAATGTTTAAGACAACTATGATTAAACTTTTTGCTAAACATACATATGGTCAAGCAAGCGATAATGAGCTTCTAAGTTTAAAACAAGGAAATAAAGATTTACTAAGTTATTTGACCACTTTTAATCGGTTGTTGACAGAAACCCAATGGCCAGAGGAAAAGCGCACTTCTTTATTTTATAGGGGTTTGCGTGATGATTTGAAAGATGCTCTTGCTCATATTGTTGAGTTACCAGATGATTATTCAGATTTTGTAGATTTGGTAGTTAAACTAGATTATCGCCTTGGAGAGCGTAAAGGAGAAAAATCAAGAGTTGATACCAGAATAATCTCCATTAAAACTGAAAGAAAAGAATCAGACAATAAATTACCAGAACCTGAACCAATGCAAATAGGGGGTATCAAAGGCCCGTTATCTGTTGAAGAAAAAGATCGGAGGCGTAAGTTAAACTTATGTTTATATTGCGGCCACTCTGGACATTTTGCCCGCGATTATACTGTAAAACCAAAAGTATCTAAAAAGGTAAACGCTGTGGTTTCAACTAATGTAGAGCAGGAAAACTAAAAAGCTTGTCAGGAAAGGAGATCGCCTTGACGAGAAACACGGCTCTGCAGATCTCCCAACACCTAGCAAATACTGTAGCCCGCATACCAAGACACTTTACTATTCAAGTTACACTAATCTTGACAACACAAATCAGACATTCAGTTCCAGTACTATTAGATTCAGGAGCAACAGGAAACTTTCTAGATATTCAGTTAGCACAGAAATTGAACATTGCAATAGTTCCCAAGGCACAACCAGAACCAGTCTGTGCTGTGGATGGATCTGAATTGTCTTCAGGTTTAATCGTTAATCAAACATGTCCCATTACTATGGTCTGCCAGAATGGTCATACAGAATTAATAACTTTTGATTTAATCGATACACCCACATTCAGAATCATTTTAGGTGTACCATGGTTAATGGTGCATAACCCAAAACTCGATTGGGATTTGAGAACAGTGACTCTGGATTCTTTATACTGTCGGTCACATTGTTATCAGGAAGCGCAGACAGACTCTCTCACCGTACTACATTGTGCTAATGTCTTGAAATCTTCTGACAGCATACCTAGAGAATACCAAGATTTCAAGGATGTATTTGATCCTGTAAAGGCAACTACACTACCCCCACATAGATCGTATGATTGCCGTATAGATTTAATTCCAGGTGCTACACTCCCTAATAGTCGAATATATGCGCTTACCAAAGATGAGACACAATATTTACGGCATTATTTAGATGAACTATTGGATATAGGCTTTATTCGTCTCATTCAACGTCTCCTGTTTCATCGCCACTTTTTTTTATACCAAAACGGGATGGTGGCTTAAGAGTGTGTATCGATTATCGCGGACTCAATAAAGCCATAATTAAAAATAAATATCCATTACCATTAATTCCAGTCCTTCTGGATGAATTACGCCACTCTACTATATATACAAAGTTGGACCTCCGTGGGGCCTACCACCTTATATGGGTCAAAGAAAATGACGAGTGGAAAACAGCATTTCGAACTAAGTTCGGTTTATTCAAATAGAACGTCATGCCCTTTGGCCTGTGTAACGCCCCTGCGGCTTTTCAATATTTTATAAATGAGGTATTGAGTGAGTTTCTTGACATCTGTGTGGTTCTCTATATAGATGACATCCTCATTTATTCTAAAAATAAGGAAGAACATGTTCAACAAGTAAGGGCAGTGTTACAAAAATTGCAAGAGAACCATCTATTTGCTAAATTAGAAAAGTGCACTTTTAATACTGACACAGTTGATTTTTTAGGCTATTGTTTGTCCCCAGCTGGAATCATGATGGATCCAAAGAAAGTGACTGCCATACTAGATTGGCCAGAACCAACGTCAGTTAAGGAGGTGCAAAAGGTATTGGGATTTGCGAATTTTTATAGGCGCTTTATACCCCAATTCTCAGAAACAGTTGCACCCATTACAAAGTTATTACAAAAAGGTCACTCTTTTTGTTGGACAGAAGAGGCTGCTCAAGCTTTTACTAATTTAAAGCTTAAATTTACTTCAGCGCCATTGTTAAGACATCCTGATCCAGATCTTCCCTTTTTTGTGGAAGCAGATGCGTCTCAGGTTGCAGTAGGAGGAGTTCTCTCTCAAAGAGATTCAAAGGATGGACAATTACATCCTGTAGCTTTTTATTCTAAAAAGTTACTTCCTGCCGAACAGAATTATACGGTGGCAGAGAGAGAGTTGTTAGCGATCAAATTAGTCTTTACTGAATGGCGTCATCATTTAATGGGGACAAAACATCCTGTCACCATTTTTACAGACCATAAGAATTTGCAATTTTTTAGTTCAGTCAAAGCACTAACACCTCGCCAAATGCGATGGTTGAATTGTTTTAGTGGTTTTGACTTTGTGATTACTTATCGGCCAGGTTCAAAACAAATCCAGTCAGATATATTATCTCGATATGGGCATACAGCAGACTCAAAACAAGAAATATCAAGTCCTCCTATTATCCCTCCTAATAAAATAGTGGCGCCTATTGTACAACAAGATTTTTTGTCTTTAGTAAGAGAAGAACACCTTAAGTTAAACATACAAGAATGGTTATCATGTTCAAAAAACACCATTCAAGAAGGTTTATTTTATCATGATACTCTTTTATTCATACCCACTCAAGAGTTACAGAAACAAGTATTGATATGGAATCATGATTCAGCATTGGCAGGCCATTCTGGATATCAGAAAACTTTGGACAATTGTAAAAAGCAATTTTGGTGGCCCTCATTAACAAAAGATGTTCAATTATATGTAACAACTTGTCCCATTTGTGGCAGGAACAAAACTTCACACAAAGCACCTGCAGGTTCATTGCAACCATTAGCTACACCTCCAAGCCTGTGGCATTCTATTAGTTTAGATTTTATTACTAATTTACCAGTTGCCAACGGGAATATGACCATTCTTGTAATTGTAGATTATTTATCTAAAATGGCACATTTTATTCCATTACGTAAGTTGCCAACTGCGTTAGAATTCAGTAACATTTTCATGAATCATGTGGTTCGTTTGCATGGCTTGCCATCTAAGATTATATCCGATCGTTGAAGTCAATTCACGTCAAGATTTTGGACAGAACTCTGTAAACATTTGAAGATGGAAGTAGCTTTATCTACAGCTTTCCATCCAGAAACTGACGGACAAACGGAAAGGGCAAATCAAACACTCCTTCAGACTTTACGTTGTTTGATGTCCACCATTACCAGTGAATGGGACAAGGCTTTACCGTTAGCAGAATTAGTTTATAATAATAGCATTCATTCTGCTACTCATTGTATTCCTTTCTATTTTTTGAATGGATATCACCCTAAAGCATTACCTGTTTCAATTGAGTCTTCCCACATACCGGCGGTCACAGATCGATTACAACAATTACTGGATATTCAAGAAAAAGCAAAAAATCATTTAAATAAATACAAAGAGCTAATGAAAAAACAAGCAGATAAACACAGAGATTCCACACCATGTTATAATGTAGGAGATAAAGTCCGGCTATCCACCAAACATTTAAACATTATAGGTCCAAGAAAGTTACAACCACGGTATATTAGTCCGTTTTCAATAGTAAAAGTTGTAAACCCTGTCACAGTCCAGTTGGATTTACCTCCCAAATACCCGGTACATCCCACTTTTCATGTCTCCTTATTAAAAACATTCAATCCAGAAACAAGAAAAGAACCCACACCCCCACCTGTCCCCATTGACGGTCATTTGGAATATGAGGTACGGCGTATTCTTGATTCAAAAAGAATTCAGGGTCGTCTCTATTATTTGATAGCTTGGAAAGGTTATACCGATAATGAAAACTCATGGGAACCAGCTTCCTTTGTCCATGCCCCTAAATTAGTTCAGCAATTCCATCTAAGATGTCCACAAAAACCACGCCCTGTAGGGCGGCCTTTGAGAGGGGCGACTGTTAGGAGTAGTGTATTGAGCATGGCCAGTACTCATATTATGCACTGAGCATGTCCAATACTTTGGAGTCATTGTATAACTTATTTCAGTTTTCCCATACAAAATGTTCTCAGAAAATAGCAGCATTACATGTATAATCTAAGGCAAAATAATGTGTATTGAATAACTGCTTTGCTATATAAATTTGTCCTGTTTCATGTAAATTCAGTTTCTTCCTACTGTGCAATATGTAAATACTTAATTCACAGATGCACGTGTCTGCCGCTTGTCACTGGTCGTACTCGATTAAGCAGTTAAGCCATGTGATACATGTGTCTGTTCCTGACAGTTCTTCGTTAGACCTCGCATGCACCCCACCCACCTAGGACCTATAAATAGAACCCAAGAACAACGAGACACGCTTGGTCTCGTCATTCTGTTCCCGCTTACCTGACTTCTGACAACGCTGCGCCGCATTCCGGATTTCTTCTCTTCACCTTCCAGACGCGTCTCTTCCCTTCCTGCATTCCAGGGTTGCCAGGGCGACGCAGCCTTTCCACGTCGCTTCCGGAGGTTTTTCCGCCCTGAAAAACAAAAGAAAAGACAAGTAAGGCATTTCCTGTTCTTCGCGTTCTGTGAAGACAGTTCGAGAGAACATGCACAGGTACTTTTAATCCATTCAAGAACTCCATTGACATTTTTATGATTCGTAAGGAGAGACTCATCTCTAAATTGGTGCTTTATTATTCTCGAGTGAACATTTCTTAATCCATAGACTTTGGACTTTGTATTCTGAAGTATTTTATTATGGTATTGTGGTACTAAGAGGAAAGAAACAATTTTCTCTCTTAAGTGAACCTTGATAACGATGGGCAAGAATACATTGTAAATAGTATACATACAGATATGCAGAATTAACACGTGTTATTTGTTTTGCTGCAGAAATCAGACGAATGATAAATAGATTTACGTGGTCATAGGTCACAAGACGATAGAGAGTGAGGATAACTCTTATGGTGAATTAAGCAGTATTAAGAGAAAAGGTACAACTACATGCAAAGTGAAAAATAGTTTTATAAATAGAAAAGAAAGTGATTGTTATTTGATTTTATAATTGTTGTACTTTAGATGCTAGGAAATAAGAAGTCCTACAGATTGTGTGCAGTGTTAAACCCCATCTGAGAGTGCATCCAGTACCACAGACGTGCCTTGATCCGAAGACAACAGTGTGTTTTCTTTCTCTTTCTTTTATCCCATTCCCCCCTTCCCCTAAGGGTCTGTTCATGCCCAGGTGTATTTTGAGTGCAACTGGGCAGGCATAGACTTTTGGGGGTGTTGGGAACTATCGTCTCATCTCTCAAAACGAACATCCTGGTTTTCAGGTGAGTGGAAACTTGACAGCTCCACAGGGAGCGCCTGAAAAAAGAACAGAATCTTCAGTAGAATCAACATCTTTAAGGCCGCAATGCGACCAAGCCAGGAGAGGCATTAGGGATTCCACCTATTCAAGTTCGATTTGATCTGGTGGGTCAGAATCTCATAGTTAAGAGCAGCAGTGGTCTGGGCCATGGCAGTTAATTGGATACCCAAATAAGGAATGGATGTAGTTGCCCATTGTATGGAATATCGGTGTGAAAGTTCCTCTAGTGTAGCTGTTGTGAGAGATAGATTGAGGGCTTAAGTTTTGTGGACATTTACTCGAAAGCCTGAAGCTTGGCCACATGTTTCCAATTCATTAAGGAAGCAGGAAGTGAGATTGATGGATTGTCCAATGCCACCAAAACATCGTCAGCACAGAGACTGATGTTCCTCTCCACTCAATGGAATACCATCGTATAGTGTGATTATCTCGGATTCTCTGTGCCAGGGTCTCCATATATAATGCAAAAAATTGGGGTGAGAGTGGGCACCCCTGGCACGTGCCTCTTCAATTTGGGAATGGAGTTGATGGATAAACATTCACTCTCACTGTTGCAACTGAGTGGACATAGTTACTGAGGACCCACAAGCAAAATTGTTCATCAAGACCAAAGTGCTTAAGAGTGGCAATCAACAATGGCCAATGAACCTGATCTAACACCTTTTCATTCCCGGTTCGAGCACTGGGCCTTATTGATGAGGCGCAGTAACTTCTTTGTGTTATCGCTACATTGGCGGTAAGGTACAAAGCCTGCTTGGTCTGAATCAATGAGCCCCGGTAGTAGGGGCCCCAGGTGGGCTGCTGTGGTGCCAGTAAAAAGTTTAAGGTCGACGTTTAGGAGGGATATTGGCCAATATAAACCAGGTTTTGCAATCATGACTATAGAAGCTGCTAACATAGAAGGCCGGATTGAATAGGGATCTTTGATCAAGGTAAACAATCTAGTGGGAAGTGGGGCCAAGGTCGAGCAAAATGTCAGCCCCGGAGATTTAAGGTGCTTCTGTTGGGCTATAATCGACATAACTTCTTCCACATGAATTGGGCAATCCAATTTTGCTACTTGTTCTGATGTTAGTTTCGGAGTGCGGGTGTCTCTATGGTATGAATCCGGTCTGTCTGCAGGCAATTTCTTCTCTGTGTAAAGGTCTTTATAAAATTCCCGAAAAGCCGCTGCGTTTTGTGGATCTTCCTTCTGACCATTAGAATCGAACACCCCCTGGAGTCCTGTCGCCTGACGTTGCACTCTCAGTCTGTTAGCCAGAAGGTGTACGCATTTATCTCTGCCTACATAGTACATGTGGCGAAGACAGAGAGCTGCATATTCTGCTCTGTCTAGGTCGATCCCCGCCAGTTGAGAGCAGGCCGTTTCAAGTTGCCGTCATATCTGGGGGGCTCTTGCATGCTTGTGAATGTGCTCAAGCTCTTGAACCTGATGGATCAAGTGCTCCCTCTTGTCCTTACATAGCTTGTTGTCAGCCGCAGAGATAACAATCAGTTTACCACTGACTACAGCCTTCAGAGTGTCCCATAATGTAAAGATGAAAACATCTGGTGTATCGTTGACAGCCAGAAAATTCCCCAGCACTTTGGTAAGTTGTTTAACGACTGTGGCATTGTAACACGGTTTCCCCTCAACTGCCAAGTTCTTGGGGGAGGCTGCAGCAGAGGAAAGTTCAGTGTGCGTGAGACCGCAGCGTGATCTGATAAGGAGCGAGGTTCTAGCTTAGAAGTCGAGACCAGAGTACTGATACCAGACGAGTCTAAAAAATAATCCAACCGAGCCTATGTTTTGTGCATGAGAATAAAATGTGTACTCTCGTGTTGCTGGGTGTAGAGATCACCAGACATCCAATAACACTATGTCCCCCAACCAAAGAGCGCCTTCTCGAGAGAGAGGGCCCCAGCCTGACTATGAGGTTGGGCCAATCTGTCCAGACCATTATCGAAAACTAAATTTATGTCTCTTCCCAGGAGGATCAGCTAGTCCGGATTGTTCAGCTCCTCTGTCACTGCGCAGCGGAGGAAATGTTCCTGCCCTCATTAGGGGTGTAAATAGTCCCCAAGGTAAAGGTATGGGAGCCCACTGTCACAGAATAAGCCAGCAGTCTACCCCAAATTGTGGCTTGTTTAGGACCTATTTTCCCTTGGAATGAATGAATGGGTGTTTTTGTAAAGCGCGACGTTCACTCCAAGGAGCATCTTGGCGCTGGCCGAAAAGACCTAGAGAAGTCTGTGGTAGAAAACGGCTGAGGATAACGCTTGGGATGAGTGTCAGATAAGAGATAGCACAGTATTATCTGGGGCAGCAAAGATCCATGTTTTTAACAATTTTCTGAACCTGAGTTCAGATTGTTCAAGTCTCAACTGGGAGGGCAAGGTATTCCAGGCTTTAGTTCCTAGTACAGCCATAGCCTTTCCACCTCTCGATTTCAAATGAAAGGTAGGGGATGCTAGGAAGTTTCCAGAAGATAACCACAAGAGGCGTTGTGTGGTATAGGGACTGATTCTGGACCTTAGATATATCGGCCCTGTTGACTTGGTGGCCTTGTAAATGATTATTAGAATTTTGAAAAGGATCCTTTTATGGATTGGTAGCCAGTGCAGGATTTTGAGTGCTTCTGTTGACGAAGAGCCCTTAGGTTGCTTAAGCACCAACCTATCTGCCGCGTTCTGGACCACCTGTAGTCTTTTCAGAACAATCTTGTTTGCTCCTGCATACAGGCTGTTGCAGTAGTCCAGACGGGACAGGATTAGTGCTACCGCTACTGTCTTCCTAGCATTCATAGGAAGTAGATCGAGGAATTTTCTCAAGATCTTTATTGTGTGGAAGCACATACCTGCCACCGCAAGAGCTTGCTTGTGGAATGATAGTGTGTGATCAAATTTGATCTCTAAATTCCTCACAGTATCTACTGTGTTTGGGGGCGGAACCGTATTTGATGGCCACCATTGATTGGGCGTGAAGAGATTAGATTTTCCAAACAGCATGATTTCAGTTTTTGGGCTGTTACATTTAAGATGGTTAAGTTTCATCCAGTCCATGACTGCAGTTAGACAGTGATGAAATTTCTCTTCAGCCACTGTGGAATTCTTGTCTAGGGTAAGAATTAGCTGTGTATCGTCTGCGTACGAAATGGATTCGATATCAAAAGTGTCCATCAAGGTGAGCAGCGGTGTCATAAAAATGAATTCGAAACCAAGATCTCTACCCCTGCAGTTTTAGTGGAATTCGATGATAAAATATTATTGGGGAAAGCTCTGGAACGTAGTCTATATGTAATACTTGTAAGTAGGTTTGTTTCTTGGAGGAGGCAAATGTGGGCGCTGAAGTATTCCAGATAAAACAGTATAGCACGTACCTTGGCAGGGTTTTTCAGACCCTTAACAATAAGAGTGAGAATCAACAAATCATGTGACATTGGACTCGGGAGAGGACATAGGGCTGAGCGTAGAGCTCGCAATATATGGTGGAAGGAAGCCAGTAATAGAGGCAATGAAATTTGGAATGAGGCTGCTGCCAGTAGGTTCCTAGGAAATGAAGCATAAGAACAAAACAAACAACCATTTTAACATTTCAAGTAGAGTCAATGTCTAGGGTGCAGCGCCCTATTGATGGAGTGGAAGAGACGGTGTGTAGTGGCCTAGGACTTCCACCCCACCCCTGCCCGACCCCCCCATCTAATGTGAAGAAAAAGAAGAAAGACACAGCCAGTCTCAAGACCCCACTGCTCCAGCCGGATCCCCAGTAAGCGATTAGTGCCTGGCACTCTTTCACCATAGTCTCTGGATCTGGGTGTAACTCTGTAGTAGGTACTCTGGTGGTCAGCCGTTTATGATTTCTTCAGCTCCCTTGTTCAAGTCGATCAGCTCAAGACTGCTCAGGGGGAATGTCTTCAATGCCCAGCAGTTGGCAGGCCTCCTCTAGTGAGCAAAGCTGATGAAGTTTCCCATTTGGTCGAAAGACGTTTATGAAAGGCTGGTCCCACGAGTAAGATACACCAGTGGATCTGAGGCGGGTAGTAACAGGGCGAAAGGCTCTGTGCAGGGTAGAGGCGCAAGTTTCTGGTATAGCATTGGATTGGATCCCGAAATTGTATTGGATGTTTATCTCCGGCCACTTGGAGGATGCATTCCTTCAATGGGAACTCATGCACCCATGTCAATATGTCCGCTAGAGTAGCCGAAGCAAGTCTCCTGGGGCCCACTCTATGTGTCCGATCCAGTTTGATCATAGTCTCTGGAGAGACCACTAAGATTGAGCTAAAGAGTTCAGTAACAAACAGCATGATGTCAAAACCCTTGGCCCCCGAGGGGACCCCCTTAATGCAGATGTTATTATACCTTGACCTGTTCTCAAAATCTTCTGCGTGTATCTGCCCGAAGGTTTAAGTGCTGATTGCGGAGACGGAGGACCTCCTCAGGAACCTACAGGTAGTAACGAGTTGAGGCTCTCAAATGGTGTCTAGTGGGGAAGGCAATATTCAGGTAGCAACAAAGCACAAAGAAAGGGTCAGAGGGGGTTTAAAGACCAGCATGGGTTGTATCCCCAAAACAGAATCACAACACAATAGGAACCCTGAGTCTACAAGAAAGGAAAAAAGCTAATACTAATGGGGTGTCCCTTTTATAGGATGGTTTCCCCCACCCACCAAAGGGTGGCATGCTACCTCATAGGGTAACCTCCTAACACTATGAACCTAGTCATAGTACGGGCTACAACCCCCTCACTGAGAGGGAGGAGCGCAGAGATTTTCTATTTTTTAGGAAGAGGTATAGTAAATACCGTATGTGAGATTGGTGTGGTGAAGGTAGCAAAGAAGACAGATGTGAATTAAAACTAGCTCAGAGGTATGGACATTGCTTATTCAAGCGTCCTCTAACCAGGGTTAAAACTAAACTATGACAGAGTGGAATTAGATCTGTCAAAGAGAACACACAAAACTAATGAATTAAGCAAAGACATTCAAAAGAAAAAGAGTTAGCAAATAAGAACAATTTCCTAATTAAAAAAATATTTATAAAGAACAAAAATGTGCAACAAACTGCTTCACATGTAGCCATTACGGCAGGAGAGCATCTCTCTGACAAAAACTGGCTAACCCGCAACCACCTACAACCTAATGCCATCAAAATGGAATTCCTCCTAATCATACCACCCAATCACTCGCCCAAGATCAATCTATGGATGAATCAGCTGCCCACTTTTAACTGCACACCACACGTTATAGATTCTTCAAGATCTCTGGGGATAACACTTGACAAGAACTTGAACATTCAGGAAAACATCAGCACCAGGGTCGAAAGTGTGAGCTATCAATTGAACATTTTAAGGAAATTAAAACCTTTCCTCCATCAGGAAGACTTTAAATCAGCGGTCTAGGCCCTAGTCACTCCCAGATTGGACTAGGGAAGTGCAACACTTTGAGGTCGTCCCAGATCTATGCTGGCACTTCTAAAGGCCACTCTCAATGCTGCTGCCAGTCTCATCACAGGATCAAAAAGAAACAATCACATCTCCCAAGATCTTAAAGCCCTGAAATGGCTCCCATATGAGGCAAAGATACAGTTAAAAATTGCCTGCATGACCCATAAAGCACTACATTACAACACCGCAAGGCACTTGGTACAAAAAATAGAATTATCTGGTGGATGCAGATCCTCTAAAAGCAACAGCACCTTGTTACTGAAACCACAGAAATTCCATAAAAAGAAAACTTGCTAAAGAGCCATCTTGGGTATTGCCCCGAAAATTTGGAACTCCTTCCATCTGAAATCAGACTGATTCCTGCAACTGTATCGGTCAAAAAAAAGAAGCTGAATTACTACTTATGAACAAATTCCTGCCCTAGATTTGAGATAGATATAGTTCATTTGTGTCTTTTGACTAACCCTGGGCGTAAACTCCGCTCCGTTCGCGGAGTTTGCGGATTTTTGGCAACTCCGCGTTCCGCGTAGAACGCGGAGTTACCGAAAACTCTGCGCTCCGCAGCGGAGCGGAGTTTTTTTTGTGATCGCGCTCTCAAAATGCGTTTTTGCGCACGTGGTAGTGACTTACCGGGAGGCCTGCGATCGCCAACAAGATTTCCCATCTGTTCGCGAGCGGCATGAGATTTGGTAGCTGGCCACACGGTCCCGCGAGAGTGTGCGATCACGAACACGTCATTCGGGCACGCCATCAGGCTTCCGGCGGAAGTTTTGCGAAGATCGAATGCCGAACATGCAGAATTTCCTATCTGGAGAAGAATCTCTCTCGAGCAGCATCAAAACCTTCTTGAAATGATGATTTGGATGTAAAAAACTCCTCAGATTGACATTTGGCTGTACTTTTTGTGCAAGGAGTCCTTTTTCTTTTTTTACTTTTTTTTTAAGAGGAAGGAAGTGCCCCAGAGTCTCCATCTTCCTGTTCCTGTCCAGCTGGCTCTTCCCAGTGCTTGGTCCATCTCCTGTTCACTTTTCATTTGGATTTGGAGCTGGAAGGATCACTCTTTGTGGCTGCTGCATCATATATCATTGGATTTGAGGACTTTTGAATCTGAGATTTCACAAGTAAGTTGGAAAATTGGTGTTGTTTTTTTGATTGGGGCATTGCACCTACATTGTTTTGTACTTTTCATCGTTTTTTTGAAATTTATTGTGGTGGGTGCCCTGTAGTTCAGTAGGAGCCTAGTTGTTTCTTTGTAAGTAATTTTTCATCTTTTATAAAGGAAACATGTTGCACAGTTCACTGCATTTTCTCCAACTTTTGAAATTAATTTGTAATATTTATTTAATTCACTAGCCCAGTAGTCTCCCAATAGGCCTTTCAGCCAGTAGGCCCAGAGCTACTCATGGGTGCATGAAACAACTGTTTCTGTGGTGTCTGTTGAATTTAAACATCATTTTGGGCATGGATGGCATTGGATTGAATTGCAAAATGTGTTTTTTTGGGGGGTATTTCACTTTTTTCATGTGTGTTGAATAAATGCCTTTGTTGGATGTGTGTGGTGTGGTTGTTGTGTAACTTGCAAACCTTTTTTAGCCCTGTGGATTTTCATTTAGCATTGTTGCAGTAAAGCTGTGTTGTTTAGCATGCCTCCTTTGTCTGGCCATATAGGCCTGCTTCAGTTAATTGTTTTCCAGGCTGCTTGTTGTGAGTGACCATGTGGCTGGTGGCCATTTTGTGGTGGTAGTTAGTGTGCTCCTTTTGCCATAGGCCTGCATGTCCTTTGTTCCTCTTGGCTTACTGCTTCCATCCCCATTGCCAGCTGCAGCTCCCTGAATGCTGCATCCCACGTGATGCACAATGCCAAACAGGTTTCATTACATTTGTATTTTTGTTTTTGTTCTTCTTCTTTCCTATCCTTCCTGAGTGTACACAGTACACCATGAAAGCCCTTGTTGTCAAAGTCTCACAAATAGCTACACTGTTGTTATGTTTTTTTAATAACTGAGTTAATCAAATTTAATAATATTAATAATAACATTGACAAGTGTGACCACACACTAAGTTATATATTATATTTGTTTGTTTGTACTAGTAGGAATTGAACCACAACAACAAATGCCACGTTTCACTGATGTTCTTCTTGCTCTTTGCTTTTAGGTGCACAAAAGAGGAGGAGGCGTCATCACCCATTGTACTGCCAGACAGAAGTCCTGCTGCGCACGACGTCACATGACGTGTGACCACAGACATCTCTTCAACTTGTGCCACTACGTGCTGCTGACATCTGAAGAAGATGGCCCCAAAGAAAGGTACCAGGTCCTCCAGTACCAAGAAAGTTGCCAGTGAGAAGAAGGAACTGCCACTTACCAAGACTAGTGTGCCGCCCAAGATCTTTTTTGGGAAACAAAAAATTGCGCCTGCAGCAGCAGTGTCCGGGGAGCAAGCTGGGAGCAGCACCCCCGCATCAGTCGACCCACCCCACCAACCTAGGCTCAAGCCCATGTCTGTCGCAGAGGCAGCCAGTCTAATCACGCCAACGCCAACGAGCAGTGATGTTGAAATTGACTTATCGTTATCGCAGAGTAGTACCCAATCACCACAGGAAACTCAGATAAGTGGACAACTAGAGCCGCAACCACCGCCCGCAATAGTAGTTGTTCCGCCCGAAGTAGGGGCAGCTCAGGAAATTGAGCTTCCTGCAGAGGAAGAAAAAGAGCAAGCCACTCTTTCAGAAGATCCATTGTCTTCCAGATCCCCAGCAAGGAAAAGGAGGGTTAGTCCATCGAGTTCTTCTGCAAGTCCCCCTTCTGATGATCTAGACGCCACTTGGAAGCCACAACCTAAGTCTGAGAGTGAGACACGCCACAAGACAAGGCTAGGGTAAAGGAAGGTTCCAGAAAGTCTTAGAGTTATGGAGGTAGATGTAGAAGAAGAGGAGGATGATGATGACGAGCCAGTTATCATGGACATTTGTCCCGCCCCAGTGGAGACCGACATTACTCCATCTCAAATTGCTGTGAGGGATGTGGCACGGATACCACCAACACAGATAACATCAACACCACCGCCAGCTTCCATATTTGCATTTGCAAAGGCCCGGCAGCGACCTACATCCAGCACAACCACCGCAGTAGAAGTAGGTACTGCAGAGAGTCAAACTCCACGCCCACCTACCAGTTCATCCGGCATTGAAAGTGGCACCAGCAGCTCTAGAAAGTTGATCTCCCCAGTTTGGGTTTTCTTTTCGGTTAGCAGGAAGGAGGTGAACATTGTGATATGCTCCATTTGTGGACAAGGTGTTAGTCGGGGTAAGCTTGGTACAAACTATGGTACCAGAGGCCAAAAAACCCATCTGAAAAAACACCACATGATCCAGTGGGAGGCGCACCTTAGCGGCCAAAAAACTGTAGACGGTGAACAAGAGGGAGACATTTTCTCTGGTACACAAAGTAGCCCTGTCCCCAGCAGTGCAGTGGTACCGGCCAGATCAGCATCAGCAACATAGCAGTGGCACAAGAGCAAGAGTCAGGCTGAGACACCAAGGGGTCCCAGGCAAGAGAGTACCGCAACAAAACGTGTGTTGAGCCTAACAACATCTGGCGTCAAGAAGATGTCACCTGCATCAGTGGCACCAGAAAATAAAATAAATCCAGGCTACCATTCTCAGCATGTTTAGGTCGGAGGGGCAGTACGAACGCAACCACCCAACGGCACGTTTGTACAATGCGAAGCTGGCTAAAATGTTAGCGCTGGACCTTCTCCCTTTTTCTTTTGTGGAAGGGGTGGGTTTTCTTGAATTTGTGACAGCCATCTGCCCAAAATGGAAGGTTCCCAGCCGGTCCTATTTTGCCAGTGTTGCTGTTCCAGCACTACATCACGACGTGCTGGAATTACTTGGACAAGCTTTGCAGCAGAGTGCTGTTCACACTATCCACCTGACAACAGACATGTGGACAAGTTGCCAAGCCACTGATTACATGTGCATCACTGCACACTGGATCTCTTTTGTGGGGGGTTAGAGAAAAGAAATCTGAAGGGTTGACACTGCTGAGATTTTTAATGCCACTCGGAAACATGCAACTGTAGCCATGTTCGCCATGGAGAAATCTCATACTGCTGCAAACATTTTGGAAGAGTTTAACAGCAAGGTCTTTGAATGGCTGCAACCAAGAGGGCTTAACATTGGTTTTGTTGCCACGGACAATGGCAGTAATATAGTTAGTAAGATAGTTGTTGGGCAAGTATGCTAGCCGTAATTGAGTCCAAAGATGTGAAAGGTTTTTGGAAATTGGTCCAAGAAAGCTCCGGCAAGATATTAGGGTCTCTGCACTGTATTGTCCCCGAAGATAACTGGGTGGGTTACTTGGGGGAAATTTATGGGAAGTGGCCATTGCTAGAGAAAGTAAGTACAATATCATGGCCAGGAGTGAGGGAGGATATAAAGGAGCACTTTACCTCCAGTCATATTAGAAAAATAATATCTAGCCTAAACCTTACTCGGGCCGCAGGCCCAGATAATCTGCTTGCAGTGATTATAAAATCTAGGCTTGAGTGGTGGGCAGAGTTTTTTGCAAAAATGTTTCAGGGGATCCTTAACACAGGCATTTTGCCAGGAAACTGGAGAGGAGCAATCATAAGGCCAATCCACAAAAAAGGAGATTTAAAAGCCCCGAAGTATTACAGATTAATAAATCTCCTTGATATAGGAGAAAATGTTTTTGCCAAAGTAATTTTGGGAATGCTTAAAGACTGGGCAGAAGTAAATCGGATTGTGCCCCCGGAACAGGGGGGGTTCAAAGAGGGACATTCAACGGTCGACCACTGTTTCGCGCTCTGGTCCATTGCGTGGAAGTCGATTGAGCAGAGGGAAATTTGTTCTGCTGCTTCGTGGACTTCCGCGCAGCATTTGACCTAGTGGACCGGGAGCTGCTGTGGGAGACTTTGACTGGATATAACATCCCAAGGGATTTGTTAGGGCTGATTCAAGCACTTCCCACCGATAATTGGACCCAGATAATTTTAGATGTAGAGGGGAGCTTATCTCAGAAAATTCAGATTGGCAATGGGCTGAGGCAGGGGTGCGTACTGGCCCCCCTGCTTGTTTCCTTGTTCATTGCAGACTTGCCTTCAACCCTAGGCAATGTAAGTGGGGCAAGCCCGAAGCAAGATGGGAAACATATCTCATGTCTACTATATTCCGGACGATCTTGTAATTATGGATCAAACGGAGATTGGTCTGCAAAGAAAGCTAAACAGGTTCAATGAATACTTTCGTTTTAAAAACTCGTTGTCAATATGGACAAGACAAAGATCTTATATTTTGGTCAGAGGAAAATTGGGTCCACATGGTTTCTGGGCTCCGAGAAGTTGGAAAAGGTAGTAGAATATAGGTACCTGGGGATGTGGTTCGAGAAAAGTCTGCAATGGCATACTCACCTCGATGCACTAAAGCTGAGGTCATCAGCATCGGTCAGTGGATTAAAAAAATTCAACGGTGCTTATGGCGAAATGTCTGACAGACCGGCCCTAAAAGCTTACTCAGCAATGGTACCACCACAATTTTTGTATGGCGCAGAATTGCTATATTTGAGTGGCAAAAACGGTTGGGACGTTGAGGAGGGAAAAACACAGAAAAACCTATTTTCATTGCCCAAGTCGTCAATGGTCCAGGTGGTGAGACTAGAATTGGGAATCACCTCATGGGGTATAACAGCTTGTATGGCCCTATTACGATTCTGGCAGCGTCTGGGAACGGAAGAAGATTATAAAATCTCGCAATGGCGCAGAAACGAGATTGTAAAGAGCGAGCTAACGTGGGCAAAAGGGATCAGAGCTACCATCACTAAAGCATGTTGCATGATGAAGGTTAAGCTGCGCCCCCAGACTTTCCAAATCGAGGTCGATAAGAGGGAACTTAGGGCCCTGGGAAAAGAAATTTCTCGAGCGCAGGACCAAGATTACCTCTTGAGGAAAAGCTCTGTACGTTTTATGGTTTCTGCGTGGCAAAACGAACAACATTTCCCTTATATTGATAGGCTACCTAGCTGTCGGTTAAGAAGAGAATTACTAAGGTTAACAATTGGGGTTAACCCATGCTATGTGAATAATGGGGTAAAAAGATCTATGATAGACAGTAAGGGAAAATGCACCTGCTCTTTGGGAACAACATGTGATATCTTACATATATTATTGGATTGTCAGAAGGTTTTAGATATACGAATAGAGATTTTATGTCCGATTTTTAAAAAGTACGATATTAAAAACAGGGTTCAAGCAGTAAACCTCCTAACAGAAATGAGTAATTTAGACATAGCTTGTGCCATGGGGAAGTTCACCCAAAAAGTTAAAGAATTTCTTAAACGTGATTAGAACTGAAATGTTTATTTTATAGTTTTACGTGGCCTATGTCATATGAAATGTTGAAAGGAAATCTGAGTGTATTATATGAATTTTTATGATGTTTAAATAATGAACTGTGATTTTAGAAGTTTTATTAATGTAGTTTTTAAAACGTTTGAGGACCATTGGTCTAAATAAACTTGAAATTAATATAGTTAGGGCCATGTATGATCGTGGCTATTTCAGGGTCCTGTGTTTGGCGCACTGCATTAACCTTATTGTTCAAGACTTTCTGAAAAAAGAAGATCGAGTCAGCAACTTACTGACCACCTGCAGAAGAATCTGCACACATTTCAGCCATTCTTTTAAAGCCCGGAAGCAGCTGAGGATCATTGAACGTGAGCATAGAGTGCCAGTTAAAGCACTCATCCAGGAGGTGCCAACACGTTGGAACTCAACTTATTACATGCTTGAACGTCTGTTTGAGCAGTACAGACCAATCAATGAATATATCATGCAAAGAGGGGATGCTACTGTGAAAGGCATGACCGTTGAGATGGACCAATGGGGCCTAGTTAAATGCCTGACAGAGATGCTTCTTCCTTTCGAGCTCTTCACACGTGAAGTCAGCAAGGAGGAAAGTACTATGGGCCAAGCTATCCCATTGTTGCACATGCTACAGGAACAGCTGAAGGGGTGTCTGCAATGTACACAGGTGTGGAGGAAAAAAAAGAAGCATATGAGTTGGTGGAGAGCTTAACCCTTTGCTTATCTGAAAATACAAGGGTGCAAAGAGGCATTGTGTCATCCAACCATTACATTTCTGCCACAATTCTGGATCCACGGTACAAAGCAGTACTGAACACTAACACATTGATTCCTTTTTCGTAAGTGGATGTTGCCAAGTACAAAACTTGGATAGCTGCGAAAGCCAGTCGCTTAGAAAAAGAACGACTGGGAATTAGAGGCCTGCTACTCCAGCCCACAACAAGTACTGCAGGGCAGCCGGCGTCAAGTTCAACTTCAGAGCCTGAGGGCAGTGCGGTTGGCTCACAACAGTCAAAACCACCAACAAAACCAAGAACGACATCAACAAAAGCAAGAACAGGATCATCAGCCCCAATAAAATCGTCACAGGAATGGTATGTACGGCAAGGGCTTGTTAGGTCCAGTGCTGAGGCAAAGGCAAAAGAGGCTGAGCAAAGTGGAGCACCCCTGAGCATTGAGCGGATGGTCCAGACCTAGCTGGATGACCCAACAGAGGTCTACATTGATCAAAACCCATTGGTGTATTCGTTTGGTAAAAGGGGCCAATGGCCAGTGCTCAGCAGGCTGGCGATAAACTATCTGGCTTGCCCTGTCACAAGTGTCTTTTCTGAGCATGTTTTCAGTGCTGCTGGTGCCGTTGTAACAGTGAAAAGGACCAGTCTCTCACCCCAAAACATGGAGAGGTTAACCATGATCAAAATGAATCAGCACTTTTTACCACCGGATCACACCATACCTGAAGTAGCACAGCAGGAAGATGATGACAGCGACTTAGGTCATGGAAGTAGTGTGTCAGATTACCTACTTCTGGGTGAACCACCAGAGTTTGAGGACGAGCTCTTCTTCCCTGACAACTAGGCTTTCAACTTGTTATTTTCTTTCTTCCTTATTTACTTTTATTATTTGTGTGTGTCTCTGTCTTTCTGGTTCGAATCACAACAAATCCATCACCACCGTCTCACTCTTTTATTGCCGGATTAGAGTTGCAACTGTGTGCAGTCATTAAAGAAGTAAGTCCACTCCTCCGAGTCCTGCTCCAGTCCACTCCTCCTGACTCGCCCTAAATCAATTTCCCTCAAGCCAGACATAGTACAAGGGGAATAGTACAAGAAATGTGTGCCTGTGCTGCCTCGTGGAGTCCCTCCAAAGAACATGTCTATAGCTATCCTCCTTTCCGGGCCGAGAGGAACTGCCCCTTAAGAACAGGTAATGATGATGGCATGCGTTGGACGCTGACTCTGAGTTATTGGTGTTTGTGTTGTTGTTGTTGTGCATGAAGTGTACTAGTATTTAATCTACACAGAAAAAAGTGAGTCAAGTCAATGTTTCCCTTCTTGCTGTTTAACCCCTTCGCTGCTAGGCCTTTTACCCTCCTGTGCTAAGCCTTTTTTTGGCTATTTGGGGTAGTGCGCGCTTCGGCCCCTGTAACTTTTTGACCACATAAGGTATCCATGCCAAATTTGCGTCCTTTTTTTCTAACATCATGGGGATTGTAAAGGTACCCAGGGTTTGTGGATTCCCCTGGAGGGGACCCAGAAATTAGTCAAAATACAGCTAAATTTTGGGTTTTTGGGAAAAATGCGAAAAAGGGCAACAGATGAAAGCGTCTTGATTTTTCCCTGCAAATGGCATCAAAAGGGGTTGTGGTGCTGAAATCACCATCTTCCCAGCTTTCAGGGACAAGCAGACTTTTGTCAGAAAACCAACTTTTTTACACAGTTTTGGCATTTTTCTGGGACATAGCCTATTTTTGCTATTTTTGTGCTTTCAACCTCCTTCCAGTTAATGGTAGAAATGGGTATGAAACCAATAATGGATCCTGGAAAGCCATACATTTCTGAAAAGTAGACACAATTCTGAATTCAGCAAGGGGTCATTTGTGTAGATCCTTAAAGTTTTCCTTATAGAAACTAACAGTTAAATAAAGGAAAATTGAAAATTAGTTGAAAAAACAGCCATTTGTGTCAACGTTTTCACCTGTAACTTCTTCTAATTATGACAGCTATTTGAAGGCAATATACCGTTATATCCGCTGGACCTTTCTGGTTGTGGGGATATATAGGACTTGTAGGTTCACCAAGAACCCGACGAACCCAGAGCCAATAATTGAGCAGCATCTTGCAATGGTTTTTATTATGTACCGGGTATATAGCAATTATTTTGGGAAAATGTATACATGGAAAAATTGTTATGAAAGACACCTATGTATTTCTGAAATGGGAACAAAATGTAGATTTTAGAAACAGTAGATATTTGCACATTTCCGAAATTGGGAGTACCCATACTAGCATGAGAATTATAGGTCATTTTTCAAAATGACTTATTTTTTACACATTGTCTTTCATTTGGAAGGCAGAAATGCATCGAAAGTCAATAGGTAATAACAGTTGCTCTACAATTCTGTGTTACCCAAAGTCTCCCGATAAAAATGGTACCTCACTTGTGTGGGTAGCCCTTGTGCCCACAACAGGAAATGGCTCAAAATGCAACGTGGACGTACCACATTTTCTCAATGAAAAATTACCCTTTTTTTGCAAAGTGCCTAGGTGTAGTTTTTGAACCCTAGCACTGCCGGAACCTAGGGAAACCTAGCAAACCTATACATTTTTGAAAACTAGACACTCAGGGGAATCCAGGATGGGGTGACTTGACTTCCTCCCACCAGGTTCTGTTACCCAGAATCCCTTGCAAACATAAAAAATTGTCAAAGAAACCACATTTCCGCCACATTTCTGTGGTGGAAACTTCTGGAATCTGCGTGGGTCCACAAATTTCCACACACCCCGCGTTCCCCAAAGTCTTACGAGAAAAATGGTACCTCACTTGTGTGGGTCGGCCTAGTGCCTGCGACAGGAAACGGCGCAAAACGCAACGTGGTCACACCTCAATTTCGCAGTGAAAAATGACCCTTTTTTGGCAAAGTGCCTAGCTGTAGTTTTTGAACCCTAGCTCTGCCGGCACCTAGGGAAACCTAGCAAACCTATACATTTTTGAAAACTAGACACCCAGGGGAATCCAGGATGGGGTGACTTGACTGCCTCCCACCAGGTTCTGTTACCCAGAATCCCTTGCAAACATAAAAATTGTCCAAAAACCACATTTTCCCCACATTTCTGTGGTGGAAAGTTCTGGAATCTGCGTGGATACACAAATTTCCACCCACCCCGCGTTCCCCAAAGTCTTCCGAGAAAAATGGTACCTCACTTGTGTGGGTCGGCCTAGTGCCTGCGACAGGAAACGGCGCAAAACGCAACGTGGTCACACCTCAATTTCGCAGTGAAAAATGACCCTTTTTGGCAAAGTGCCTAGCTGTAGTTTTTAACCCTAGCTCTGCCGGTACCTAGGGAAACCTAGCAAACCTATACGTTTTTGAAAACTAGACACCCAGGGGAATCCATGATGGGGTGACTTGACTGCCTCCCACCAGGTTCTGTTACCCAGAATCCCTTGCAAACATAAAAAATTGTCAAAAAAACCACATTTTCCCCACATTTCTGTGGTGGAAAGTTCTGGAATCTGCGTGGATCCACAAATTTCCACCCACCCCGCGTTCCCCAAAGTCTTACGAGAAAAATGGTACCTCACTTGTGTGGGTCGGCCTAGTGCCTGCGACAGGAAACAGCGCAAAACGCAATGTGGTCACACCTCAATTTCGCAGTGAAAAATGACCCTTTTTTGGCAAAGTGCCTAGCTGTAGTTTTTGAACCCTAGCTCTGCCGGCACCTAGGGAAACCTAGCAAACCTATACATTTTTGAAAACTAGACACCCAGGGGAATCCAGGATGGGGTGACTTGACTGCCTCCCACCAGGTTCTGTTACCCAGAATCCCTTGCAAACATAAAAAATTGTCAAAAAAACACATTTTCCCCACATTTCTGTGGTGGAAAGTTCTGGAATCTGCGTGGATCCACAAATTTCCACCCACCCCGCGTTCCCCAAAGTCTTACGAGAAAAATGGTACCTCACTTGTGTGGGTCGGCATAGTGCCTGCGACAGGAAACGGCGCAAAACGCAATGTGGTCACACCTCAATTTCGCAGTGAAAAATGACCCTTTTTGGCAAAGTGCCTAGCTGTAGTTTTTGAACCCTAGCTCTGCCGGCACCTAGGGAAACCTAGCAAACCTATACATTTTTGAAAACTAGACACCCAGGGGAATCCAGGATGGGGTGACTTGACTGCCTCCCACCAGGTTCTGTTACCCAGAATCCCTTGCAAACATAAAAAATTGTCAAAAAAACACATTTTCCCCACATTTCTGTGGTGGAAAGTTCTGGAATCTGCGTGGATCCACAAATTTCCACCCACCCCGCGTTCCCCAAAGTCTTACGAGAAAATGGTACCTCACTTGTGTGGGTCGGCCTAGTGCCTGCGACAGGAAACGGCGCAAAACGCAATGTGGTCACACCTCAATTTCGCAGTGAAAAATGACCCTTTTTGGCAAAGTGCCTAGCTGTAGTTTTTGAACCCTAGCTCTGCCGGCACCTAGGGAAACCTAGCAAACCTATACATTTTTGAAAACTAGACACCCAGGGGAATCCAGGATGGGGTGACTGGACTGCCTCCCACCAGGTTCTGTTACCCAGAATCCCTTGCAAACCTAAAAACTGTCAAAAAAACCACATTTTCCTCACATTTCTGTGGTGGAAAGTTCTGGAATCTGCGTGGATCCACAAATTTCCACCCACCCCGCGTTCCCCAAAATCTTCTGAGAAAAATGGTACCTCACTTGTGTGGGTCGGCCTAGTGCCCGCAACAGGAAACGGCGCAAAACGCAACGTGGTCACACCTCAATTTCGCAGTGAAAAATGACCATCTTTTGGCAAAGTGCCTAGCTGTAGTTTGTGAACCCTAGCTCTGCCGGCACCTAGGGAAACCTACCAAACACACACATTTTCTGAAAAGTAGACACCCGGGGCTTCCAGGAGGTATGGCTTGCGTGGATCCTCCAACGTTTCCTACCCAGAATCCCCTGCAAACCTCAATTTTAGCTGAAAAAACACTTTTTCACACATTTCTGTGTGTGGAAAGTGTGGCATCACTGGCCTCACACAAATGTCCTACCACCCAGCGTTCCCCAGGTCTCCCGATAAAATGGTGCCTCACTTGTGTGGGAGGCCCAAGTACCCGCGACAGGCAAGGGCCCACAACGTAGTGAGGCGACCTCAAAATGGCCTTTCACAAAACTACCTGGTTTTGCAAGGGGGTCACCTGGGTTTTGGTCCCGTGCTCGGCGGCCATCTAGGAAACCTACCAAACCCACACATTTCTGAAAAGTAGACACCCGGGGGCTTCCAGGGAGGTATGGCTTGCGTGGATCCCCCAACGTTTCACTACCAGAATCCCTGCAAACCTCAATTTTAGCTGAAAAAATCACTTTTTCACACATTTTTGTGTGGGAGAGTGTGGCATCACTGGTCTCACACAAATTTCCTACCACCCAGCGTTCCCCAGGTCTCCCGATAAAAATGGTGCCTCACTTGTGGGAGGCCCAAGTACCGCGACAGGCAAGGGCCCACAAAGTAGTGAGGCGACCTCAAAATGGCCTTTCACAAAACGACCTGGTTTTGCAAGGGGGTCACCTGGGTTTTTGGCCCGTGCTCGGTGGCCATCTAGGGAAACCTACCAAACCCACACATATCTGAAAAGTAGACACCCGGGGGCTTCCAGGGAGGTATGGCTTGCGTGGATCCACCAACGTTTCCTTACCCAGAATCCCCTGCAAACCTCTATTTTAGCTGAAGAAAATCACTTTTTTCACACATTTTTGTGTGGGAAAGTGTGGCATCACTGGCCTCACACAAATTTCCTACCACCCAGCGTTCCCCTAGGTCTCCCGATAAAAATGGTGCCTCACTTGTGTGGGAGGCCCAAGTACCCGCGACAGGCAAGGGCCCACAACGTAGTGAGGCGACCTCAAAATGGCCTTTCACAAAACGACCTGGTTTTGCAAGGGGTCACCTGGTTTTTGGCCCCGTGCTCGGTGGCCATCTAAGGAAACCTACCAAACCACACATTTCTGAAAAGTAGACTCCCGGGGCTTCCAGGAGGTATGGCTTGCGTGGATCCCCCAACGTTTCCTTACCCAGAATCCCCTGCAAACCTCAATTTTAGCTGAAAAATCACTTTTTCACACATTTTGTGTGGGAAAGTGTGGCATCACTGGCCTCACACAAATTTCCTACCACCCAGCGTTCCCCAGGTCTCCCGATAAAAATGGTGCCTCACTTGTGTGGGAGGCCCAAGTACCCGCGACAGGCAGGGCCCACAACGTAGTGAGGCGACCTCAAAATGGCCTTTCACAAAACGACCTGGTTTTGCAAGGGGGTCACCTGGGTTTTTGGCCCGTGCTCGGTGGCCATCTAGGAAACCTACCAAACCACACATTTCTGAAAAGTAGACACCGGGGGCTTCCAGGGAGGTATGGCTTGCGTGGATCCACCAACGTTTCCTTACCCAGAATCCCTGCAAACCTCAATTTTAGCTGAAAAAATCACTTTTTCACACATTTTTGTGTGGAAAGTGTGGCATCACTGGACTCACACAAATTTCCTACCACCCAGCGTTCCCCCAGGTCTCACAATAAAATGGTGCCTCACTTGTGTGGGAGGCCCAAGTACCTGCGACAGGCAAGGGCCCACAACGTAGTGAGGCGACCTCAAAATGGCCTTTCACAAAACGACCTGGTTTTGCAAGGGGTCACCTGGGTTTTGGCCCCGTGCTCAGTGGCCATCTAGGAAACCTACCAAACCCACACATTTCTGAAAAGTAGACACCCGGGGCTTCCAGGGAGGTATGGCTTGCGTGGATCCCCAACGTTTCCACCCAGAATCCCCTGCAAACCTCAATTTTAGCTGAAAAAATCACTTTTTTCACACATTTTGTGTGGGAAAGTGTGGCATCACTGGCCTCACACAAATTTCCTACCACCTAGCGTCCCCCAGGTCTCCCGATAAAAATGGTGCCTCACTTGTGTGGGAGGCCCAAGTACCCGCGACAGGCAAGGGCCCACAACGTAGTGAGGCGACCTCAAAATGGCTTTTCACAAAACGACCTGGTTTTGCAGGGGTCACCTGGGTTTTGGCCCCGTGCTCGGTGGCCATCTAGGGAAACCTACCAAACCCACACATTTCTGAAAAGTAGACACCCGGGAGCTTCAGGGAGGTATGGCTTGCGTGGATCCCCAATGTTTCCTTACCCAGATCTCCTGCAAACCTCAATTTTAGCTGAAAAATCACTTTTCACACATTTTTGTGTGGGAAAGTGTGGCATCACTGGCCTCACACAAATTTCCTACCACCCAGCGTTCCTCCAGGTCTCCCGATAAAAATGGTGCCTCACTTGTGTGGGAGGCCCAAGTACCCGCGACAGGCAAGGGCCCACAACGTATTGAGGCGACATCAAAATTGCCTATCACAAAATGTTTTGGGCCCTTGCCTGTCGTGGGTACTTGGGCCTCCCACCCGAGTGAGGCACCATTTTTATCGGGAGACCTGGGGGAACGCTGGGTGGTAGGGAATTTGTGTCAGCCCCGTGATGCCACAACTTTACCACACAGAAATGTGTGAAAAAGTGATTTTTTCAGCCAAATTTCAGGTTTGCAGGGGATTCTGGTAAGAAAACATTGGGGGATCCACGCAAGCCATACCTCCCTGAATCCCCGGGTCTCTACTTTTCAGAAATGTGTGGGTTTGGTAGGTTTCCTAGGTGGCCACTGAGCCCCGGGCCAAAACGTCATGGGACCCCCTTGCAAAACCAGGTCGTTTTGTGATAGGCCATTTTGAGGTCGCCTCAATACGTTGTGGGCCCTTGCCTGTCGCGGGTACTTGGGCCTCCCACCCGAGTGAGGCACCATTTTTATCGGGAGACCTGGGGGAACGCTGGGTGGTAGGAAATTTGTGTCAGCCCCATGATTCCACAACTTTACCACACAAAAATGTGCGAAAAAGTGATTTTTTGAGCAAAATATCAGGTTTGCAGGGGATTCTGCAAGTAAACGTTGGTGGATCCACGCAAGCCATACCTCCCTGAATCCCCGGGTGTCTACTTTTCAGAAATGTGTAGGTTTGGTAGGTTTCCCTAGGTGGCCGCTGAGCCCGGGCCAAAACGTCATGGGACTCCCTTGCAAAACGAGGTAGTTTTGTGATAGGCCATTTTGAGGTCGCCTCAATACGTTGTGGGCCCTTGCCTGTCACGCGGTACTTGGGCCTCCCACCCGAGTGAGGCACCATTTTTATCGGGAGACCTGGGGGAACGCTGGGTGGTAGGAAATTTGTGTCAATCCCATGATTCCACAACTTTACCACACAAAAATGTGCGAAAAAGTGATTTTTTCAGCAAAATATCAGGTTTGCAGGGGATTCTGGGTAAGAAAACGTTGGTGGATCCACGCAAGTCATACCTCCCTGGAATGCCCCGGGTGTCTACTTTTCAGAAATGTGTAGGTTTGGTAGGTTTCCGTAGGTGGCCGCCGAGCCCCGGGCCAAAACGTCATTGGACTCCCCTTGCAAAACCAGGTCGTTTTGTGATAGGCCATTTTGAGGTCGCCTCAATACGTTGTGGGCCCTTGCCTGTCGCGGGTACTTGGGCCTCCCACCCGAGTGAGGCACCATTTTTATCGGGAGACCTGGGGAACGCTGGGTGGTAGGAAATTTGTGTCAGCCCCATGATTCCACAACTTTACCACAAAAAAGTGCGAAAAAAGTGATTTTTTGAGCAAAATATCAGGTTTGCAGGGGATTCTGGGTAAGAAAACGTTGGTGGATCCACGCAAGCCATACCTCCCTGGAATCCCGGGTGTCTACTTTTCAGAAATGTGTAGGTTTGGTAGGTTTCCCTAGGTGGCCGCCGACCCCGGGCCAAAACGTCATGGGACCCCCTTGCAAAACCAGGTAGTTTTGTGATAGGCCATTTTGAGGTCGCCTCAATACATTGTGGGCCCTTGCCTGTCGCGGGTACTTGGGCCTCCCACCCGAGTGAGGCACCATTTTTATAGGGAGACCTGGGGAACGCTGGGTGGTAGGAAATTTGTGTCAGCCCCATGATTCCACAACTTTACCACACAAAAATGTGCGAAAAAGTGATTTTTGAGCAAAATATCAGGTTTGCAGGGGATTCTGGGTAAGAAAACGTTGGTGGATCCACGCAAGCGATACCTCCCTGGAATCCCCGGGTGTCTACTTTTCAGAAATGTGTAGGTTTGGTAGGTTTCCTAGGTGGCCGCCGAGCCCCGGGCCAAAACGTCATGGGACCCCCTTGCAAAACCAGGTAGTTTTGTGATAGGCCATTTTGAGGTCGCCTCAATACGTTGTGGGCCCTTGCCTGTCGCGGGTACTCTGGGCCTCCCACCCGAGTGAGGCACCATTTTTATCGGGAGACCTGGGGAACGCTGGGTGGTAGGAAATTTGTGTCAATCCCATGATTCCACAACTTTACCACACAAAAATGTGCGAAAAAGTGATTTTTTCAGCAAAATATCAGGTTTGCAGGGGATTCTGGAAGAAAACGTTGGTGGATCCACGCAAGTCATACCTCCCTGGAATGCCCCGGGTGTCTACTTTTCAGAAATGTGTAGGTTTGGTAGGTTTCCGTAGGTGGCCGCTGAGCCCCGGGCCAAAACGTCATGGGACCCCCTTGCAAAACCAGGTCGTTTTGTGATAGGCCATTTTGAGGTCGCCTCAATACGTTGTGGGCCCTTGCCTGTCGCGGGTACTTGGGCCTCCCACCCGAGTGAGGCACCATTTTTATCGGGAGACCTGGGGGAACGCTGGGTGGTAGGAAATTTGTGTCAGCCCCATGATTCCACAACTTTACCACAAAAAAATGTGCGAAAAAGTGATTTTTTGAGCAAAATATCAGGTTTGCAGGGGATTCTGGGTAAGAAAACGTTGGTGGATCCACGCAAGCCATACCTCCCTGGAATCCCCGGGTGTCTACTTTTCAGAAATGTGTAGGTTTGGTAGGTTTCCTAGGTGGCCGCCGAGCCCCGGGCCAAAACGTCATGGGACCCCCTTGCAAAACCAGGTAGTTTTGTGATAGGCCATTTGAGGTCGCCTCAATACGTTGTGGGCCCTTGCCTGTCGCGGGTACTTGGGCCTCCCACCCGAGTGAGGCACCATTTTTATCGTGAGACCTGGGGGAACGCTGGGTGGTAGGAAATTTGTGTCAATCCCATGATTCCACAACTTTACCACACAAAAATGTGCGAAAAAGTGATTTTTTTCAGCAAAATATCAGGTTTGCAGGGGATTCTGGGTAAGAAAACGTTGGTGGATCCACGCAAGCCATACCTCCCTGGAATCCCCGGGTGTCTACTTTTCAGAAATGTGTAGATTTGGTAGGTTTCCCTAGGTGGCCGCCGAGCCCCGGGCCAAAACGTCATGGGACTCCCTTGCAAAACCAGGTAGTTTTGTGATAGGCCATTTTGAGGTCACCTCAATACGTTGTGGGCCCTTGCCTGTCGCGGGTACTTGGGCCTCCCACCCGAGTGAGGCACCATTTTTATCGGGAGACCTGGGGGAACGCTGGGTGGTAGGAAATTTGTGTCAATCCCATGATTCCACAACTTTACCACACAAAAATGTGCGAAAAAGTGAATTTTTTCAGCAAAATTTCAGGTTTGCAGGGGATTCTGGGTAGGAAAACATTGGGGGACCCACGCAAGCCATACCTCGCTGGACTCCCCAGAGTGTCTAGGTTTCAGAAATGTGTGGGTTTGGTAGGTTTCCTAAGATGGCCACCGAGCCCAGGGCCAAAAACCTCACTGGTGTGGGTGGTTCAAGTACCCTCAACAGGCAAGGGCCCAAAACGTATTGAGGAGACATCAAATGATCTATCACAAAACAAGCTGGTTTTGCAAGGAGTCACCTGGGTTTTGGCCCCGGGCTCGGCGGCCATCTTGGGAAACCTACCAAACCCACACATTTCTGAAAACTAGACACCCGGGGAGTCCAGCGAGGTATGGCTTGCGTGGATCCCCCAACGTTTTCCTACCCAGAATGCCCTGCAAACCTCAAATTTAGCTGAAAAATCACTTTTCTCTCCATTTCTGTGTGGAAAGTTATGGAATCTACGTGGATCCACAAATTTCCTACCACACAGTGTTCCCCCATGTCTCCCGATAAAAATGATACCTCACTCGCATGGGTGGGTCAAGTACCCACGACAGGAAAGGGCCCAAAACCTATTGAGGCGACATCAAAATTACCTATCACAAAACAACCTGGTTTTGCAAGAGGGGTCCCATGAGTTTTGGCCCTGGGCTCGGTGGCCATCTAGGAAACCTACCAAACCCACACATTTCTGAAAACTAGACACCTGGGGAGTCCAGCAAGGTATGGCTTGCGTGGGTCCCCCAACTTTTCCTACCCAGAATCCCCTGCAAACCTCAAATTTAGCTGATAAAAATCACTTTTTCTCAAATTTCTATGTGGGAAAGTTCTGGAATCTACGTGGATCCACAAATTTCCTCCCACCCAGCGTTCCCCCAGGTCTCCTCATAAAAATGATACCTCACTTGCGTGGGTGGGTCAAGTACCCGCGACAGAAAAGGGCCCAAAACCTATTGAGGCGACATCAAAATTACTTATCACAAAACAACCTGGTTTTGCAAGGGGGTCCCAGGAGTTTTGGCCCTGGGCTCGGCGGCCATCTTGGGAAACTACCAAACCCAAACATTTCTGAAAGCTAGACACCCGGGGAGTCCAGCGAGGTATGGCTTGCGTGGGTCCCACAACGTTTTCCTACCCAGAATCCCTGCAAACCTCAAATTTAGCTGAAAAAATCACTTTTTCCATACATTTTTGCGTGGGATCACCGTGCCGGCACAAATGTCCTACCACCTAGCGTTCCCCTTATTCTCCCGAGTAAAATGATACCTCACTTGTGTGGGTGGGCCAAAGGCCTGTGCCTGGGAAGAGCCCAAAACATAGGGATTTAGGGTATAGCACCGAGAATTCTAAGCGCTATATTTTTTTAAAATACGTTTTTAGCCAGTTCTGCTTTGGACACCCACACAAGTGAGGTATCATTTTACTCGGGGGAACAAGGGCAACGCTGGGTGGTAGGACATTTGTGCCAGCACGGTGATTCCATGCACAAATATGTGGAAAATATGGTTTTTTCAGCTAAATTTGAGGGTTGCAGGGGATTCTGGGTAGGGAAACGTTGGGGGATCCACGCAAGCCATACCTCATTGGACTCCCCAGGGTGTCTAGTTTTCAGAAATGTGTGGGATTGGTAGGTTTCCCTAGATGGCGGCGAGCCCGGGCCAAAAACCAGGTGCCCCCCAAAACCAGGTAGTTTTGTTATAGGTAGTTTTGAAGTCTCCACAATACGATTTGGGCCATTTCCTGTTTCAGCCACTATGCCTACCCACACAAGTGAGGTACCATTTTTATCGGGAGCCCTGGGGGAACGCAGGGTGGTAGGAAATTTGTGGATCCACGCAGATTCCAGAACTTTCCCACACAGAAATTTGAGTAAAAGTGATTTTTTCTGCTAAATTTGAGGTTTGCAGGGCATTCTGGGTAGGAAAACGTTTGGGGACCCATGCAAGCCATACCTCGCTGGACTCCCCAGGTGTCTAGTTTTCAGAAATGTGTGGGTTTGGTAGGTTCCCAAGATGGCCGCTGAGGCCGGAGCCAATAACCCAGGTGACCCCTTGCAAAACCAGGTTGTTTTGTGATAGATAATTTTGATGTCTCCTCAATACGTTCTGGGCCCTTGCCTGTCGCGGGTACTTGACCCACCCACGCAGTGAGGTATCATTTTTATCGGGAGACCTGGGGGAAAGCTGGGTGGTAGGAAATTTGTGGATCCACGTAGATTCCAGAACTTTCCCACACAGAAATTGGAGAAAAACGTGATTTTTTCAGCTAAATTTGAGGTTTGCAGGGTATTCTGGGTAAGAAACTTTGGAGGACCCACGCAAGCCATACCTCGCTGGACTCCTCCGGGTGTCTAGTTTTCAGAAATGTGTGGGTTGGGTAGGTTTCCCTAGATGGCCGTTGAGCCCGGGCCAAAACTCATGGGACTCCCTTGCAAAACCAGGTTGGTTTGTGATAGGTAATTTTGATGTCGCCTCAATAGGTTTTGGGCTCTTGCCTGTCGCGGGTACTTGACCCATCCACACAAGTGAGGTACCATTTTTCACGGAAGACTTTGGGGGACGCGGGGTGGGTGGAATTTTGTACATCCACGCAGATTCCAGAACTTTCCACCACAGAAATGTGAGGAAAATGTGTTTTTTTGGACATATTTTTAGGTTTGCAAGGGATTCTGGGTAACAGATCCTGGTGAGAGCCAGTCAAGACACCCCATCCTGGATTCCCTGGGTGTCTAGTTTTCAAAAATGTATAGGTTTGCTAGGTTTCCCTAGGTGCTGGCAGTGTTAGGGTTCAAAATCTACAGCTAAGCACTTTGCAAAAAAGGGTCCGTTTTCACTGTGAAAATGTGGTGTGTCCACGTTGCATTTGGGCCGTTTCCTGTCGCGGGCACTAGGCCTACCCACACATGCGAGGTGCCATTTTTCTCGGAAGACTTTGGGGAACGCGGGATGGGTGGAAATTTGTGGATCCACGCAGATTCCAGAACTTTCCACCACAGAAATGTGAGGAAAATGTGTTTTTTTGACAAATGTTTCGGTTTGCAAGGGATTCTGGGTAACAGAACCTGGTGAGAGCCAGTCAAGTCACCCAATCCTGGATTCCCCTGGGTATCTAGTCTTCAAAAATGTATAGGTTTGCTAGGTTTCCCTAGGTGCCGGCAGAGTTAGGGTTCAAAATCTACAGCTAGGCACTTTGCAAAAAAGTCAGTGCCTAGTGGGCTTTCTGCCGCCCTGGGGAGGGGGAAATCAGGGCTATTGCTCCCGATATGCCCCCGAGGGGGCAGAAAGACTGTGGCTATTCTTTTGGGGGTCGGGGCATTGGGATGCCTATTCTGGGCAGCCCCCACCCCTCCGTATAAAAAAGCCAGCATAATCGCTGGCACATAGTGGGCTTTCTGCCCCCGGGGGCAGATCAGGAGCTACTGCCCCCATCTGCCTCCTGGGAGGGGCAGAAAGACAGTGACATCTTTTGGGGTGGGTGGGGGCATTGGCATGTCCATTCTTGGCAGCCCCCACCCCGAACTTTGTAAAAAAAAATCCCTGGTGGCTAGTGGGCTTTCTGCCCCCGGGGGCAGATAAGGTGCTATTGCCCCATCTGCCTCCCAGGGGGCAGAAAGACTGTAGCATTTTTTTGGGGTGGGGGCATTGACATGCCCATTCTGGGCAGCCCCCACCCCTACCTATATAAAAAAATCCCTGGCGCTTAGTGGGCTTTCTGCCCCCTCCCGGGGGGCAGATCAGGGGCTATTGCCCCCATCTGCCTCCTGGGGGCAGAAAGTTTTTTTTTCTTTGGGGGTAGGGTGGGGGCATTTGCATGCCCATTCTGGGCAGCCCCACCCCGGGCCTATAAAAAAATAATCCCTGGCATCTAGGGTATTTCTGAACTCCCGGGTGGGGGCAGATTGGTGGCCACTGCCACCATCTGCCCCCGGTGGGGCAGAAAGACTGGAATTTCGTGGGGGAGGGGTGGGGGCATTGGCATGCCCATCTTGGGCAACCCCCACCCCTAAATGTATCGAGGGAAAAAAATCCCTGGTATCTAGTGGGCTTTCTGCCCTCGGGGGCAGATTGGGGGCTACTGCCCCATCTGCCCCTCAGGAGGCAGAAAGACTAATTTTGTGGCCGGGGGCGGTGGGGACATCGGCATGCCCGTTTTGGGCAGCCCCACCCCTAACTATAATTTAAATAAAAATCCCTGGTGTCTAGTGGGCTTTCTGCCCCCAGGAGGGGCAGAAAGACTAATCCTGGCAAATATTTTATGGGGGAGCAAAGGCCCTTGCCCAAGGGGCCGCTCCCCTCCCTGGTGCCTAGTGGATGGATCCTGCTTGGGGATCGCCCTCCTGGGGCGATCCCCAAGCAGGATCCACTAGGAGGGGTACCATTGGAAAGGGAGATTCTCCCCTTTCCAACGATACCTCTCCTGAGTTTCTACGTGCTCAGGGGCTGAGATAGCCCCCTGAGCACGTAGAAACTGAAACTGAAATGAGCCTCTTGGCTCATTTCAGTTTCAGTTTCACTGAAATGACACTCAGCGCGACGTGCGCGCCGATCGTCATTTCAGGGAAACCAGGGGCCTCGGGAGCTGGGAAGCTCTTCCCCAGCTCCCGAGGCTTTAGGGATTAAGGGAATCCCTCTGGTGCCCGCACCAGAGGGATTTCCTGCCCTGAGTTCCATGACGAGCTGGACTCGTCATGAGCACATGAGCACTGTGTGCCATGACGAGTCCAGCTCATCATGAGCATGGAAGGGGTTAATGACAAAATTGTATTTCTACTGCAGGCCGATCAATTGCATTTTTGAATATGGAATCTGGACTCACTCGGTACACTACAGAGTTGGACACCATAATGACCATACTATACTCGTCGCAGTCAGTCAGTAGGATCGGAGATGATTGATGGAATAACTCGGGGCATTTCATGAAGCGGCCTAAAAGGTAAACAAGTCAACAACAACCACAGCAGACCTACATGTCTGTGTAGTAGTGGAGGCGAGTGTAGTGGTATGACTGACAGCGGTGCATTGCTTTAGTTACTTAATTTGGAAAATGCTATGTTGTTGTATATGTGTGCTCTGTCTGGCTCAAAATCTAAGCTAAGTGGAGGTTGGGTGGGCGCCGCGGGCCTGCTCTGTCCTGTTGTTGTTGTAGGTTAATGCTGGAATCAGAGTAGACATGATTTAGCCATGCCACCTCTGAAAGTGATCTTGTTACACTCCTCCGTAATTTATGCATTTTAACTTTACTTTTCTTCTTGATTTTTCAATATCCCTTTTGTTTTTCCATCTACACTTACAGGCCGGCCTTTACCCTGTGCTATATTGGGAAAAACAACTCACACTTACCTTACCAATCTGCATCCGCCAGGCATGCAGTGGCACCCAAGATTGACGGACGGAGCGTCCATGGAAGGAAGGACCAAGAGGAATGCCGAAATGCAACTCCCAATTTGACCATAACATAGTAACTTATAGTATCATCTTCTTTTATTTCATTTTATTCATTTTTTCTCTTCAATCATTTTATGACTGTGTGTGAAGGTGTTTATTATGTTTGCTTATATATTTGACCCCTACAGCTATTTTTTAATTTTCTTTGCTAGCTTCAAAAGAAAGCCCGGTACAACAGAACATAAAATGTATGTAATTTGGGTCTCTCTGGGGGCAGACAGGCAAGGCAATTGCATAATAATAATAATTAATAATATACTGCTGCCCTGGCTAGTACTACTAATCTAGTACTACTCATCATTAACCATAAAGTCATCATCATGCATGCATTTCCTTTTTCTCCCTTAACAGATTTATGATGGTTGACTGCCAAGATTGTGTGCTGTCCATGTGTAGTGTTTGTCTTTGTCAAACCTTTCCCTCAAATACCCCTTCCCAACCATTCATCAAACCGTAACCCCCTTCTCCCGGGCTGTGTGATTTATATTGAGGTGTGACTAAATTAAATTAATTTACACCAATAATTGATCACACACTTGCTGGGGTGGATGTGGTGAAAACAACACCAACTCAAGGCAGGCGAGGATCTTCTTCTGCTTGCCCACCCATGCTCAGTATTTGCAAGTCAATTTTTTTTCCAGAGGAAAATAATCCATCATAATTAATTGCCGGCATTGATTCATCATCCTTACAGCACTAAAGGTTACGCTTGTTCACTTCAAAGGTCGAGTCCACTACAGTTTGTAACTTGTACTAGGCTATCCTGCCACCATTATGTTTTATTTTACTTTAGCATTGCTTATCATCATGGTTTCTTGTTTGGCAGTCTTCTTGTGTACTGTACTTCGTTCTACTACTCCTTCCCGAGTCTCCCTCAGGCGACTGACTGTCTCATTTTCTTTTTTTGCAAATGCTACTGCCAGTGTCTACTACTACTACTACCACCACCATGGCATCATAGGAAACCAAACCATCATCACCATGCAGCCATCGCTTTGCCTAAGTTTAAATAAACATCAATCACAGGTAAGAGAAAAAGTTTGGGGGCGGTATAATTAATAATATGGAAATTAATTTATTAATTCACACACCCACACCCTTCCGTTCCAAGTCCAGTTGCAGACTGCATAGACTAGGAGGATAGACTGACAGTACTAGTAGGACAAGTCACTCACAAGTGAGGGTACTGCATCTATCTGTTCGTGTGTTACACTATCAGCAGATTATTTAAATCAAAACCTGGCTGCGGCCCTGCAGCAGCAAAGGAAACCGTGTGAACATTTACATCGTATGTAAACCTTAAGTATAAATTCTTTATTCCCCTAACAAAATAAACTAATGTAAAAATCCCACAACACCGGACCCACCCCTCTCCCTAACCCCAACCAATGTCCAAAGATAAAGAAAGAGTCCAACCAATGTCCACTCAAGTCCATTGTCCATAATAAATAATAAATATAAACCCCAACTTTTCCCCAACGCCAAATTCCCACCCACCAAAAAAAGGATTAAAAAAGGGGCAATGCGACGGAGTTCTAGCGGCGGGCTCGCTTGTTACCCTCCAGGACCTTTATCCGCTCCTCTAGGCGCGCCACCCGGAGGAGCATGCGGCGCTTGAATGCTTTACAATTGCATCCATGGGGGGGCAGCAGTGTTGAATGAAGCGCAGTGGGCGGCTGCCAGACCGCGGCGCCGTACCACTGAGGGGCCTGGCTGGGGCCTGGGGCGTTGGAGGAGGCTGCAGCTGCTGCCGCCTCCTCCACCTCCTTCGCCAGAACCACCAGCTGCCAATATTCTTTGCAGATGGTCTCCAGCTTCCGGCGCTGGGCCATGGCTGCCAACTCCTTCCTGTTTGGTTGTGCTTTTGGTTGGGAAGGAGTAGCTATATCAAGAAAGAAAAAAGACAATTGTAACCAATAGTCTTAGCAAAACAGTAACACAAAATTAATTCTACACATAGTGGCACAGTAGCACTAGCAAGCACAGTACATAACATAACATTCCTCGGCCTCTAACATTTGTGGGAGTTTCAGGCATTACTATTACCAGGCACAATGGAATAGACAAGTCTTCTTCATGCCAGCTCAGTCTTCATGCCAGCTCAGTCAGCTTGCGCCCTAGACAAACATACTCATGTGGCAGACTCACGTTATTTTTATTTACTACTGTCTGCAGGTGGGGAAGCTGTAGTCTACAACTACACAATTATCTTATTTTTCTATTATGGGTGGCCATACTCTGTTACATCAATGGCAACTGCTCAATTTCACTTTCACCCTGACTACTACAACAAGGCAGATGATATCTGACCCAAATGATCATTGATTATATATGGGACGACATGAGGTACTTTTGTTTGATTGTGCCATGCAGCGGATAGGCCACCCATGGCAGGCTGACACAGTCGAAAATAAATGACATAGGTAGGAAGTGGGCCTCGGAGTCGGAGGGAGGCGCATGATAACATACATACACAATATATATGCTGTGCTTGCAAATGACTGTGAGGCAAGGGAGTATTCTGAAAATACAACCTTGAATCAAAAACCTTGCAAAAAAACAGTCCTGTTGTTTCTCTTCCCAGCAATTTTTCAATTTATCAATCATTGCATTGCTCTTCTAGCCTTATATTTGTTTAATTCTAATCTTCTATTCTCCTTGGCTTTGCTACACTGGAGCGGTTTATTTTTTTTTACATTCTCTTCAAAGACTCTTCATCCAGTGACAGTCTCCACCTATGCTATGATGATTGAATACCATCCAGGCGTCCAAAGTAAACATGTCTATCATTCTTCTTAATCTCTCAACAAACCTTAGTTTCACCAACAACATACATTTGTTTTTTTTTTTTAAACCACCACCCATGCGTCCTTCCTTGCTTGCCTTTGAGTTTGACCCATGAAACCCCCCGGAGGATTCTTACTATCACCCATACAGTTTCACCCACCCAGGCAGGCATCTTTTCTTTCACCTTCCACCCATCCTTCAACCACCCATGCATCCGATTCCTATCAGCCACCTATGCATCCCACGCATCCTTCTCTGCCAGTCATATATTATATCTCGCCCGTCCTTCCTCCTTCCATCCTTCTTTCCCTTTTCGTTCAACCTATCGATCAAGGTAGTCTGACTCTTAGTCTTCTCCATAAAACTTTCCTAGCTGAGTTGAAGTCAGATAGAAGAGGCCATTAGTTGCTCAGCTCCCGCCGCTAATGCTATTGCTAATGCTAAGTAAAGGGTGTCTTCTTCTTCAACCGTTGTTCACAACAACTTAGTCTCTCTCAACATACAGTGTACACCCTTGCAGCGAGTGTGTAACTATTGTCAATAAGTAAGGAATATAAGTATAACTTACCACCGCCCGCCACTGCTGCTGGCTCATCCACCCCTGCGCCAGTTGCCGCATCTGCTGCTCCCTCCTGGCTGGCGTTGCCTGCTCCGCCGCAGGCCCCAGCACTGGTGGTCGGTACGCCTAGAAAAAACATTACACATTTTTTAGATGCCATATACACCTCCCCCTATTTATTCTTTTTCACTAGCAAGATTGAAAATAGTTAATACAATACATACATACACCACATACATCACTAGTACAAATCGGGTACTAGAGTAGAGTAGACAGTAGTAGTATGTCCTATCCTGTCAAAAATAGTAAAATATCTGGTTGGGCATTTTGTTGGTGGCAATTGTCGAAAAGCCTCTCAAGATTAAGAAGAGGACAACCCAAAGGACTGGACTCAGTGGCTAGAGCTATTGGTGAATCTGAGTTTTAAAAAACTTTTTAAAAATAAAGAGTGGCCAACTGGGCAAGCTACAGACAGACTAATAGTAGTAGTACAGAGTCAGAGGCAGTTAGAGGCAGGGATAACAAGAATTTAGAAACAGATAGATCGAAGAATATTTGGTAAAAATAGAATTAGGAAACGGAAATAATAGTTCGGAAAAAATAAGGTGCAGTAAAAGTTAGGGAAATATAATTATTAATATTAACAACAGGAGGACTTACTGGGGCCAGCAGCAGAGCCCTCGGTAGAGGAGCGGTACTGGCCCTGGGAGGCATCTCCAGCTCCCGCCTCGGGCCCCGCCGTCTTCTCGCCCCTGGGTGCTGATCATGGAAGATATAATAAAGAAAGAGACAAACATTGATGATTGGTGTGAAACAAATAAAATATTTTTTAAACGCTCTAAAAACATTTTTGGAAACAACAATTGCAATAAAATTGACCTATCTAATCTGATCGACTAGTAGTATCGCGGGATTCGCGGACCGTCTAGTTATTATTTATTAATCCAGTGTTCCATTCTGATTCCAGAATCCTAAACCTAAGTACCACCTGACCTAGCCCACCTATTCCAAAGACATTGGAAATGAATTGCCAAAAATATATTTGCTTCTTCTAAGTTTCAATCTCATTCGAAATCATCAATGAATCAACCCCCTTTGACGGGCCAATTGTTCACTAAGTCTGCATTTCCTTTTATTTTAGTCCTCAAAAATGCATAGGTGGACGCATGCATAAATTTGCATACACCAAATTGTTGGTTGGCTGCTGCTGATGTGCTGATGACTTAGTTGCTATATTACTCACTCACTAACAAACTACAAAAGGTTCTACTAAGGACTGGAGGCAGCACTCAGCAGCACGTGAAGTGACGGAGGACGCGTCACGCAGACCGCTAAAAAATTACCAACTAATACTAAGTAACTAAACTACCTATCAATCCACCACTATCTTAGTGACAGTAGGACAAAGGAAAGGACTGGAGTCTCTCTAGCATTACCTATCTTAAGTTCTCTAAACTCTCTTACATAATCAGCCCAAGCGAGCGCAAAGTTGCAAACAAGTAAGATTAGTAGCGCTGAGCACCTATCTAGTGTCTAGAAGAATAACAATCACATAAGATTTCTGAACGTAACTTACCTGCATGTAAGCAGCAGCATTCTTGCTATTTGGGAAAAAAATAATATTCGCAATAACAATAACACAGAACAGAACACACAATACTACTATAATTAGCTACTCATCAAGCCCCACGACCTCAACACCTAGCAGGTCCAGCAGGTCTTGCTCCCGGTCCAAGATGTCTGACCACCAGTGAGTCAGCTGGTTATGGATGCGCCGGACCCCAGAGCAGCGAAACACTGCTCGGCGCACCCTCGCCCACCGGCGGTGATGCTCCTGGATAGCATAACCAGAGCCGGGCCTGCCGCCTGCTGCCAAGGTTAAGGGGAGGTGGTGCTGTACAAAAAAAACAAAGGTGGCCACCTCTGCCTCAGTGAAAAGGACCCAGGGATGCACCCCTTCTGGGCGCCGTCTGCCGCAAGGAAGGCGGCTCTTGGGTGCAGGCGCCTTCCCTTTTCCCTTACTATTAGAGGTAGAGGTAGCATTAGCCATGGCTCTGGGTGGCAGGGGACGGAAAAGAAAATGTAGGAGTAAAAAATAAAGTCAGGAGAAGAAGTACGAAAATAAAAAAGCAAGTAATATAAAACAGTAGAAAAAGTCAAAAAACGCAGTGCAGTAAAAGTAGAAATAAAACGCAAAATATACACTTAGGGAGAGAGAGGGATAGATAATAAATAAAAAGATCAGAAAAACAGTGTAAAAAACAAAGGATTGAAAAGATTAGAGATGGATGAAAAACAGGCCCCAGAACCATGCAAAGACTAGGAAAACAAGATGGCCGCGCCCATTGGCGACCGCGTGGTGAAGTTTGCATGATATTTCCCCCCGAACACGCAATCTGCGTTGCCGACCGTCAAAAACATCTCGCAAGCATGCGCGAGCATACGCGAGCATGCGGAACAAGCAACTCCGCATGCTCGCGTAACTCCGCTTAGCGTTGCAGAGTTTTTTTGCCCCTTCGCGTAGCCTCGCGTAGCACTGCTACGCGAACTCCGCCCAGGGTTACTTTTGACACCATTTTTCTATGATGTTTGTGACTAATTTATATAAAATCTCTAGGTTTGTTCTTCATTATTTCTAATTGATTCGGTCTTGGTGTGTCTCAAATTGCTTCATTGGCGTTGGACCTCCTAGTACGCCTGTTATCAATTAATTTGTCATTTGCCCATAGTAAGTTTTGCTATATAATCCCCTACATTGACCAGTATCTCTGACTCCACTCCATAAAGGCCGCTGATAGCCGCCTCCAATCACATGACTTGTGGGGCCGTCTTTTATTACTGTGAACCACTTCGGCTTCGGTACAGTCCTCATTGTTCAGATGGCGTCCGGCTGCTGCACTCGCTACATCGAGACTCCTCATCACACTTTATTCACAGTAAGTTACTCTCAGATAAGATTTCTTTACTTATCTGTACTCCTTAGTGCATTTGGAGTAAGTTTGTTCATATTTATTTTTTCAGGCATCATAAATTTGCAACCCTTTGATGTATGGGTGTATGTTTATAATTATCGTGAATAGAACTGCGCATTTCCCATTCGGTAAGTGCGTTTCTAAATATTGTCCTCCTTAGCAATATGGACTTGCCTTGCCATAAGTTATTGCTTCCATTGTGTGAGATTTGCCATTATTATTTTTAGGCACCCACGAACACAGGGTTTTCGAAGCATTTGCTCGAGTTTGGGTAAAATCCCCAGTTTGAAGATTGTCTTTTGGCAATTACAGAATTCATCAGTTTCAAGACATCACGTCTTCACAAGTAATGATCTCTCATCACATATTTCATTCTTACCTCCGACTCACATTTGTATTTGACTCCATCCTTCTTTTCATTTCTGATTATAGGTAACTCCATATACATCATAATTAGACCATCCACTTATTAATCTCCCTTTTTTGGAGTGCTTCTTCTGGTAAATAATCAATATTTTTATGTCGCCCTGTTTTGGCTTGGTGTGTATAGTGCACAAATATAATTTCCCTGGGGCTACGTTAAAGGTCACATTGCAATGCCTGTAATTTTACACGTATGTTTCATATATTTTTATAAATACCTCTTGGTGCATTTGGGCTTTACCTAATCTTTTCATTTTCACTAATTTCTTGTCACACTTTTTCGTTGTTATGACCTCCAGTTAATCCATGACACAAAGCATTATATAAAAAAAAATTCATCCCTTGAATTATTGTTTGGGACATTATATATTTTTATATTCACAGGTACTACGCAAGAGGTTTTTTGTGGCTCTTTCCTGATGAAGACATGTTTGTGCCGAAACGCGCATAGAGAACTGTATCTATGGTCTAGCCACTGATTGTCAATTAATCAAATTACGTCTTATATTACAGACCAACATTTATTGATCTTTATAAAAGACAAGAGATTTATCAGCTTATTAGAACTGTGTTGTTTTTGTCTTGTTCTTGTGCCTGTTTTTGCACCTGTTTTTAAAGTGTAGAATGACTTCCGAATGAATGGAGATATGATTGATGTATGAATGCGAATCATGCATATAACATTAAGGTCTTGTTTGAATAAAATTATTTTTGTATTAGTTTGTAATATGGTGTTGTTGTTCTTCTATGTTCATGTAAAGTTATATCATGTCAATTTTGTATAACATTTGAGTTGCCCTAGCTGTTTACGCTTTGTTCTTTCCCTGCCTATAGGAACTCTTACACATTTGCAGGGGGGCCTTTATTTACACTCCAATTCCTGTCCTAAGTCATAAAATTTGACTCAAGATCTACATTCATGTCTACCACTAGACTGCCGGACCATGTCAACTGTTTCATCGACTTGTACTAGAGATGTCACCTCACACAATTTGTGAACTTATACAGCTGATCTCTCCTGGTTATGTTGTTGTTTGCTTTCCTGTGTTTTGCTATATTTGTCCGAGAGAGATATCACCCCTCGCAACTCATGAACTTACACAGTTGATACCTCTCTTGATTATGTTGTAGTTTGCTTTCATGTTTTCCTTATTTCCAATCATTTGTAAAGCACTCTGATACACTCACAGGTCATGTTCGTGCTATATAAAACCTCATAAATAAAAATAAACTAAATAAGGAAAATCAATAGAAAAGGACTGCAGCAAGCTTAAGAGAAGCCTCAAAATCTTTAAAAAAAGTACAAAAAAATGTAAACTAAACGTAAGCCAACTAAATTGTTATAAAGCTTCTAAGCATAATAAACACCGCAAATAATCACTTTCACATTTTTATCTCCAATTTTCAGGTAACACAATTGAATAACTCAAAACGAAACATTAAGTAAAAAAGCTAAATCCTGAAAATCAAAAGAAAGTACCAGCAACAGAAGCACTGATAAAGTGTATATACAATATATACATATATATAGTATATATATTATATAATATAATATTATATTATATAATATAATATAAAATATATATTTATATATTTATATATATATATATATACATATATATCAATAAAGTTCCTGGCCTGCCAAATCCTCGACAGTACCTCCAGGCACGGACCTCTTGACGACCTCCAGAAAAATTCCAAACCACTCCAATATTGCAGTGAGCAGTGCAAAGATTTATTTTTCCAATTCATCCATTAATGTTCGAGCATAGTGCCCGCCATGACGCGTTTCGCTCGCACATATTAGTCTAAAAAGAATAAAACAACTTTTTTATAAATTAAAAATGTAACCATATAAAAAAGAAATATAATTTTGCTATTAATACAATAAAAAAATAAAAACTCAAGAAGAAAGTTTATAATGTGAAATAGATAAAAAATATAATGGTAGTAATAAATATTAATTGTTGATAAATATAATGTAGAACATGAGCGTTCAGTTTTCTTTTAATTCACAGGCCAAAAAAAGGTCTGAAACTGCTACATAAGTAAAATCCTGAATGAAAAGCCCTATGTATGTGTCTGTAAATAACAACAAAAAAAGTAGCACCAAAAGAAAACACATTGTAAATGTACTATATACTACTCCAGGGTATTTTATGGCAGAGCAACAAAAATAAATAATATAGTTGAAAATGTCAAAACATACAACCATCCTCCAAATATTACTGAAATTAGAAATGTTACACAAGACTTAAGGGAAGTCTGTGCTAGTTCCTCTGCACCTACATGAACTATTATAAATGATATTGTAGCTCAAGATACTAAGGAACTAATAGGACATTTACCAGCAATAGCTAACATTAGAAGACTAATCAGCAGAATAAGCAGAGTAGGAAGTAGAAGGGCCCCAAGAGCATTCTAAGACAGATACATTCCAGAAAACCTAACAATGGCCCATATAAATAAATTTTAGCAATTGACTATGGTTTACTTGGGAAAGTGATGACCCAATGGAGTCAGGCTATATCATAAAATTATAACACGTACATCAAAAATAAAAAAATAAAAAGTTCTTAAAGCCTAACACAGGGGAAATACTCATCAAGCAACAATCATAAAGATCCATATGACTGACTATTCTTATTAATTTGCCCCGACCAATTCTATGTTTTGGTCACACAAATGTTTTCAAACATAAACTCAGGAGCAAATCTGCCATATGTGATTTAATCAAAACAGACAAAGAATGCAAAGCAACACATATGATACTGATATAAAATATATACAGAGTAGATGGATGCCTATGATTCAACAACCGTACTTAACAAATAGATGAATTCAAGAACTCAAACATCTATAATAAACAGATAAGTAGTAAATTTATGGCAGTACATCTCAATTGGCTAACGGTGGATGTTTAGGCCCGCGGTAAAATTAACCAGGGCCATCATCAGGACAACAAGTGTTGCACAAAATGGAGTCGCACACAATTAATGTGAACACTAAACAACCTGAGAAAGGAAGGAAAACGAACGGGACACAATCAGCAATTTAAATCTTTAAATACACAGATACACATTAAAAAAAGGGGGAAACAGTACTTATTGTTATTTGCCATTTGTAAAGCGCACAGCTACCCATCGGGTTTCCCGGCGCTGAGCAACAGCAAGGAGCTCCTGAAGACACCAAATTTAGAAGACCCATGTTTTTAAAAGTTTGCGAAACTGCATTAACGAATTGCTGTTTCTTATTTACTGAGGCAGGGTGTTCCACAGTTTTGGCCTAAATAAGCAAAAGAACGTCTGCCCAAATGTACCCCGTGGATTCTGGGCACACAGTATCGAACCTGGCTGGCAGATCCTAAATCTCTGGAAGGGATATAAGAGGAGACCAGCTATTATACATGTTTCTGGTCAAGTCCTGCTTTAGCTTTATACATAAAGCAAAGAGCTTTAAATTGTACTCTTTTTCCGATAGGTAGCCAATCCAGCTCTCGGAGAATGGGGGAGGCCGCGGTACTGCTCAGAAGTTGAGTAAGATGCCTAGCCGCAGAATTTTGCTCGAATGACCAAAAGTACGTGACAGAGTAATACAGAGCAGGTGGAAGTCTAAAGATCAAAAGTAAAGGATAAAACACTAGAAAAAGATCAATAACCCAATGTATAGGCTTGTGTGAAAAGAAGTAAAAGTAAAAAAATGATATCTAGGAAGAAACAAATCCCTATTAGCATCTGCTTAAAGCTCAGGATACTTGATAGATAGAACCTCATACCTCACATACATGCGAGAAAACGCATAGGCAATACTTACAAGGTTGAAAAGGGATAGGAACACCCTATAGCCAAGATGTCTCAATAGGAATGAGATAAATTACCATTGCACCGAAAACCCAGCACACTCAAATGTACCTATAACAAGATAAAGGTACTCAGTAGATATTATTGCATCCTTTTCATAAAAAGAAAACAGAAAATTGGTAAAAACCTTACAGGAAAAATGGAAGGAGAGAGAACCTCTTCCAATTGTGTGAGCCCACGTATGCAGCCGAGGCTGCCAAAGGAGGAGAGAAGGGGGGGAGAAATGGTTTTACTGAAAAAACATAATCCAAGTGCCTTAGAAAAAGAAAGACCACATTATAGTCAAATTTAGGTATGTGAAGTAGCTACGGACATTCCTTTGTAATCTCCAACTTACTTATAAAGGCCATCTAGTGTGCAATGAATGGGTCACAACGTATAAAAATTTGCAGCAGAAAACATCGGCTAACCCAAACAACGAAGGGACCATCCCTCACCGATCCTGTAAACAATTGAAAAACAACAGCCTAAATAAAGTAACATTCCCAGAAATTTAACAAACAAGGTGAATTACCGCCTCAAAAGCCTATGTGTGTTTACCTTACTAGAAAAAGCCTAAGTCGCATGCCACGGCAGGTCAGCATTCACCTTATCTCTCACCATCCAAAGAATAGTGGCAACCAACATGTCCTATTTAAATAGCGGCGCTAAGAGACCTGTTGGTGAACATGCGCTTTATAAATCCCAGTTAACATAACATAAATAGCCAGGTGGAAAATTTGATCGGGCTAATCAACCAATGGTAGTGGATAAGAAAAAGAGTTGTAGAGATTTTAACGCCTACATACTAATATAGGTGATCAAATTGGGGAATTATAGGAGTTGTAGTGCCACTATACTTCTTGGCACCATCAAACTAGGGCCCTGTAACTCATTTCAAAACGCAACCTACAATGGAATTCTGATATGGGTAGTACCACGTAATTCGCTTAAAAAAAATCTGCGATTGAAATGCACCAATCCTGCAGTAGTAAACAATTAACTAGCAAACTGGTAAGGGATCCTGGGAACCAACTTCGATAATACACTGCATATTTAGTACAATGTAGGCTACTAAAAATGTTAAACACGGCTAATGAAACACGTGGGAACAAGTGACAACCTGCAGCTATTACGAGGCATTTACTTCTCATCTAAACAAAAAGACCCAAGTGAGGGGCAAGCATTGGATGACCAAAGTCTACAGGGGGCTAGGGCCACATTGTCTATTCTCCCAAAACTATTTCAGAATTTGAGACCATTAGTTTAAACAGAAAGTGTGCCAAAAGATATTACCAACTACGATAATAATTTGGCTTACCTGTATTTGTCAGACACCTTCTACCAATCTAATAATATCAACCCTCAACAAAGGGGTTTCCATTCCCGGAAACAAGAGACTTTCTCTGGAGTCCTCCACGTAGGGTGACTCTGAGCCTGAGACTGATCCACAGCCTAGCACTAGTTTTGCCACATTACCTCCTCGTAAGTCTTCCTCACCCCCTGAGTTACACAGTGAGCTTCAGCTCCCCAACAGAACCCTCCAAGCAATTTTACCTCCTCTTGTACTGGGTCAATGGTGAAGGAGGTCAGCCATGTTGGGGAGGGATGGGAGAACTGTAGCGTAAATTTGCTTGGAGGGTTCTGTTGTGGAGCTGAAGTTCACTGTGTAACTCTTGTGGCGAGGAAGACTACACTCAGGGGCATATTTACAAGGAGCTATCGCCGAATTAACGGCACTTTATCGCAGCCAAAGTCATGATAAATGTACCCCCCCATTCACAAGCCGGTGTTAACAGCCCACAGCACCAGTTTACCCACGATAGCAGCCGTAAAAAACATCGCCACGGAGGACCCTCACAAATATCGCTAATGAGATGCAGAGTAGGCGTTCCCGTGACAAAAGCCGAGACAACAGCACACCTCAACATTCACAACGACCAGCCACATCCGCGATAAAAACACAAAACAGGCGATAAGGCACGTTAGCACCAGGAAATCTACACCTGCTCTGACCTGGTGTAAAGTCGGACGGCAGCCAGCACCACAAAAGGGAGCACAGCCCAGGGCCACATCCGAAGGGCAACAGATGCCAAGGAGCCACCCATCATGCGGCCCGGACACCCAAGAGGGCCACAACACCCACCCCCACCACCCCCAGGACCACCCTCCCTGGCACCCCCGACCAAAGACATGCTACATCAGCCACACCTAAACATGTACAGAATATTCCGCTTGATGCCGCACAATCACAACTGGTGACATGCATGTGTCGTCACAGAAATGAGCAGCACACATCCACTTTCGAAGCAACAAATGAAACTTTATTAAAATGAACAACGAAATAAAATGAAGACACATGGCCGCTCCCCTCGGGATAATACGTAGGTCACAGCCTGTAAGACAAAAAACATGATGAGAAGGTGTGTCCTGCGCACATCAGAGGACATAGAGAGAGCGAAGGAGAGAGAGAGGAAGAGAGGGAGGGAGAGAAAGAGAAGAGGAGAGAGAGAGGAAGAGAGGGAGAGAGAGAGAGAGAGAGAAGAGGAGAGAGAGAGGAATAGAGGGAGAGAGAGAGTGCCGCCCTTGCGCACCCAGGCCACACTGCTCACCTGCTGCCACCGGTGTGTCTCCAACCACGTGCCGGTATGAGTGCAGTTCACCAGGTCACACATCTGATTCAGAGCCGTCAGCTGAAACAGAGCCCAGATACATGACTGGCACAGTACACACACTTGCACAAGACAACATCGCCTGCCAGCCCATGCACACCCAGGCAGAGGCACCCCAACCTCTCCCGCAGGGCACAGTAGATCCCAGCTACATTTCGCTGATGTGCAGCGGAGGCTGCCATCCTTTCCGCCTCCATCCGCACCATGTCCTCCATGAGGCTCCGCATGTGTGCCAGCTCATGGCTGGCATCGCTGGGGCCACTCTGAGCAGACAGGTATTCTTCCCTCCGCGTCATGACTCCAGAGATGTCAGTCAGGGCTCGCTGGAGTCCATGGGGTGGACATAGACACCCAAGGATGGCGTCCAGTTTGGTAGCCATGAGCTCGAACCCCACCCGCACCTGCTCGGCCGTCTCCCTCTGGCCCTCCAGCACACGGCGTTGGAAGGCCATTTGTTGTTCCTGGGGGACTTGGGAGGGTGCCGGGGCTGTGGAGTGCCTCCTGCTGGGTGGTTTGGCTGGTGGGTGGGGTCTCATGGATGTAGCTGGGCTGCCCTGATCCTGGAGGTGAGTTGCGGAGGTGGTCAATGAGGTCTTGGATGGTTTGGGTGTCGATGCTGGTGTTGTCCTCCTCCTCGTCATCAGTGAAGAGTGGCTGTGACTGCTCTGCAGGAGGTGTTGACGATGCCCCTGTGATGTGAAGGGGAGATGGTGTATTACAATGTGTCCACATGTATGTAGCCGCATGGTACAGGTTGAAATTCAGACAGCATGGCATTGTACATTGTGACAGTGTGTGGGTCTGGGCGAGGACCCAGAGTGATTGTGGGTGTGCACTGTGCCCTGCTTGCTTGTGCATGTGTGCCATTGTGGCCATCTCCCCCGTCCCCCAGTACCTGGTGGTCACTCACCCTGTTGCAGTTGTGTTGTGTCCTGTCGAGCAGTGTCCGGTCCCCCGACTCCGGCCAGTCTCCACACTGATGACTGTCGACACCAGCTCCTCCATGTCATCCAGCTCCAGATGTGGCACTGGGCCCCCACCTCCGGTCTGCGTTGCTGCCTTCAGGTTGGCGGAGAGTTTCTCCTTCGTCTTCCGCTTGATGTCATTCCATCGCCTCTTGACCTCGTCCATTGTCCGCTTGTGCTCTCCGACGGCATTCACCTTGTCGACGATGTCCCGCCATATTCCATTTTTGGTGCCCAATGACACGTTGGAGGTGACGAAGAGTTATTTGATGGTGTTCCATCACCTCCGTGACTATGATCCTGTTCGCCTGCAGACTGAACTTGGTCTTCCTGGTCTTCTTGTCCTTGCCCTTCCCTGTCCCAGAGTGTAGGAAAGTGGCTCTTTATATACTGCACCAAAGTAAGGTACAGTGTGTATAGGGTCCACAGTTCCCCAATGGTAAGGCAGAGGCTAAAGTTAGATATAACCTTACTCTCCAAAGTGGTAGCTTGAGTCGAGCAGTAAGGCAGTATCAGAAGGACAGTGTAAAGCATTTGTTGTACACACTCCAGTCAGCAAATGGTCTCACACACTCAAGAACTGAACTCTAGGCCAATTGTTTGTATAAAAATATAGTCATTTTATTTTAGAACCACAATATGTATCAAAATATACTTTCTCAGAATGGGTTACCTTAGTTAAACACTTTTCAAATAGGCAATAGACTTTTTGATGACAGTAGTCACAGTTATTGCAAAGGCAACACAATGGCAAACACAATGCAACATTGAGCTCAATGGAAAGTTTTAGTTAAATGCAATTAATTACTTTGTGGATTACTTTTCTAACCACAGGACTGGATCTTGGATTCAGTCCCGGGACACTTCCTGTAAACAGTTAGGTAAAAGCGTTTTGGTTACAGTAGTGATTTTTAAGGAATATTATTGTATTTTTAAAGTTGACACTTAGAAACTTTTCTAGAGTAAAATTACCAATGTTATCCTATGGAAGGAAATTCAGTTTGCAGGTAAAGTATGTTTACGTTACTTTTGTAATCCAGTGCTGGGCTCTCAGGTTCAGCACTGGGATATCTATCTAAAACAGGCAAGTAATTACGTTTGTAGTCGTTGGCACGATTTTTAAAGAATATTTGTAAGATTCAGAAATCGACACAGAAACTTTTTCAGCAAAAAGCAGGCAATGATATCCTATGGAAGGAATTTCAAGTTACTGGTAAGTACGGTTAAAATTACTTTTCAGGGTCAGTACTGGACTAAAGATGCAGCACTGAGGTCTCTCCTGATAACAGGTGAGTAAATCGGAATTCGTTACTGTTGTGATTTTTAAGCAATATTTTGGTATTTCAAAAGTGGACTGAATTTCCACCCCTAAATTCAGTATTTAGGGGCTCTCTGAACCTTCCTTCGGCAGATTCCAGATTCCGAAACAGCAAAGAAGATCAAGAAGAAAGAAGACCTGCCGCGCAGCTGCTAAGAAGAGGAAGACACCAACTGCTTTGGCCCCAGCCCTACCGACCTGTCAACCCTCGACCCTGCTCCTGCTGAATCTCGGCACCTCCTGTGGCCAGCAACCTCACCAACCCCGGAGGACCTGGCTACCTTGTGACTCTGAGCATCTGGGCCTCCCACGAGCAGTGGCTCTGCTCAAAGCAAGTAACTGACCCCTGGCAGCAGCCAGGAACCGCGAACCTTGCACACTCTGCACCCGCCAAGCCTGGCCTGTGTGGGAGTGGACAAAGACCCTGAGGACGTCCCCCCGGTGACTGTGATCCCGAATCCGGCACCCAAGGACCCACCTCGACGCTCCTGACGACGCCTGCAGCCTCGGAACCAGGGACCCCCCCAACCGCGATCAACAGAGGGTAAGACTTCCCGACACCAAAAGGCACCCCTGCACCCGGCGCTCTGCGGCCCCCTGTGCCCAATTCCGGGGTACCTACCTATCCTCCAACTACCCAACTTACCTCTCGAAGTGGTGGGGGCACCTGAAGAATCTTCGTCCCGAGCTTGCAGCCTGTGTTTGTTCTTGAGCTTCTCCATTACAATCCATTGAGCGCCCGAAGGCTCAAAAGCACCCTGCACCCAGCCGCCCGAGTGCCCCTGGCAGTGCAACATTTGTCCTAATCTACTTCCCCATTTACCCTGAGCAAGTGACCCAGAGCCCAGCTCCCACAGCCGCGTGGCCTGCTAGCCAGCAGCCACCAACCAAGGGCCCACCTGCCTGCCATAGGATAACATTGGGCCTAACTCGCTCTGCACCCAGCCGCCCCTGTGCCGCTGGGGGTGAAACAATTGTACTTACCTGACCTTGCGAGACCCCTGAGTCTATGCCCAAAATCTTAACTTTGCCAGTCAAGTACTTACCCAAAAGCCGATAACTCACTTTTCTTCAATAGGGTAACATTGGCTGACATCACCGGAAAATTCTTCTAAGTGTGGAGTTTCTCAACTTTCAAATATTCACCTAAAATCAACCGAGTAACGAAAACGGAAATACTCACCTGCTATTAGGAGAGATCCAAGTGCTGGATCTTGGTGCCCAGCACTGACCCTGAAAAGTAATCACAACGTTACTTACCGCCCACTCAATTTTCTTCCATAGGGATCCATTGACTGGTTTTCTGTGAAATTTCTTCTGTGTCCACTTTTGAAATACCAAAATATTGCTTAAAAATCACAACAGTAACGAATTCCGATTTACTCACCTGTTATCAGGAGAGACCTCAGTGCTGCATCTTTTAGTCCAGTACTGACCCTGAAAAGTAATTTTAACCGTACTTACCAGTAACTTGAAATTCCTTCCATAGGATATCATTGCCTGCTTTTTGCTGAAAAAGTTTCTAAGTGTCGATTTCTGAATCTTACAAATATTCTTTAAAAATCATGCCAACGACACAAACGTAATTACTTGCCTGTTTTAGATAGATATCCTAGTGCTGAACCTGAGAGCCCAGCACTGGATTACAAAAGTAACGTAAACATACTTTACCTGCAAACTGAATTTCCGTCCATAGGATAACATTGGTAATTTTACCTAGAAAAGTTTCTAAGTGTCAACTTTAAAAATACAATAATATTCCTTAAAATCACTACTGTAACCAAAACGCTTTTACCTAACTGTTTACAGGAAGTGTCCCGGGACTGAATCCAAGATCCAGTCCTGTGGTTAGAAAAGTAATCCACAAAGTAATTAATTGCATTTAACTAAAACTTTCCATTGAGCTCAATGTTGCATTGTGTTTGACATTGTGTTGCCTTTTGCAACAACTGTGACTACTGTCATCAAAAAGTCTATTGCCTATTTGAAAAGTGTTTAACTAAGGTAACCCATTCTGAGAAAGTATATTTTGATACATATTGTGGTTCTAAAATAAAACGACTATATTTTTATACAAACAATTGGCCTAGAGTTCAGTTCTTGAGTGTGTGAGACCATTTGCTGACTGAGTGTGTACAACAAATGCTTTACACTGTCCTCTGATACTGCCTTACTGCTCGACCAAGCTACCACTTTGGAGAGTAAGGTTATATCTAACTTTAGCCTCTGCCTTACCATTGGGGAACTGTGGACCCTATACACACTGTACCTTACTTTGGTGCAGTATATAAAGAACCACTTTCCTACATTGGTGGATCAGCGGTGGGATACAAACTTGCATTTGTTGGACTACTTGGTTACCATCTGATCACACGACAGAACTCTTAAATTGCCTTTAGAATTCTGATTTTTTTAAATTGGTATTTTTTTCAAATTACTAAAAGTCTGGTTAGGGCCTTTGCTTAAGTCCCTTTAGAACTTTAGAAAATAAAAAGTCACTTTAGCCAAGGGTAGAGGGATTAGAACTTTTTGTTAGAATGTCTCAAAACAAGAACCCAGCTGTTAGTGAAGATAACCATGACCCAATGGACCTGGTTGAGGAGCTCGACCTCACCCCTTATCTCCATTTAAGTTTTAAAGAGATAAGGTCCTTGTGTAAAGTTAAAAACATACCAATGGGCCAGCATCCAGCCAAACAAGGGCTCCAGGAGCTCCTGGCTGAGTATGCTAAGGCCCACCCATCTGAGCATGGTGATGACCAATCAGATGAGGAAAGGGATGAGGATGATGGGACTGGTAACCCACCTCCTTTTATCCCTAGGGAGGATAGGCACCCAGTGCCCTTGACTCCAAGAACAGACCTCTGGGGACCTAGAGGCCACACAGGTGGCTTGGGTCTCAGAGAGGACACTGAGGACAGCCTTGGTGAGGGGGACAGCTTTTAGCAAAGCTGGCCAAAAGACTGGACCTAGAGACCAGACTCCTGGCTCTAGAGAAAGAAAGAAAAGAGATGGGTTTAGCACCCATCAATGGTGGCAGCAATAATGCAAACAAGGATAGGGAGGAAACTTCTGATCCTAAAATCCCCAAAGGGATTGTCCCTAAATTTGAGGAAGGTGATGACATCACCAAATGGTTCACAGCCTTTGAGAGGGCTTGTGAAATAAGAAGAGTAAAGAAACCTCTCTGGGGGGCACTCCTGTGGGAACTGTTCTCCGGTAACTGCAGAGACAGGCTTCTGACCCTCTCTGGGCCAGAGGCAGGGTCCTATGACCTCATGAGGAAGACTCTGATTGAGGGATTTGGATTCACTACTGAGGAGTATAGAATTAGATTCAGGGGGCTCAAAAACCCAGACCCAGTCCTGGATTGACTTCGTGGACTTCTCAGTAAAGACACTGGATGGTTGGTTAGCTGGACATGGTGTGCATGATTTTACTGGATTGTACAATTTGTTCATGAAGGAACATATATTAAGTAATTGCACAAATGAAAAGTTGCATCAGCATTTGGTAGACCTAGGTCTAATTTCTCCCCAAGAATTGGGAAAGAAGGCAGGACCACTGGGTCAAGACTAGGGTGACAAGGACAACCACTGGGGGTGACCAAAAGAAGGTGGTCACCAAACCTCCCCAGGGGAAAGGTGGTGAGAATCCCCAAGATAAGAAGTCTGAGTCTTCCAAAGGGCCCCAAAAACCTGTTCTGGGGGTGGGTCCCAAACTCCTCCCTATGTGCCTCAACCCTATAGGGGAAGAACTTTGATCCCTTGAAGGCCTGGTGTAATAACTGTAAGAAGTTAGGACACCTAACTGTAGATAAATCTTGCCCCCACAACAAAGCCCCTAAGGCACCCAGTACAGCTACTCCTGGGGCAGCAAGTCTACAGATGGGATCAGAAGTGTGCCCTGAGCAAATCTGGGGACACACTCAGGCGAGTCTAGTCTCACTAGGGGAAGTGGAGTTTGCCACTAGTAGCTGTGTGGCCACCCAACTTAAAGAAATATTTACAATACCCCTGGGTGAATGGAACTAGGGTAGAAGCTCTGAGGGATACAGGTGCCGGTGTCACTATGGTGAGAGACACACTGGTTTCCCCTGAGCAATACTTGATTGGGAAAACTTACCCAGTCACCAATGCTGACAGTGTCACCACTAGTCATCCCATGGCCATGGTGACATTAGGCTGGGGTTGGGTTACTGGCCTGAAGCAGGTAGTGGTCTCTCAGAAGTTACCAGCTGCATGTCTGCTAGGAAGTGATCTGGAAACCTCAGCCTGGGCAGAGGTTGAGCTTAAGGCCCATGCAGCCATGCTGGGTATCCCTGAATTGGTGTGTGTAAAAACAAGAGCACAGAGCAAAAGGCAGGGTGAAGAAATAGTGTTGGAGCCTGAAATGATGGCCCAACCTACCAAGAGAAAAGGAAAGAAGACTGGGGGACCAGCTTCTACACAGCCACAAGAGCAGGACCCCTCTCCACAGGGAGGGGACTTGGATACCCCAGAGGGAACTGAGCCCATGGAGCTTGACCCTTACCAGGTTGAACTCTTGGGCCCAGGGGGACCCTCTAGGGAAGAGCTGTGCCAAGGACAGCAAGACTGTCCCACTCTTGACAGCCTGAGGCAGCAAGCTGTTTCAGAAGCCAAGGGAGATGTCAGTGGTACCCACAGAGTCTATTGGGAAGAGGGATTACTGTACACTGAGGCAAAAGACCCCAATCCTGGAGCCACCAGGAGAGTGGTAGTGCCACAGAAATACAGGGAGTTCCTCCTAACTTTGGCTCATGACATTCCCCTAGCTGGACATCTGGGCCAAACCAAAACTTGGGAAAGGCTAGTTAGCCACTTTTACTGGCCCCAGATGCACCAAAAGGTGAAGGAGTTTGTCAGCTCCTGTGTTACCTGTCAAGCCAGTGGCAAGACAGGTGGCCATCCAAAGGCCCCCTGATACCACTGCCTGTGGTGGGGGTTCCCTTTGAAAGGGTAGGTGTGGACATAGTGGGTCCACTGGAACCTCCCACAGCCTCAGGGAACAAATTCATACTAGTGGTAGTGGATCATGCCACTAGGTATCCTGAAGCTATTCCACTTAGGACTACTACAGCTCATGCAGTAGCCAAGGCCCTCATTGGTGTCTTCACCAGGGTAGGGTTTCCTAAGGAGGTGGTTTCAGACAGAGGTTCCAACTTCATGTCTGCTTACCTGACCCACATGTGGAAGGAGTGTGGGGTGCAGTACAAGTTTACTACACCCTACCATCCACAAACCAATGGCCTTGTTGAGAGATTCAACAAGACATTGAAAGGCATGATCATGGGACTCCCTGAAAAACTCAAAAGGAGATGGGATGTCCTATTGCCATGCCTGCTTTTCGCTTACAGAGAAGTGCCACAGAAGGGAGTAGGTTTCTCACCCTTTGAACTTCTGTTTGGCCATCCTGTGAGGGGACCACTCTGTCTTGTGAAGGAGGGCTGGGAGAGACCTCTCCAAGAACCCAAACAAGACATTGTGGACTATGTGCTTGGCCTAAGGTCCAGAATGGCTGAGTACATGCAAAAGGCATCCAAGAATCTTGAGGCCAGCCAGGAGCTTCAGAAGCACTGGTATGACCAAAAGGCTGCACTGGTTGAATTTCAACCTGGGCAACAGATATGGGTTTTGGAGCCAGTGGCACCAAGGGCACTCCAAGACAGATGGAGTGGCCCTTACCCAATCCTAGAGAAAAAGAGTGAGGTCACCTACTTGGTTGACCTGGGCACAAGCAGGACATCCAAAAGAGTTATCCATGTGAACCGCCTAAAACTCTACAATGACAGGGTTGACATCACCATGCTGATGGTGACAGATGAGGAACAGGAAGCTGAGAGTGAACCTCTCCCTGATCTCCTCTCCCACAGCCCAAAAGATGGGTCAGTAGATGGAGTTGTCTTTTCAGACACCCTCACTGCCCAACAGCAGACTGACTGCAAGCAAGTCTTGCAGCAGTATGCTGGGCTCTTTTCTTTGACCCCTGGTCTGACAAACTGGTGTACCCATGATGTGGACACTGGTGACAGTGCACCTGTCAAAAACAAGATCTATCGTCAGTCAGACCAAGTTAAGGAAAGCATCAGAGCTGAAGTCAGCAAGATGCTGGAGCTAGGAGTTATTGAGCCCTCTGAGAGCCCCTGGGCTAGCCCAGTGGTTCTGGTCCCCAAACCTCATCAACAGGGTGAAAAGAGAGAGATGAGGTTTTGTGTGGACTATAGAGGTCTCAACTCTGTCACCAAGACAGATGCACACCCTATCCCAAGAGCTGATGAACTGATAGACAGATTGGGTGCAGCCAAATACCTGAGTACCTTTGACTTAACTGCAGGGTATTGGCAGATTGGCATGACCCCAGGAGCAAAAGAGAAAACAGCATTCTCCACACCTGATGGGCATTTTCAGTTCACTGTTATGCCCTTTGGTTTAAATAATGCCCCTGCCACCTTCCAGAGGTTGGTGAATCAAGTCCTTGCTGGGTTGGAGTCCTTTAGTGCAGCCTATCTTGATGATATTGCTGTCTTCAGTTCCACCTGGCAGGATCACCTGATCCACCTTGGGAAGGTTTTAAAGGCTCTGCAAACTGCAAGCCTAACTATCAAGGCATCCAAATGCCAGATAGCGCAGGGCACTGTGGTGTACTTGGGCCACCTGGTTGGTGGAGGCCAGGTACAACCCTTACAGCCCAAGATCCAGGCCATCCTGGCCTGGGCAGCTCCAACAACCCAGACCCAAGTCAGGGCATTCCTTGGCTTGACTGGGTACTACAGGAGGTTTGTGAAGGGATATGGGTCCATTGTGACTCCCCTCACAGAACTCACCTCCAAGAAGATGCCAAAGAAAGTAAACTGGACAGTCAGTTGCCAAAAGGCTTTTGACACTCTGAAAGAAGCAATGTGCTCAGCACCAATTCTAAAAGCACCAGATTATGCCAAGCAGTTCATTGTGCAGACTGATGCCTCTGAGCTAGGGATAGGAGCGGTCCTATCCCAGACCAATGATGAAGGCCAGGACCAACCTGTTGCTTTTATAAGCAGAAGGCTTCTCCCCAGGGAGCAGCGTTGGAGTGCCATTGAGAGGGAGGCCTTTGCTGTGGTTTGGTCCCTGAAGAAGCTGAGGCCCTACCTGTTTGGGACTCACTTCCTAGTTCAAACTGACCACAGACCTCTCAGATGGCTAATGCAAATGAAAGGAGAAAATCCAAAACTGTTGAGGTGGTCCATCTCCCTACAGGGAATGGACTTTGAAGTGGAACACAGACCTGGCACTGCCCATGCCAATGCAGATGGCCTTTCCAGGTTCTTCCACTTAGACAATGAAGACTCCATAGGGCAAGGTTAGTCTCATCATCTTTCGTTTGGGGGGGGGTTGTGTGAGAAAGTGCCATCTTTCTTACATGGTATGCCCCCACTTTTTGCTGAATTGCTGATGTGCTTTGACTGAGTGTGCCGTGGCCTCCTGCCAACCAGGTACCCAGGGCCTGTGTTCCTTCCCTAAAACTGCATTGATGCCTATACCCAATTGGCATCCCTGGCCACAGGTCAGCCCCTGGTAAATGGTACCATGGGTACCCAGGGCACTGTGACCAGGGAAGGCCCCTAAGGGCTGCAGCACTTCTTGTGCCACCCTTAGGGACCCTGTACCTTTACACACACACACTGCCTTTGCAGGCTGCGTGTCTTGGTGCAGAACAAAAGTGAAGAGTCGACATGGCACACATCCCTGTGTGCCATGCCTACAAACCACTGCCCTGGCTTAGGTCAGCCACCCCTCTAGCTGGGTGCACTATGCCAGTGGTGAGGGCACAGAGGCATGAGCCCTGTACCCCTACAGTGCCCAAGTCCATTCTTGGGCATTGTAAGTGCAGTGCTGTGTGTGAGAAAGTGCCATCTTTCTTACACCGAGGTCCCAGGCTGGTCGTCCAGGGTGCTTGTGGGGTTGCGCTGGTCCTCTGTGCCTGCTCCGGCTGCCTCCATGGTGCTTGTGTGTTGGTCAGTTTGTGTGTGGGTTTTTTTTTCTGCTTTTATGGAGGTTTCTGACGCCTGCCAGGTGTGTGTTGCAGGCCTGGCGCTGCTTGTCGCTGGTTTCCTCATCGCGCTTTGGCCCATCGCGTGTTTTTTGGTGTTGTGGTTTGTGTTTTTATCTCCATCGTGGTGGTTGTATCGCAGATTTTGTCCGAGGTTTCGGCAGGCTATCGCATGCTACCGCCTTGTTGTGAATTCCACGTTGACACAGGGTTATTTTCCCGTGATAGGCTGCGTTATTGAAAGTTGCGTTACGCTACTCTTGCGGTAGTTATCACACGTTCTTGTGAATATACCCTCTCAGAGTAATGAAGATTACCGGTAAGTAACCGGGGCATTCCCCTCCTTACCTCCTTCACTTCAGATTCAACCAGCCCCTATTTTTTTAGCCAGAGGCCGAGGATGGGGCAGATCGAGAGGGAGAGGGTGAGATCAGGGCCAATGTTATCAACAGAGACCCCACCAATCTGGAGAGAGGCAAACCTGGAGCAGGTTTTTCCAGTGGTAACTGCCTCTCCTCCAATTGTCAATTTGTCTACGTAGGAACTGAGTCCTTCAGAATTATCAATTCTTAGCCAAAGTTTGAGTTTCGTCCTTACCAATCACCCTGATTTCTTTTAGGCTAAACTTGAATTGTATAATTTCTTTCGGAAAAAAATACTTTTTTTCTTCTTCTTTAAGAATCAAAACGAGTTGTAGAGATTCTAACACATACATACTATTAGAGGCAATCTAATTGGGGAATTATGGGAGTTGTAGTGCCAGCCTACTTCTTGGCAGGGGCAAACTCACAAGGCTTAATCAAACACAGCAACCATGCAAAGAATTTCCTTTGTGATGACAAACTCCACTCCACAAACTCCACTTATTTTTTTTATCTTGATTTATTGTAAGCATAATCAGAAAAGTAGTACAGGCAAGATAATTTCAAATACACATCACATAGGACCTCAAGTCCGTTACTACCAATAGAAGTGAACAAAAATAAATGCATCTATACATATACCAACCTTCTAAACTTATAATTTGATCAAATCCCCTTTAGCACAACAGCACATGGACCAAGCACAGTACTATTCGTCCCCTATCATTAGAAAGAACTAATCAGGAAGAAAGAACGCCCTACACCCACAAAAGGTAAGGGAGTAAATACCTCACTCCACCGTACACATGCCCACTCCCTATCAACATACTGAACTCTCTCCCCTAACTGCACTGCATGTGAAGTCATCTACCCCCATATTCTCACTCAATTACCAGTTGAAGTGCAAGCAAAAACTCTTTGGCTCTCTAGACTTAAGGGGTCATCTCTCCCTTTCCTTAATGTAAGATTCACAACTGTGTGAGAAAATAACACTGTACAATGCATTCTCAATCACTGGGGCCCGTCCATGGGGCGGTAGCGGGGCAGGGAGTAAAGATAAGCCATTGTTTGTCCAAGTAATCTCCCTTGACCTTGTACATGTTGACTAAGAACAGTAACCCATTCTTTATCCGTAAAATCACTTGAGAACATCCCCTTCTGGTGCACTTAAAGCAGCTCGGACAAACTCGACCATGGCTAAGGACACCTTTGAATGCTTTCGTGAGACTAGTTGCTGAATCTTAAAACAAGCTACATTTTTCCCCCACCCTCAGGGAGGGAGGGAATGCAGGACTGTAGCAATGAAGTCTATGACTCAAGGTAATGAAGATTACCGGTGAGTAACCAAGTCATTCCCCACCTCAACAGTCTTTGTCACCACAGTCCTTACATCATGAGCATATACCGAAGCCATAATGAAAAGAAATGTAAGAGATGGAAATAATGCAACACAGAGTGTTTATTTTGAACTGCAAATTCAGAAAGAAACAAACAAAACTACATTCTACTGCTGAAAGTACAGTTGAACCAGCTGAACCAAAGGAAGAGGCGATAACCTCACCCATTCTCAGTTTTAATGGAAAATGAAAGCATAATAGTCAGACCATGTAGCTACTGCTCAAATTTCCTTTAGGCTGCCCATGAGGAAGGCACTGCCCTTGTGGGATGTCCGTGAACCTGAGAGAGAAGAGGAAGGCCTGTGTTTTGATACAACAAAGCAATCACTGTTTTAAATCACCTGCTAAGAGTGGAAACTGTAAGCTTATGAACCTTAAAATCCAGCACAAAGGTGAGAAACAAAGAATCCTCTTTCTGAAATGAGGCAGTTCTTTACAAATAGATTGTAAGAGGCCTAACTAGAACAAAACAATGCCAAGCAATCTCCTTCTCAGAGGCCAAAGCAGGTAAAAAGGGGGAGAATGTAATCCTGAGACAGATGAAAAGAGGTGGAACCACAGGAAGAAAGGTAGGGTCAGGTCTCTGTATCACCTTTTCTGGAAAGAAATGTAAATATGGCTCATGGCAAAGTATAGCCTCAATGTCCCCCAATCTACACAATGATGAAATGGTGAGAAGAAAGAGAGCTTTCAACGTCACAAATCTCAAAGAAACTGAAGGTGGGGGCTCAAAAGGAAATTCTTCAAAAGGCGACTAGCAAAAGGATCAGAAAGGTTCAAGGAAGGGCTCCAAATAGCTATGATCACTGCCCACTGACTCCTCAGATTGGACATAGCTAAATCTAATAAAACCCGGTCTCTAAGAAATTTGAGCACCTCACCCCCTCGCAAAAGGTATGGATAGACCCTATAGCAGCACACCACTTTGAAAAATTAGACCAATGTCTCTCATAGACCCTGACTATACTTCCCCTTCTTTAGTTCTGAATTGAGGCTGCACTATCTAAAGAACAGCCTAAAGATTCCAATCGCCACCTTTCAATGTCTTGAACCCAAGAGAAAGACAGTGAATAGAGTACTCTGGCAACTCCAGAAACCTCAGAGGAGACAGAACAATTGAAAAAAAGCCATGGGGACTGAAATGCTAATTGTGACAGCCACCGGAACCAAAATTGTCTCCTCCAGAATGGAACCACCAGAATGACCTCTGTACCCTCCCTCCAAATCTTTGATAAAACTTAACTGATGAACGGAAAGGGAAGGAAGGCATATAGGTGACCCCTGGGCCATCTGATACTCATCAAGTCTACCTCCAAGGATCCTGATAAGGGAGAAGGGAACAAAACAGAGGAAGAAGAGCATCATGGGGAGAGGCAAACAGGCCCAGCCATAGGGTTCTGAAGCGAAGTGCCACCTCTTGGAGTACCTGAAGGAATAGAGCAGGAGAGAGAGGAGCGAAAAGTTTAGCTCAAGCGACTGGCATGCATATTGTCCCTCCCCGGAAGATAGATTGTTATCAGGGAGAGTAGGTTCACCTCTGCCCATAACCCTATTGGTTGCACCAGGGCAGCCAACCAAGGGCCCTGGGTACCCCCAAGGTGATTGATGTAAGTCCTCTGGACCTGGTGGTCTGTTCTTAGCTGGACCCCTTTCTTGACAATCAGAGGGTCAAAGCAGGGCCCAGAGGGCCCTGAAGACTGCTGCCAGTTCCCACCAGTTCGAAGAATTCCTTGCCTCCGATGTTGTCCTAAGTCCCTGGCGAGTTAAACTCCCCATGATAGCTACCCAACCAGACTGCTCACATCTGTAGTGATTGTCACAGGAAGAGGGGAAGATAGAGGAACTTCCAATAGCAATATTGGAAGGGTTTAGCCACCACTGCAACTTCTGAACCATCTCTGGAGAAACTGGGACCAGAAAGTCATAGTCATGGGAAATCAGATTCCATCTCGACAGAAGATAGTACACCAAGTGGAACAGGGGAAGGTGAAACCAGGGCACCAGACACAGAAAAGCTGCCATCTCGCCCTGTACTCTTAACATCTTCCAAGCAGGAGCCTCCTCGAGACTGAGCAGATGCTAAACACATAGGCTGAATTTCAGCTGGCATGAGGGAGGTAAGACAACCCTCCCCAGCTTGGATTTGAACCGCTCTCCTATGAACAGCAGTTCCTGGGATGGTATTAGAGAAGACTTTCTTACACTGAGGAGAAACCCATGATACTCCAGACACTGCACACAGTCTTGACAACTAGCAGACCCTTCTAAAGAGAAGAAGTACAAATAAACCAGTTGTCTAAATAGGGAAAAACCAGCAACCATAAGGTATGCAAGTTCGTTACCATACAAAGGAGCCAAGGTCTTTGTGAAGACTCAAAAAGCCAAAGAAAGGACAAACGGGAGAATACAGAAGTGAAATTGTGGTCCAGTGCAAAGAATTGGAAAAACTTCTGAGAGGAAGGGTGCCAAAAACATGCTAAAACAAATGAGAGGAAGAATGTGTTGGAGACTCACCATTTTGAATCTTTGATGAGGTATGAACTGGTTCACACCCTTGAGATCCAAAACTGGGCGAATTCAGCCGAGGGCTTTTTAATCAACATCATAAGTGAGTAACACCCTTGCCCGTACTCTTTCTCTGCAGTGTAACAATTGTTCCCTTTGCTAGAAGCTTGTGAGTTCCACTTTGTAAGGCTTGCAACTTTGCCTGGTTCCATGGAACCGGGGTCTGCATGAAAAAGTCTTCTGGAAGGGATGAGAATTTAATGAGGTAGCCCTCTTTTACCCACCACAGTGCCCAGGCATCTGAGACATCTGCCACCAATGCTGGAGAAAAAGTCTGTATCCTCCTTCTCACTCTGAGTGGATAGTCATGACTTTGAAGTGGGAAGTGGGGCTGAAGTGACTGAAGGTTGTTGCCCCGGAACTTGTCTGTGAATGGAGTGCCATGGCCTCACACGCCCACCCATGAAAGGGCTGAGAAGAAACCTTTGATGCTGGAGCTTGTCGGAATGCTTTCTGAAATCTATAACCTTTGCCCCATGTTGGATATTTCAATGGGCTCAGTTATTTGAAGTCCTCTACTCACTTCTTGACCAAATCCTCCAGATGTGAACCAAAAAGCTTAGGTCAGTAAACGGGAGATGGTTCACAAGAAATTTCTGTGCATTATCTTCTCTCTAGGGTCCTATCCATATGTGGCATTGTGCCAAAACAGCGAACCCCGATGCTTCAGCAGCCACCGAGAAAAAGTCAAAGGTAATTTCTGAAAGAATCTGACCGGACTCTCCATAAATGACAGACAAGATTTTCCATCATACCCCTGCTGTAGCTCCAACTGCTATGAAGAAGTGACTGCACGGTGCAGGTGTCGTAAGCTCCAGCCATTATAGCGAAATTAGAAGCTGAGTAGGATCTCTGAATGGCTCCCTCCACCTTTTCATCAACCTGTTCTGCAGGAGAAGCCTCCTCTGAAATAACCATACTGCTACATGCCAAACCCACCAGAACGGTGTCCATTTACAAAAGCAGGAAATTCTTCCAAAACATTTTGCAGAGGGTATTTTTCGGCAAGAAACCAAGGAAATCCCACTTTCTCAACATCTGCCCATTCTCTGGATAGAAGGCCACGGACCACTTTATGAATGAATGAATGTACTGTCCAAAGAAATAAACAACCTCACTCTGAGCAAATGTATTTGGAAAAGAAAGGTTCTCTCTAATATGAGCAAGATCTTCATTCAAATCTAATATCCGGATAATGTGACCTATCTGCTCTTCCTCCTCCAACAGATCAGAACCATTCTGGGAACCTTGGGCAAGAGCTGTTACCTTGAAGCAAAAGCAGCTTCCACAGCTTTGTTGATTAAGGACTGGAGCATATCCAAATCTCCTAGACGGACATGTGCAGTGGATAAAGAAGGCCCAGGGCCCTTTTCACCCAAGCTAGACTGTGCAGCATGTTTGCAAGCACGTTTTCCCTCCATGGCTGTGCTGGAGCAAGAATCTGGTTAAATTAAGTATTATGGTTTACAAATCATCCAGGGTAATTCTTGCTCTGTCCTTGGCCATTGTGGTGAAAATATAAATCAGATCATTAGTCACTTCAACAATTTATCATCAATAGTCAATATTTGGTGTGAGTCAATGAAGAGAGTTTTTAGGAAGTTTTAGAGGTTTTATTAATTACAATCTTTAGTAGCTTATCTTTATTTGGTCAGTTTTATTCATCAACCAATAATTCAAATCGGATTAATGAATACAATACTTAATCATTAATAAGCACGTTCCAGAAAGGAAAGAATCCCTATTCTAAAATGAAGAGAAAGTAGTCAGTTAGAATTCATTATGTGCTCTATATCAAGAGAGTGAGAGCAAGCATAAAGCTTTGATAAATTCAGTTCAATAATATGAGAAAAATCAAAGCAGAACATCCCATAAAGAGAAGTTCAAGAAACTCAGCAGTGTCTCAGTAAAATATAGCACAGGGTCTGGGGCAAATAGGATAAAGTTCTCAATCAATGCTTTGTGGACAAGAGTGTCTGCGAATGTGAGCTAGGGTGAGGTTGGCAAGGGAAGTAAGGAGAGAAGTCTGAGAAGTCAGTCTTGAGAAGTCCCGAGAAGACGACCGAGCGAATCTAGGAACAAGCACTTATATAAACAGCACATTTTATTAGAATCTGCAATAGTTGCCTCTGCCGTCTTCTTCCTTTCAATTATCATTCGAGATTCTCCTCGAAACTGGATTACTCCTCATCATATACTCGAGAGAACAATGAACTATCAAATATGCTTGTTAAAATTGCTGCAACTAATGTTCAACATGGTTCTGCTCCGCTTATGTCTGAGTTTTCCCACATATATTTGTACCAATCTATCCCTCAAACTAAAGTAAGTCCTAAAGTAATTTGTTTTGTTAGTTCTATGTTTCTAATAATCTTCATATAATCATCCTTAACTCTACTCCGTCTTCTTCTAAAATGTTATCCCTACTCTTCTTCTGCTGCCTTGAGCCTAGGGAAATCTTCTTAAAATAAACAAATGCTATTTCCGTCTTTGACAGAACTTTCACTATATCAGTGTCTCTCAATATTTGCTCGTTTCTTTCAGAAATCTTTTCAAGCAACTTTTCCCAACTTTTTCTCGATAATGATGTCATGGGGGTTCATACAGTTCTGAACTCAGGTCTTCCAAATTTGATATGGGCATAGTTAACACTTGATTTATATAATAAGTCCATTCAGGTGCAGAATACCTTCGACAAGGCACTCTTGCTCTTTTTGATCTTCTTAGAGGTTGTTCCTCCTCTTCAGTGTCACTCACACGCTTGACTCTGTCTCTTCAGTGATTGTTTATGGTATGCGGTCAACTGACACTCTTGACCTCAATCTTCTGTGTCCATGGGTTCTTAGTCATTCAGCATTTGGAGTATCTCTTCTTGTTTTAGCACTGGTTCCTTCATCCAGATCTCTTTGCTGTTCTGGTGCAGCTTCAGCTGTTTCTTCAGTCTGGGCTTTTGTTGCTTCTTCTCCTTCAGAGACTTGAATGCCACATCGTGTGATTACAGGAAACTGGTTTGGTACGACTGCCCTATTGTTATTCACCTCTCTCTTCTCTTTGTTGTCTTGCTCTGTTTGTGGTTATAGCTTGTGATGTTTCTGTCACTGGTGCTCTTCGTTCTGGCTCACAGAACACCACCTCTTCATTAGGGTCTCTCACTTTTCTGGTGTGCACTGCATGCACCCAAATCGGCAATCCACCACACTTAACACCAGTATTCATTGTTAAGATGATCTGTTAGGGGCCTTTGAATCTCCGTTCCAGACAAGACTTCCATCCATGCTTCTTCACCACTACCCAGTCACCTGGCCTGAGGTCGTGCCACTGCTCCTGATGCGGATTTAAAGTTACAGATTCAACCTGGTGAGAGACAGAATGCACCACATTGGCCAATCCTTTGCAGTAGTCAAATATCATGTCATCTGTGATTTTCAAAAGTGCATTTGCAGGCACACCAGTCAGTCTCAACACACACCCCACACCCCATGAGAATCGCATGTGGAGATAACCCTGTCTTCCTGTTGGGGATCATTTGGAGGCTTAACAACACCAAAGGCAAAGCATCAGGCCATTTCATTGAAGTAGATGCACAGACTTTTGCTAATCAGGATTTTATAGTCCCATTGAGCTGCTCCACTGTTCCAGAAGCCTCTGGTTGATAGCTACAATGTAATCTCTGCTCAGTCTGTAATGCTGCGCAAATCATTCTCAGGATCTCATTATTGAAATAAGTCTCTCGATCTGAGTCCAGAGACCGGGTGGGCCGTACCTAGGTACCAATTCATTCAACAACAGGTTGGCTACAGTGAGGCTGTCATTTCTCCTTGTTGGGTAGGCTTCCACCCATTGAGAGAAAATACACACTATAACCAGGACATATCTCAACCCATTATAAATAGGCATCTCGATAAAGTCCATCTACATCCTGTTAAAGGGACCACCTGATCTCCCTATGTTACTGGTGTCCTTTTCCCCATGTTCATTTGTTGGCAGGTCGCACATCTTTGGAACAGTTCTACTGCATACATCCTAAACTTGGGATTAAACCACCTCTGTCTGAACAGCCTTAGCATTGCATCTCTCACTATGCGTGTTGCACTATGGTAGTGTCATATAATGGGTTATAATAAATAGGGGTGGGCGATAAACTTCGCTCTGCTGGTGGAGTTTTGCCACTCAGTGCTCTGCTTGGAGCGCCGAGTTTGGCAAAAACTCCACTACCACTGCATGGCTGAGTTTACCAGAGCCATGACCCCGTGCTCTGAGTGAACCACAGCACTCAGACCAGGGATGGCTGCACATCAGACACCTGACATGCCCCCACAGGTGTCTATTGTGCAGCCATCCCTGGTCAGAGTGCTGTGGTGCACTCAGAGCACGTTGCCCATGAAGATACCCCTGCCCGCCTCGTGCTGGTCCTGCTGCAGGCTCTGCCTGAGTGATGCATGCTTCCTCCCTCATGACTTCGGCCTATCCCCCTGGTGCTCCTCCTGCCCCCTGCTCAGCAAGACCCAAAGCGCAGACAGCAACGGAGGCAGCATGAGAGCCCCCTGCTTCCCGCAGCCCCAGATTCGCCCAGCACCATGTGCAAAGTGAAGAAGTTCACCAAGCGCCTCAGCAAGCTGGGCACGGTGGCTGAGTTGTAGCAGAGCATCTCGGAGGTGGTGCAGAGTCCAGACCTCGGTCATCCTAGTGAGTGCCATGTGGGGAAGCTGCGGGGTGGAGTATGGAGTGAGGTACAGGCAGGGTAGCTCCACTGCACACTGGGCATAGTCACGCTTCACCCGGCATAGTCCTTGGGGGGACTCTTTTCCATCCCCTGGGGGGGCTAGGGGATAGTGGTTCACTACCTATGGCAATGTGCACATCACTAAATGGGGCTTCACAGACTGTATTTAGCGCACTTGTGGCTTAACTTCTGACACATTTTGGTCTTTGTGAGAAATGTTCTGCAGTCTGGCTTCCCATCTGGGTTTCCACTCGGTTCATCATATCCTGTGCATTACACTATCTCGGATATTGCATCATTAGCACATAATGTAGTGTACCGCAAAGAAAATGTAAACTTGCATGCTAAGTCATGCAAAATGTTATAAAATGGCATGTAAAACAAAGTCAATGCACTTTCAAAGTTTACCCTTCTATCCAGCCCTAGTTGCCGCCTACTCCGCCTGCTCACGAAGCTCCGCAAAATTTGGTGGATTTTCTGGTAACTCAGCTGAATTCCATGGAGTGAAACTCTGTGAGCTCTGCCCAGGACTAATAATAAACTGTCCGGTAACAGTGGTCTTCCATCTGCAGATACTATATATTATATGCATTTTTCTCAAATCCTGCTGGAAACCAGCTTCGCTGCTCTACCTCTGAAGCAGTTTCCTGCAATTCTTTCAATTCTTCCCAAGTATCCGCTACTGACAACAACATTGACAAATTAGTGTCCTCTTTCGACTCGTTTGTGCAAGCCCTATTAAATGTGCAGGCCATAAGTGCACAATATCATGCAACTTCACCAGCATATCTGTTTCCTACTGTGACATATACACTGCCACTTCTATGAGCTGCACATTTAACTACCACCACTTTTGCTGGCAGCTGAATTGCGTCTAACAGGTCTTGCACATATGCCTCGTTTCTGATCGGGGTTCCCGAAGAGGTCATGAAACCTCTCTGGGACCATAATTGTCCAAAGTTATTGATGACACCAAAACCATACTGACTATCTGTAAATATAGTCACTCTCAATTGGGCCATTATACTGCAGGCTCTCGTAAGGGCAATCAGTTCTGCAATTTTTGCAGAGGTGACATTTTGAAGCCATGAAGCTTCTACTATTTCTTGAATTTTACAGCCAGCGTAAGCCACTTTCAGGATACCATATTTTTTTCTCAAACATGAGCCATCAACAAATTTGACATAATCCGGCTCAATTAGGGGTTCTTCTTTAATATTGGGTCTTGACTTAGTCCACAAATCCGTGACATCTAGACAATCATGTTCAACATCATTATCAATATCTTCACTTATTAGCATCAGGGTTGGAGTAATCTGGCAATGTTTTAACACAACATTTCCTTTGATAACAATTGTTGCTCATATCTAGTAAGTCAGGTATTTGTCATGTATTGGGTCTTTGATTTTGTTAGCAAGATCTAAATGGAGTGAGGGCCCAAAACAGTTAAAGGATGTCCCTTCACTAAGTTCTCACATCTCTCCAGACTAGTCCCTACTGCTGCAACTGCATTAAGGCAGCTGGGCAGTCCTGAGGCTACGGGGTCAAGGGTGGTTAAGAACTAAGCCACAGGTCTTCGGGAATCTCCACGCATCTGTTTAAGCAATGATAGAGCCCAGCCCTCCCTCTCACAGCAAAATTATGTAAACATCATACTGCAATCAGGCATTCCTAGTGCTGGGGCACCAAAGAGACTTTCTCTCAGCTCTAGGAAAGCTCTTAAGCACTCCTTGTCCCATGGCGGCCTATATTAATCTATATTATTGTGTCTTATTTTAACGCACTACCAGCTGCAAGAATGCTAGCATAAGAAAGAAAACCCACTTAAATCTGCAGAAAAAAACTTCCTGTGTTTAAGTGTTGTCGAGCAGTGCTCACGCATAGCCTCTTGCGTGATCGCTGCCATCATGGAAAAGGAAGCAGCACTGTGAAACAAAGAAAATAACTGTGCTAGTAAACCGGCGCATTGCGGGACTGCCACCTATTCAAATAAAGAAGGGGTAGCGCCCAGAATACTGAATGTGTCTGTGCTATAGCAACCGGACATACGGCCGCCAGCCATGAACGGTAGCGGCTGCCTCCTAATAAGCCCAGCGGGGAAGCCAAGCGTGCCGTGAATAAGCGATCAGACTTGCCAAATGCGGCCGCTAAAGCAGGCGGCAGGGCTGGTTTTAGGGCAGTGAGACTGGTGCAGCCGCACTGGGCACTGACCTGTGGAGGGGGGCACTGGCCTCAGCGGGGCGCTGTGTTTAGTAATAACGTATGATTGGAGAGATGAGGGGCACTTTTGCCTGGTGGTAGTGAGAGAATCCGAGGAGGCGGTCATGGGGTGTGGGGGTGCCAAAAATGATTGCCGCACCGTGCGCCACCATCGCTAAAGCCGACCCTGGCAGGCGGGTACAATAAACAAATATGTTATGAATGTGTAATAATAAAAATTGAACAACATAGTTATTATGTGTGAACAAGTGTGAATATGTGTGAACAAGATGTACGAGATCATAGAAATTAAAAGCAAAACGTCTTCTGCCTTAGCCCCACCTATATGCCCTCATTTTTACTGAACTTCCTGTGGGGGCGACATTGTTGTGGGAACTGAAGTAATTGTGGGGCATATCTACAAGGGCTGGCGATGAAATTATCGCCGTTTTAGCGTCCATTTTCGGACGAAAAGCGGCGATAATTTTAACGCCCTATTAGCAAGGACACGCTAACGCGTGAATCCATGCTTCTTCGCCCTTTCACATATCGCCCAGCTTTGCATCTCTAATGAGATGCAAAGTGGGCGTTCCTCCCAGAATAACGGGAGAAATGTCGCTAGCGACATTTCTCCTATTATCAAGCCTCACGCTACGAAGCATGGCGACAAGAAAAGTAGCGATAACCTCTGTTATTGCTACTTCCCTTACACCTGCTTTGACACTGACTTAGCCATGATATCCTATGGAAGGTGGATATCATGGCTAAGTATGTGTGGCCCTATCAGCAAGCTATCGCCAAAGTTAGTGCGATTATCGCTGGATTTCCAGCGATAATCGCACAGTTAACAGCTTGCGCTCTGAATTTTATAGCTTTGGAGATAAGCGTTGCTGATAGCACGCTATCTCCGCTGATAAATTCAGAGTTGGCCGGCGATAATTATCCTCACGCTAAGAGCGCTGAGCGATAATTATCGCCAGCCCTTGTAGATATGCCCCTGTATTTTTATGGGTGAAGGCTGTGCACGAGCTTTGGGGTGCTCATGATGTGGCGAAGAAGACGGAGGCGGTAGTTAATACACGCACTCTTATTGTTAACTAGACTTTAAAAGTGACATGTACAGCATTTAAAAGTGATTTGCGAATTCACCATTATAACAGATATCAAATATGTGGGTTTCATATGTATGCGCCCATATCCCTTTCAAAATATTCTCAGATTAAAAGACTGAGCAGCCTCTCCGTCGTAAATACACCCAATTGAATGACCGCTGGTGGAAAAGCATTCCATCGCTGTAAAAAAGCATGCACAACTGACTTCTGATAACATAGATCATTTATTTTGCACCCAAGAATGTCCTTTCTTTATATGAGGAAGCTGCGGCTCGTAGTTAGGTATGTAACTAAAGGCAACACCATCATAATCGCACTAGCGACGCCAGCACATAAAGATAACAATTTCACATTTTTGAACTTAAAGATTTATGAGCAGCAAGGGCATCTGTGCCCCTCCCTGCATGTGTTTTTTTTTTTGCCTGATTCATCTCTTCTTCGCAGAATCGTTCCTGTAAAACTTTCAAACCGGTAATAACATGAGCAATATTCTGTTTTCTAGTGTTGCTACATAATTGCAGCGCTGCTCGTGCTTGCCCCTGGGTCCCAGCACCACGTCAATGTTCATTTTCCGATGCACCTCACTTTAGGCCTACTGAACCACAAAGGATTGCACCGCGGATCTACAGAGTTTATTCCCATTGCATCAGTGTAAAATGAAACCTGCATCAAAGAAGGTATGCAGAAGAAGGAGCCCCAGAAATCCACCAAGTTATTAGGCACAAAGGTCAGCCAAGACATCACAAAACAAGACAAGTACGTGGATGCTTTGTGAGCTGAGCATGGATTGTGTTGGAATCCGAAATTGTGTGCAAATCGGGTCTGGGCGAAATTTGTACAATTTCTTTTGAAGAAATGATGTGCAATGTCCATAGAATCGCATTCTTTTCGTGCTCCAGCGATAGGATTCTTACTCAAGTGAAGGCTTAGTTATACAATGGGGCGCAATCTCAGGCATTTCGTGAAATAATCATAATGTGAAATGCAGAGAATTACAAAAAATTACACACCGCTATAAACTACATTTCACCATGGCCTCGTTGAAATTTCGAAAAGCACGTATTTCTCCCAAAACAAGTTACTTGCTAAATTAACTTCCACTTTATGGTCAAACAATGTTTTAAGAAGACATATCTGTGAGGTACACCTCCCTGGGCTACCAACCAACCATTGATCAGGCGATTGTAAGAATATTTTATTAGTATCCACATAATCTTATCTTTATCTTGTTTAGAACTTTGGTTAAAAGCATAAATTTCATACAATAAATACACATATATTGTGAGAAATTCACATATAAAGTAGTTGATCTGCACTGTAAAATACTTCTACTAATGAGTGCAGATGTCTAACATTTTATATAATGCACATACATTCCCAGCGTTACACCTGAAAAGCTGTGCCAGGTGCAGGCTTCCAGGTGTACTACTAGAAATGCCATCATAGAAAACTTGATTCGATCTTTCATTAAATCAGATCATAAAAGTACATTAAAAAAATACATAAAACCACAGTATAAAATCACATCTAAACACAATTCATATCCTAAAAAGTCCGACCTAATCAAGTTCATAAATCCATGCCCCCATTACTACGCAGTTAAGGTCATAAAAGATACAATAGATTAAAAAAAAGTAACTAAAAAGTTTTAAAAAGACCACAAGCAATGTAAGGATCCCCAAAATTCATTCATAAGCCACGTATTTCCTTTTCCGTATGCATGCCCACAAGAAGGATGCCACAGCAAAACAAACTAACGGGTTGGGTAATGATTTTAAAAAATATAACGCAACCCGACATGAGCGAAAGTGGTACCTCTTTAAAATTGGAATAATAAATTTCTTTCTTTCCTGGGTATACAGACTACAAAAAAGTACCAGGTGTAGATCATTTTGGGATGACTTAAGTGTCCTGTAGCTCCTATAGTACCCCTGCAGGACCGGCTCGTTTGGATAACATATACTGCGGGCTTGGTGGCAGACTGACTCCGTGCACCCCCACCGTATATGTTAGCCTGGTTTGCATTAGCTAGCTCGCAGTGCCACTAGTGTCTCCTCTTATCGGGGAGAGATTAGTTTCTGGCAACCTTAGAACATGACAACCCTGATTCCCTCAGAATCGTGGAAACAATGTACTACCTTTCGTTCAAATGGAAAAAAGAGGAGGCACCCTATTAATTGCAGTAGGGAAAAGGGTAAACAAGCGTCAAACCTAAAAAGGTCCCTACCTGAAATTCTATGTGGATCATGTGTTGTGTAGTATGGTGCTCCTATCACCTCATTCTTATACAGCACTTATTTTGGCATCAGTTACAAAGGGATTGACATGGTAAAAATATAATCAAAATATAATCAGAATATCACATATTAAAACAAAATCAGTAAATCAAAAATGCAATTTTTATTCATCATTAAAAAAGATATTTATACACAGAGGGGCATATTTACGTTCCCTGGCGCATCCCTGCATATCAGCAGGGATGCGCCAGGGAAAATGCGTCACGCAAGTTTACCCTTGCGCCACGTCCGATGCGCCGCATTTACAATGCGGCGCATCGTGGTGCAGAGATTAGCAGATGCGTGACGCATCTGCCGGCGGAAGGTTGGCGCAGTGCTGAAGTTGTATCGCAAGCGCGACGCAACTCCAGCACTGTTCCAACCTTCCCTATCCCTAACATGGTGCGTCAATCCTTACGCCTGCTTGAAGCAGGAGTAAGGATTTGTACGCACCAGCGCCGAGAAAGTGACTGCGTGAAATCTTGTAGATTTCACTACGTCACTTTTCCAAGGCGTTCCTGCGCCGGAACGCCCCCTGCGCCGCAGCGCCCACATGAAACCTGACGCAGGTTTCATGTGGCGCAGGGGTTTACTACGTGACGCATCTCCCTAGATGCGTCACGTTGTAAATATAAGCGCAACGAGCGCATGGTTTGCGTCGCCGCTGCGTCACATGCGTGACGCTAGCGGCGGCGCAAAAGTGGCGCAAGGGGCTTGTAAATATGCCCCAGAGAATTTTACACAATTAAAAACCAAGTTAAAATCACAATTTCATCATATTGAGCACAAAATTGATCATAATATCATTTAACACAGAAAAATCAAGAAAACTACGGAACAGTCGACGCGGCGTTTCGGTGAAAATGGACCAACCACCTTCTTGAGGACAGAGTTTTCTGGAAATCAATGTTGGATAATACAACAATATATTAGCCTCTAGACAACTCATCACAGTGCTCAAGATTTTATTAATATATACGTTTCCCATTTGACATATTTTACATGTGCAATTACCCCTAACAGCCCCAAAACTATTTATTGTAATACATTTGTAGCGTACTAATACAACAACACCACCACATGATCCATTAATTGTCTAAAGACCTACCTATTATGGTACTAGGAGGAAAGTCATCAACCCTTAATCAATTGGGAGATATTTCTTTCTTCTGTAGATTTACAGGTGGGAATAGCCTGAAGGTAACAATGAAATGCAAGATGTGAATTATATTAATCTTGCTTGCAATGTTATTAACTAAAATACTAAGATGACATGTAAGAAATAACATTTATTAAGATTCTTGCATTGATAATTGTGGCTACAAATATGCCATACTCCTCTCCATTAATGATTACAAACGCCATACCTTTTAATATGGTACTATTCCATCGTAATGCGTTCGTAGGAGCCACCGTTATAAAAGGGAGTAATAATTGAAGTTCCTTGAAATATAAAGAGAGGGGGCTCAGTGTATACAATCGCAATAATCTATGCTCATAAGTGTATACGAAGTTAAAGGGCCTGAAGTACCTTTAAAAACCAGTATCTTTCATTGATAAATACAGGTGAGCCGTGATTGTGCTTCTAGTCTCTAAGGTGCGTCTTGTATGTGACGACCACTCTACTGGAGAGAATTTTTTTTTTAAATACTAATTTAATATTAATCCATTATTTAAATACCGAGAACTTTATCTTAATTCTTGTGATTTCGTTTTTACAGCATTACATTACCTGGATATGTATGCAATTGATTAAGGGTTGATGACTTTCCTCCTAGTACCATAATAGGTAGGTCTTTAGACAATTAATGGATCATGTGGTGGTGTTGTTGTATTAGTACGCTACAAATGTATTACAATAAATAGTTTTGGGGCTGTTAGGGGTAATTGCACATGTAAAATATGTCAAATAGGAAACGTATATATTAATAAAATCTTGAGCACTGTGAGGAGTTGTCTAGAGGCTAATATATTGTTGTATTATCCAACATTGATTTCCAGAAAACTCTGTCCTGAAGAAGGTGGTTGATCCATTTTCACCGAAACGCCGCGTCGACTGTTCCGTAGTTTTCTTAACTTTTCTGTGTTAAATGATATTATGATCAATTTTGTGCTCAAAATGATGAAATTGTGATTTTAACTTGGTTTTTAATTGTGTAAAATTCTCTGTGTATAAATATCTTTTTAATGATGAATAAAAATTGAATTTTTGATATACTGATTTTGTTTTAATATGTGATATTCTGATTATATTTTGATTATATTTTTAACATGCCAATCCCTTTGTAACTGATGCCAAAATAAGTGCTGTATAAGAATGAGGTGATAGGAGCACCATACTACACAACACATGATCCACATAGAATTTCAGGTAGGGACCTTTTAGTTTTGACATTACCTTTCGCTCAGTCACTCGTGCTCACTTATTCGGTTTGTCTCAGAGAGTTACACAGAATAAACAGTCGGGCGTTTCAATAAGTATTTATTGAACAGTTGTTATTCTAGTGTAAAATATATGTGCTGCAGTAACTAGCAGACAATAGCAGAGATATATTATCAGCAGTACGATAAAAACAAAGGGATAGAACAGTTCTACCATATTGCGATAATCATGAGTACATACATGAATATAAAAGCATTATGCAAGTGCGCGTACTCCTACGATGCCTACCTAGATGTACCTGAGTGTACCTAGCATATGTGTGTAGGTCTTAGAAGCTAAGAGCCAAGAATCCTTCTAGGATTTAGTCGAACCCCCATACCTGAATAGAGGGAGTGTGGGACCCCGTCCTGGTCTCGAGTTGGACACCCCGTCTGGGTTGTTTCAGACCACTGTCAGCTTGAGCGACTGCATGCAGGAGCCTCAGCGTCTCTGGTCAGTGTGTCAGCATGGAAGACTCAGTTCCCTCTGCATTACCAGGGCAAGATGTGGTGTATTTATACCCTAAAGAGTCTCGGTCCTCAGTATGGGTTGTATTGGACATGAGGAAGACGTCAGGGGTGAACTTTGTACATACATATTATGCCGGTGGTGTATTCTTAGAAAGACATGCATAATTAATGAGTACAGTGTGGGACTGTGTTTGGAAGAACCCTGCTGCATTCAAAACCACAGGATAGATAACGTTCAGCCCTCAGAGCTCGTTGTGTACTAGCTGGGACCAATGTAGGTGAAAGATCATGCCTATATAAGGAATCATACTATAATAGGACATGTACAGTTGTGACCATAATTGGGCATATGCAGCCATGACCATAATTGGGCAAGTACGAATATGACCATATTAGGGTAAATATGAATACGTCCATTTTAGGGCATGTACGAACGGGTCTACATTAGGGCATCTATGCGGGATATAACATAAGATCACAAGGGCACAGGGACAAATCCGAGTGCTTGAATATTCTAGCCGGATACCCCAACATCAATGGAATCAGGTTCAGACGGAACCTCATCAAGATAAACTGATGATTTGAGAATGAGACCTCTGCTAAATAAGAGAACTCTCCCTCTACCAGTGGAGGGGTCAGTTGATACATCTGGACAGTCTGCACTCCATAATTCCTCTCCCTGCGTTCGTATTGAGCCCTCAAGTTAAAAGTCTCAACCAGTCTATGCTTAGAGAACTTTTACATAAATTGGGATCCTTAAAAAGATTTATCAAACCTAAGGCATTGAGTTCCCGCTTGACATAGTTTAACCATCTGCTCTTACTATGGTTTTCCAATTTTAGTAAATCACTAATGATCCTTTGATTAAGGGGAACAGTAACCCTACGCCAGATTGATAACCACAGCAGCAGTGGGGCCATGCGAATTAAGTCGGTGATATATGGAAGACCCAGTTCTATATGGGAAACATAATTTGAATATGATTGCGACAGGGAAGTTAATGATTTAAAAAATGTATTTTCAGTTGACTGGAGGGTATCAATGGGGACCATCCCCCATACCCCTGCCCCATAAATCACAGCTGATACTGTTTTAGCGTGATAAATCTTTTTTATAGGGTCTAGAGGTTTGGAGCCTAGCCTCCTATAAAACGATTTTAATGCCGCTAAACTCCTGTCCATAACCATAACCCTACCTTCCACCACGTGTGTCCACGAAAGGTTGTTATCAAAAAGAACTCCCAAATAAGGGAACGAGTTCACCACCTCAATTTTTAACTTAAGACCAAAACTTAAGACAAAATCCTAACTTTACTACTCCTAAATGCCCTTTGTGAATACCGAAAGTCGTAAAGTTAGGATTTTGTCTCAGATTACTTTTGTGAATCGGGCCCTATGTTTTTAAAAAAAAAATGAAAACAAATCTCTTTTCATACCTAACTATACCGTTACTTTGTTTTTTTCAGTGAAATTCTAGTTTTTTTTTAAAGGTAAAGTAATACTTAATTTCCATACGTTAATGCAACCCCCCACCACACACACCCAAACCCCAGTGGGGTTGGCCATAGGGCCTGGCCCTGGGGACCCCATCCTCCAGGGCTATTCGTTTTTTAATTAAAGGAGAGTGGGGCCATGCTGCCCTCCTCCCCAAGCCTTGTTAGGCCATGGGGACAAAATTCCCCAGGTCCATTTCTAAAAATAAAGTGTGAGGGGGCTGCGCGGCCCCCTTCTCCAAGCCTTCTTAGGCCCTTCGGGTTGTGTGCATGGCCCCCCTTCCTGGGTGGATTTCAGCCCCTCGGGGACCCCATCCCCTGGGGCCTGGTGTTCCTTTGAGGGGAAGGGGGGCACGTAGCCCCCTCCATGGGCCAATTTAGCCCCTGGGGACCCCATCCCCCAGGGCTCAGAGTTATTTTGAGGGGGGTGCATATGGCTTCACTCCCCAGGCCAATTTTTAGCCCCGGGGACCCCATCCATGGGGCCTGGCATCATTTTAGGAGGAGGGGGGCATGCAGTCCCCATCCCCTGGCCAATTTTGGTCCTGGGGACACCATCCCCGGGACCCAGCGTAATATCAGTATATTTCTAAAAAAGGGCAAAACACCTAGAGAGTCAGGTTCTTATAGACCTATCACGTTAATGAACAGTGATGCTAAAATACTGTCAAAGGCCTTGGCGACTCATTTAAACTATATTATTGGGAAAGTGATCCATCCACGCCAGCATGGGTTTATACCTGGGAGGGGCACAACAGATCACACTCGTAGGGTTATAACTTTGTTTTACGCAGCTGAAGTCTCAGGGGATCCTATGGCTTTGATACTCTTGGATGCTGAAAAAGCATTTGATAGGGTCTCCTGGGACTATCTGTGGACGGTTATGAAATGGTATGGCATCTGGAACTCCTTCCTCAGTGCAGTACAGGCTCTGTATAAAGCACTGATAGCCCGACTGAGATTGAACGGGGGGTATACAGCACCTCTATCAATTACACGGGGTACCAGGCAGGGTTGTCCATGCTCGCCCCTGCTTTTCGCCTCATACATTGACCCTCTGATTCGGAATATGGAGGCCAATAATGTAATCAAGCCAATTAGATATCACGGGCTCGAAACAAAAATCCTGGCCTACGCAGCTGACATTGCTGTGGTTACCCCAGACCCCCATACTGCTCTAGCCGCAATTGAGGAAGAAGCCTCTGGGTATGCACTCAACCGACAGAAGACTCAGATAGTAAAGAACAGGATGGTAGAATTGGACGACTCACGGGTGACTGTCGCTGCAATATATTTAGGCATTAGCATCACACCTGACCTGGGACAGCTGGTAGAAAGAAATATGGCCCCAGTAATCCAAAAGGCAAAAAAAGACTTTGACAGTATACATAACCTCCACCTGTCTGTGGTTGGACTGTGTAACGTGGTTAAGATGATATTCTACACAAAGTGCTCTACTTTTTTAGGGCTATCCCATTAGAAATTGAGAAACAATGGTTTACAATGCTGGAAAACATCTTGAATAGGTTTATTTGGGCACAGGGGGAAACAAGGAGAGCCCTAAGGTATATGATGCTACCAAGGGAGAGGGGAGGCTGGACAGTCCCAGACCTTAGAATGTAATACTTGGTTGCTGCTTATCAATATATGCGGGGGTTAGTAGGCGGGACGGTTGAAGATCCATGGATTAAAACCGGCTCTCCAGATGTTTATAAGTTACTACTAGGGGAGGATGCGTGGAACTGCTTACTGAAATATAGTGAACCTAGTTACTACAAAAGAACAAGATTTAAAACATTGGTGGCAGCATTTAAGATTTGGCAGCGTTTAAAAAGAAAACTGGTTTAGGCAGAGTCAACTTCTACACTCAGATGTACAGTAATCCTATGTTCCCTGGAATTTTCTCTGATAGCGCAATGTAAGAGTGGGAGGGGTACGGGCTTCGGAAGGTAGGCGATCTCATAGGGCCAGAGGGAATTCGATCATTCGGAGAAATTCAGACTAAATTTGGACTAGATAAAAGATTTTTTTTTTTAAATCTTCAGGTAAGGAGTTTTCTGGGAAGTAAAAAAGGTGGATTTAGTGGCTTCAGGGAAGTCAAAACAATTGAGGCTGTAAGGGACGATGAGAACTGTACTATTAGGAGAATTTATGCAGAACTCTCTCTTCTGAAGCAGGACGATCTAGAGAAGCAGGGGAATAAATGGGCAGACAAACTTAGCATAGACCAAGAGGGATTCCTCGAGTCCTTAGACTTAGGACAGACCATTTTGTGTTCAGCAGGGCTGCAAGCCCAGCATTTTAAAACAATATTTTCACTGTATTATACCCCGGCGAAGATAGCGCAGTGGGGGGGACAGGAAGGAATTAGATGCCCCTGCTGTAATAGCACTGACGCTGATATAGTTCATATGTTCTCAACCTGTTCACAGCTCGAAACATTAGTGAATGCAATTGAAAAATTCCTGGACCAAAGCCTGAATCTAAAGGTGTTGCTAACGCCCGAACTAATGCTTCTGGGGATTAGCAGAGGGAATACGCAAGATCCGTCTCATTATTTCCTTTTCTTGGCCATGGCAGTGGTGAGAATCTGTATTGCCTCTGCCTGGCTTGATAAAATGGCCCCGACATTCCATCAATGGCTTGCTAGGCTGCTCGCCATTTTTAACCTTGAAAAGGGAATCTATGAGAGAAAGGGCAGAAGTGGGAGAAAGCTTGGCAGGCGTATTTGGGCACCAATTTCTAGATGAAAGGAAGACCGGGCTGAGAATAGATCTTCACTGACTGCTTGATCACTTTTCTTTTCTATGCTATTTTTATAAGGATGGTGTCCCGCCCGCTCTTAAACGACAGCAGGTTTTGGTTTAGTAGATATAGTAATCTTGGTATTCATAGACCTACCTGAAGCATCTTACTTTTTCTAGGTCAATTGATTTAATGTTTATATGCTTTGATGGTCCCCTTTTATCTTCTGTATGTATAATAGATGACTGATAATTCCTCATGTACTAACTGTAATTGTGATAATGGTGTAGCAAAAATAAAAAATAAATTAAAATTAAAAAAAGAGAATGCTAGTGTGGAAGTTGGAGTGGGTGTATGAAAGGTTATATTAGGGTGTGAGTGGGTGCTTCAGTGATTCTGTGGATGATGTAATCAGTGATGTCATCAGTAATGTAATTTAAGATGTTGTCTGTGATGTCATCAGTGATGTCACTGACACTGACCATGTCATGAGTGATGTGATATATGAGGTCATAAACAGCACATTGTGGGGGCGTGAGTTATAGTTAGCTATAACTGCAGAATTTCTCTGGTTTTGTACGTGTGAAATGTCAACCTAACTATAAAGTCCCTGTCACTTTTGTTTTTTTCAGTGAATATTATCTACTGGCGGTCGCCAGTAGATAGTTATAGTTAAAACCTATTATCCATAGGAAATCCGCGACATTCTATTTGAAATAAAGTTGGCGCCGGTTGACGAATCTTCGCGAAAGTTTCCAACTTGTTGGGGCGCTCCAGTCCGCTCCTATCCTGAAAGTCTCGGGGTGATACGTCAAGCGGGGGCCGAGAAAAAGGGAGTCCCAAAACGAGTTTTCCCCATTCATTTTTCCATAGGAACATTTAGTCGCAGCTACAGCTCGAACTGCTGAACGGAATTACACCAAATTTGGCAAAGAGGTAGCCCTTGGTTCAGTGTCGTGCCTTTTGCTTAAATGGTGTAAATCCGTTCAGTAGTTCCTGAGAAAATCAAAGTAAAGTCACATATATATCTGGGCGGAGCCTAACCACACATGTCATCGTGAGATCTGATTGGCTGTCAGCACTTCATCCTGGAATTGCTGGCAGCCATCTTGGGACCAATATAAATGATAGTACCTCATTGAAATGCATTGTAGTGAATAGAAGATTTTGAGGGTCACCAAAAGGAGAACTATAAAGGGTGATAACAGGCTTTAGTTACATTAGAATTTATTTGTTGATGGTACCATACTAATTTTAGGAATTGTGGTGTATTCTAAGGTGATTTTACCATGTGAAAAACCTTCTGCTGGGATATCATGAATCATGTTTGAGAGAACACTATTTTCTCATGCTTGTCCCATGTAGGTTTGGAAGGTGCTCCAGAAGCTAAAATGAGAGCATATTTTCTGTAAATTCACATTATCTTTCTCACTCATGTGAGAATGAAGTCTGACATTCTCAGTAAAACATGTACATCCAACAAGGGCAGAGACTGTCAGTTGATTCCTTTGTGTTCTACTGCAGCTTCCCAGAGTGTTCTAAAGAACAACTAGAGTGCTAACAGCCTTACTTATAACAAAAGTATGGCACACCTGAAGCCATCTTGATTGGAATAAACCGGTAACACTTAAAACATTTAATTTAAAAAGGAACAAAATGAGGGGTTCTTTTTGAAAATAGAAATTATGGTTAGTGCTGCAGAAAGAAAAATTAGGGCATGTTTTAAGTGAGATCTCAAATCCTCTTCTATTTCATTAGAAAATTCTGACATGCAGACTGAAACAATCACTTTCAATACCAGCAGCAGACTACCAGTTAACTCCCTGGTGAGCAGTAGCTTTACTCTAGTGATCTAATGAGCAACTAGAGTGCTAACATTCTGAATTTATGGCAGATGTGAGACACATCTGAATGCCTTCTTGATGGAATCAAAGTAAAAAACTGAAAGCATTTCCTACTGAGGAGACTGCAGTAAATGAAGAAATTAGGAAACTTCATAACAAAGAAGTCTTCCAAGATGGCCACCAGTGAAAAAGAGCCCAAATGTAGCACACATAATTTTTTTTTTTTGTACTTGTAAAGCGCACCCATACCCCCAAAGGGGTGTCCAGGCGCTGTACGCATACCGCTGTGGAACCCTTCCTGGCTTTTCCCTGTGAAATGTTCACTCCTGGGCACCCCCAGGGTGAAGCCAGGCATCCCAGCGCTGTTGGGGCCGTTGTGGAGATTAAGCAAGCTATTGCCCAGAGTTGCAGAGTGGGACCCATGATTAGAATAGGCACCGAGGCGAGAATTATCAGGTCCGAGGAAATTGAGCCCAAGACCCGCCGAGGCGGGAATTGAACCCTGGTCCCGGGCCAGATCTCCGCATCATGGTCTGCCGCTCTAACCATTGAGCCACACTTCTCCACATATTACCCAGATGTAGCCCACATATAGCCCAATGACAAAAGTGTGCAAAACACTTTTTATTTTTAGTTTTTTTGCGGTTTTATGTAGTGCAGACTGGTCAGGTATTGGAGCATTGCATCTTAAAACATGACCCCCCTACACTACAAAAATACCACTGCACTACCTTAAACCCTAAAACACTACCCCCAGCACGACCCCTACACTACCCAAACACCACTGCACTAACCTAAATCCTAAAACACTACCCCCAGCATGACCCCCTACACTACCCAAACACCACTGCACTACCCTAAAACATGACCCCTACACTACAAACACCACTGCACTACCCTAAACCCTAAAACACTACCCCCAGCACGACCCCTACACTACACAAGCACCACTGCACTACCCTAAACCCTAAAACACTACCCCCAGCATGACCCCCTACACTACACAAAAACCACTGCACTACCCTAAACCCTAAAACACTTCCCCCAGCACGACCCCCTACACTACCCAAACACCACTGCACTAACCTAAATCCTAAAACCCTACCCCCAGCACAACCCCCTACACTACACAAGCACCACTGCACTACCCTAAACCCTAAAACACTACCCCCAGCAAGACCCCCTACACTACACAAGCACCACTGCACTACCCTAAACCCTAAAACACTACCCCCAGCAAGACCCCCTACACTACACAAGCACCACTGCACTACCCTAAACCCTAAAACACTACCCCCAGCACGACCGCCTACACTGCCCGAACACCACTGCACTGCCCTAAACCCTGAAACACCAGCCCCTGCATGACCCCCTACACTGCCCGAACACCACTGCACTGCCCTAAACCCTGAAACACCACCCCTAGCACGACCCCCTACACTGCCCTAAACCCTGAAACACCACCCCCTTCACGACCCCCTACACTGCCCGAACACCACTGCACTGCCCTAAACCCTGAAACACCACCCCCAGCATGACCCCCTACGCTGCCCGAACACCACTGCACTGCCCTAAACCCTGAAACACTACCCCCAACAAGACCCCCTACACTGCCCGAACACCACTGCACTGCCCTAAACCCTGAAACATCACCCCCAGCAAGACCCCCTACACTGCCCGAACACCACTGACTCTAAACCCTGAAACACCACCCCCAGCACGACCCCCTACACTGCCCGAACACCACTGCACTGCCCTAAACCCTGAAACACCAGCCCCTGCATGACCCCCTACACTGCCCGAACACCACTGCACTGCCCTAAACCCTGAAACACTACCCCCAGCATGACCCCCTACACTGCCCGAACACCACTGCTCTGCCCTAAACCCTGAAACACCAGCCCCAGCACGACCCCCTACACTGCCCGAACACCACTGCACTGCCCTAAACCCTGAAACACCAGCCCCTGCACGACCCCTACACTGCCCGAACACCACTGCACTACCCTAAACCCTGAAACATCACCCCCAGCACGACCCCCTACACTGCCTGAGCACCAATGCACTGCCCTAAACCCTGAAACACCAGCCCCAGCACGACCCCCTACACTGCCCGAACACCACTGCACTGCCCTAAACCCTGAAACACCAGCCCCAGCACGACCGCCTACACTGCCCGAACACCACTGCACTGCCCTAAACCCTGAAACACCAGCCCCAGCACGACCCCTATACTGCCCGAACACCACTGCACTGCCCTAAACCGTGAAACACCAGCCCCAGCACGACCCCCTACACTGCCTGAACACCACTGCACCGCCCTAAACCCTGAAACACCAGCCCCAGCACAACACCCTACACTGCCCGAACACCACTGCACTGCCCTAAACCCTGAAACACCACCCCGTGCATGACCCCTACACTGCCCGACATCACTGCACTGCCCTAAACCCTGAAACACCACCCCCAGCACGACCCCCTACACTGCCCGAACACCACTGCACTGCCCTAAACCCTGAAACACCACCCCAGCACGACCCCCTACACTGCCCGAACACCACTGCACTGCCCTAAACCCTGAAACACCACCCCCAGCACGACCCCTACACTGCCTGAGCACCATTGCTCTGCCCTAAACCCTGAAACACTAGCCCCAGCACGACCCCCTACACTGCCCTAACACCACTGCACTGCCCTAAACCCTGAAACACCACCCCTGCACGACCCCCTACACTGCCAGAACACCACTGCACTGCCCTAAACCCTGAAACACCACCCCCAGCACAGACCCCCTACACTGCCCGAGCACCACTGCTCTGCCCTAAACCCTGAAACACTAGCCCCAGCACGACCCCCTACACTGCCCGAACACCACTGCACTGCCCTAAACCCTGAAACACCACCCCCAGCACGACCCCCTACACTGCCCGAACACAACTGCACTGCTCTAAACCCTGAAACACCAGCCCCAGCACGACCCCTACACTGCCCTAACACCACTGCACTGCCCTAAACCCTGAAACACCACCCCCAGCACGACCCCCTACACTGCCCGAACACCACTGCACTGCCCTAAACCCTGAAACACCACCCCCAGCATGACCCCTACACTGCCCGAACACCACTGCACTGCTCTAAACCCTGAAACACCAGCCCCAGCAAGACCCCCTACACTGCCCGAACACCACTGCACTGCCCTAAACCCTGAAACACCAGCCCCAGCACGACCCCTACACTGCCCGAACACCACTGCACTACCCTAAACCCTGAAACACCAGCCCCAGCACGACCCCCTACACTGCCCGAACACCACTGCACTGCCCTAAACCCTGAAACACCAGCCCCAGCACGACCCCCTACACTGCCCGAACACCACTGCACTGCCCTAAACCCTGAAACACCACCCCTGCACCGCCCCTACACTGCCCGAACACCACTGCACTGCCCTAAACCCTGAAACACCACCCCCTGCACGACCCCCTACACTGCCCGAACACCACTGCACTGCCCTAAACCCTGAAACACCACCCCCTGCACCACCCCCTACACTGCCCGAACACCACTGCACTGCCCTAAACCCTGAAACACCACCCCCTGCACCGACCCCTACACTGCCCGAACACCACTGCACTGCCCTAAACCCTGAAACACCACCTCCAGCATGACCCCTTCACTGCCCGAACACCACTGCACTGCCCTAAACCCTGAAACACCACCCCCAGCATGACCCCCTACACTGCCCGAACACCACTGCACTGCCTAAACCCTGAAACACCACCCCAGCACGACCCGCTACACTGCCCGAACACCACTGCACTGCCCTAAACCCTGAAACACCACCCCCAGCACGACCCCCTACACTGCCCGAACACCACTGCACTGCCCTAAACCCTGAAACACCACCCCCAGCACGACCCCCTACACTGCCTGAGCACCACTGCACTGCCCTAAACCCTGAAACACCAGCCCCAGCACGACCCCCTACACTGCCCGAACACCACTGCACTGCCCTAAACCCTGAAACACCAGCCCCAGCACGACCGCCTACACTGCCCGAACACCACTGCACTGCCCTAAACCCTGAAACACCAGCCCCAGCACGACCCCCTATACTGCCCGAACACCACTGCACTGCCCTAAACCGTGAAACACCAGCCCCAGCACGACCCCTACACTGCCTGAACACCACTGCACCGCCCTAAACCCTGAAACACCAGCCCCAGCACAACACCCTACACTGCCCGAACACCACTGCACTGCCCTAAACCCTGAAACACCACCCCGTGCATGACCCCCTACACTGCCCGAACATCACTGCACTGCCCTAAACCCTGAAACACCACCCCCAGCGCGACCCCCTACACTGCCCGAACACCACTGCACTGCCCTAAACTTTGAAACACCACCCGCAGCACGACCCCCTACACTGCCCTAACACCACTGCACTGCCCTAAACCCTGAAACATCACCCCCAGCACAACCCCCTACACTGCCTGAGCACCATTGCTCTGCCCTAAACCCTGAAACACTAGCCCCAGCACGACCCCCTACACTGCCCGAACACCACTGCACTGCCCTAAACCCTGAAACACCACCCCCTGCACGACCCCCTACACTGCCCGAACACCACTGCACTGCCCTAAACCCTGAAACACCACCCCCAGCACGACCCCCTACACTGCCCGAACACCACTGCACTGCCCTAAACCCTGAAACACCAGCCCCAGCACGACCCCCTACACTGCCCGAACACCACTGCACTGCCCTAAACCCTGAAACACCACCCCCAGCACGACCCCCTACACTGCCCGAACACCACTGCACTGCCCTAAACCCTGAAACACCAGCCCCAGCACGACCCCCTACACTGCCCTAACACCACTGCACTGCACTAAACCCTGAAACACCACCCCCTGCACGACCCCCTACACTGCCGGAACACCACTGCACTGCCCTAAACCCTGAAACACCACCCCAGCATGACCCCCTACACTGCCCTAACACCACTGCACTGCCCTAAACCCTGAAACATCACCCCCAGCACAACCCCCTACACTGCCTGAGCACCATTGCTCTGCCCTAAACCCTGAAACACTAGCCCCAGCACGACCCCTACACTGCCCGAACACCACTACACTGCCCTAAACCCTGAAACACCACCCCCAGCATGACCCCCTACACTGCCCGAACACGACTGCACTGCCCTAAACCCTGAAACACCAGCCCCAGCACGACCCCCTACACTGCCCGAACACCACTGCACTGCCCTAAACCCTGAAACACCAGCCCCAGCACGACCCCCTACACTGCCCGAACACCACTGCACTACCCTAAACCCTGAAACACCAGCCCCAGCACGACCCCCTACACTGCCCGAACACCACTGCACTGCCCTAAACCCTGAAACACCAGCCCCAGCACCACCCCCTACAATGCCCGAACACCACTGCACTGCCCTAAACCCTGAAACACCACCCCTGCACCGCCCCCTACACTGCCCGAACACCACTGCACTGCCCTAAACCCTGAAACACCACCCCCTGCACGACCCCCTACACTGCCCGAACACCACTGCACTGCCCTAAACCCTGAAACACCACCCCTGCACCACCCCCTACACTGCCCGAACACCACTGCACTGCCCTAAACCCTGAAACACCACCCCTGCACCGCCCCCTACACTGCCCGAACACCACTGCACTGCCCTAAACCCTGAAACACCACCCCCAGCATGACCCCCTTTACTGCTCGAACACCACTGCACTGCCCCAAACCCTGAAACACCACCCCCAGCATGACCCCCTACACTGCCCGAACACCACTGCCCTAAACCCTGAAACACCACCCCTGCACGACCCGCTACACTGCCCGAACACCACTGCACTGCCCTAAACCCTGAAACACCACCCCCTGCACGACCCCTACACTGCCCGAACACCACTGCACTGCCCTAAACCCTGAAACACCACCCCCAGCACGACCCCCTACACTGCCCGAACACCACTGCACTGCCCTAAACCCTAAAACACCACCCCCAGCACGACCCCCTACACTGCCCGAACACCACTGCACTGCCCTAAACCCTAGAACACTACCCCCAGCATGACCCCCTACACTACCCGAACACCACTGCACTACCCTAAACCCTAAAATACTCCCCCAGCACGACCCCCTACACTACCCGAACACGACTGCACTGCCCTAAACCCTAAAACACTCCCCCAGCACGACCCCCTACACTACCCGAACACCACTGCACTGCCCTAAACCCTAAAACACTCCCCCAGCACGACCCCCTACACTACCCAAACACCACTGCACTGCCCTAAACCCTAAAACACTACCCCTGCATGACCCCCTACACTACCCAAATACCAATGCACTACCCTAATCCCTAAAACACTACCCCCGCACAACTCCCTACACTACCCAAAGACCACTGCACTACCCTAAACCCTAAAACACGACCTCCTACACTACACAAACACCACTGCACTACCCTAAACCCTAAAAAACTACCCCAGCACGAACCCCTACACTACCCAAACACCACTGCACTACCCTAAACCATAAAACACTACCCCCAGCAGTACCCCTACGCTACCCAAACACCACTGCACTACCCTAAACCCTAAAACACTACCCCCAGCAGTACCCCCTACACTACCCAAACACCATTGCACTACCCTAAACCCTAAAACACTACCCCCAGCAGTATCCCCTACACTACCCAAACACCACTGCACTACCCTAAACCCTAAAACCCTAAAACACTAACCCCAGCACGACCCCCTACACTACCCAAACACCACTGTACTACCCTAAACCCTAAAACACTCCCCCAGCACGACTCCCTACACTACCCAAACACCACTGCACTACCCTAAACCCTAAATCTACCCCCAGCATGACCCCCTACACTACACAAACACCACTGCACTACCCTAAACCCTAAAACACTACCCCCAGCACGACCCTCTTCACTACCTAAACACAACTGCACAATTTGTTACAGGCATTGCAACGCAGGCCTGTGGTGCTTACTGGAAGTACCTGGTGGGCTAGTTGGGCCCCAGGGACTCTCAGGATTCAAGGTGACCTAATCCCCCAACTTAAAACGCGCCACGGGGCGCGTTTGCACAGTGGTGAAGGGAGGGGCGGGGCCTCAGGTGACATGTGCGCAAACACGCCCTGTGGTGCGTTTTAAGTTGGGGAGTTAATTCCTTTGAATCCTGAGGGGCCAACTAGCCCACCAGGTACCTTCAGTAAGCACAACAGAGTTGCGTTGCAGAGAGGTGAAAAAGGTGCGTGGCCTCGGAACGCCTCTCTGCAACTCAGCTCTGTGGTCCTAACTGTAGGTACCTGGGGGCTAGTTGGGCCCCAGGGACCCTCAGGATTCAAGGGGACTTAATCCCGCAACTTAAAACGCGCCACGGGGCGCGTTTGCACACATGTCACCTCAGGCCCCCTCCCTTCACCACTGTGCAAACGCGCACTGGCTCTGGTTAGTCAGAGTCAGTTACCACCAGTACCCGTCTGAAAAAGTTGTGGGCACAGGATGATTTTGCAACAAGGCCTCTTTCTGCTCCTCTGTTGGTTCTTTCTGCACATCTTTTGCTTCTTTCTGTGCGTTTTTTCTTCTTTCTTCACATGTCCTACCTCTGTAGGCATAGTTAGAAACTAGCATTTAAAAAACCTTTGAAATTCACTTAAAAATCATAGGTTTCAGGCACGTTATAGTTAGAAATTAGCATTTAAAAGCCTTTGAAATTCACTGAAAAAACCATAGGTTTCAGACACGTTATAGTTAGAAATTAGCATTTAAAAAACCTTTGAAATTCACTGAAAAACCATAGGTTTTAGGGACAGTTATAGTTAGTTGGACATTGCACTCGTACAAAACCCATAGAAATTCCCTGTTATAGTTAGTTCAGCTAACTATAACTCGCGCCCGCAATGCACTGCTGATGACGTCACATATTACATCACTCATGACATGGTCAGTGACATCACTGATGACATCACTGATGACATCTCAAATGACATCACTGATGACATCATCCATGTGATAATTTCATGCATCTTCTCACACCCTAATATAACTTTTGATACACCCACTCTAAATTACAGACTGCCATTCTCAAAACCATAGACACTCCAACACCAAAAACTACATACCCACTCACTGATTCTTAGGTCTACACACACATCCACTCACTCACCTGTACAGTCACTCATACTTACAGTCACTCAGTACAGGACTATCATATGCACTCATACACCTATATAAACACTCACACACCGCCACTCATCCATAGAGGTACTCACACACCTAGTCAGTCATGCAAAAATTAATCACACATCCATTTACTCACCTATACAGTTATACACACACCAGCTCACTTACTCATACAAATACTAGCACATTCTTACGCTCTTATACAATAACTGATACAAGCACACACGCATCCATACAGCCACTCTCACAATCACACACTCTCACTTATAGCCATTTAAATACTCTAACACACATATATACTGCCTTTTACATATGTAGTTACTCGCACATGTACCACTGAGATATACATTCACTCACTAACACACCCATACACACACTCACCCACCCAAGCAGTCCATCACAGATGCACTCTTGAAATCATGCACCCAGTGAATCACCCACTCACACATCTATGTATAGAGTCACACACACCCCACCCACACAAACACTCAGGCAGCCATACAGATACTCAGAGAACCAATCAATAACCCATATAGACACTCATGCAGCTATTCGCAAATCCATGCATCCACTTACACACCAACAAACAGACGGATACAGACATTCACACAGTTTAGTCACTAACCCATGCATTCAGTAAGATACGTTTAATCACTCACTTGTAGAGTCAGTCACTCACGTACTAAATCATCCATTCAGACACTTATACACCCACTCATTCTTCAATACGCCTTTCCCTATATATATTAAACATATTTAAACTTTACAGAAACACACAGTCACTGGATGATGTCATCAGTGATGTCATCAGTGATGTCATTTGAGATGTCATCAGTGATGTCATCAGTGATGTCACTGACCATGTCATGAGTGATGTAATATGTGACGTCATCAGCAGTGCATTGCGGGGCGCGAGTTATAGTTAGCTGAACTAACTATAACAGGGGAATTTCTACGGGTTTTGTACGAGTGCAATGTCCAACTAACTATAACTGTCCCTAAAACCTATGGTTTTTTCAGTGAATATATATATATATATATATATTCACTGAAACATAGGTTCAGACGTTAGAGTTAGCATTTAAAACCTAGAAATTCACTGAAAACCATGGTTTCAGGGACGTTATAGTTAGTTGGACATTTCACTCGTACAAAACTAGTGAAATTCGTCCGTTATAGTTAGTTCAGCTAACTATAACTCGCGCCCCTGCAATGCACTGATGATGATGTCACATATTACATCACTCATGACATGGTCAGTGACATAACTGATGACATCATCCAGTGACTGTGTGTTTCTGTAAAGTTTAAATATGTTTAATATATATAGGCCAAGCTGTATTGAAGAATGAGTGGGTGTATGAGTGTCTCAATGGATGATTTAGTAGGTGCGTGACTGACTCTATAAGTGAGAGATTAAACGTATCTTACTGAATGCATGGGTTAGTGACTAAACTGTGTGAATGTCTGTATCAGTCTGTCTGTTGGTGTGTAAGTGGCTGCATGGGTTGGTGAATAGCTACATGAGTGTCTATATGGGTTATTGATTGGTTGTCTGAGTATCTGTATGGGTGCCTCAGTGTTTGTGTGGGTGGTGAGGTGTGTGACTCTGTGCATAGATGTGTGAGTGGGTGATTCACTGGGTGTATGGATTCAAGAGTGCATCTGTGAAGGGCTGTATGGGTGGTGAGTGTGTGTATGGTGTGTTGGTGAGTGAATGGATGTCTCAGTGGTACATGTGTGAGTAACTACATATGTGAAAGGCAGTATATGTGAGTGTTAGAGTATATAAATGACTATATGTGAGAGTGAGTGATTGTGAGAGTGGCTGTATGGATGAGTGTGTGCTTGTATCAGTGATTGTATAAGAGCGTAAGTATGTGTTAGTATCTGTATGAGTAAGTGAGGTGGTGTGTGTATAACTGTATAGGTGAGTAAATGGGAGTGTGATTAATTCTTTGCATGACTGACTAGGTGTGTGAGTAACTCTATGGATGAGTGGCAGTGTGTGAGTGTCTATATAGGTGTATGAGTGCATATGATAGTCCTGTACTGATGAGTGACCGAAAGTATGAGTGACTGTATGGGTGAGTGAGTGGATGTGTGTGTAGACCTAAGAATCAGTGAGTGGGTATGTAGTTATTGGTGTTGGAGTGTCTATGGTTTTGAGAATAGCAGTCTGTAATTTAGAGTGGGTGTATTAAAGGTTATATTAGGGTGTAAGAAGATGCATCAGATTATCACGTGGATGATGTCATCAGTGATGTCATCAGTGATGTCATTTGAGATGTCATCAGTGATGTCATCAGTGATGTCACTGACCATGTCATGAGTGATGTAATATGTGACGTCATCAGCAGTGCATTGCGGGGGCGCGAGTTATAGTTAGCTGAACTAACTATAACGGCCGAATTTCTCTGGTTTTGTACGAGTGAAATGTCCAACTAACTATAACGTCCCTGAAACCTGTGGTTTTTTCAGTGAATTTCTAAGGTTTTTTAAATGCTAATTTCTAACTATAACGTCCCTGAAACCTATGGTTTTTTCAGTGAATTTCAAAGGTTTTTAAATGCTAATTTCTAACTATGCCTACAGAGGTAGGACATGTGCAGAAAGAGGAAGAAAGGCGCAGAAAGAAGCAACAGAAATGCAGAAAGAGGCAACAGAAGTCCAGAAAGACGAAGAAAGGTGCAGAAAGAAGCAAGAGATGTGCACAAAGAACCAACAGAGGAGCAGAAAGAGGCCTTGTTGCAAAGTCATCCTGTGCCCCCAACTTTTTGCTGACGGGTACTGGTGGTAACTGACTCTGACTAACCAGGCCTAGAGCCAGTGCTATGCTAAAAGACACTTAGAATACAGTGAAAACACCTACATACACTAGGGAACACTATGCGTCGGGGTACCCCTGTGATTGGCATGACCTCCTCTGTAAGGCCCTAGTACATAATAGGGCAGGGGGATTAAAACTACCTCTAAGTCAGAGGTGCAGAAAGATGCTTCTTTAAGTAGTAGTCACATTTGCAGAGTGGTGGAGAAAGGGTGCTGGGCCCCCGACCAGCGCTCAGGAATTCCACTGCATAGGACTTAGACGAGGTACTAAGAGGGCTTCTTGGCCCCCAAAGTCCCTCCGGAGTAAATTGGACTTCATCCCCCATCCCGTAGTCTGCCAGGAGGTGCGTTTGCAGAGTGGTGGAGAAAGGGGGGCATGTCCTCCTTAGACGTCTTAGCAATCCCACTGTGTGGGACTTACTGCAGGTAACAAGAGGGGTAGTTGGCCCCCAACGACAACCTTGGGGGCCAACTACCCCTCCTATTACCTCCAGTAAGTCCCACACAGCAGGATTGCTAAGTTCTCATAGCAGGCCACGCCCCCTTTGCCCACCACTCTGCAAACGCGCTCCCTGGCGCGCTCTTGGATGGGGATTGAAGTTCCCTTCGCTGCTGGGGGTCCTTTAGGGGCCAACTAGCCTACGTCTTACCTCCAGTAAGCCCCACACAGTGGGATTGCTGAGAGGTGGACAAAGGCCACGCCCCTTTCCTCACCACTCTGCAAACGCGCCTCCTGGTGCGTTCTAAGTTGGGGTATTAAGTCCCCTTCATTCCTGAGGGTCCCTGGAGGCCAACTAGCCCACCAGGTACCTCCAGTATGCGCCACAGAGCTGCGTTGCAGAGAGGTGGTCCGAGGCCACGCCCCTTTCTACACCACTCTGCAAACGCAGCTCCTGGTGCACTGCTGCTCGGGGGATGAAGTCCACTTGTGTCCTGAGGTCCTCAGGACACAAGAGGACCTCATCACCCCACCACCAGTGCACCAAGAGGCGCGTTTGCAGAGTGGTGTAAAAAGGGGAATGGCCTTGTACCACCTCTCTGCAACGCAGCTCTGTGGCGCATACTGGAGGTACCTGGTGGACTAGTTGGCCCCCAGGGACCCTCAGGAATGAAGGGGACTTAATCCCCAACTTAGAACGCGCCAGGGGGCGCGGTTGCAGAGTGCTGCAGGGAGGGGGCGGGGCCTCCGGCGAGATGCCGGCTTTTTTTAAATTTAATTTTTTTAGAAGGGGGGCTGTGTGGCCCTCCTTCTTTTACAATATTTGGGGCCCTGGGGAACCCATCCCCCAGGGCCTGACCCGTTTTTATTAAAAAAAACTTTAAAAAAATGGGCCCCCCTCCCGAGGCCAATTTCGGCACCTGGGACCCCATCCCCGGGGCTGTGCCTCTATATATATTTTTTATGTTATTAATTTTTAATCAGGAGGGGGCCGTGTGGCCCCACTCCCGGCCACCTCTGGCCCCGGGGACCCCATCCCCGGGGCCGGCCTCTTGGTTTGGGGACCGTGGGGAGAGCCCCAATGCCCCCACGGTCCCGCCAGCTCCCGCCTCCTGCAGGAGCCGGCATTGCTTTGAGCACAAGGGGAGCTGCTGACATGCAGCTCCCCTTGTGCAAAAGCAATTCTGCTTCAGCTTATTGAAGCGAGAGCAGGTTTGCCTGCTCTCGCTTCAACAAATCGAAGCTGAGTTTGCTATGGCAGGGCGGGAGGCATGCTCCCGCCCTGCCATAGCAAACAGCAATGTCCCGGGGTGGGCACCCGGGACATTGCAGGAACCAGCCCTGGGGGTGGCGGTCCTCAGGGCCATCAAGGGTTCCAGGAGGGGGCGTGCGGCCCCCTCCCAACGTATTTCAAAGCCCCGGGGAGGTGGTGGTCCCCAGGAATTTGAATATTAAGTGCCCCAGGGAGGTGGTGGTCCCCAGGGCAGTGTGGGGGCTTGAGCCCCCCCACACTAATTATTATTTATAGCCACAGGGAGGTGGCGGCCCGGGGCAGTGTGGAGGGTTGGGACCCCCACACACTTATTAAAGAAGCCCTGGGGAGGTGGCGGTCCCCGCAAATTAATTAGTGAGTGCCCCGGGACCTGGCCCACCCGGGGGCTTTCAAAAACTAGCCTGCGCTTTTTTTTTTAATTTTCTCGGCCGAATTCGCGACCCCAGTGCGAATTCGGACGATTTTATTTAAAAAAAAATGCTTTTTTTGGCCCTGGAGGTCCTTGTGGATCCCCTGAGCAGGCCTAGGGGGTCAGGGTGTTTGTACCCTGCCCCCTTTTCATGTTTTTTATCTTTGTTTCACCCTTTGTCTTGTGACTCAGTTACCGAGTCACAAGATGGCTGCCAACACTTCCTGGTTTGGAGTGTTGGCAGCCAATCAAAATTGAGCTCGTGCTCGGGAGGGTTCGCGACTCCTCCTCGGTGCTCAGATATCGATATTATTCTTTTTTAAATTTCTCAGGAACTACTGAACGGATTTACACCATGTAAAAAAAAGGGCGCACTCTAAACCAAGCCCTACCTTTTTGCCAAATTTGGTGTAATTCCGTTCAGCAGGTCGAGCTGTAGCCTGTAATAAAGTTCCTATGGAAAATAACATGGAGAAAATGCGCTTTGGGACCCCCTTTTTTCTCGGCCCCCGCTTGACGAATCACCCCGAATCTTTCAACACACAAACTGAGCGGTCCAACCCTATTTTTTTGAAAATTTCACAAAGATTAGTCAAACGGCGCTAAAGATATTGACTAATCAAAAAACGCTTTTCCTATGGAAACTAGGTCCTAACTATAACTACCTACTGGCGACCGCCAGTAGGTAATATATATATATTCCAACAAAACAGGTTGCCCCAAGTTAGGACGCCCTCCCGGAAAGTACACCTCATAAATGTGAGGACAGCAGCAGAGTCAGCTTTCAGTTTTGAATCCAAATCAACAAGGGCTTTACGCGTTTCAGACTCCCGTCCTTGTTCACAAGCCCAGCACCAAAGGAAACAGAAACCAACAGTGTAGATCATCTTCACTTTATTACCTGAGTCCCGCCCTAGTGGGCGTATACTCCCGCTCTGATTAGCAAATTCTGTGGTGCCTTCTGGTATTGGCAGTCTCTACACCCAAATAAAACCCCAAGTGGGTGTTGCCACTCCTCATTATCATGGATATTATCAATCCACTGTGGGGTGATCAAAGCGGCATGCTGACAGTAGCGGCCCGTGGTGGGAGTGCTGCCGGGTGGTGATGTGGGGCGGGGGAGGGGCAGGGTGGGGGGTAGTAAATTACAGAATACGGCCGTATAGAGGTAAGTAGACATATAAATAAATAAAACAAATTTCGTTGCGCGCGCTGCATCGCATTTAAATGCAGGGCGGTGTCATGCGCTTATGAGGAACTGCCGGAGCCTTTGAGGAAGGGGTTGAATTGCACTCCGATACGCGTCAGGCATGGAGATGGCAGCACTGTGAATTGCATCGATGTACGGGATGGTGTGCATACCGAAATAAAGCCTTGAGCTTCAAACTGGTGCCAGAGTGCTTCTTATAGGAGGGCAACTTTGGGAGCAGAAATATTTGGCGGTGGCCCTGCCGCCGAGAAGCACCACCCTAATATGAATAGGGGCAGTGTGGGTCTGGTATCGACCATACCTATTCAGGAGACACCAGGAACGGATTTAGCACACGAACACACATTGAGGCCCATATGTGGGCTAATGAACATTATTTCAGCAGATGAACTTGTGCACCCCTCAGAGGGAAGAATCAAGACACTACATAGCCCAGAATGCTCTTTGGTAAGACGCAGCTGAGCGGCCCATCTAGGGCGTACCATCTGGGAATTTAAATGCAGGGCGGTGTCATGCGCTTATGAGGAACTGCCGGAGCCTTTGAGGAAGGGGTTGAATTGCACTCCGAAACGCGTCAGGCATGGAGATGGCAGCGCTGTGAATTGCATCGATGTACGGGATGGTGTGCATACCGAAATAAAGCCTTGAGCTTCAAACTGGTGCCAGAGTGCTTCTTACAGGAGGGCAACTTTGGGAGCAGAAATATTTGACGGCGGCCCTGCCGCCGAGAAGCACCACCCTAATATGAATAGGGGCCGTGTGGGTCTGGTATCGACCATACCTCTTCAGGATACACCAGGAACGGATTTAGCACACGAACGCACATTGAGGCCCATCTGTGGGCTAATGAACATTATTTCAGCAGATGAACTTGTGCACCCATCAGAGGGAAGAATCATGACACTACATAGCCCAGAATGCTCTTTGGTAAGACGCAGCTGAGCGGCCCATCTAGGGTGTACCATCTGGGTATTTAAATGCAAGGCGGTGTCATGCGCTTATGAGGAACTGCCGGAGCCTTTGAGGAAGGGGTTGAATTGCACTCCGAAACGCTGTCAGGCATGGAGATGGCAGCGCTGTGAATTGCATCGATGTACGGGATGGTGTGCATACCGAAATAAAGCCTTGAGCTTTAAACTGGTGCCAGAGTGCTTCTTACAGGAGGGCAACTTTAGGAGCAGAAATATTTGGCGGCAGCCCTGCTGCCGAGAAGCACCACCCTGATATGAATAGGGGCCGTGTGTGTCTGGTATCGAACATACCTCTTCAGGAGACACCAGGAACGGATTTAGCACACGAACGCACATCGAGGCCCATCTGTGGGCTAATGAACATTATTTCAGCAGATGAACTTGTGCACCCATCAGAGGGAAGAATCATGACACTACATAGCCCAGAATGCTCTTTGGTAAGACGCAGCTGAGCGGCCCATATAGGGCGTACCATCTGGGTATTTAAATGCAGGGCGGTGTCATGCGCTTATGAGGAACTTCCGGAGCCTTTGAGGAAGGGGTTGAATTGCACTCCGAAACGCGTCAGGCATGGAGATGGCAGCGCTGTGAATTGCATCGATGTACGGGATGGTGTGCATACCGAAATAAAGCCTTGAGCTTCAAACTGGTGCCAGAGTGCTTCTTACAGGAGGGCAACTTTGGGAGCAGAAATATTTGACGGCGGCCCTGCCGCCGAGAAGCACCACCCTAATATGAATAGGGGCCGTGTGGGTCTGGTATCGACCATACCTCTTCAGGAGACACCAGGAACGGATTTAGCACACGAACGCACATCGAGGCCCATCTGTGGGCTAATGAACATTATTTCAGCAGATGAACTTGTGCACCCATCAGAGGGAAGAATCATGACACTACATAGCCCAGAATGCTCTTTGGTAAGAGGCAGCTGAGCGGCCCATCTAGGGTGTACCATCTGGGTATTTAAATGCAAGGCGGTGTCATGCGCTTATGAGGAACTGTCGGAGCCTTTGAGGAAGGGGTTGAATTGCACTCCAAGCGTGCAGTCAGGCATGGGAGATGGCAGCGCTGTGAATTGCATCAATGTACGGGATGGTGTGCATACCGAAATAAAGCCTTGAGCTTCAAACTGGTGCCAGAGTGCTTCTTACAGGAGGGCAACTTTGGGAGCAGAAATATTATGGCGCGGCCCTGCCGCCGAGAAGCACCTCCCTAATATGAATAGGGGCCGTGTGGGTCTGGTATCGACCATACCTCTTCAGGAGACACCAGGAACGGATTTAGCACACGAACGCACATCGAGGCCCATCTGTGGGCTAATGAACATTATTTCAGCAGATGAACTTGTGCACCCATCAGAGGGAAGAATCATGACACTACCTAGCCCATAATGCTCTTTGGTAAGGCGCAGCTGAGCGGCCCATCTAGAGCGTACCATCTGGGTATTTAAATGCAGGGCGGTGTCATGCGCTTATGAGGAACTACCGGAGCCTTTGAGGAAGAGGTTGAATTGCACTCCGAAACGCGTCAGGCATGGAGATGGCAGCGCTGTGAATTGCATCGATGTACGGAATGGTGTGCATACCGAAATAAAGCCTTGAGCTTCAAACTGGTGCCAGAGTGCTTCTTCCAGGAGGGCAAGTTTGGGAGCTGAAATATTTGGCGGCGGCCCTGCTGCCGAGAAGCACCACCCTAATATGAATAGGGGCCGTGTGGGTCTGGTATCGACCATACCTCTTCAGGAGACACCAGGAATGGATTTAGCACATGAACGCACATCGAGGCCCATCTGTGGGCTAATAAACATTATTTCAGCAGATGAACTTGTTCACCCATCAGAGGGAAGAATCATGACACTACATAGCCCAGAATGCTCTTTCGTAAGACGCAGCTGAGCGGCCCATCTAGGGCGTACCATCTGGGTATTTAAATGCAGGGCGGTGTCATGCGCTTATGAGGAAGTGCCGGAGCCTTTGAGGAAGGGGTTGAATTGCACTCCGAAACGCGTCAGGCATGGAGATGGCAGCGCTGTGAATCGCATCGATGTATGGGATGGTGTGCATACCGAAATCAAGCCTTGAGCTTCAAACTGGTGCCAGAGTGCTTCTTACAGGAGGGAATCTTTGGGAGCAGAAATATTTGGCGGCGGCCCTGCCGCCGAGAAGCACCACCCTAATATGAATAGGGACTGTGTGGGTCTGGTATCGACCATACCTCTTCAGCAGACACAAGGAACGGATTTAGTACACAAACCACATTGAGGCCCATCTGTGGGCTAATGAACATTATTTCAGCAGATGAACTTGTGCACCCATCAGAGGGAAGAATCATGACACTACATAGCCCAGAATGCTCTTTGGTAAGACGCAGCTGAGCGGCCCATCTAGGGCGTACCATCTGGGTATTTAAATGCAGGGCGGTGTCATGCGCTTATGAGGAACTGCCGGAGCCTTTGAGGAAGAGGTTGAATTGCACTCCAAACGCGTCAGGCATGGGAGATGGCAGCGCTGTGAATTGCATCGATGTGCGGGATGGTGTGCATACCAGAAATAAAGCCTTGAGCTTCAAGCTGGTGCCAGAGTGCTTCTTACAGGAGGGCAACTTTGGGAGCAGAAAGATGTTGGCGGCGGCCCTGCCGCCAGAAGCTCCACCGTAATATGAATAGGGGCCGTGTGGGTCTGGTATCGACCATACCTCTTCAGGGGACACCAGGAACGGATTTAGCACACGAACGCACATCGAGGCCCATCTGTGGGATAATGAACATTATTTCAGCGGATGAACTTGTGCACCCATCAGAGGGAAGAATCATGACACTACATAGCCCAGAATGCTCTTTGGTAAGACGCAGCTGAGCGGCCCATCTAGGGCGTACCATCTGGGTATTTAAATGCAGGGTGGTGTCATGCGCTTATGAGGAACTGCCAGAGCCTTTGAGGAAGGGGTTGAATTGCACTCCGAAACGCGTCAGGCATGGAGATGGCAGCGCTGTGAATTGCATCGATGTACGGGATGGTGTGAATACCGAAATAAAGCCTTGAGCTTCAAACTGGTGCCAGAGTGCTTCTTACAGGAGGGCAACTTTGGGAGCAGAAATATTTGACGGTGGCCCTGCCGCCGAGAAGCACCACCCTAAGATGAATAGGGGCCGTGTGGGTCTGGTATCGACCATACCTCTTCAGGAGACACCAGGAACGGATTTAGCACGCGAACGCACATCGAGGCCCATCTGTGGGCTAATGAACATTATTTCAGCAGATGAACTTGTGCACCCATCATAGGGAAGAATCATGACACTACATAGCCCAGAATGCTCTTTGGTAAGACGCAGCTGAGCGGCCCATCTAGGGCGTACCATCTGTGTATATAAATGCAGGGGCGTTGTCATGCGCTTTTGAGGAACTGCCGGAGCCTCTTGAGGAAGGGGTTGAATTGCACTCCAAAAGCAGCGTCAGGGATGGAGATGGCAGCGCTGTGAATTGCATCGATGTACAGGATGGTGTGCATACCGAAATAAAGCCTTGAGCTTCGAACTGGTGCCAGAGTGCTTCTTACAGGAGGGCAACTTTGGGAGCAGAAATATTTGGCGGCGGCCCTGCCGCCGAGAAGCACCACCCTAATATGAATAGGGGCCGTGTGGGTCTGGTATCGACCATACCTCTTCAGGAGACACCAGGAACGGATTTAGCACATGAACGCACATCGAGGCCCATCTGTGGGCTAATGAACATTATTTCAGCAGATGAACTTGTGCACCCATCAGAGGGAAGAATCATGACACTACATAGCCCAGAATGCTCTTTGGTAAGATGCAGCTGAGCGGCCCATCTAGGGCGTACCATCTGGGTATTTAAATGCAGGGCGGTGTCATGCGCTTATGAGGAACTGCCGGAGCCTTTGAGGAAGAGGTTGAATTGCACTCCGAAATACGTCAAGCATGGAGATGGCAGCGCTGTGAATTGCATCGATGTACGGGATGGTGTGCATACCGAAATAAATCCTTGAGCTTCAAACTGGTGCCAGAGTGCTTCTTACAGGAGGGCAACTTTGGTAGCAGAGATATTTGGGCCGCCGAGAAGCACCACCCTAATATGAATAGGGGCCGTGGGGGTCTGGTATCGACCATACCTCTTCACGAGACACCAGAAACGGATTTAGAACATGAACGCACATCGAGGCCCAACTGTGGGCTAATGAACATTATTTCAGCAGATGAACTTGTGCACCCATCAGAGGGAAGATTCATGACACTACATAGCCCAGAATGCTCTTTGGTAAGATGCAGCTGAGCGGCCCATCTAGGGCGTACCATCTGGGTATTTAAATGCAGGGCTGTGTCATGCGCTATGAGGAACTGCCGGAGCCTTTGAGGAAGGGGTTGAATTGCACTCCAAAACGCAGTCAGGCATGGAGATGGCAGCACTGTGAATTGCATTGATGTACGGGATGGTGTGCATACCGAAATCAAGCCTTGAGCTTCAAACTGGTGCCAGAGTGCTTCTTACAGGAGGGCAACTTTGGGAGCAGAAATATTTGGCGGCGGCCCTGCCGCCGAGAAGCACCACCCTAATATGAATAGGGGCCGTGTGGGTCTGGTATCGAACATACCTCTTTAGGAGACACCAGGAACGGATTTAGCACACAAACGAACATCGAGGCCCATCTGTGGGCTAATGAACATTATTTCAGTAGATGAACTTGTGCACCCATCAGAGGGAATAATCATGACACTACATAGCCCAGAATGCTCTTTGGTAAGACGCAGCTGAGCGGCCCATCTAGGGCGTACCATCTGGGTATTTAAATGCAGGGCGGTGTCATGCACTTATGAGGAACTGCCGGAGCCTTTGAGGAAGGGGTTGAATTGCACTCCGAAACGTGTCAGGCATGGAGATGGCAGCGCTGTGAATTGCATCGAAGTACGGGATGGTGTGCATACCGAAATAAAGCCTTGAGCTTCAAACTGGTGCCAGAGTGCTTCTTACAGGAGGGCAACTTTGGGAGCAGAAATATTTGGCGCCCGGCCCTGCCGGGCCGAGAAGCACCACCCTAATATGAATACGGGCCGTGTGCGTCTGGTATCGACCATACCTCTTCAGGAGACACCAGGAACGGATTTAGCACACAGAACGCACATCGAGGCCCATCTGTGGGCTAATGAACATTATTTCAGCAGATGAACTTGTGCACCCATCAGAGGGAAGAATCATGACACTACATAGCCCAGAATGCTCTTTGGTAAGACGCAGCTGAGCGGCCCATCTAGGGCGTACCATCTGGGTATTTAAATGCAGGGCGGTGTCATGCGCTTATGAGGAACTGACGGAGCCTTTGAGGAAGGGGTTGAATTGTACTCCGAAACGCGTCAGGCATGGAGATGGCAGCGCTGTGAATTGCATCGATGTACGGGATGGTGTGCATACCGAAATAAAGCCTTGAGCTTCAAACTGGTGCCAGAGTGCTTCTTACAGGAGGGCAACTTTGGGAGCAGAAATATTTGGCTGCGGCCCTGCCGCCGAGAAGCACCACCCTAATATGAATAGGGGCCGTGTGGGTCTGGTATCGACCATACCTCTTTCAGGAGACACCAGGAACGGATTTAGCACACGAACGCACATCGAGGCCCATCTGTGGGCTAATGAACATTATTTCAGCAGATGAACTTGTGCACCCATCAGAGGAAGAATCATGACACTACATAGCCCAGAATGCTCTTTGGTAAGACGCAGCTGAGCGGCCCATCTAGGGCGTACCATCTGGGTATTTAAATGCAGGGCGGTGTCATGCGCTTATGAGAAACTGCCGGAGCCTTTGAGGAAGGGGTTGAATTGCACTCCGAAACTCGTCAGGCATGGAGATGGCAGCGCTGTGAATTGCATCGATGTACCGGATGGTGTGCATACCGAAATAAAGCCTTGAGCTTCAAACTGGTGCCAGAGTGCTTCTTACAGGACGGCAACTTTGGGAGCAGATATATTTGGCGGCGGCCCTGCCGCCGAGAAGCACCACCCTAATATGAATAGGGGCCATGTGGGTCTGGTATCGACCATACCACTTCAGGAGGCACCAGGAACGTATTTAGCACTAGAACGCACATCGAGGCCCATCTGTGGGCTAATGAACATTATTTCAGCAGATGAACTTGTGCACCCATCAGAGGGAAGAATCATGACACTACATAGCCCAGAATGCTCTTTGGTAAGACGCAGCTGAGCGGCCCATCTAGGGCGTACCATCTGTGTATATAAATGCAGGGCGGTGTCATGCGCTTTTGAGGAACTGCCGGAGCCTTTGAGGAAGGGGTTGAATTGCACTCCAAAACGCGTCAGGCATGGAGATGGCAGCGCTGTGAATTGCATCGATGTACGGGATGGTGTGCATACCGAAATAAAGCCTTGAGCTTCAAACTGGTGCCAGAGTGCTTCTTACAGGAGGGCAACTTTGGGAGCAGAGATATTTGGGCCGCCGAGAAGCACCACCCTAATATGAATAGGGGCCGTGGGGGTCTGGTATCGACCATACCTCTTCACGAGACACCAGAAACGGATTTAGCACATGAACGCACATCGAGGCCCATCTGTGGGCTAATGAACATTATTTCAGCAGATGAACTTGTGCACCCATCAGAGGGAAGAATCATGACACTACATAGCCCAGAATGCTCTTTGGTAAGATGCAGCTGAGCGGCCCATCTAGGGCGTACCATCTGGGTATTTAAATGCAGGGCGGTGTCATGCGCTTATGAGGAACTGCCAGAGCCTTTGAGGAAGGCGTTGAATTGCACTCCGAAATGCGTCAGGCATGGAGATGGCAGCGTTGTGAATTGCATCAATGTACGGGATGGTGTGCATACCGAAATAAAGCCTTGAGCTTCAAACTGGTGCAAGAGTGCTTCTTACAGGAGGGCAACTTTGGGAGCAGAAATATTTGGCGGCGGCCCTGCCGCCGAGAAGCACCACCCTAATATGAATAGGGGCCGTGTGGGTCTGGTATCGACCATACCTCTTCAGGAGACACCAGGAACGGATTTAGCACACAAACGAACATCGAGGCCCATCTGTGGGCTAATGAACATTATTTCAGTAGATGAACTTGTGCACCCATCAGAGGGAAGAATCATGACACTACACATAGCCCAGAATGCTCTTTGGTAAGACGCAGCTGAGCGGCCCATCTAGGGCGTACCATCTGGGTATTTAAATGCAGGGCGGTGTCATGCACTTATGAGGAACTGCCGGAGCCTTTGAGGAAGGGATTGAATTGCACTCCGAAACGTGTCAGGCATGGAGATGGCAGCGCTGTGAATTGCATCGAAGTACGGGATGGTGTGCATACCGAAATAAAGCCTTGAGCTTCAAACTGGTGCCAGAGTGCTTCTTACAGGAGGGCAACTTTGGGAGCAGAAATATTTGCCACCGGCCCTGCCGCCGAGAAGCACCACCCTAATATGAATAGGGGCCGTGTGGGTCTGGTATCGACCATACCTCTTCAGGAGACACCAGGAATGGATTTAGCACATCGAGGCCCATCTGTGGGCTAATGAACATTATTTCAGCAGATGAACTTGTGCACCCATCAGAGGGAAGAATCATGACACTACATAGCCCAGAATGCTCTTTGGTAAGACGCAGCTGAGCGGCCCATCTAGGGCGTACCATCTGGGTATTTAAATGCAAGGCGGTGTCATGCGCTTATGAGGAACTGCCGGAGCCTTTGAGGAAGGCGTTGAATTGCACTCCGAAATGCGTCAGGCATGGAGATGGCAGCGCTGTGAATTGCATCGATGTACGGGATGGTGTGCATACCGAAATAAAGCCTTGAGCTTCAAACTGGTGCCAGAGTGCTTCTTACAGGAGGGCAACTTTGGGAGCAGAAATATTTGGCGGCGGCCCTGCCGCCGAGAAGCACCACCCTAATATGAATAGGGGCCGTGTGGGTCTGGTATCGACCATACCTCTTCAGGAGACACCAGGAACGGATTTAGCACACAAACGCACATCAAGGCCCATCTGTGGGCTAATGAATATTATTTCAGTAGATGAACTTGTGCACCCATCCGAGGGAAGAATCATGACACTACATAGCCCAGAATGCTCTTTGGTAAGACGCAGCTGAGAGGCCCATCTAGGGTGTACCATCTGGGTATTTAAATGCAGGGCGGTGTCATGCGCTTATGAGGAACTGACGGAGCCTTTGAGGAAGGGGTTGAATTGTACTCCGAAACGCGTCAGGCATGGAGATGGCAGCGCTGTGAATTGCATCGATGTACGGGATGGTGTGCATACCGAAATAAAGCCTTGAGCTTCAAACTGGTGCCACAGTGCTTCTTACAGGAGGGCAACTTTGGGAGCAGAAATATTTGGCGGCGGCCCTGCCGCCGAGAAGCACCACCCTAATATGAATAGGGGCCGTGTGGGTCTGGTATCGACCATACCTCTTCAGGAGACACCTGGAACGGATTTAGCACACGAACGCACATCGAGGCCCATCTGTGGGCTAATGAACATTATTTCAGCAGATGAACTTGTGCACCCATCAGAGGGAAGAATCATGACACTACATAGCCCAGAATGCTCTTTGGTAAGACGCAGCTGAGCGGCCCATCTAGGGCGTACCATCTGGGTATTTAAATGCAGGGCGGTGTCATGCGCTTATGAGAAACTGCCGGAGCCTTTGAGGAAGGGGTTGAATTGCACTCCGAAACGCGTCAGGCATGGAGATGGCAGCGCTGTGAATTGCATCGATGTACGGGATGGTGTGCATACTGAAATAAAGCCTTGAGCTTCAAACTAGTGCCAGAGTGCTTCTTACAGGAGTGCAACTTTGGGAGCAGAAATATTTGGCGGCGGCCCTGCCGCCGAGAAGCACCACCCTAATATGAATAGGGGCTGTGTGGGTCTGGTATCGACCATACTTCTTCAGGAGACACCAGGAACGGATTTAGCACACGAACGCACATCGAGGCTCATCTGTGGGCTAATGAACATTATTTCAGCAGATGAACTTGTGCACCCATCAGAGGGAAGAATCATGACACTACATAGCCCAGAATGCTCTTTGGTAAGACGCAGCTGAGTGGCCCATCTAGGGCGTACCATCTGGTATTAAAATGCAGGGCGGTGTCATGCGCTTATGAGGAACTGCCGGAGCCTTTGAGGAAGGGGTTGGATTGCACTCGAAACGCAGTCAGGCATGGAGATGGCAGCGCTGTGATTTGCATCGATGTACGGGATGGTGTGCATACCAAAATAAAGCCTTGAGCTTCAAACTGGTGCCAGAGTGCTTCTTACAGGAGGGCAACTTTGGGAGCAGAGATATTTGGCGGCGGCCCTGCCACCGAGAAGCACCACCCTAATATGAATAGGGGCCGTGTGGGTCTGGTATCGACCATACCTCTTCAGGAGACACCAGGAACGGATTTAGCACATGAACGCACATCGAGGCCCATCTGTGGGCTAATGAACATTATTTCAGCAGATGTATTTGTGCACCCATCAGAGGGAAGAATCATGACACTACATAGGCCATGATGCTCTTTGGTAAGATGCAGTTGAGCGGCCCATCTAGGGCGTACCATCTGGGTATTTAAATGCAGGGCGGTGTCATGCGCTTATGAGAAACTGCCGGAGCCTTTGAGGAAGGGGTTGAATTGCACTCCGAAACGCGTCAGGCATGGAGATGGCAGCGCTGTGAATTGCATCGATGTACGGGATGGTGTGCATACCGAAATAAAGCCTTGAGCTTCAAACTGGTGCCAGAGTGCTTCTTACAGGAGGGCAACTTTGGGAGCAGAAATATTTGGCGGCAGTCCTGTCGCCGAGAAGCACCACCCTAATATGAATAGGGGCCGTGTGGGTCTGGTATCGACCATACCTCTTCAGGAGACACCAGGAACGGATTTAGCACACGAACGCACATCGAGGCCCATCTGTGGGCTAATGAACATTATTTCAGCAGATGAACTTGTGCACCCATCAGAGGGAAGAATCATGACACTACATAGCCCAGAATGCTCTTTGGTAAGACGCAGCTGAGCGGCCCATCTAGGGCGTACCATCTGGGTATTTAAATGCAGGGCGGTGTCATGCGCTTATGAGGAACTGCCGGAGCCTTTGAGGAAGGGGTTGAATTGCACTCCGAAACGCGTCAGGCATGGAGATGGCAACGCTGTGAATTGCATCGATGTTCGGGATGGTGTGCATACCGAAATAAAGCCATGAGCTTCAAACTGGTGCCAGAGTGCTTCTTACAGGAGGGCAACTTTGGGAGCAGAAATATTTGGCGGCAGTCCTGTCGCCGAGAAGCACCACCCTAATATGAATAGGGGCCGTGTGGGTCTGGTATCGACCATACCTCTTCAGGAGACACCAGGAACGGATTTAGCACACAAACGCACATCGAGGCCCATCTGTGGGCTAATGAACATTATTTCAGCAGATGAACTTGTGCACCCATCAGAGGGAAGAATCATGACACTACATAGCCCAGAATGCTCTTTGGTAAGACGCAGCTGAGCGGCCCATCTAGGGCGTACCATCTGGGTATTTAAATGCAGGGCGGTGTCATGCGCTTATGAGGAACTGCCGGAGCCTTTGAGGAAGGGGTTGAATTGCACTCCGAAACGCGTCAGGCATGGAGATGGCAACGCTGTGAATTGCATCGATGTTCGGGATGGTGTGCATACCGAAATAAAGCCATGAGCTTCAAACTGGTGCCAGAGTGCTTCTTACAGGAGGGCAACTTTGGGAGCAGAAATATATATATATATATATATAACAGTATATTATCTACTGGCGGTCGCCAGTAGTTAGTTATAGTTTGGACCTATTTTCCATAGGAAATTTGCAACATTCTATTTCCAATAACTTTGGCGCCGGTTGATGAATCTTCGCGAAATTTTCAAAACTTGTGGGGCTCTCCGGTCTGCTCCTATCCTGAAAGTTTCGCGGTGATTCGACAAGCGGGGGCCGAGAAAAAAGGGGGGTCCCAAAACTTGTTTTCTCCATGTTAATTCCCTTAGGAAATTTTAGACACGGCTACAGCCCGAACTGCTGAGCGGAATTACACCAAATTTGGCAAAATGGTAGCGCTTGGTTCAGAAAGCGACCTTTTTTTTAAATGGTGTAAATCCGTTCAGTAGTTGCGGAGAAATTCAAAAAATAAGAGTAAAAAAATCAATTTCCCATAGGAAATTTTATGCAAGGCTACAGCCCGAACTGCTGAACGGAATTACACCAAATTTGGCAAAGAGGTAGTTCTTGGTTCAGAAAGAACCCTTTTGTTAAATGGTGTAAATACGTTCAGTAGTTCCTGAGAAAATCAAAAGTAAAAACACATATATATCTGGGCGGAGCCTAACCACACGTCATCGTGAGATCTGATTGGCTGTCAGCACTTCATCCTGGAATTGCTGGCAGCCATCTTGGGACCAATATAAATGATAGTACCCCATTGAAATGCATTGTAGTGAATCGAAGATTTTGAGGGTTACCAAAAGGAGAACTATAAAGGGTGATAACAGACTTTAGTTACATTAGAATTCATTTGTTGATGGTACCATACTAATTTCAGGAATTGTGGTGTGTTCTAAGGTGATTTTACCCTGTGAAAAACCTTCTGCTGGGATATCATGAATCATGTTTGAGAGAAAACTATTTTCACATGCTTGTCCCATACAGTTTTGGAAGGTGCTCCAGAAGCTAAAATGAGAGCATATTTTCTGTAAATTCACATTATCTTTCTCAGTCATGTGAGAATGAAGTCTGACATTCTCAGTAAAACATGTACATCCAACAAGGGCAGAGACTGTCAGTTGATTCCTTTGTGTTCTACTGCAGCTTCCCAGAGTGTTCTAAAGAACAACTAGAGTGCTAACAGCCTTACTTATGACAAAAGTATGGCACACCTGAAGCCATCTTGATTGGAATAAACTGGTAACACTTAAAACATTTAATTTAAAAAGGAACAAAATGATGGGGTTCATTTTGTCATAGAAATTATGGTTAGTGCTGTAGAAAGAAAAATTAGGACATGTTTCAAGTGTGATCTCAAATATCTTCCTGTTATATTTCAACAGGAGCAGCCTGTCAGTTGATGCCTTTGTGTTCTACTGCAGCTTCCCAGAGTGTTCTAAAGAACAACTAGAGCGCTAACAGTCTTACTTATGACAAAATTATGGCACACCTGAAGCCATCTTGATTGGAATAAACTGGTAACTCTTAAAACATTTAATTTAAAAAGAACAAAATGAGGGGGTTCATTTTGTCATAGAAATTATGGTTAGTGCTGTAGAAAGAAAAATTAGGACATGTTTTAAGTGAGATCTCAAATATCTTCCTGTTATATTTCAACAGGAGCAGCCTGTCAGTTGATGCCTTTGTGTTCTACTGCAGCTTCCCAGAGTGTTCTAAAGAACAACTAGAGCGCTAACAGTCTTACTTATGACAAAAGTATGGCACACCTGAAGCCATCTTGAATGGAATAAACTGGTAACACTTAAAACATTTAATTTAAAAAGGAACAAAATGAGGGGGTACATTTTGCCCTTGAAATTATGGTTAGTGCTGTAGAAAGAAAAATTAGGACATGTTTTAAGTGAGATCTCAAATATCTTCCTGTTATATTTCAACAGGTGCAGCCTGCCAGTTGATGCCTTTGTGTTCTACTGCAGCTTCCCAGAGTGTTCTAAAGAACAACTAGAGTGCTAACAGCCTTACTTATGACAAAAGTGTGGCACACCTGAAGCCATCTTGATTGGAATAAACTGGTAACACTTAAAACATTTAATTTAAAAAGGAACAAAATGAGGGGGTTCCTTTTGCCATAGAAATTATGGTTAGTGCTGCAGAAAGAAAATTTAGGGCATGTTTTAAGTGAGATCTCAAATCCTCTTCTATTTCATTAGAAAATTCTGACATGCAGACTGAAACAATCACTTTCAATACTAGCAGTAGACTTCCAGTTAACTCCCTTTTGAGCAGTAGCTTTACTACAGTGATCTAATGAACAACTAGAGTGCTAACATTCTGAATTTATGGCAAATGTGTGACACATCTGAATGCCTTCTTGATGGAATCAAAGTAAAAAACTGAAAGCATTTCCTACTGAGGAGACTGCAGTAAATGACGAAATTAGGAAACTTCATAACAAATAAGTCTCCCAAGATGGCCACCAGAGAAAAAAGAGCCCAAATGTAGCACAAATATCACCCAGATGTAGCCCACATATAGCCCAATGACAGAAGTGTGCAAAACACTTTTTATTTTTAATTTTTCTGCAGTTTTATATAGTGCAAACTGGTCAGGTATTGGAGCGTTACATCTTACTTGGACCCCTTATTGCGTATTTTGCACGAAGTACATGAGATTGATCTTGCGAAACATTGACCTTTACGATTCTGTTAACCTGAAGTTGCTCTGAACCGGGCTTTGTAACACACGTTTTACCTACTGGTTTTAATTAATTCTCACTGTATTGTATTAGGAAAGAGGATTTACTGTTTTTATATACACTTTTATGATCTATGTTTCTAAATCAGATCAAATAAAGTTTAATGAATTCTATGGCAGGATGGAGGCGAGGATTATGCATATCTTTCCTCACTTTATTTGCATAGCAGTTCAAAGAAAACGTAACACAACAATCATTAAACAAAAGACTACACAACCCATGAACCATTAGGGGGTAGTCTCCAAGGCAACTATAGTCCAATCATATCACAGTCCATCGTATATAATATTGTGACGTCCCTTCGCTTCCTCTTTCTTCACTGCTCGTCAGTTAAGTGCATTCCTTACATGCTTGGCTTAATCTGACGTTGTAGCTGTTTGTATAGCGGTTTCTTGTGCACGTTATTAGCATTATTGCCTTGGTATTGTTTCATATTCCCTGCGCAGCAGGCTCTTGCCCAAGCGCGTTCTCCCCCTCGCAGTTTCTCCCGCTGTGTGCTCTGCACGCGGTGAGATCCTGTCAGGCGCGTCTGGTCCGAGCGAGGCAGCTCCGTCGAGCGCTCCCGCTGGTCTTTATGCACGTTTGGGAATCCGGTCACTCCTTTAGTGTCCACTTGATTCCCGACCAACCCTCGCCTAATTTTGATACCGCTACGCAGTGATTTTCCCACACGGCCACGTTAGTGACCAGCGCCACCTGGTGGTGGTAATTGGTATTGCGCCTCAGTCTATTCTTATAACAGCTTCGGGGAAAGCCCAGCTGTTGGAGCACCGGCGAGGGGGCTGCCTTAAGGATTTTAAGGGCATTTGTTCTGTGCTCACACCCTCTGCTATCATGTCTTCTCCAGAAGACCATTTTTACTCCTCCTACCAGGAAGTGGAGGAGGAATGGCCCCCAACTTCTCTCTCCAGCAGTGGACCAAGCCCTCTCTCTGGCTATTTCTAGGGCGCTGGCTCCTCTTAGGGATCAGGTTGATAAGCTGGCGAAAAGCATCCCTGGGGTGTTCAGTGACCCAGATCTGGTGGTGGCGGGTCCCAGTAGCTCCCAGATGGGGAATAAAAGGGCCGTTAAGAATAACGCGGGGCACTTGGAAGGATTTGATAAACTTACGGAGACCTTCCTCAAGAGTGCGCGAACGCTAAAACATGCACCCTGCCGGGAGGAGGAGGGGCCCGGAGAAAATTGCGACACTGTCACCACTATTGTAGACCCCAACGGCGGGTTTCCCTTACAGGGAGAGGGTGTATCGGAGGACGATTTCTCCTCCGATGAGGATAAGGACTCGGGGCGTCCCTGGCATCCAGAGTCCCACTCCTCTCAGTCCCCGGTTGGGGACGGGGTCCACTCGGACATGTTCGAGCCTACCCAAATTTACCATCCTAGGTCAGCGGAGTGGACACCTGACGCCAAAGTGGCAGAGTATGTGGTGGGGAAAATCCATCAACCCCTTGAAAGGGAGGTCAGGAATAGGATGAGGGGAGAATGCCCCAGGCCCTCACTGAAGGGGAAGGTGGCACACACGCCTGAAATTGATGAGAAACTATGTACCTTTTTCTCCAAGTATATGAGGGATCCCAAGAAAGGAATTGATAGGTCTTGGACGTGGTAGGGCCCTTGACCCAAATTATTCAATTGATGGAGTGTTCCAAAGAGTCAGGATCCCCTTTGTCCACGGATATTGTGGCTGGTTGGGCGCACTACCCTAAACCCTAAAACACTACCCCCTCCACTACCCAAACACCACTGCACTAACCTAAACCCTAAAACACTACCCCCAGCACGACACCCTACACTACCCAAACATAACTGCACTACCCTAAACCCTAAAACACTACCACCAGCACGACTCCCTACACTACCCAAACCCCACTGCACTACCCTAAACCCTAAATCTACCCACAGCACAACCCCCTACACTACACAAACACCACTGCACTGCCTTAAACCCTAAAACACTACCCCCAGCACGACCCCCTACACTACACAAACACCACTGCACTACCCTAAACCCTAAATCTACCCCCAGCATGACCCCCTACACTACACAAACACCACTGCACTACCCTAAACCCTAAATCTACCCCCAGCATGACCCCCTACACTACACAAACACCACTGCACTACCCTAAACACTAAAACACTACCCCCAGCACAACCCCCTTCATACTGAAATTACTTTCATATTTCACCATATTAATTCACCACTAATCCTTTATGGGCTTCCGGAGTAGCGTGCTTCAACACCCCATCAGGGGTAACAAGCGCTATATAAATACAAACCTTTTTTCCTCCTCTATCCTTCTGCTATCATTCCAAATCCAAATAACTGACTAACCTAGCCCTCACTTAAAATGTACTTGCATGTTTCACTATACTAATTCAACACTAATCCTCTATGGGTCCCGGAGTATCGTGCTACTCACCAAAAAAGCGCTTTGACGCCTCGTCAGGGGTAGTAAGCGTTATATAAATGCAATTACAATACAATACAATACCTAAACACAACTGCACTACCCTAAACCCTAAAACACTACCCCCAGCACGACCCCTTCACTACCCAAACACAACTGCACTACCCTAAACTCAAAAACACTACCCCCAGCACGACCCCCTACACTACCCAAACACCACTGCACGACCCTAAACCCTAAAACACGACCCCTCACACTACACAAACACCACTGCACTACCCTAAACCCTAAAACACTAGAACCCAGCACGACCCCGAACAGTACACAAACACCACTGCACTACCCTAAACCCTAAAACACTACCCCCTACACTACACAAACACCACTGCACTACCGTAAACCCAAAACACTACCCCAGCACTACCCCTATACTACCCAAACACCATTGCACTACCCTAAACCCTAAAACACTACCCCAGCATGACCCCCTACACTACACAAACACCACTGCACTACCCTAAACCCTAAAACACTACCCCCAGCACGACTCCCTACACTACACAAACACCACTGGACTACCCTAAACCCTAAAACACTACCCCCAGCACGACTCCCTACACTACCCAAACACCACTGCACTACACTAAACCCTAAATCTACCCCCAGCATGACCTCCCACACTACACAAACACCACTGCACTACCCTAAACCCTAAAACACTAACCCCAGCACGACCCCCTACACTACCCAAACACCACTGCACTACCCTAAACCCTAAAACACTAACACCAGCATGACCCCCTACACTACCCAAACACCACTGCACCACCCTATACCCAAAACACGACCCCCTACACTACACAAACACAACTGCACTACCCTAAACCCTAAAACACTACCCCAACACCACTGCACTACCCTAAACCCTAAAACACTACCCCCTACACTACACAAACACCACTGCAATACCCTAAACCCTAAAACACTACCCGCAGCATGACCCCCTACACTACACAAAACACCACTGCACTACTCCTAAACCCCCTACACTATACAAACACCACTGCATTACTCAAAACCCTAAAAACACTACCCCCAGCATGACCCCCTCACAACACAAACACCACTGCACTACCCTAAACCCTAAATCAACCCCCAGCACGACCCCCTACACTACCCAAACACCACTGCCATACCCTAAACCCTAAAACACTACCCACCTGCATGAACCCCTACACTACCCAAACACCACTGCACTACCCTAAACCCTAAAACACTACCCCCAGCACTACCCCCTACACTACACAAACACCACTGCACTACCCTAAACCCTAAAACACTACCCCAGCACTAACCCCTACACTACCCAAACACCACTGCACTAACATAAACCCTAAAACACTACCCCCAGCACAACCCCCTACACTACACAAACACCACTGCACTAACCTAAACCCTAACACACTACCCCCAGCACGACTCCCTACACTACCCTAAACCCTAAATCTACCCCCAGCACGACCCCCTACACTACCCAAACACCACTGCACTACCCTAAACCATAAAACACTACCTCCAGCATGACCCCTACACTACACAAACACCACTGCACTACCCTAAACCCTAAAACACTACCACCAGCATGACCCCCTACACTACTCAAACACCACTGCACTACCCTAAACCCTAAAACACTACCTCAGCACGACCACCTACACTACCCATACACCACTGCACTACCCTAAACACTAAAACACTACCCCCAGCACGACCCCCTACACTACTGCACTACCCTAAACCCTAAAACACTACCCCCAGCATGACCCCCTACACTACCCAAACACCACTGCACTACCCTAAACCCTAAAACACTACCCCCAGCACGTCCCCCTATACCACCCAAACACCACTGCACTACCCTAAACCCTAGAAAAGAAACTCACACCCCATGCCCAATCCCCCTTACCTCTCACTCCTCGTGGTTCCTCTCTCCTCGTGGTTCCTGCTTCACGTCGTCTCTGAGGGGCGGTGCACGTCGTTGTGAGGAAACGGAACAGCCTCTGTTTCCTTACAACGACATGGATCGTCTACATGTTTTTTAGAACGCATGGTCATTTACCATACATACCTTTACAACAAAATTCGTTGTAAAGGCATGCGTGGTAAATGACCATGCGTTCTAAAAAATGCGTAGTAATGACTTTGTGATGTACAACGCATGCGTGGTAATGCATGCGTTGTAATGGTATCGCAAAGTAAAAAAGTCATTGTAACGGCTGTTTACCGATCGAAGCTGGCCCCTGTTCTTCAGTGAGATGTTTATTTGATTAATTAGGAGGAAGGAATGTGTTTTTTTACCGAAAAGTGCATTCCCGGCTGTTGTATTGTGAAAGTGTCCGCGTGGCCTGGTTTCACTTCCGGTGAGAGAGTGGAAGAGTCTGTTTGGATCTAAAGGAGTTCTGTTGTTGGACGGGGCCGGCGCGACATGTCATCAGAAAACATAGCTAATGGAAAGCGTCCTCCCTGAAGTGTGGAGCAGTGCCATGAGAGGTCAACGAGTGTGCGTCCCACCGCAGTATGACCGTACCGCGTGACCCATGTGCCACCTCCAGGGTATGGGAGGCAGAAGCGGCATCGCAGGTCCTCTTGAAGACCGTTGTAGCACTAATTCTACATTTTGGTACTAGGGCATTTTAACTTCGTTGTTCCTGCCAGATACAAAGAGAAGATCCTGTGTTATTCAGTGCCCTCGATACCTTTTTTGTGGGTTGTGGTGCTTGTCACTTCGCTGCCCCGCCGGTGCACACGACTGGGCACCCCACCTCGTGTACCATCTGCAGGGCCTCTGCCCTCGGATTACTGGTTTCGGTTTCTGGAGTGGCAACGTAAACAGTTGCTCCCAAAGGACTAGCCTGAACACTTAGGTGAATATCCCCTGCACCAGCATTCCACGGAAATTCTTTCCTAGCTCTCCCACGTCAATGAGGATGTCATAATAGCACGGCTCCGCTCGCGACACCGTATGACGTCATCGGAGCCATAAGAGGACCTCGTCGGCGTGCTGACGTCAGTTCCACCCATTTTTTCCGTGCCACCGAGGCAAACAGGGGACCGAGACATTTTCACATGTATACATAGTATAATAAATATATATATATTCACTGAAAAAACCATAGGTTTCAGGCACGTTATAGTTAGAAATTAGCATTTAAAAACCTTAGAAATTCACTGAAAAAACCATAGGTTTCAGGCACGTTATAGTTAGAAATTAGCATTTAAAAACCTTAGAAATTCACTGAAAAAACCATAGGTTTCAGGGGCGTTATAGTTAGTTGGACATTTCACTCGTACAAAACCATAGAAATTCCCCGTTATAGTTAGTTCAGCTAACTATAACTCGCGCGCCCGCAATGCACTGCTGATGACGTCACATATTACATCACTCATGACATGGTCAGTGACATCACTCATGACATCACTGATGACATCTCAAATGACATCACTGATGACATCACGGATGACATCATCCAGTGAATGTGTGTTTTTCTGAAAATTAAATATCTTTTATATATGTATATCTCAAGGTCGATGGAAGAATAAATGGGTATATAAGTGTCTAAATGGATGATTTTTTTTGTAAAATTGATTGTATAACTGACTAAGTGTATCTTAGTGAATACATGGGTTAGTGAGTAATGTTTAAATATGAAAAGATCTGTATCAGTCTCTCACTTTGTGTATAAGTGGCTGCATGGGTTGGTGAGTAGCTACATGAGTGTCTATATGGGTTATTAGTTGGTTTTTTGAGTATCAGTATGAGTGTCTGAGTGTCTGTATGGTTCGGTGGGGGGTATTACTTAGTGCATAGATGCATGAATGAGTGACTCACTGTTTGTATGTGTTGAAGACAGCATGTGTGCAGGACTGTATAGGTGGATGAGTTTGTTTATGGGTGTGTTAGTGAGTGAATGACTGTCTCAATAGTGTCTTTATGAGTAACTACATATGTTTTAAACTAGTATATGTGAGTATTGGTGTGTATAAGTGAATATATGTGAGAGTGAGAGATTGGAAGAGTTCCTGTACAAATATGTAGGTGTTTCTATAAGTGATTGTTTAAGAGAGTAAGTATGTGTAAGTTTCTGTAGAAGTAATTGTGGTAGTGTGTGTATAACTGTATATGCAAGTAAATGGATGTTTGATACTTTGTTTGCATGTGTGACTATGTGCGTGAGTAACTCTAAGGATGAGTGGTGGTGTGTAACAGGATGTATAGGTGTATGAGTACATATGATGAGTGAGTACATGTATGAGTGACTGTATAGGGACTGTTGGTGAATGAGTGGATGTGTGTGTAGATCTTGGAATTACTGAATAGGTGTGTTGTAACTGGTATTGGTATGTCCATTGTTTTGAAAATGTTAGTTTGTATTTTTGAGTGTGTGTATCAAAGGTTATATTAGGGTGAGAGGAGGTCTGCCACTCTAACACAAGGATGATGTCATCAGTGATGTCATCAGTGATGTCATTTGAGATGTCATCAGTGATGTCATGAGTGATGTCACTGACCATGTCATGAGTGATGTAATATGTGACGTCATCAGCAGTGCATTGCGGATGCTACGAGTTATAGTTAGCTGAACTAACTATAAAGGGGGAATTTCTATGGTTTTGTACGAGTGAAATGTCCAACTAACTATAACGCCCTGAAACCTATGTTTTTTTTAGTGAATATATATATATATATATATATTATCTACTGGCGGTCGCCAGTAGATAGTTATAGTTAGGACCTATTTTCCATAGGAAATCCGAGACATTCTATTTGAAATAACTCTTGCGTCGGTTGACGAATCTTCGCGAAATTGTCAAACTTTATGGCCCGCTCCGGTCCGCTCCTACCCTAAAAGTCTCAGGGTGATTCGTCAAGCGGGGGCCGAGAAAAAGGGGGGTCCCAAAACGTGTTTTCCCCATTCATTTTCCCATAGGAAACTTTAGACACGGTTACAGCCTGAACTGCTGAACGTAATTACACCAAATTTGGCAAAGAGGTAGTTCTTGGTTCAGAAAGAACCCTTTTGTTAAATGGTGTAAATCCGTTCAGTAGTTGCGGAGAAATTAAAAAATAAGAGTCAAAAATCAATTTCCCAAAGGAAACTTTATGCAAGGCTACAGCTCGAACTGCTGAACGGAATTACACCAAATTTGGCAAAGAGGTAGTTCTTGGTTCAAAAAGAACCCTTTTTGTTAAATGGTGTAAATCCGTTCAGTAGTTGCTGAGAAAATTAAAAGTAAAAACACATATATATCTGGGCGGAGCCTAACCACACATGTCATCGTGAGATCTGATTGGCTGTCAGCACTTCATCCTGGAATTGCTGGCAGCCATCTTGGGACCAATATAAATGCATTGTAGTGAATCGAAGATTTTGAGGGTTACCAAAAGGAGAACTATAAAGGGTGATAACAGACTTTAGTTACATTAGAATTCATTTGTTGATGGTACCATACTAATTTCAGGAATTGTGGTGTGTTCTAAGGTGTGTTTCTGTAAAGTTTAAATATGTTTAATATATATAGGGAAAGGCGTATTGAAGAATGAGTGGGTGTATAAGTGTCTGAATGGATGATTTAGTAGGTGCGTGACTGACTCTATAAGTGAGTGATTAAACGTATCTTACTGAATGCATGGGTTAGTGACTACACTGTGTGAATCTCTGTATCCGTCTGTCTGTTGGTGTGTAAGTGACTGTATGGGTTTGTGAATAACTACATAAGTGTCTATATGAGTTATTGATTGGTTGTGTGAGTATCTGTATGGGTGCCTGAGTGTTTGTGTGGGTGGGATGTGAATGACTCTGTGCATAGATGTGTGAGTGGGTAATTCACTGGGTGCAAGGTTTCAAGAGTGCATCTGTGATGGACTGTATGGGTGGGTGAGTGTGTGTATGGGTGTGTTAGTGAGTGAATGTATATCTCAGTGGTACATGTGTGAGTAACTACATATGTGAAAGGCAGTATATATGTGTGTTAGAGTATATAAATGGCTATAAGTGAGAGTGTGTGATTGTGAGAGTGGCTGTATGGATGAGTGTGTACTTGTATCAGTGATTGTATAAGAGCGTAAGAATGTGCTAGTATTTGTATGAGTAAGTGAGCTGGTGTGTGTATAACTGTATAGGTGAGTAAATGGCAGTGTGATTAATTATTTGCATGACTGACTAGGTGTGTGAGTACCTCTATGGATGAGTGGCGGTGTGTGAGTGTTTATATAGGTATATGAGTGCATATGATAGTCCCGTACTGAGTGACCGTAAGTATGAGTGACTGTACGGGTAAGTGAGTGGATGTGTGTGTAGACCTAAGAATCAGTGAGTGGGTATGTAGTTATTGGTGTTGGAGTGTCTATGGTTTTGAGAATAGCAGTCTGTAATTTAGAGTGGGTGTATCAAAGGTTATATTAGGGTGTGAGAAGATGGATCAAATTATCACATGGATGATGTCATCAGTGATGTCATCAGTGATGTCATTTGAGATGTCATCAGTGATGTCATCAATGATGTCACTGACCATGTCATGAGTGATGTAATATGTGACGTCATCAGCAGTGCATTGCGGGGGCGCGAGTTATAGTTAGCTGAACTAACTATAACGGGGGAATTTCACGGGTTTTGTACGAGTGCAATGTCCAACTAACTATAACTGTCCCTAAAACCTATGGTTTTTTCAGTGAATTTCAAAGGTTTTTTAAATGATAATTTCTAACTATAACGTGCCTGAAACCTATTGTTTTTTAAGTGAATTTCAAAGGTTTTTTAAATGCTAGTTTCTAACTATGCCTACAGAGGTAGGACATGTGAACAAAGAAGAAAAAACGCACAGAAAGAAGCAAAAGAAATGCAGAAAGAAGCAACAGAAGTCCACAAAGATGAAGAAAAGTGCAGGAAGAAGCAAAAGATGTGCAGAAAGAACCAACAGAGGAGCAGAAAGAGGCCTTGTTGCAAAATCATCCTGTGCCCACAACTTTTTCAGACGGGTACTGGTGGTAACTGACTCTGACTAACCAGAGCCAGTGCTATGCTAAAAGACACTTAGAATACCGTGAAAACACCTACATACACTAGGGAACACTATGCGTTGGGGTACCCCTGTGATTAGCATGACCTCCTCTGTAAGTCCCTAGTACATAATAGGGTAGGGGGATTAAAACTACCTCTTAAAACGCGCTACAGGGCGCGTTTGCACAGTGGTGAAGGGAGGGGGGCCTGAGGTGACATGTGTGCAAACACGCCCCGTGGCGCGTTTTAAGTTGCAGGATTAAGTCCCCTTGAATCCTGAGGGTCCCTGGGGCCCAACTATCCCCCCAGGTACCTACAGTTAGGACCACAGAGCTGAGTTGCAGAGAGGCGTTCCGAGGCCACGCACCTTTTTTCACCTCTCTGCAACGCAACTCTGTTGTGCTTACTGAAGGTACCTGGTGGGCTAGTTGGCCCCCAGGGTCCCTCGGGATTCAAGGGGAATTAATTCCCCAACTTAAAACGCACCACAGGGCGTGTTTGCGCACATGTCACCTGAGTCCCCGCCCCCTCCCTTCACCACTGTGCAAACGCGCCTCGTGGCACGTTTTATGTTGGGGGATTAGGTCACCTTGAATCCTGAGGGTCCCTGGGGCCCAACTAGCTCACCAGGTACTTCCAGTAAGCACCACAGGCCTGCGTTGCAAAGCCTGTAACAAGTTGTGCAGTTGTGTTTAGGTAGTGAAGGGGGTCGTGCTGGGGGTAGTGTTTTAGGGTTTAGGGTAGTGCAGTGGTGTTAGTGTAGTGTAGGGGGTCATGCTGGGGATAGATTTAGGGTTTAGGGTAGTGCAGTGGTGTTTGGGTAGTGTAGGGGGTCGTGCTGGGGGAGTGTTTTAGGGTTTAGGGTAGTGCAGTGGTGTTTGGGTAGTGTAGGGGGCGTGCTGGGGGTAGTGGTTTAGGGTTTAGGGTAGTGCAGTGGTGTTTGGGTAGTGTAGGGGTACTGCTGGGGGTAGTGTTTTAGGGTTTAGGGTAGTGCAACGGTGTTTGGGTAGTGTAGGGGGTACTGCTGGGGGTAGTGTTTTAGGGTTTAGGGTAGTGCAGTGGTGTTTGGGTAGTGTAGGGGGTACTGCTGGGGGTAGTGTTTTAGGGTTTAGGGTAGTGCAGTGGTGTTTGGGTAGTGTAGGGGTTCGTGCTGGGGTAGTTTTTTAGGGTTTAGGGTAGTGCAGTGGTGTTTGTGTAGTGTAGGGGGTAGTGTTTTAGGTTTTAGGGTAGTGCAGTGGTGTTTGTGTAGTGTAGGGGGTCATGCTGGGGGTAGTGTTTTAGGGTTTAGGGTAGTGCAGTGGTGTTTGTGTAGTGTAGGAGGTTGTGTTTTAGGGTTTAGGGTAGTGCAGTGGTCTTTGGGTAGTGTAGGGGGTCGTGCGGGGGGTAGTGTTTTAGGGTTTAGGGTAGTGCATTGGTGTTTGGGTAGTGTAGGGGGTCATGCGGGGGTAGTGTTTTAGGGTTTAGGGCAGTGCAGTGGTGTTTGGATAGTGTAGGGGGTCGGGTTGGGGGAGTGTTTTAGGGTTTAGGGCAGTGCAGTGGTGTTCGGGTAGTGTAGGGGATCGTGCTGGGGGGAGTGTTTTAGGGTTTAGGGCAGTGCAGTGGTGTTCGGGTAGTGTAGGGGGTCGTGCTGGGGGGAGTGTTTGAGGGTTTAGGGCAGTGCAGTCGTGTTCGGGTAGTGTAGGGGGTCGTGCTGGGGGAGTATTTTAGGGTTTAGGGTAGTGCAGTGGTGTTCGGGTAGTGTAGGGGGTCATGCTGGGGGTAGTGTTTTAGGTTTTAGGGCAGTGCAGTGCAGTGGTATTCGGGCAGTATAGGGGGTCGTGCTGGGGGTGGTGTTTTAGGGTTTTGGGCAGTGCAGTGGTGTTCGGGCAGTGTAGGGGGTCGTGCTGGGGGTGGTGTTTCAGGGTTTAGGGCAGTGCAGTGGTGTTCGGGCAGTGTAGGGGGTCATGCAGGGGGTGGTTTTCAGGGTTTAGGGCAGTGCAGTGGTGTTCGGGCAGTGTAGGGGGTCGTGCAGGGGGTGGTGTTTCAGGGTTTAGGGCAGTGGTGTTCGGGCAGTGTAGGGGGTCATGCTGGGGGTGGTGTTTCAGGGTTTGGGGCAGTGCAGTGGTGTACGGGCAGTGTAGGGGGTCGTGCTGGGGGTGGTGTTTCAGGGTTTTGGGCAGTGCAGTGGTGTTTGGGCAGTGTAGGGGGTCGTGCGGGGGTGGTGTTTCAGGGTTTAGGGCAGTACAGTGGTGTTTGGGCAATATAGGGGGTGGTGCAGGGGGTGGTGTTTCAGGGTTTAGGGCAGTGCAGTGGTGTTCGGTAAGTGTAGGGGGTCATGCAGGGGGTGGTGTTTCAGGGTTTAGGGCAGTGCAGTGGTGTTCGGGCAGTGTAGGGGGTCATGCTGGGGCTTGTGTTTCAGGGTTTAGGGCAGTACAGTGGTGTTCGGGCAGTGTAGGGGGTCGTGCTGGGGCTGGTGTTTCAGGGTTTAGGGCAGTGCTGTGGTGTTCGGGCAGTGTAGGGGGTCGTGCTGGAGCTGGTGTTTCAGGGTTTAGGGCAGTGCAGTGGTGTTCGGGCAGTGTAGGTGGTCGTGCTGGGGCTGGTGTTTCAGGGTTTAGGGCAGTGCAGTGGTATTCGGGCAGTGTAGGGGGTCTTGCTGGGGTGATGTTTCAGGGTTTAGGGCAGTGCAGTGGTGTTCAGGCAGTGTAGGGGGTCTTGCTGGGGGTAGTGTTTCAGGGTTTAGGGCAGTGCAGTGGTGTTTGGGCAGTGTAGGGGGTCATGGTGGGGGTGGTGTTTCAGGGTTTAGGGCAGTGCAGTGGTGTTCGAGCAGTGTAGGGGGTCGTGAAGGGGGTGGTGTTTTAGGGTTTAGGGCAGTGCAGTGGTTTTCGGGCAGTGTAGGGGGTCGTGCTGGGGGTGGTGTTTCAGGGTTTAGGGCAGTGCAGTGGTGTTCGGGCAGTGTGGGGGTCATGCAGGGGGTGATGTTTCAGGGTTTAGGGCAGTGCAGTGGTATTCGGGCAGTGTAGGGGGTCGTGCTGGGGCTGTTGTTTCAGGGTTTAGGGCAGTGCAGTGGTGCTTGTGTAGTGTAGGGGGTCGTGCTGGGGGTAGTGTTTTAGGGTTTAGGGTAGTGCATTGGTGTTTGTGTAGTGTAGGGGGTCATATTTTAGGGCTTGTGCAGTGGTGTTTGGGTAGTGTAGGGGGTCGTGCTGGGGGTAGTGTTTTAGGATTTAGGTTAGTGCAGTGGTGTTTGGGTAGTGTAGGGGTCGTGCTGGGGGTAGTGGTTTAGGGTTTAGGGTAGTGCAGTGGTGTTTGTGTAGTATAGGGGTCGTGCTGGGGGTAGTGTTTTAGGGTTTAGGGTTGTGCAGTGGTGCTTGTGTAGTGTAGGGGGTCATGCTGGGGTTAGTGTTTTAGGGATTAGGGTAGTGAAGTGGTGTTTGTGTAGTGTAGGGGGTCATGTTTTAGGGTAGTGCAGTGGTGTTTGGGTAGTGTAGGGGGTCGTGCTGGGGGTAGTGTTTTAGGATTTAGGTTAGTGCAGTGGTGTTTGGGTAGTGTAAGGGGTCGTGATGGGGGTAGTGTTTTAGGGTTTAGGGTAGTGCAGTGGTGTTTGTTTAGTGTAGGGGGTCATGCTGGGGGTAGTATTTTAGGGTTTAGGATAGTGCAGTGGTGCTTGTGTAGTGTAGGGGGTCGTGCTGGGGGTAGTGTTTTAGGGTTTAGGGTAGTGCAGTGGTGTTTTTGTAGTGTAGGGGGTCATGTTTTAAGATGCAACGCTCCAATACCTGACCAGTCTGCACTACATGAAACTGCAAAAAAACTAAAAATAAAAAGTGTTTTGCACACTTTTGTCATTGGGCTATATGTGGGCTACATCTGGGTAATATTTGTGCTACATTAGGGCTCGTTTTTCTCTGGTGGCCATCTTGGAAGACTTCTTTGTTATGAAGTTTCCTAATTTCCTCATTTACTGCAGTCTCCTCAGTAGGAAATGCTTTCAGTTTTTTACTTTGATTCCATCAAGAAGGCATTCAGATGTGTCTCACATTTGCCCTAAATTCAGAATGTTAGCACTCTAGTTGCTCATTAGATCACTGTAGTAAAGCTACTGCTCACCAGGGAGTTAACTGGAAGTCTGCTGCTGGTATTGAAAGTGATTGTTTCAGTCTGCATGTCAGAATGTTCTAATGAAATAGAAGAGGATTTGAGATCTCACTTAAAATATGCCCTAATTTTTCTTTCTGCAGCACTAACCATAATTTCTATTTCAAAAAGAACCCCCTCATTTTGTTCCTTTTTAAATTAAATGTTTTAAGTGTTACCTGTTTATTCCAATCAAGATGGCTTCAGGTGTGCCATACTTTTGTCATAAGTAAGGCTGTTAGCGCTCTAGTTGTTCTTTAGAACACTCTGGGAAGCTGCAGTAGAACACAAAGGCATCAACTGGCAGGCTGCTCCTGTTGAAATATAACAGAAAGATATTTGAGATCACACTTGAAACATGTCCTAATTTTGCTTTCTACAGCACTAACCATAATTTCTATGACAAAATGAACCCCATCATTTTGTTCCTTTTTAAATTAAATGTTTTAAGTGTTACCAGTTTATTCCAATCAAGATGGCTTCAGGTGTGCCATACTTTTGTCATAAGTAAGGCTGTTAGCACTCTAGTTGTTCTTTAGAACACTCTGGGAAGCTGCAGTAGAACACAAAGGAATCAACTGACAGTCTCTGCCCTTGTTGGATGTACATGTTTTACTGAGAATGTCAGACTTCATTCTCACATGACTGAGAAAGATAATGTGAATTTACAGAAAATATGCTCTCATTTTAGCTTCTGGAGCACCTTCCAAAACTCTATGGGACAAGCTTGTGAAAATAGTTTTCTCTCAAACATGATTCATGATATCCCAGCAGAAGGTTTTTCACAGGGTAAAATCACCTTAGAACACACCACAATTCCTGAAATTAGTATGGTACCATCAACAAATGAATTCTAATGTAACTAAAGTCTGTTATCACCCTTTATAGTTCTCCTTTTGGTAACCCTCAAAATCTTGATTCACTACAATGCATTTCAATGGGGTACTATCATGTATATTGGTCCCAAGATGGCTGCCAGCAATTCCAGGATGAAGTGCTGACAGCCAATCAGATCTCACAATGACATGTGTGGTTAGGCTCCGCCCAGATATATATGTGATTTTACTTTTGATTTTCTCAGGAACTACTGAACGGATTTACACCATTTAACCAAAAGGCACGACACTGAACCAAGGGCTACCTTTTTGCCAAAGTTGGTGTAATTCCGTTCAGCAGTTCAGGCTGTAGCTGCGATGAAAGGTTCCTATGGAAAATTGCATGGGGAAAACACGTTTTGGGACCCCCTTTTTCTCGGCCCCCACTTGACAAATCACCCCGAGACTTTCAGGATAGGAGCGGACCGGAGCGCCCCACGAATTTTGAAAATTTCGCGAAGATTCGTCAACCTGTGCAAAAGTTATTTCAAATAGAATGTTGCGGATTTCCTATGGAAAATAGGTCCTAACTGCACTGGGCAGTGGTGTTCGGCCAGTGTAGGTGGTCTTGCTGGGGGTGGTGTTTCAGGGTTTAGTGTAGTGGTGTTCGGGCAGTGTAGGGGGTCTTGCTCGGGGTGGTGTTTCAGGGTTTAGGGCAGTGCAGTGGTGTTCGGGCAGTGTAGGGGGTCGTGCTGGGGCTGGTGTTTCAGGGTTTAGGGCAGTGCAGTGGTGTTCAGGCAGTGTAGGGGGTTGTGCTGGGGCTGGTGTTTCTGGGTTTAGGGCAGTGCAGTGGTGTTCGGGCAGTGTAGGTGGTCATGCTGGGGCTGGTGTTTCAGGGTTTAGGGCAGTGCAGTGGTGTTCAGGCAGTGTAGGGGGTCTTGCTGGGGCTGGTGTTTTAGGGTTTAGGGCAGTGCAGTGGTGTTCGGGCAGTGTAGAGGGTCGTGCTGGGGCTGGTGTTTCAGGGTTTAGGGCAGTGCAGTGGTGTTCGGGCAGTGTAGGGGGTCGTGCTGGGGCTAGTGTTTCAGGGTTTAGGGCAGAGCAATGGTGTTCAGGCAGTGTAGGGAGTTGTGCTGGAGGTGGTGTTTCAGTGTTTAGGGCAGTGCAGAGGTGTTTGGGCAGTGTAGGGGGTCTTGCTGGGTGTGGGGTTTCAGGGTTTAGGGCAGTGGTGTTCAGGCAGTGTAGGGGGTCTTGCTGTGGGTGATGTTTAAGGGTTTAGGGCAGTGCAGTGGTGTTCAGGCAGTGTAGGGGGTCTTGCTGGGGGTAGTGTTTCAGGGTTTAGGGCAGTGCAGTGGTGTTCGGGCAGTGTAGGGGGTCGTGCTGGGGGTGGTGTTTCAGGGTTTAGGGCAGTGCAGTGGTGTTGGGGCGGTGTAGGGGGTCGTGCTGGGGGTGGTGTTTCAGGGTTAAGGGCAGTGCAGTGGTGTTCCGGCAGTGTAGGGGGTCGTGCAGGGGGTGGTGTTTTAGGGTTTAGGGCAGTGCAGTGGTGTTCGGGCAGTGTAGGGGGTCGTGCTGGGGCTGGTGTTTCAGGGTTTAGGGCAGTGCAGTGGTGTTCGGGCAGTGTAGGGTGTCGTGCTGGGGGGTGGTGTTTCAGGGTTTAGGGCAGTTCAGTGGTGTTTTGGCAGTGTAGGGGGTCGTGCAGGGGGTGGTGTTTCAGGGTTTAGGGCAGTGCAGTGGTGTTTGGACAGTGTAGGGGGTCGAGCAGGGGGTGGTTTTTCAGGGTTTAGGGCAGTGCAGTGGTGTTCGGCCAGTGTAGGTGGTCTTGCTGGGGGTGGTGTTTCAGGGATTAGGGCAGTGCAGTGGTGTTTGGGCAGTGTAGGGGGTCATGCTGGGGCTGGTGTTTCAGGGTTTAGGGCAGTGCAGTGGTGTTTGGGCAGTGTAGGGGGTCTTGCTGGGGGTGGTGTTTCAGGGTTTAGGGCAGTGGTGTTCGGGCAGTGTAGGGGGTCTTGCTGGGGGTGATGTTTCAGGGTTTAGGGCAGTGCAATGGTGTTCGGGCAGTGTAGGGTGTCGTGCTGGGGGTGGTGTTTCAGGGTTTAGGGCAGTACAGTGGTGTTCGGGCAGTGTATGGGGTCGTGCTGGGGCTGGTGTTTCAGGGTTTTGGGCAGAGCAGTGGTGTTCTGGCAGTGTAGGGGGTCATGCTGGGGGTGGTGTTTCAGGGTTTAGGGCAGTGCAGTGGTGTTTGGGCAGTGTAGGGGGTCGTGCTGGGGGTGGTGTTTCAGGGTTTAGGGCAGTGGTGTTCGGGCAGTGTAGGGGGTCTTGCTGGGGGTGGTGTTTCAGGGTTTAGGGCAGTGCAGTGGTGTTCGGGCAGTGTAGGGGTCGTGCTTGTCCTGGTGTTTCAGGGTTTAGGGCAGTGGTGTTCGGACAGTGTAGGGGGTTGTGCTGGGGATGGTGTTTCAGGGTTTAGGGCAGTGCAGTGTTGTTCGGGCAGTGTAGGGGGTCATGCTGGGGGTGGTGTTTCAGGGTTTAGGGTAGTGCAGTGGTGTTCGGGCAGTGTAGGGGGTCGTGCTGGGGGTAGTGTTTTAGGGTTTAGGGTAGTGCAGTGGTGCTTGTGTAGTTTAGGGGGTCATGCTGGGGGTAGTGTTTTAGGGTTTAGGGTAGTGCAGTGGTGTTTGTGTAGTATAGGGGGTCATGTTTTAGGGTAGTGCAGTGGTGTTTGGGTAGTGTAGGGGGTCATGCTGGGGGTAGTGTTTTAGGATTTAGGTTAGTGCAGTGGTGTTTGGGTAGTGTAGGGGGTCATGCTGGGGGTAGTGTTTTAGGGTTTAGGGTAGTGCAGTGGTGTTTGTTTAGTGTAGGGGGTCATGCTGGGGGTAGTGTTTTAGGGTTTAGGATAGTGCAGTGGTGCTTGTGTAGTGTAGGGGGTCGTGCTGGGGGTAGTGTTTTAGGGTTTAGGGTAGTGCAGTGGTGTTTTTGTAGTGTAGGGGGTCATGTTTTAAGATGCAACGCTCCAATACCTGACCAGTCTGCACTACATAAAACTGCAAAAAGACTAAAAATAAAAAGTGTTTTGCACACTTTTGTCATTGGGCTATATGTGGGCTACATCTGGGTAATATTTGTGCTACATTTGGGCTCTTTTTTCTCTGGTGGCCATCTTGGAAGACTTCTTTGTTATGAAGTTTCCTAATTTCCTCATTTACTGCAGTCTCCTCAGTATTAAATGCTTTCAGTTTTTTACTTTGATTCCATCAAGAAGGCATTCAGATGTGTCTCACATTTGCCATAAATTCAGAATGTTAGCACTCTAGTTGCTCATTAGATCACTGTAGTAAAGCTACTGCTCACCAGGGAGTTAACTGCTGGTATTGAAAGTGATTGTTTCAGTATTGCATGTCAGACTTTTCTAATGAAATAGAAGAGGATTTGAGATCTCCCTTAAAACATGCCCTAATTTTTCTTTCTGCAGCACTAACCATAATCTCTATTTCAAAAAGAACCCCCTCATTTTGTTCCTTTTTAAATTAAATGTTTTAAGTGTTACCAGTTTATTCCAATCAAGATGGCTTCAGGTGTGCCATACTTTTGTCATAAGTAAGGCTGTTAGCACTCTAGTTGTTCTTTAGAACACTCTGGGAAGCTGCAGTAGAACACAAAGGAATCAACTGACAGTCTCTGCCCTTGTTGGATGTACATGTTTTACTGAGAATGTCAGACTTCATTCTCACATGACTGAGAAAGATAATGTGAATTTACAGAAAATATGCTCTCATTTTAGCTTCTGGAGCACCTTCCAAAACTCTATGGGACAAGCATGTGAAAATAGTTTACTCTCAAACATGATTCATGATATCCCAGCAGAAGGTTTTTCACAGGGTAATATCACCTTAGAACACACCACAATTCCTGAAATTAGTATGGTACCATCAACAAATGAATTCTAATGTAACTAAAGTCTGTTATCACCCTTTATAGTTCTCCTTTTGGTAACCCTCAAAATCTTTGATTCACTACAATGCATTTCAATGGGGTACTATCATGTATATTGGTCCCAAGATGGCTGCCAGCAATTCCAGGATGAAGTGCTGACAGCCAATCAGATCTCACAATGACATGTGTGGTTAGGCTCCGCCCAGATATATATGTGATTTTACTTTTGATTTTCTCAAGAACTACTGAACGGATTTACACCATTTAACCAAAAGGCACGACACTGAACCAAGGGCTACCTTTTTTCCAAAGTTGGTGTAATTCCGTTCAGCAGTTCAGGCTGTAGCTGCGATGAAAAGTTCCTATGGAAAATTGCATGGGGAAAACACGTTTTGGGACCCCCCTTTTTCTCGGCCCCCACTTGACAAATCACCCCGAGACTTTC